>CM042322.1:15966110-16566110 GCA_023566125.1 Zingel zingel | reverse complement strand
ATGTGTATCCTTTCACGCTAAGGTGAAGTGAGTCTGGCTAAACAGGAGGTTTTGTTTTTAGAGCATCCTGAAAAAGTTACAATATGGCTTTAATTAGCAGCCTGAAAAATAATTACAGTATGGCTTTAATTAGCAGCCTGAAAAAGAGTTGAAATATATCTTTAAGTGGACATTTAAGACTTTAATTTTAAAATCCTATATCAGAAAAGTCTGATATTACCCAGTGACAGTCGGGATTTGTATACTATCACCCTGACGTGAAATGAGTCTGGCTAAACAGGAGGTTTCGATGTTAGAGCAGCCTGAAAAAGCAATACAATATGTATTTAATTAGAAGCCAAAATATAGATGAAATATAGATTTAATTGGACATTTAAACCTTTAATTTTTAAATCCTATATCAGAATAGTCCAATATTACCCAGTGACAGTCTGGGATGTGTATACTATCACCCTGATGTGAAATGAGTCTGGCTAAACAGGAGGTTTTGATGTTACAGCAACCTGAAAAAGAGTTACAGTATGGATTTAATTAGCAGCCTGAAGCAGAGTTGAAATATAGATTTAAGGGGACATTTAAGCCTTTCATTTCAAAATCCTATATCAGAATAGTGCTATGTTACCCAGTGACAGTCTGGGATGTGTATACTATCAGCCTGACGTGAAATGATTATGGCTAAACAGGAGGTTTCGTTTTTAAGTAGCCCGAAAAAGAGTTACAATATGGCTTCAATTTTCAGCCTGAAAAAAAGTTGAAATATAGCTTTAAGTGCACATTTAAACTTTTACTTTTTACATCCTATATCAGAATACTCCGATATTACCCAGTGACAGTCTGGGATGTGTATACTATCAGCCTGACGTGAAATGATTATGGCTAAACAGGAGGTTTCGTTTTTAAGCAGCCTGAAAAAAAGTTACAGTATGGCTTTAATTAGCAGCCTGAAACAGTGTTGAAATATAGCTTTAAATTGACATTTAAGCCGTTAATTTTAAAATCCAACATCAGAATAGTGTGATATTACCCATTGACAGTCTGGGATGTGTATCCTATCACCTTGAGGTGAAATGAGTCTGGCTAAACAGGAGGTTTTGTTTTTAGAGCATCCTGAAAAAATTACAATATGGCTTTAATTAGCAGCCAAAATGTAGCCAAAATATAGCTCTGAGTGGACATTTAAGTCTTTACTTTTAAAATACTATATCAGAATAGTCTGATATTACCCATTGACAGTCTGCGGTGTGTATGCTATCACCTTGAGGTGAAATGAGTCTGGCTAAACAGGAGGTTTTGTTTTGTAGAGCAGCCTGAAAAAGAGTTACAATATGGCTTCAATTAGTAGCCTGAAAAAGAGTTACAGTAGGGCTTTAATTAGCAGCCTGAAACAGAGTTGAAATATAGCTTTAAGTGGACATTTAACCCTTTAATTTTGAAATCCTATATCAGAAAAGTCTGATATTACCCAGTGACAGTCTGGGATGTGTATACTATCATCTTGAGGTGAAATGAGTCTGGCTTAACAGGAGGTTTCGTTTTTAGAGCAGCCTGAAAAAGTTACAATATGGCTTTAATTGGCACCCAAAATGTAGCCAAAATATAGCTTTGAGTGCACATTTAAGCCTTTAATTTTAAAATCCAATATCAGAATAGTCTGATATTACCCAGTGACAGTCTGTGATGTGCATCCTATCACCCTGAGGTGAAATGAGTCTGGCTAAACAGGATGTTTCGTTTTCAGAGCAGCCTGAAAAAGAGGTGCAATATGGCTTTAATTAGCAGCCTGAAAAAGAGGTGCAATATGGCTTTAATTAGCAGCCAAAATGTAGCCAAAATATAGCTTTGAGTGGATATTTAACCCTTTAATTTTAAAGTCCTATATCAGAAAAGTCTGGTATTACCCACTGACAGTCTGGGATGTGTATACTATCACCCTGAGGTGAAATGAGTCTGGCTAAACAGGAGGTATCGTTTTTAGTGCAGCCTGAAAAAGAGTTACAATATGTCTTTAATTAGCAGCCAAAATGTAGCTAAAATATAGCTTTTAGTGGACATTTAAGCCTTTACTTTTAAAATCCCATATCAGAATTGTTTAATATTATCCAGTGACAGTCTACGATGTTTATAATATCACCCTGAGGTAAAATGAGTCTGGCTAAACAGGATGTTTCATTTTTAGAGCAGCCTGAAAAAGAGTTAGAATATGGCTTTAATTAGCAGCCTGAAAAAGAGTTACAATATGGCTTTAATTAGGAGGGAAAATTAGCCAAAATATAGCTTTGAGTGGACATTTAAACCTTTAATTTCAAAATCCTATATCAGAATTTTCCAATATTACCCATTGACAGTCTACGATGTGCATAATATACTGAGGTGAAATGAGTCTGGCTAAACAGGAGGTTTCATTTTTAAAGTAGCCTGAAAAAGAGTTACAATATGGCTTTAATTAGTAGCGAATATTAGCCAAAATATAGCTTTGAGTGGACATTTAAACCTTTAAGTTTAAAATCCTATATCAGAATTGTCCAATATTTCCCAGTAACAGTCTAGGATGTGTATAATATCACAATGAGGTGAAATGAGTCTGGCTAAACAGGAGGTTTCGTCATGTTTGTAGTTATGCCCAACATGTCCATATCTACTGTGGAATTATGGAGAAAAGCCAGAAAAAAGCCAACTCAAACAAATCCAGATTTGTTGCTAAACCTCCTGACTTTGTGCTGTCCCGAAACGGCCAAACATGGATTTCCGTTGAATTTGAAACCTGATTTGCATACTACAGCTCTTCACATTTGTAGGTATGCTCAACATGTCCATATCTACTGTGAAATTATGGAGAAAACCAAAAAAAAAAGGCAACTCAAACAAGTCCAGATTTGTTGCTAAACCTCCTGACTTTGTGCTGTCCCCAAACGGCCAAATTTGGATTCCCGTTGAATTTGAAACATGACTCGCATGCTACAGCTCTTCACGTTTGTAGGGATGCCCAACATGTCCATATCTACTGTGGAATTATGGAGAAAAGCCAGAAAAAAGCCAACTCAAACAAATTCAGATTTGTTGCTAAACCTTCTGACTTTGCGCTTCCGCAAATGGCCGAATTTTGATTCCCATTGAATTTGAAAGCTGAATCGCATACTACAGCTCTTCACGTTTGTAGGTATGCCCAACATGTCCATATCTACTGTGGAATTATGGAGAAAACCCATATAAAAGTCAACTCAAACAAATCCAGATTTGTTGCTAAACCTCCTGACTTTATGCTGTGCCCAAACGGCCGAATTTGGATTCCCGTTGAATTTGAAACATTATTCACATTCTACAGCTCTTCACGTTTGTAGATATGCCAAACATGTCCATATATATTGTGGAATAATGGAGAAAAGCCAGAAAAAAGCCAACTCAAACAAATCCAGATTTCGACAATTATGTTGCTAAACCTCCTGACTTTGTGCTGTCCCGAAACGGCCAAACATGGATTTCCGTTGAATTTGAAACCTGATTTGCATACTACAGCTCTTCACATTTGTAGGTATGCTCAACATGTCCATATCTACTGTGAAATTATGGAGAAAACCAAAAAAAAAAGGCAACTCAAACAAGTCCAGATTTTTTGCTAAACCTCCTGACTTTGCGCGATCCCCAAATGGCCGAATTTGGATTTCCGTTGAATTTGAAACCTGAATTGCATACTACAGCTCTCCACGTTTGTAGGGATGCTTAACATGGCCATATCTAGTGTGGAATTATGGAGAAAACCAAAAAAAAAGCCAACTCAAACAAATCCAGATTTCGACAATTATGTTGATAAACCTCCTGAATTTGTGCTGTACCCAAACGGCCAAATATGGATTCCCGTTGAATTTGAATCCTGAATTGCATACTTCAGCTCTTCAAGTTTGTAGCGATGCCCAACATGTCCATATCAACTGTGGAAATATGGAGAAAACCAAGACAAAAGCCAACTCAAACAAATCCAGATTTCGACAATTATGTTGCTAAACCTCCTGACTTTGTGCTGGTCCCAAACGGCCAAATATGGATTCCCGTTGAATTTGAAACCTGATTTGCATAGTACAGCTCTTCCCGTTTGTAGTGATGCCCAACATGTCCATATCTACTGTGGAATTATGGAGAAAAGCCAGAAAAAAGCCAACTCAAACAAATCCAGATTTGTTGCTAAACCTCCTGACTTTGTGCTGTCCCCAAACGGCCAAATATGGATTCCCATCGATTTTGAAACCTGAATTGCATATTACAGCTCTTCAAGTTTGTAGATATGCCGAACATGTCCATATCTACTTTGGAATGATGGAGAAAAGCCAGAAAAAAACCAACTCAAACAAATCCAGATTTCGACAATCATGTTGCTAAACCTCCTGACTTTGTGCTGTCCCCAAACGGCCAAATATGGGTTCCCATCGAATTTGAAACATCACTTGCATACTACAGCTCTTCGTGTTTGTAGGGATGCCCAACATGTCCATATCTACTGTGGAAATATGGAGAAAACCAAGAAAAAAGTCAACTCAAACAAATCCAGATTTGTTGCTAAACCTCCTGACTTTGTGCTGTCCCCAAACGGCCAAATATGGATTCCCGTTGAATTTGAAACCTGATTTGCATACTACAGCTCTTCACGTTTGTAGGTATGCCCAAGGTGTCCATATCTACTGTGGAAATATGGAGAAAACCAAGACAAAAGCCAACTCAAACAAATCCAGATTTGTTGCTAAATCTCCTAACTTTGTGCCGTTCCCAAACGGCCAAATATGGATTCCCGTTGAATTTGAAACCTGATTTGCATACTACAGCTCTTCACGTTTGTAGTGATGCCCAACATGTCCATATCTACTGTGGAATTATGGAGAAAAGCCAGAAAAAAATCAACTCAAACAAATATAGATTTGTTGCTAAACCTCCTGACTTTGCGCGATCCCCAAATGGCCGAATTTGGATTTCCGTTGAATTTGAAACCTGAATTGCATACTACAGCTCTCCACGTTTGTAGGAAGGCTTAACATGGCCATATCTAGTGTGGAATTATGGAGAAAACCAAAAAAAAAGCCAACTCAAACAAATCCAGATATCGACAATTATGTTACTAAACCTCCTGACTTTGTGCTGTCCCCAAACGGCCAAATATGGGTTCCCATCGAAATTGAAACATGACTCGCATACTACAGCTCTTCATGTTTGTAGGGATGCCCAACATGTCCATGTCTACTGTGGAAATAAGGAGAAAACCAAGAAAAAAGTAAACTCAAAAAATCCAGATTTGTTGCTAAACCTCCTGACTTTGTGCTGTCCCCAAACGGCCAAATATGGATTCCCGTTGAATTTGAAACCTCATTTGCATACTACAGCTCTCCACGATTGTAGTGATGCCCAACATGTCCATATCTACTGTGGAATTATGGAGAAAAGCCAGAAAAAGGTCAACTCAAACAAATCTAGATTTGTTGCTAAACCTCCTGACTTTGCGCGATCCCCAAATGGCCGAATTTGGATTCCCGTTAAATTTGAAACCTGATTTGCATACTACAGCTCTCCACGTTTGTAGGGATGCCTAACATGGCCATATCTACTGTGGAATTATGGAGAAAACCAAAAAAAAAGCCAACTCAAACAAATCCAGATTTCGACAATTATGTTGATAAACCTCCTGAATTTGTGCTGTACCCAAACGGCCAAATATGGATTCCCGTTGAATTTGAATCCTGAATTGCATACTTCAGCTCTTCAAGTTTGTAGGGATGCCCAACATGTCCATATCTACTGTGGAAATATGGAGAAAACCAAGACAAAAGCCAACTCAAACAAATCCAGATTTCGACAATTATGTTGCTAAACCTCCTGACTTTGTGCTGGTCCCAAACGGCCAAATATGGATTCCCGTTGAATTTGAAACCTGATTTGCATACTACAGCTCTTCACGTTTGTAGTGATGCCCAACATGTCCATATCTACTGTGGAATTATGGAGAAAAGCCAGAAAAAAATCAACTCAAACAAATATAGATTTGTTGCTAAACCTCCTGACTTTGCGCGATCCCCAAATGGCCGAATTTGGATTTCCGTTGAATTTGAAACCTGAATTGCATACTACAGCTCTCCACGTTTGTAGGGATGCTTAACATGGCCATATCTAGTGTGGAATTATGGAGAAAACCAAAAAAAAAGCCAACTCAAACAAATCCAGATATCGACAATTATGTTACTAAACCTCCTGACTTTGTGCTGTCCCCAAACGGCCAAATATGGGTTCCCATCGAAATTGAAACATGACTCGCATACTACAGCTCTTCATGTTTGTAGGGATGCCCAACATGTCCATGTCTACTGTGGAAATAAGGAGAAAACCAAGAAAAAAGTAAACTCAAACAAATCCAGATTTGTTGCTAAACCTCCTGACTTTGTGATGTCCCCAAACGGCCAAATATGGATTCCCGTTGAATTTGAAACCTGATTTGCATACTACAGCTCTCCACGATTGTAGTGATGCCCAACATGTCCATATTTACTGTGGAATTATGGAGAAAAGCCAGAAAAAGGTCAACTCAAACAAATCTAGATTTGTTGCTAAACCTCCTGACTTTGCGCGATCCCCAAATGGCCGAATTTGGATTCCCGTTAAATTTGAAACCTGATTTGCATACTACAGCTCTCCACGTTTGTAGGGATGCCTAACATGGCCATATCTACTGTGGAATTATGGAGAAAACCAAAAAAAAAGCCAACTCAAACAAATCCAGATTTCGACAATTATGTTGATAAACCTCCTGAATTTGTGCTGTACCCAAACGGCCAAATATGGATTCCCGTTGAATTTGAATCCTGAATTGCATACTTCAGCTCTTCAAGTTTGTAGGGATGCCCAACATGTCCATATCTACTGTGGAAATATGGAGAAAACCAAGACAAAAGCCAACTCAAACAAATCCAGATTTCGACAATTATGTTGCTAAACCTCCTGACTTTGTGCTGGTCCCAAACGGCCAAATATGGATTCCCGTTGAATTTGAAACCTGATTTGCATAGTACAGCTCTTCACGTTTGTAGTGATGCCCAACATGTCCATATCTACTGTGGAATTATGGAGAAAAGCCAGAAAAAAGCCAACTCAAACAAATCCAGATTTGTTGCTAAACCTCCTGACTTTGTGCTGTCCCCAAACGGCCAAATATGGATTCCCATCGATTTTGAAACCTGAATTGCATATTACAGCTCTTCAAGTTTGTAGATATGCCGAACATGTCCATATCTACTTTGGAATGATGGAGAAAAGCCAGAAAAAAACCAACTCAAACAAATCCAGATTTCGACAATCATGTTGCTAAACCTCCTGACTTTGTGCTGTCCCCAAACGGCCAAATATGGGTTCCCATCGAATTTGAAACATCACTCGCATACTACAGCTCTTCATGTTTGTAGGGATGCCCAACATGTCCATATCTACTGTGGAAATATGGAGAAAACCAAGAAAAGAGTCAACTCAAACAAATCCAGATTTGTTGCTAAACCTCCTGACTTTGTGCTGTCCCCAAACGGCCAAATATGGATTCCCGTTGAATTTGAAACCTGATTTGCATAATACAGCTCTTCACGTTTGTAGGTATGCCCAAGGTGTCCATATCTACTGTGGAAATATGGAGAAAACCAAGACAAAAGCCAACTCAAACAAATCCAGATTTGTTGCTAAATCTCCTAAATTTGTGCCGTTCCCAAACGGCCAAATATGGATTCCCGTTGAATTTGAAACCTGATTTGCATACTACAACTCTTCACGTTTGTAGTGATGCCCAACATGTCCATATCTACTGTGGAATTATGGAGAAAACCAAAAAAAAAGCCAACTCAAACAAATCCAGATTTCGACAATTATGTTGATAAACCTCCTGAATTTGTGCTGTACCCAAACGGCCAAATATGGATTCCCGTTGAATTTGAAACATCACTCGCATACTACAGCTCTTCGTGTTTGTAGGGATGCCCAACATGTCCATATCTACTGTGGAAATATGGAGAAAACCAAGAAAAAAGTCAACTCAAACAAATCCAGATTTGTTGCTATACCTCCTGACTTTGTGCTGTCCCCAAACGGCCAAATATGGATTCCCGTTGAATTTGAAACCTGATTTGCATACTACAGCTCTTCACGTTTGTAGGTATGCCCAAGGTGTCAATATCTACTGTGGAAATATGGAGAAAACCAAGACAAAAGCCAACTCAAACAAATCCAGATTTGTTGCTAAATCTCCTAACTTTGTGCCGTTCCCAAACGGCCAAATATGGATTCCCGTTGAATTTGAAACCTGATTTGCATACTACAGCTCTCCACGATTGTAGTGATGCCCAACATGTCCATATTTACTGTGGAATTATGGAGAAAAGCCAGAAAAAGGTCAACTCAAACAAATCTAGATTTGTTGCTAAACCTCCTGACTTTGCGCGATCCCCAAATGGCCGAATTTGGATTCCCGTTAAATTTGAAACCTGATTTGCATACTACAGCTCTCCACGTTTGTAGGGATGCCTAACATGGCCATATCTACTGTGGAATTATGGAGAAAACCAAAAAAAAAGCCAACTCAAACAAATCCAGATTTCGACAATTATGTTGATAAACCTCCTGAATTTGTGCTGTACCCAAACGGCCAAATATGGATTCCCGTTGAATTTGAATCCTGAATTGCATACTTCAGCTCTTCAAGTTTGTAGGGATGCCCAACATGTCCATATCTACTGTGGAAATATGGAGAAAACCAAGACAAAAGCCAACTCAAACAAATCCAGATTTCGACAATTATGTTGCTAAACCTCCTGACTTTGTGCTGGTCCCAAACGGCCAAATATGGATTCCCGTTGAATTTGAAACCTGATTTGCATAGTACAGCTCTTCACGTTTGTAGTGATGCCCAACATGTCCATATCTACTGTGGAATTATGGAGAAAAGCCAGAAAAAAGCCAACTCAAACAAATCCAGATTTGTTGCTAAACCTCCTGACTTTGTGCTGTCCCCAAACGGCCAAATATGGATTCCCATCGATTTTGAAACCTGAATTGCATATTACAGCTCTTCAAGTTTGTAGATATGCCGAACATGTCCATATCTACTTTGGAATGATGGAGAAAAGCCAGAAAAAAACCAACTCAAACAAATCCAGATTTCGACAATCATGTTGCTAAACCTCCTGACTTTGTGCTGTCCCCAAACGGCCAAATATGGGTTCCCATCGAATTTGAAACATCACTCGCATACTACAGCTCTTCATGTTTGTAGGGATGCCCAACATGTCCATATCTACTGTGGAAATATGGAGAAAACCAAGAAAAGAGTCAACTCAAACAAATCCAGATTTGTTGCTAAACCTCCTGACTTTGTGCTGTCCCCAAACGGCCAAATATGGATTCCCGTTGAATTTGAAACCTGATTTGCATAATACAGCTCTTCACGTTTGTAGGTATGCCCAAGGTGTCCATATCTACTGTGGAAATATGGAGAAAACCAAGACAAAAGCCAACTCAAACAAATCCAGATTTGTTGCTAAATCTCCTAAATTTGTGCCGTTCCCAAACGGCCAAATATGGATTCCCGTTGAATTTGAAACCTGATTTGCATACTACAACTCTTCACGTTTGTAGTGATGCCCAACATGTCCATATCTACTGTGGAATTATGGAGAAAACCAAAAAAAAAGCCAACTCAAACAAATCCAGATTTCGACAATTATGTTGATAAACCTCCTGAATTTGTGCTGTACCCAAACGGCCAAATATGGATTCCCGTTGAATTTGAAACATCACTCGCATACTACAGCTCTTCGTGTTTGTAGGGATGCCCAACATGTCCATATCTACTGTGGAAATATGGAGAAAACCAAGAAAAAAGTCAACTCAAACAAATCCAGATTTGTTGCTATACCTCCTGACTTTGTGCTGTCCCCAAACGGCCAAATATGGATTCCCGTTGAATTTGAAACCTGATTTGCATACTACAGCTCTTCACGTTTGTAGGTATGCCCAAGGTGTCAATATCTACTGTGGAAATATGGAGAAAACCAAGACAAAAGCCAACTCAAACAAATCCAGATTTGTTGCTAAATCTCCTAACTTTGTGCCGTTCCCAAACGGCCAAATATGGATTCCCGTTGAATTTGAAACCTGATTTGCATACTACAGCTCTTCACGTTTGTAGTGATGCCCAAAATGTCCATATCTACTGTGGAATTATGGAGAAAACCAAAAAAAAAGCCAACTCAAACAAATCCAGATTTCGACAATTATGTTGATAAACCTCCTGAATTTGTGCTGTACCCAAACGGCCAAATATGGATTCCCGTTGAATTTGAATCCTGAATTGCATACGTCAGCTCTTCAAGTTTGTAGGGATGCCCAACATGTCCATATCTACTGTGGAAATATGGAGAAAACCAAGACAAAAGCCAACTCAAACAAATCCAGATTTCGACAATTATGTTGATAAACCTCCTGACTTTGTGCTGGTCCCAAACGGCCAAATATGGATTCCCGTTGAATTTGAAACCTGATTTGCATAGTACAGCTCTTCACGTTTGTAGTGATGCCCAACATGTCCATATCTACTGTGGAATTATGGAGAAAAGCCAAAAAAAAGCCAACTCAAACAAATCCAGATTTGTTGCTAAACCTCCTGACTTTGTGCTGTCCCCAAACGGCCAAATATGGATTCCCGTTGAATTTGAAACCTGATTTGCATACTACAGCTCTTCACGTTTGTAGGTATGCCCAAGGTGTCAATATCTACTGTGGAAATATGGAGAAAACCAAGACAAAAGCCAACTCAAACAAATCCAGATTTGTTGCTAAATCTCCTAACTTTGTGCCGTTCCCAAACGGCCAAATATGGATTCCCGTTGAATTTGAAACCTGATTTGCATACTACAGCTCTTCACGTTTGTAGTGATGCCCAAAATGTCCATATCTACTGTGGAATTATGGAGAAAACCAAAAAAAAAGCCAACTCAAACAAATCCAGATTTCGACAATTATGTTGATAAACCTCCTGAATTTGTGCTGTACCCAAACGGCCAAATATGGATTCCCGTTGAATTTGAATCCTGAATTGCATACGTCAGCTCTTCAAGTTTGTAGGGATGCCCAACATGTCCATATCTACTGTGGAAATATGGAGAAAACCAAGACAAAAGCCAACTCAAACAAATCCAGATTTCGACAATTATGTTGATAAACCTCCTGACTTTGTGCTGGTCCCAAACGGCCAAATATGGATTCCCGTTGAATTTGAAACCTGATTTGCATAGTACAGCTCTTCACGTTTGTAGTGATGCCCAACATGTCCATATCTACTGTG
The DNA here is from genome assembly GCA_023566125.1 of Zingel zingel. Lineage (NCBI taxonomy): Eukaryota > Metazoa > Chordata > Actinopteri > Perciformes > Percidae > Zingel > Zingel zingel. The sequence goes on along the minus strand of CM042322.1, from coordinate 16,554,760 downwards.
GAATTATGGAGAAAAGCCAAAAAAAAGCCAACTCAAACAAATCCAGATTTGTTGCTAAACCTCCTGACTTTGTGCTGTCCCCAAACGGCCAAATATGGATTCCCATCGATTTTGAAACCTGAATTGCATATTACAGCTCTTCAAGTTTGTAGATATGCCGAACATGTCCATATCTACTTTGGAATGATGGAGAAAAGCCAGAAAAAAACCAACTCAAACAAATCCAGATTTCGACAATCATGTTGCTAAACCTCCTGACTTTGTGCTGTCCCCAAACGGCCAAATATGGGTTCCCATCGAATTTGAAACATCAATCGCATACTACAGCTCTTCTTGTTTGTAGGGATGCCCAACATGTCCATATCTACTGTGGAAATATGGAGAAAACCAAGAAAAAAGTCAACTCAAACAAATCCAGATTTGTTGCTAAACCTCCTGACTTTGTGCTGTCCCCAAACGGCCAAATATGGATTCCCGTTGAATTTGAAACCTGATTTGCATACTACAGCTCTTCACGTTTGTAGGTATGCCCAAGGTGTCCATATCTACTTTGGAAATATGGAGAAAACCAAGACAAAACCCAACTCAAACAAATCCAGATTTGTTGCTAAATCTCCTAACTTTGTGCCGTTCCCAAACGGCCAAATATGGATTCCCGTTGAATTTGAAACCTGATTTGCATACTACAGCTCTCCACGATTGTAGTGATGCCCAACATGTCCATATCTACTGTGGAATTATGGAGAAAAGCCAGAAAAAGGTCAACTCAAACAAATCTAGATTTGTTGCTAAACCTCCTGACTTTGCGCGATCCCCAAATGGCCGAATTTGGATTCCCGTTAAATTTGAAACCTGATTTGCATACTACAGCTCTCCACGTTTGTAGGGATGCCTAACATGGCCATATCTACTGTGGAATTATGGAGAAAACCAAAAAAAAAGCCAACTCAAACAAATCCAGATTTCGACAATTATGTTGATAAACCTCCTGAATTTGTGCTGTACCCAAACGGCCAAATATGAATTCCCGTTGAATTTGAATCCGGAATTGCATACTTCAGCTCTTCAAGTTTGTAGGGATGCCCAACATGTCCATATCTACTGTGGAAATATGGAGAAAACCAAGACAAAAGCCAACTCAAACAAATCCAGATTTCGACAATTATGTTGCTAAACCTCCTGAATTTGTGCTGGTCCCAAACGGCCAAATATGGATTTCCGTTGAATTTGAAACCTGATTTGCATAGTACAGCTCTTCACGTTTGTAGTGATGCCCAACATGTCCATATCTACTGTGGAATTATGGAGAAAAGCCAGAAAAAAGCCAACTCAAACAAATCCAGATTTGTTGCTAAACCTCCTGACTTTGTGCTGTCCCCAAACGGCCAAATATGGATTCCCATCGATTTTGAAACCTGAATTGCATATTACAGCTCTTCAAGTTTGTAGATATGCCGAACATGTCCATATCTACTTTGGAATGATGGAGAAAAGCCAGAAAAAAACCAACTCAAAGAAATCCAGATTTCGACAATCATGTTGCTAAACCTCCTGACTTTGTGCTGTCCCCAAACGGCCAAATATGGGTTCCCATCGAATTTGAAACATCACTCGCATACTACAGCTCTTCATGTTTGTAGGGATGCCCAACATGTCCATATCTACTGTGGAAATATGGAGAAAACCAAGAAAAGAGTCAACTCAAACAAATCCAGATTTGTTGCTAAACCTCCTGACTTTGTGCTGTCCCCAAACGGCCAAATATGGATTCCCGTTGAATTTGAAACCTGATTTGCATACTACAGCTCTTCACGTTTGTAGGTATGCCCAAGGTGTCCATATCTACTGTGGAAATATGGAGAAAACCAAGACAAAAGCCAACTCAAACAAATCCAGATTTGTTGCTAAATCTCCTAACTTTGTGCCGTTCCCAAACGGCCAAATATGGATTCCCGTTGAATTTGAAACCTGATTTGCATACTACAGCTCTTCACGTTTGTAGTGATGCCCAAAATGTCCATATCTACTGTGGAATTATGGAGAAAACCAAAAAAAAAGCCAACTCAAACAAATCCAGATTTCGACAATTATGTTGATAAACCTCCTGAATTTGTGCTGTACCCAAACGGCCAAATATGGATTCCCGTTGAATTTGAAACATCACTCGCATACTACAGCTCTTCGTGTTTGTAGGGATGCCCAACATGTCCATATCTACTGTGGATATATGGAGAAAACCAAGAAAAAAGTCAACTCAAACAAATCCAGATTTGTTGCTAAACCTCCTGACTTTGTGCTGTCCCCAAACGGCCAAATATGGATTCCCGTTGAATTTGAAACCTGATTTGCATACTACAGCTCTTCACGTTTGTAGGTATGCCCAAGGTGTCCATATCTACTGTGGAAATATGGAGAAAACCAAGACAAAAGCCAACTCAAACAAATCCAGATTTGTTGCTAAATCTCCTAACTTTGTGCCGTTCCCAAACGGCCAAATATGGATTCCCGTTGAATTTGAAACCTGATTTGCATACTACAGCTCTTCACGTTTGTAGTGATGCCCAAAATGTCCATATCTACTGTGGAATTATGGAGAAAACCAAAAAAAAAGCCAACTCAAACAAATCCAGATTTCGACAATTATGTTGATAAACCTCCTGAATTTGTGCTGTACCCAAACGGCCAAATATGGATTCCCGTTGAATTTGAATCCTGAATTGCATACTTCAGCTCTTCAAGTTTGTAGGGATGCCCAACATGTCCATATCTACTGTGGAAATATGGAGAAAACCAAGACAAAAGCCAACTCAAACAAATCCAGATTTCGACAATTATGTTGCTAAACCTCCTGACTTTGTGCTGGTCCCAAACGGCCAAATATGGATTCCCGTTGAATTTGAAACCTGATTTGCATAGTACAGCTCTTCACGTTTGTAGTGATGCCCAACATGTCCATATCTACTGTGGAATTATGGAGAAAAGCCAGAAAAAAGCCAACTCAAACAAATCCAGATTTGTTGCTAAACCTCCTGACTTTGTGCTGTCCCCAAACGGCCAAATATGGATTCCCATCGATTTTGAAACCTTAATTGCATATTACAGCTCTTCAAGTTTGTAGATATGCCGAACATGTCCATATCTACTTTGGAATGATGGAGAAAAGCCAGAAAAAAACCAACTCAAACAAATCCAGATTTCGACAATCATGTTGCTAAACCTCCTGACTTTGTGCTGTCCCCAAACGGCCAAATATGGGTTCCCATCGAATTTGAAACATCACTCGCATACTACAGCTCTTCGTGTTTGTAGGGATGCCCAACATGTCCATATCTACTGTGGAAATATGGAGAAAACCAAGAAAAAAGTCAACTCAAACAAATCCAGATTTGTTGCTAAACCTCCTGACTTTGTGCTGTCCCCAAACGGCCAAATATGGATTCCCGTTGAATTTGAAACCTGATTTGCATACTACAGCTCTTCACGTTTGTAGCTATGCCCAAGGTGTCCATATCTACTGTGGAAATATGGAGAAAACCAAGACAAAAGCCAACTCAAACAAATCCAGATTTGTTGCTAAATCTCCTAACTTTGTGCCGTTCCCAAACGGCCAAATATGGATTCCCGTTGAATTTGAAACCTGATTTGCATACTACAGCTCTTCACGTTTGTAGTGATGCCCAACATGTCCATATCTACTGTGGAATTATGGAGAAAAGCCAGAAAAAAATCAACTCAAACAAATATAGATTTGTTGCTAAACCTCCTGACTTTGCGGGATCCCCAAATGGCCGAATTTGGATTTCCGTTGAATTTGAAACCTGAATTGCATACTACAGCTCTCCACGTTTGTAGGGATGCTTAACATGGCCATATCTAGTGTGGAATTATGGAGAAAACCAAAAAAAAAAGCCAACTCAAACAAATCCAGATATCGACAATTATGTTACTAAACCTCCTGAATTTGTGCTGTCCCCAAACGGCCAAATATGGGTTCCCATCGAAATTGAAACATGACTCGCATACTACACCTCTTCATGTTTGTAGGGATGCCCAACATGTCCATATCTACTGTGGAAATATGGAGAAAAGCCAGAAAAAACTCAACTCAAACAAATCTAGATTTGTTGCTAAACCTCCTGATTTTGTGCTGTCCCCAAACGGCCAAATATGGATTCCTGTTGAATTTGAAAACTGATTTGCATAGTACAGCTCTTCACGTTTGTAGTTATGCCCAACATGTCCATATCTACTGTGGAATTATGGAGAAAAGCCAGAAAAAAGCCAACTCAAACAAATCCAGATTTGTTGCTAAACCTCCTGACTTTGTGCTGTCGCCAAACGGCCAAATATGGATTCCTGTTGAATTTGAAAACTGAATCGCATACTACAGCTCTTCACGTTTGTAGCTATGCCCAACATGTCCATATCTACTGTGGAATTATGGAGAAAAGCCAGAAAAAACCCAACTCAAACAAATCCAGATTTCGACAATTATGTTGCTAAACCTCCTGACTTTGTGCTGTCACCAAACGGCCAAATATGGATTCCCTTTGAATTTGAAAACTGAATTGCAAACTACAGCTCTTCAAGTTTGTAGATATGCCGAACATGCCCATATCTACTTTGGAATGATGGAGAAAAGCCAGAAAAAAAACAACTCAAACAAATCCAGATTTCGACAATTATGTTGCTAAACCTCCTGACTTTGTGCTGTCCCCAAACGGCCAAATATGGGTTCCCATCGAATTTGAAACATGACTCGCATACTACAGCTCTTCATGTTTGTAGGGATGCCCAACATGTCCATATCTACTGTGGAATTATGGAGAAAAGCCAGAAAAAAGCCAACTCAAACAAATTTAGATTTGTTGCTAAACCTCCTGACTTTGTGCTGTCCCCAAACGGCCAAATATGGATTCCCATCGATTTTGAAACCTGAATTGCAAACTACAGCTCTTCAAGTTTGTAGATATGCCGAACATGTCCATATCTACTGTGGAAATATGGAGAAAACCAAGACAAAAACCAACTCAAACAAATCCAGATTTCGACAATTATGTTGCTAAACCTCCTGACTTTGTGCTGTCCCCAAACGGCCAAATATGGGTTCCCTTCGAATTTGAAACATGACTCACATACTACAGCTCTTCATGTTTGTAGGGATGCCCAACATGTCCATATCTACTGTGGAAATATGGAGAAAAGCCAGAAAAAAAGGCAACTCAAACAAATTTAGATTTATTGCTAAACCTCCTGATTTTGTGCTGTCGCCAAACGGCCAAATATGGATTCCTGTTGAATTTGAAAACTGAATCGCATACTACAGCTCTTCACGTTTGTAGGTATGCCCAACATGTCCATATCTACTGTGGAATTATGGAGAAAAGCCAGAAAAAACCCAACTCAAACAAATCCAGATTTCGACAATTATGTTGCTAAACCTCCTGACTTTGTGCTGTCACCAAACGGCCAAATATGGATTCCCGTTGAATTTGAAACCTGATTTGCATACTACAGCTCTTCACGTTTGTAGGTATGCCCAAGGTGTCCATATCTACTGTGGAGTTATGGAGAAAACCAAAAAAAAAGGCAACTCAAACAAGTCCAGATTTGTTGCTAAACCTCCTGACTTTGTGCTGTCCCCAAACGGCCAAATTTGGATTCCCGTTGAATTTGAAACATGACTCGCATACTACAGCTCTTCACGTTTGTAGGGATGCCCAACATGTCCATATCTACTGTGGAATTATGGAGAAAAGCCAGAAAAAAACCAACTCAAACAAATCCAGATTTCGACAATTATGTTGCTAAACCTCCTGACTTTGTGCTGTGACCAAACGGCCAAATATGGATTCCCGTTGAATTTGAAACCTGATTTGCATACTACAGCTCTTCACGTTTGTAGGTATGCCCAAGGTGTCCATATCTACTGTGGAAATATGGAGAAAACCAAGACAAAAGCCAACTCAAACAAATCCAGATATTGACAATTATGTTGCTGAACCTACTGATTTTGTGCTGTCGCCAAACGGCCAAATATGGATTCCCGTTGAATTTGAAACCTGACTCGCATACTACAGGTCTTCATGTTTGTAGGGATGCCCAACATGTCCATATCTACTGTGGAATTATGGAGAAAAGCTGGAAAAAAGCCAACTCAAACAAATCCAGATATTGACAATTATGTTGCTGAACCTACTGATTTTGTGCTGTCCCCAAACTGCCAAATATGGATTCCCGTTGAATTTGAAACCTGACTCGCATACTACAGCTCTTCAAGTTTGTAGGGATGCCCATCATGTCCATATCTCCTGTGGAATTATGGAGAAAATCCAGAAAAAAGCCAACTCAAACAAATCTAGATTTGTTGCTAAACCTCCTGATTTTGTGCTGTCCCCAAACGGCCAAATATGGATTCCTGTTGAATTTGAAACCTGAATCGCATACTACAGCTCTTCACGTTTGTGGGGATGCCCAACATGTCCATATCTACTGTGGAGTTATGGAGAAAAGCCAGAAAAAAGCCAACTCAAACAAATACAGATTTCAACAATTCTGTTGCTAAACCTACTGACTTTGTGCTGTCCCCAAACGGCCAAATATGGATTCCCGTTGAATTTGAAACCTGATTCGCATACTACAGCTCTTCATGTTTGTAGGGATGCCCAACATGTCCATATCTACTGTGGAATTATGGAGAAAAGCTGGAAAAAAGCCAACTCAAACAAATCCAGATATTGACAATTATGTTGCTGAACCTACTGATTTTGTGCTGTCCCCAAACGGCCAAATATGGATTCCCGTTGAATTTGAAACCTGACTCGCATACTACAGCTCTTCATGTTTGTAGGGATTCCCAACATGTCCATATCTACTGTGGAATTATGGAGAAAATCCAGAAAAAAGCCAACTCAAACATATCTAGATTTGTTGCTAAACCTCCTGATTTTGTGCTGTCCCCAAACGGCCAAATATGGATTCCTGTTGAATTTGAAACCTGAATCGCATACTACAGCTCTTCACGTTCGTAGGTATGCCTAACATGTCCATATCTACTGTGGAGTTATGGAGAAAACCAAAAAAAAGAGGCAACTCAAACAAGTCCAGATTTGTTGCTAAACCTCCTGACTTTGTGCTGTCCCCAAACGGCCAAATTTGGATTCCCGTTGAATTTGAAACATGACTCGCATACTACAGCTCTTCACGTTTCTAGCGATGCCCAACATGTCCATATCTACTGTGGAATTATGGAGAAAAGCCAGAAAACAGCCAACTCAAACAAATTCAGATTTGTTGCTAAACCTCCTGATTTTGTGCTGTCCCCAAACGGCCAAATATGGATTCCTGTTGAATTTGAAAACTGAATTGCATACTACAGCTCTTCACGTTTGTAGGTATGCCCAACATGTCCATATCTACTGTGGAGTTATGGAGAAAAGCCAGAAAAAAGCCAACTCAAACAAATCCAGATTTCGACAATTATGTTGCTAAACCTCCTGACTTTGTGCTGTCACCAAACGGCCAAATATGGATTCCCTTTGAATTTGAAACCTGAATTGCAAACTACAGCTCTTCAAGTTTGTAGATATGCCGAACATGTCCATATCTACTTTGGAATGATGGAGAAAAGCCAGAAAAAAACCAACTCAAACAAATCCAGATTTCGACAATTATGTTGCTAAACCTCCTGACTTTGTGCTGTCCCCAAACGGCCAAATATGGGTTCCCATTGAATTTGAAACATGACTCGCATACTACAGCTCTTCATGTTTGTAGGGATGCCCAACATGTCCATATCTACTGTGGAAATTTGGAGAAAAGCCAGAAAAAAGTCAACTCAAACAAATTTAGATTTGTTGCTAAACCTCCTGATTTTGTGCTGTCGCCAAACGGCCAAATATGGATTCCTGTTGAATTTGAAAACTGAATCGCATACTACAGCTCTTCACGTTTGTAGGTATGCCCAACATGTCCATATCTACTGTGGAATTATGGAGAAAAGCCAGAAAAAACCCAACTAAAACAAATCCAGATTTCGACAATTATGTTTCTAAACCTCCTGACTTTGTGCTGTCAACAAACGGCCAAATATGGATTCCCGTTGAATTTGAAACCTGATTTGCATACTACAGCTCTTCACGTTTGTAGGTATGCCCAAGCTGTCCATATCTACTGTGGAAATATGGAGAAAACCAAGACAAAAGCCAACTCAAACAAATCCAGATATTGACAATTATGTTGCTGAACCTACTGACTTTGTGCTGTCACCAAACGGACAAATATGGATTCCCGTTGAATTTTAAACCTGACTCGCATACTACAGCTCTTCACGTTTGTAGGGATGCCCATCATGTCCATATCTACTGTGGAATTATGGAGAAAAGCCAGAAAAAAAGCCAACTCAAACAAATCCAGATTTGTTGCTAAACCTCCTGATTTTGTGCTGTCCCCAAACGGCCAAATATGGATTCCCGTTGAATTTGAAACCTGACTCGCATACTACAGCTCTTCACATTAGTAGGGATGCCCAACATGTCCAGAACTACTGTGGAATTATGGAGAAAAGCCAGAACAAAAGCCAACTCAAACAAATCCAGATTTCGACAAATATGTTGCTAAACCTCCTGATTTTGTGCTGTCCCCAAACGGCCAAATATGGATTCCTGTTGAATTTGAAACCTGAATCGCATACTACAGCTCTTCACGTTTGTGGGGATGCCCAACATGTCCATATCTACTGTGGAGTTATGGAGAAAAGCCAGAAAAAAGCCAACTCAAACAAATACAGATTTCAACAATTCTGTTGCTAAACCTACTGACTTTGTGCTGTCCCCAAACGGCCAAATATGGATTCCCGTTGAATTTGAAACCTGATTCGCATACTACAGCTCTTCATGTTTGTAGGGATGCCCAACATGTCCATATCTACTGTGGAATTATGGAGAAAAGCTGGAAAAAAGCCAACTCAAACAAATCCAGATATTGACAATTATGTTGCTGAACCTACTGATTTTGTGCTGTCCCCAAACGGCCAAATATGGATTCCCGTTGAATTTGAAACCTGACTCGCATACTACAGCTCTTCATGTTTGTAGGGATTCCCAACATGTCCATATCTACTGTGGAATTATGGAGAAAATCCAGAAAAAAGCCAACTCAAACATATCTAGATTTGTTGCTAAACCTCCTGATTTTGTGCTGTCCCCAAACGGCCAAATATGGATTCCTGTTGAATTTGAAACCTGAATCGCATACTACAGCTCTTCACGTTCGTAGGTATGCCTAACATGTCCATATCTACTGTGGAGTTATGGAGAAAACCAAAAAAAAGAGGCAACTCAAACAAGTCCAGATTTGTTGCTAAACCTCCTGACTTTGTGCTGTCCCCAAACGGCCAAATTTGGATTCCCGTTGAATTTGAAACATGACTCGCATACTACAGCTCTTCACGTTTCTAGCGATGCCCAACATGTCCATATCTACTGTGGAATTATGGAGAAAAGCCAGAAAACAGCCAACTCAAACAAATTCAGATTTGTTGCTAAACCTCCTGATTTTGTGCTGTCCCCAAACGGCCAAATATGGATTCCTGTTGAATTTGAAAACTGAATTGCATACTACAGCTCTTCACGTTTGTAGGTATGCCCAACATGTCCATATCTACTGTGGAGTTATGGAGAAAAGCCAGAAAAAAGCCAACTCAAACAAATCCAGATTTCGACAATTATGTTGCTAAACCTCCTGACTTTGTGCTGTCACCAAACGGCCAAATATGGATTCCCTTTGAATTTGAAACCTGAATTGCAAACTACAGCTCTTCAAGTTTGTAGATATGCCGAACATGTCCATATCTACTTTGGAATGATGGAGAAAAGCCAGAAAAAAACCAACTCAAACAAATCCAGATTTCGACAATTATGTTGCTAAACCTCCTGACTTTGTGCTGTCCCCAAACGGCCAAATATGGGTTCCCATTGAATTTGAAACATGACTCGCATACTACAGCTCTTCATGTTTGTAGGGATGCCCAACATGTCCATATCTACTGTGGAAATTTGGAGAAAAGCCAGAAAAAAGTCAACTCAAACAAATTTAGATTTGTTGCTAAACCTCCTGATTTTGTGCTGTCGCCAAACGGCCAAATATGGATTCCTGTTGAATTTGAAAACTGAATCGCATACTACAGCTCTTCACGTTTGTAGGTATGCCCAACATGTCCATATCTACTGTGGAATTATGGAGAAAAGCCAGAAAAAACCCAACTAAAACAAATCCAGATTTCGACAATTATGTTTCTAAACCTCCTGACTTTGTGCTGTCAACAAACGGCCAAATATGGATTCCCGTTGAATTTGAAACCTGATTTGCATACTACAGCTCTTCACGTTTGTAGGTATGCCCAAGCTGTCCATATCTACTGTGGAAATATGGAGAAAACCAAGACAAAAGCCAACTCAAACAAATCCAGATATTGACAATTATGTTGCTGAACCTACTGACTTTGTGCTGTCACCAAACGGACAAATATGGATTCCCGTTGAATTTTAAACCTGACTCGCATACTACAGCTCTTCACGTTTGTAGGGATGCCCATCATGTCCATATCTACTGTGGAATTATGGAGAAAAGCCAGAAAAAAAGCCAACTCAAACAAATCCAGATTTGTTGCTAAACCTCCTGATTTTGTGCTGTCCCCAAACGGCCAAATATGGATTCCCGTTGAATTTGAAACCTGACTCGCATACTACAGCTCTTCACATTAGTAGGGATGCCCAACATGTCCAGAACTACTGTGGAATTATGGAGAAAAGCCAGAACAAAAGCCAACTCAAACAAATCCAGATTTCGACAAATATGTTGCTAAACCTCCTGATTTTGTGCTGTCCCCAAACGGCCAAATATGGATTCCTGTTGAATTTGAAACCTGAATCGCATACTACAGCTCTTCACGTTTGTGGGGATGCCCAACATGTCCATATCTACTGTGGAGTTATGGAGAAAAGCCAGAAAAAAGCCAACTCAAACAAATACAGATTTCAACAATTCTGTTGCTAAACCTACTGACTTTGTGCTGTCCCCAAACGGCCAAATATGGATTCCCGTTGAATTTGAAACCTGACTCGCATACTACAGCTCTTCATGTTTGTAGGGATGCCCAACATGTCCATATCTACTGTGGAATTATGGAGAAAAGCTGGAAAAAAGCCAACTCAAACAAATCCAGATATTGACAATTATGTTGCTGAACCTACTGAGTTTGTGCTGTCCCCAAACGGCCAAATATGGATTCCCGTTGAATTTGAAACCTGATTTTCATACTACAGCTCTTCACGTTTGTAATGATGCCCAACATGTCCATATCTACTGTGGAATTATGGAGAAAAGCCAGAAAAAAGTCAACTCAAACAAATATAGATTTGTTGCTAAACCTCCTGACTTTGCGCAATCCCCAAATGGCCGAATTTGGATTTCCGTTGAATTTGAAACATGACTCGCATACTACAGCTCTTCATGTTTGTAGGGATGCCCAAGATGTCCATATCTACTGTGGAAATATGGAGAAAACCAAGAAAAAAGTCAACTCAAACAAATCCAGATTTGTTGCTAAACCTCCTGACTTTGTGCTGTCCCCAAACGGCCAAATATGGATTCCCATCGATTTTGAAACATGAATTGCAAACTACAGCTCTTCAAGTTTGTAGATATGCCGACCATGTCCATATCTACTTTGGAATGATGGAGAAAAGCCAGAAAAAAACCAACTCAAACAAATCCAGATTTCGACAATTATGTTGCTAAACCTCCTGACTTTGTGCTGTCCCCAAACGGCCAAATATGCGTTCCCATCGAATTTGAAACATGACTCGCATACTACAGCTCTTCATGTTTGTAGGGATGCCCAACATGTCCATATCTACTGTGGAAATATGGAGAAAAGCCAGAAAAAAGTCAACTCAAACAAATTTAGATTTGTTGCTAAACCTCCTGATTTTGTGCTGTCGCCAAACGGCCAAATATGGATTCCTGTTGAATTTGAAAACTGAATCGCATACTACAGCTCTTCACGTTTGTAGGTATAACCAAGTTGTCCATATCTACTGTGGAAATATGGAGAAAACCAAGACAAAAGCCAACTCAAACAAATCCAGATATTGACAATTATGTTGCTGAACCTACTGATTTTGTGCTGTCACCAAATGGACAAATATGGATTCCCGTTGAATTTTAAACCTGACTCGTATACTACAGCTCTTCATGTTTGTAGGGATGCCCATCATGTCCATATCTACTGTGGAATTATGGAGAAAAGCCAGAAAAAAAGCCAACTCAAACAAATCTACATTTGTTGCTAAACCTCCTGATTTTGTGCTGTCCCCAAACGGCCAAATATGGATTCCTGTTGAATTTGAAACCTGAATCGCATACTACAGCTCTTCACATTTGTAGGTATGCCCAGCATGTCTATATCTACTGTGGAGTTATGGAGAAAAGCCAGAAAAAAGCCAACTCAAACAAATACAGATTTCGACAATTCTGTTGCTAAACCTACTGACTTTGTGCTGTCCCCAAACGGCCAAATATGGATTCCCGTTGAATTTGAAACCTGACTCGCATATTACAGCTCTTCACATTAGTAGGGATGCCCAACATGTCCAAAACTACTGTGGAATTATGGAGAAAAGCCAGAAAAAAACCAACTCAAACAAATCCAGATTTCGACAAATATGTTGCTAAACCTCCTGAATTTGTGCTATCCCCAAACGGCCAAATAGGGATTCCCGTTGAATTTTAAAACTGATTTGCATAGTACAGCTCTTCACGTTTGTAGTGATGCCCAACATGTCCATATCTACTGTGGAATTATGGAGAAAAGCCAGAAAAAAGCAAACTCAAACAAATCCAGATGTCGACAATTATGTTGCTAAACCTCCTGAATTTGTGCTGTCCACAAACGGCATAATTTGGATTCCCATTGAATTTGAAACCTGATTCGCATACTACAGCTCATCAAGTTTGTAGGGATGCCTAACATGTCCATATCTACTGTCGAATTATGGACAAAAGCCAGAAAAAAGCCAACTCAAACAAATCCAGATTTGTTGCTAAACCTCCTGATTTTGCGCTTCCCCAAATGGCCGAATTTGGATTCACGTTGAATTTGAAACCTGATTTGCATACTACAGCTCTCCACGTTTGTAGGGATGCCAAACATGGCCATATCTAGTGTCAAATTATGGAGAAAACCAAAAAAAAAGCCAGCTCAAACAAATCCAGATTTCGACAATTATGTTGCTAAACCTCCTGACTTTGTGCTGTCCCCAAACGGCCAAATATGGATTCCCGTTGAATTTGAAACCTGATTTTCATACTACAGCTCTTCACGTTTGTAATGATGCCCAACATGTCCATATCTACTGTGGAATTATGGAGAAAAGCCAGAAAAAAGTCAACTCAAACAAATATAGATTTGTTGCTAAACCTCCTGACTTTGCGCAATCCCCAAATGGCCGAATTTGGATTTCCGTTGAATTTGAAACATGACTCGCATACTACAGCTCTTCATGTTTGTAGGGATGCCCAAGATGTCCATATCTACTGTGGAAATATGGAGAAAACCAAGAAAAAATTCAACTCAAACAAATCCAGATTTGTTGCTAAACCTCCTGAATTTGTGCTGTCCCCAAACGGCCAAATATGGATTCCCATCGATTTTGAAACCTGAATTGCAAACTACAGCTCTTCAAGTTTGTAGATATGCCAAACATGTCCATATCTACTTTGGAATGATGGAGAGAAGCCAGAAAAAAACCAACTCAAACAAATCCAGATTTCGACAATTATGTTGCTAAACCTCCTGATTTTGTGCTGTCGCCAAACGGCCAAATATGGATTCCTGTTGAATTTGAAAACTGAATCGCATACTACAGCTCTTCACGTTTGTAGGTATGCCCAACATGTCCATATCTACTGTGGAATTATGGAGAAAAGCCAGAAAAAACCCAACTAAAACAAATCCAGATTTCGACAATTATGTTTCTAAACCTCCTGACTTTGTGCTGTCAACAAACGGCCAAATATGGATTCCCGTTGAATTTGAAACCTGATTTGCATACTACAGCTCTTCACGTTTGTAGGTATGCCCAAGCTGTCCATATCTACTGTGGAAATATGGAGAAAACCAAGACAAAAGCCAACTCAAACAAATCCAGATATTGACAATTATGTTGCTGAACCTACTGACTTTGTGCTGTCACCAAACGGACAAATATGGATTCCCGTTGAATTTTAAACCTGACTCGCATACTACAGCTCTTCACGTTTGTAGGGATGCCCATCATGTCCATATCTACTGTGGAATTATGGAGAAAAGCCAGAAAAAAAGCCAACTCAAACAAATCCAGATTTGTTGCTAAACCTCCTGATTTTGTGCTGTCCCCAAACGGCCAAATATGGATTCCCGTTGAATTTGAAACCTGACTCGCATACTACAGCTCTTCACATTAGTAGGGATGCCCAACATGTCCAGAACTACTGTGGAATTATGGAGAAAAGCCAGAACAAAAGCCAACTCAAACAAATCCAGATTTCGACAAATATGTTGCTAAACCTCCTGATTTTGTGCTGTCCCCAAACGGCCAAATATGGATTCCTGTTGAATTTGAAACCTGAATCGCATACTACAGCTCTTCACGTTTGTGGGGATGCCCAACATGTCCATATCTACTGTGGAGTTATGGAGAAAAGCCAGAAAAAAGCCAACTCAAACAAATACAGATTTCAACAATTCTGTTGCTAAACCTACTGACTTTGTGCTTTCCCCAAACGGCCAAATATGGATTCCCGTTGAATTTGAAACCTGACTCGCATACTACAGCTCTTCATGTTTGTAGGGATGCCCAACATGTCCATATCTACTGTGGAATTATGGAGAAAAGCTGGAAAAAAGCCAACTCAAACAAATCCAGATATTGACAATTATGTTGCTGAACCTACTGAGTTTGTGCTGTCCCCAAACGGCCAAATATGGATTCCCGTTGAATTTGAAACCTGATTTTCATACTACAGCTCTTCACGTTTGTAATGATGCCCAACATGTCCATATCTACTGTGGAATTATGGAGAAAAGCCAGAAAAAAGTCAACTCAAACAAATATAGATTTGTTGCTAAACCTCCTGACTTTGCGCAATCCCCAAATGGCCGAATTTGGATTTCCGTTGAATTTGAAACATGACTCGCATACTACAGCTCTTCATGTTTGTAGGGATGCCCAAGATGTCCATATCTACTGTGGAAATATGGAGAAAACCAAGAAAAAAGTCAACTCAAACAAATCCAGATTTGTTGCTAAACCTCCTGACTTTGTGCTGTCCCCAAACGGCCAAATATGGATTCCCATCGATTTTGAAACATGAATTGCAAACTACAGCTCTTCAAGTTTGTAGATATGCCGACCATGTCCATATCTACTTTGGAATGATGGAGAAAAGCCAGAAAAAAACCAACTCAAACAAATCCAGATTTCGACAATTATGTTGCTAAACCTCCTGACTTTGTGCTGTCCCCAAACGGCCAAATATGCGTTCCCATCGAATTTGAAACATGACTCGCATACTACAGCTCTTCATGTTTGTAGGGATGCCCAACATGTCCATATCTACTGTGGAAATATGGAGAAAAGCCAGAAAAAAGTCAACTCAAACAAATTTAGATTTGTTGCTAAACCTCCTGATTTTGTGCTGTCGCCAAACGGCCAAATATGGATTCCTGTTGAATTTGAAAACTGAATCGCATACTACAGCTCTTCACGTTTGTAGGTATAACCAAGTTGTCCATATCTACTGTGGAAATATGGAGAAAACCAAGACAAAAGCCAACTCAAACAAATCCAGATATTGACAATTATGTTGCTGAACCTACTGATTTTGTGCTGTCACCAAATGGACAAATATGGATTCCCGTTGAATTTTAAACCTGACTCGTATACTACAGCTCTTCATGTTTGTAGGGATGCCCATCATGTCCATATCTACTGTGGAATTATGGAGAAAAGCCAGAAAAAAAGCCAACTCAAACAAATCTACATTTGTTGCTAAACCTCCTGATTTTGTGCTGTCCCCAAACGGCCAAATATGGATTCCTGTTGAATTTGAAACCTGAATCGCATACTACAGCTCTTCACATTTGTAGGTATGCCCAGCATGTCTATATCTACTGTGGAGTTATGGAGAAAAGCCAGAAAAAAGCCAACTCAAACAAATACAGATTTCGACAATTCTGTTGCTAAACCTACTGACTTTGTGCTGTCCCCAAACGGCCAAATATGGATTCCCGTTGAATTTGAAACCTGACTCGCATATTACAGCTCTTCACATTAGTAGGGATGCCCAACATGTCCAAAACTACTGTGGAATTATGGAGAAAAGCCAGAAAAAAACCAACTCAAACAAATCCAGATTTCGACAAATATGTTGCTAAACCTCCTGAATTTGTGCTATCCCCAAACGGCCAAATAGGGATTCCCGTTGAATTTTAAAACTGATTTGCATAGTACAGCTCTTCACGTTTGTAGTGATGCCCAACATGTCCATATCTACTGTGGAATTATGGAGAAAAGCCAGAAAAAAGCAAACTCAAACAAATCCAGATGTCGACAATTATGTTGCTAAACCTCCTGAATTTGTGCTGTCCACAAACGGCATAATTTGGATTCCCATTGAATTTGAAACCTGATTCGCATACTACAGCTCATCAAGTTTGTAGGGATGCCTAACATGTCCATATCTACTGTCGAATTATGGACAAAAGCCAGAAAAAAGCCAACTCAAACAAATCCAGATTTGTTGCTAAACCTCCTGATTTTGCGCTTCCCCAAATGGCCGAATTTGGATTCACGTTGAATTTGAAACCTGATTTGCATACTACAGCTCTCCACGTTTGTAGGGATGCCAAACATGGCCATATCTAGTGTCAAATTATGGAGAAAACCAAAAAAAAAGCCAGCTCAAACAAATCCAGATTTCGACAATTATGTTGCTAAACCTCCTGACTTTGTGCTGTCCCCAAACGGCCAAATATGGATTCCCGTTGAATTTGAAACCTGATTTTCATACTACAGCTCTTCACGTTTGTAATGATGCCCAACATGTCCATATCTACTGTGGAATTATGGAGAAAAGCCAGAAAAAAGTCAACTCAAACAAATCCAGATTTGTTGCTAAACCTCCTGATTTTGTGCTGTCCCCAAACGGCCAAATATGGATTCCCGTTGAATTTGAAACCTGACTCGCATACTACAGCTCTTCACATTAGTAGGGATGCCCAACATGTCCAGAACTACTGTGGAATTATGGAGAAAAGCCAGAACAAAAGCCAACTCAAACAAATCCAGATTTCGACAAATATGTTGCTAAACCTCCTGATTTTGTGCTGTCCCCAAACGGCCAAATATGGATTCCTGTTGAATTTGAAACCTGAATCGCATACTACAGCTCTTCACGTTTGTGGGGATGCCCAACATGTCCATATCTACTGTGGAGTTATGGAGAAAAGCCAGAAAAAAGCCAACTCAAACAAATACAGATTTCAACAATTCTGTTGCTAAACCTACTGACTTTGTGCTGTCCCCAAACGGCCAAATATGGATTCCCGTTGAATTTGAAACCTGACTCGCATACTACAGCTCTTCATGTTTGTAGGGATGCCCAACATGTCCATATCTACTGTGGAATTATGGAGAAAAGCTGGAAAAAAGCCAACTCAAACAAATCCAGATATTGACAATTATGTTGCTGAACCTACTGAGTTTGTGCTGTCCCCAAACGGCCAAATATGGATTCCCGTTGAATTTGAAACCTGATTTTCATACTACAGCTCTTCACGTTTGTAATGATGCCCAACATGTCCATATCTACTGTGGAATTATGGAGAAAAGCCAGAAAAAAGTCAACTCAAACAAATATAGATTTGTTGCTAAACCTCCTGACTTTGCGCAATCCCCAAATGGCCGAATTTGGATTTCCGTTGAATTTGAAACATGACTCGCATACTACAGCTCTTCATGTTTGTAGGGATGCCCAAGATGTCCATATCTACTGTGGAAATATGGAGAAAACCAAGAAAAAAGTCAACTCAAACAAATCCAGATTTGTTGCTAAACCTCCTGACTTTGTGCTGTCCCCAAACGGCCAAATATGGATTCCCATCGATTTTGAAACATGAATTGCAAACTACAGCTCTTCAAGTTTGTAGATATGCCGACCATGTCCATATCTACTTTGGAATGATGGAGAAAAGCCAGAAAAAAACCAACTCAAACAAATCCAGATTTCGACAATTATGTTGCTAAACCTCCTGACTTTGTGCTGTCCCCAAACGGCCAAATATGCGTTCCCATCGAATTTGAAACATGACTCGCATACTACAGCTCTTCATGTTTGTAGGGATGCCCAACATGTCCATATCTACTGTGGAAATATGGAGAAAAGCCAGAAAAAAGTCAACTCAAACAAATTTAGATTTGTTGCTAAACCTCCTGATTTTGTGCTGTCGCCAAACGGCCAAATATGGATTCCTGTTGAATTTGAAAACTGAATCGCATACTACAGCTCTTCACGTTTGTAGGTATAACCAAGTTGTCCATATCTACTGTGGAAATATGGAGAAAACCAAGACAAAAGCCAACTCAAACAAATCCAGATATTGACAATTATGTTGCTGAACCTACTGATTTTGTGCTGTCACCAAATGGACAAATATGGATTCCCGTTGAATTTTAAACCTGACTCGTATACTACAGCTCTTCATGTTTGTAGGGATGCCCATCATGTCCATATCTACTGTGGAATTATGGAGAAAAGCCAGAAAAAAAGCCAACTCAAACAAATCTACATTTGTTGCTAAACCTCCTGATTTTGTGCTGTCCCCAAACGGCCAAATATGGATTCCTGTTGAATTTGAAACCTGAATCGCATACTACAGCTCTTCACATTTGTAGGTATGCCCAGCATGTCTATATCTACTGTGGAGTTATGGAGAAAAGCCAGAAAAAAGCCAACTCAAACAAATACAGATTTCGACAATTCTGTTGCTAAACCTACTGACTTTGTGCTGTCCCCAAACGGCCAAATATGGATTCCCGTTGAATTTGAAACCTGACTCGCATATTACAGCTCTTCACATTAGTAGGGATGCCCAACATGTCCAAAACTACTGTGGAATTATGGAGAAAAGCCAGAAAAAAACCAACTCAAACAAATCCAGATTTCGACAAATATGTTGCTAAACCTCCTGAATTTGTGCTATCCCCAAACGGCCAAATAGGGATTCCCGTTGAATTTTAAAACTGATTTGCATAGTACAGCTCTTCACGTTTGTAGTGATGCCCAACATGTCCATATCTACTGTGGAATTATGGAGAAAAGCCAGAAAAAAGCAAACTCAAACAAATCCAGATGTCGACAATTATGTTGCTAAACCTCCTGAATTTGTGCTGTCCACAAACGGCATAATTTGGATTCCCATTGAATTTGAAACCTGATTCGCATACTACAGCTCATCAAGTTTGTAGGGATGCCTAACATGTCCATATCTACTGTCGAATTATGGACAAAAGCCAGAAAAAAGCCAACTCAAACAAATCCAGATTTGTTGCTAAACCTCCTGATTTTGCGCTTCCCCAAATGGCCGAATTTGGATTCACGTTGAATTTGAAACCTGATTTGCATACTACAGCTCTCCACGTTTGTAGGGATGCCAAACATGGCCATATCTAGTGTCAAATTATGGAGAAAACCAAAAAAAAAGCCAGCTCAAACAAATCCAGATTTCGACAATTATGTTGCTAAACCTCCTGACTTTGTGCTGTCCCCAAACGGCCAAATATGGATTCCCGTTGAATTTGAAACCTGATTTTCATACTACAGCTCTTCACGTTTGTAATGATGCCCAACATGTCCATATCTACTGTGGAATTATGGAGAAAAGCCAGAAAAAAGTCAACTCAAACAAATATAGATTTGTTGCTAAACCTCCTGACTTTGCGCAATCCCCAAATGGCCGAATTTGGATTTCCGTTGAATTTGAAACATGACTCGCATACTACAGCTCTTCATGTTTGTAGGGATGCCCAAGATGTCCATATCTACTGTGGAAATATGGAGAAAACCAAGAAAAAATTCAACTCAAACAAATCCAGATTTGTTGCTAAACCTCCTGAATTTGTGCTGTCCCCAAACGGCCAAATATGGATTCCCATCGATTTTGAAACCTGAATTGCAAACTACAGCTCTTCAAGTTTGTAGATATGCCAAACATGTCCATATCTACTTTGGAATGATGGAGAGAAGCCAGAAAAAAACCAACTCAAACAAATCCAGATTTCGACAATTATGTTGCTAAACCTCCTGACTTTGTGCTGTCCCCAAACGGCCAAATATGGGTTCCCATTGAATTTGAAACATGACTCGCATACTACAGCTCTTCATGTTTGTAGGGATGCCCAACATGTCCATATCTACTGTGGAAATATGGAGAAAAGCCAGAAAAAAGTCAACTCAAACAAATCTAGATTTGTTGCTAAACCTCCTGATTTTGTGCTGTCCCCAAACGGCCAAATATGGATTCCTGTTGAATTTGAAAACTGAATCGCATACTACAGCTCTTCACGTTTGTAGGTATGCCCAACATGTCCATATCTACTGTGGAATTATGGAGAAAAGCCAGAAAAAACCTAACTCAAACAAATCCAGATTTCGACAATTATGTTGATAAACCTCCTGACTTTGTGCTGTCCCCAAACGGCCAAATATGGATTCCCGTTGAATTTGAAACCTGATTTTCATACTACAGCTCTTCACGTTTGTAATGATGCCCAACATGTCCATATCTACTGTGGAATTATGGAGAAAAGCCAGAAAAAAGTCAACTCAAACAAATATAGATTTGTTGCTAAACCTCCTGACTTTGCACAATCCCCAAATGGCCGAATTTGGATTTCCGTTGAATTTGAAACATGACTCGGATACTACAGCTCTTCATGTTTGTAGGGATGCCCAAGATGTCCATATCTACTGTGGAAATATGGAGAAAACCAAGAAAAAATTCAACTCAAACAAATCCAGATTTGTTGCTAAACCTCCTGACTTTGTGCTGTCCCCAAACGGCCAAATATGGATTCCCATCGATTTTGAAACCTGAATTGCAAACTACAGCTCTTCAAGTTTAGTAGATATGCCGAACATGTCCATATCTACTTTGGAATGATGGAGAAAAGCCAGAAAAAAACTAACTCAAACAAATCCAGATTTCGACAATTATGTTGCTAAACCTCCTGACTTTGTGCTGTCCCCAAACGGCCAAATATGGGTTCCCATCGAATTTGAAACATGACTCGCATACTACAGCTCTTCATGTTTGTAGGGATGCCCAACATGTCCATATCTACTGTGGAAATATGGAGAAAAGCCAGAAAAAAGTCAACTCAAACAAATCTAGATTTGTTGCTAAACCTCCTGATTTTGTGCTGTCCCCAAACGGCCAAATATGGATTCCTGTTGAATTTGAAAACTGAATCGCATACTACAGCTCTTCACGTTTGTAGGTATGCCCAACATGTCCATATCTACTTTGGAATTATGGAGAAAAGCCAGAAAAAACCCAACTCAAACAAATCCAGATTTCGACAATTATGTTGATAAACCTCCTGAATTTGTGCTGTCACCAAACGGCCAAATATGGATTCCCATCGATTTTGAAACCTGAATTGCAAACTACAGCTCTTCAAGTTTGTATATATGCCGAACATGTCCATATGTACTTTGGATGATGGAGAAAAGCCAGAAAAAAACCAACTCAAACAAATCCAGATTTCGACAATTATGTTGCTAAACCTCCTGACTTTGTGCTGTCCCCAAAAGGCCAAATATGGGTTCCCATCGAATTTGAAACATGACTCGCATAGTACAGCTCTTCATGTTTGTAGGGATGCCCAACATGTCCATATCTACTATGGAAATATGGAGAAAACCAAGACAAAAGCCAACTCAAACAAATCCAGATATTGACAATTATGTTGCTGAACCTACTGATTTTGTGCTGTCCCCAAACGGCCAAATATGGATTCCCGTTGAATTTGAAACCTGACTCGCATACTACAGCGCTTCAAGTTTGTAGGGATGCCCATCATGTCCATATCTACTGTGGAATTATGGAGAAAATCCAGAAAAAAGCCAACTCAAACAAATCTAGATTTGTTGCTAAACCTCCTGATTTTGTGCTGTCCCCAAACGGCCAAATATGGATTCCTGTTGAATTTGAAACCTGAATCGCATACTACAGCTCTTCACGTTTGTAGGTATGCCCAACATGTCCATATCTACTGTGGAGTTATGGAGAAAAGCCAGAAAAAAGCCAACTCAAACAAATACAGATTTCGACAATTCTGTTGCTAACCCTACTGACTTTGTGCTGTCCCCAAACGGCCAAATATGGATTCCCGTTGAATTTGAAACCTGACTCGCATACTACAGCTCTTCCCGTTAGTAGGGATGCCCAACATGTCCAGAACTACTGTGGAATTATGGAGAAAAGCCAGAAAAAATCCAACTCAAACAAATCCAGATTTCGACAAATATGTTGATAAACCTCCTGATTTTGTGCTGTCCCCAAACGGCCAAATATGGATTCCCGTTGAATTTGAAACCTGACTCGCATACTACAGCTCTTCACGTTTGTAGGGATACCCATCATGTCCATATCTACTGTGGAATTATGGAGAAAAGCCAGAAAAAAGCCAACTCAACCAAATCTAGATTTGTTGCTAAACCTCCTGATTTTGTGCTGTCCCCAAACGGCCAAATATGGATTCCCGTTGAATCTGAAACCTGATTCGCATACGACAGCTCTTCACGTTTGTAGGTATGCCCAACATGTCCATATCTACTGTGGAATTATGGAGAAAAGCCAGAAAAAAGCCAAGTCAAACAAATCCAGATTTCGACAATTATGTTGCTAAACCTCCTTACTTTGTGCTGTCACCAAACGGCCAAATATGGATTCCCATTGAATTTGAAACCTGATTCGCATACTACAGCTCTTCACGTTTGTAGATATGCCCAAAATGTCCATATCTACTGTGGAGTTATGGAGAAAAGCCAGAAAAAAGCCAACTCAAACAAATACAGATTTTGACAATTATGTTGCTAAACCTACTGACTTTGTGCTGTCCCCAAACAGCCAAATATGGATTCCCGTTGAATTTGAAACCTGACTCACATACTACACCTCTTCACGTTTGTAGTGATGCCCAACATGCCCATATCTACTCTGGAATTATGGAGAAAAGCCAGAAAAAAGCCAAGTCAAACAAATCCAGATTTCGACAATTATGTTGCTAAACCTCCTGACTTTGTGCTGTCAACAAACGGCCAAATATGGATTCCCGTTGAATTTGAAACCTGATTCGCATACTACAGCTCTTCACGTTTATAAGAATGCCCAACATGTTCATATATACTGTGGAATTATGGAGAAAAGCCAGAAAAAAGCCAACTCAAACAAAACCAGATTTCGACAATGAGGTTGCTAAACCTCCTTATTTAGCGCGCTCCCCAATCAGCCAAATATGGGTTCCATTTGAATTCGAAACGTGAATCGCATACTACAGATTTTCAAGTTTGTAGGTATGCCCAACATGTCCATATCTACAGTGGAATTATGGATAAAATCCAGAAAAAAGCCAACTCAAACAAATACAGATTTCAACAATTCTGTTGCTAAACCTCCTGACTTTGTGCTGTCCCCAAACGGCCAAATATGGATTCCCGTTGAATTTGAAACCTGACTCGCATACTACAGCTCTTCATGTTTGTAGGTATGCCCAACATGTCCATATCTACTGTGGAGTTATGGAGAAAAGCCAGAAAAAATCCAACTCAAACAAATACAGATTTTGACAATTATGTTGCTAAACGTACTGACTTTGTGCTGTCCCAAAACGGCCAAATATGGATTCCCGTTGAATTTGAAACCTGACTCGCATACTACAGCTCTTCACGTTTGTAGGGATGCCCAACACGTCCAGAACTACTGTGGAATTATGGAGAAAAGCCAGAAAAAAGCCAACTCAAACAAATCCAGATTTCGACAAATATGTTGCTAAACCTCCTGATTTTGTGCTGTCCCCAAACGGCCAAATATGGATTCCCGTTGAATTTGAAACCTGACTCGCATACTACAGCTCTTCACGTTTGTAGGGATGCCCATCATGTCCATATCTACTGTGGAATTATGGAGAAAAGCCAGAAAAAACCAACTCAACCAAATCTAGATTTGTTGCTAAACCTCCTGATTTTGTGCTGTCCCCAAACGGCCAAATATGGATTCCCGTTGAATTTGAAACCTGACTCGCATACTACAGCTCTTCACGTTTGTAGGGATGCCCAACACGTCCAGAACTACTGTGGAATTATGGAAAAAAGCCAGAAAAAAGCCAACTCAAACAAATCCAGATTTCGACAATTATGTTGCTAGACCTCCTGAATTTGTGCTGTCACCAAACGACCAAATATGGATTTGTGTTGAATTTGAAACCAGAATCGCATACTACAGCTCTTCACGTTTGTAGGTATACCCAACATGTCCATATCTACTGTGGAGTTATGGAGAAAAGCCAGAAAAAAGCCAACTCAAACAAATCCAGATTTTGACAATTATGTTGCTAAACCTCCTGAATTTGTGCTGTCACCAAACGGCCAAATATCGATTCCCGTTGAATTTGAAACCTGATTCGCATACTACAGCTCTTCACGTTCGGAGGTATGCCCAACATGTCCATATCTACTGTGAAGTTATGGAGAAAAGCCAGAAAAAAGCCAACTCAAACAAATACAGATTTCGACAATTATGTTGCTAAACCTACTGACTTTGTGCTGTCCCCAAACAGCCAAATATGGATTCCCGTTGAATTTGAAACCCGAATCACATACTACAGCTCTTCATGTTTGTAGTGATGCCAAACATGTCCATATCTACTGTGGAATTATGGAGAAAAGCCAGAAAAAAGCCAACTCAACCAAATCTAGATTTGTTGCTAAACCTCCTGATTTTGTGCTGTCCCCAAACGGCCAAATATGGATTCCCGTTGAATCTGAAACCTGATTCGCATGTGACAGCTCTTCACGTTTGTAGTTATGCCCAACATGTCCATATCTACTGTGGAGTTATGGAGAAAAGCCAGAAAAAAGCCAACTCAAACAAATACAGATTTCGACAATTCTGTTGCTAAACCTACTGACTTTGTGCTGTCCCCAAACGGCCAAATATGGATTCCCGTTGAATTTGAAACATGACTCACATACAACAGCTCTTCATGTTTGTAGGGATGCCCAACACGTCCAGAACTACTGTGGAATTATGGAGAAAAGCCAGAATAAAGCCAACTCTAACAAATCCAGATTTCGACAAATATGTTGCTAAACCTCCTGATTTTGTGCTGTCCCCAAACGGCCAAATATGGATTCCCGTTGAATTTGAAACCTGACTCGCATACTACAGCTCTTCATGTTTGTAGGAATGCCTAACATGTCCATATCTACTGTGGAATTATGGAGAAAAGCCAGAAAAAAGCAAAGTCAAACAAATCCAGATATTGACAATTATGTTGCTGAACCTACTGAGTTTGTGCTGTCCCCAAACGGCCAAATATGGATTCCCGTTGAATTTGAAAGCTGACTTGCATACTACAGCTATTCAAGTTTGTAGGGATGCCCATCATGTCCATATCTACTCTGGAATTATGGAGAAAAGCCAGAAAAAAGCCAACTCAAACAAATCTAGATTTGTTGCTAAACCTCCTGATTTTGTGCTGTCCCCAAACGGCCAAATATGGATTCCTGTTGAATTTGAAACCTGAATCGCATACTACAGCTCTTCACGTTTGTAGGTATGCCCAACATGTCCATATCTACTGTGGAGTTATGGAGAAAAGCCAGAAAAAAGCCAACTCAAACAAATAAAGATTGACAATTCTGTTGCTAAACCTACTGACTTTGTGCTGTCCCCAAACGGCCAAATATGGATTCCCGTTGAATTTGAAACCTGACTCGCATACTACAGCTCTTCACGTTTGTAGGGATGCCCATCATGTCCATATCGACTTTGGAATTATGGAGAAAAGCCAGAAAAAAGCCAACTCAACCAAATCTAGATTTGTTGCTAAACCTCCTGATTTTGTGCTGTCCCCAAACGGCCAAATATGGATTCCTGTTGAATTTGAAACCTGAATCGCATACTACAGCTCTTCACGTTTGTAGGTATGCCCAACATGTCCATATCTACTGTGGATTTATGGAGAAAAGCCAGAAAAAGCCAACTCAAACAAATACAGATTTCGATAATTCTGTTGCTAAACCTACTGACTTTGTGCTGTCCCCAAACGGCCAAATATGGATTCCCGTTGAATTTGAAACCTGACTCGCATACTACAGCTCTTCACGTTTGTAGGGATGCCCAACATGTCCATATCTACTGTGGAATTATGGAGAAAAGCCAGAAAAAAGCCAAGTCAAACAAATCCAGATTTCGACAATTATGTTGCTAAACCTCCTTATTTAGCGCGCTCCCCAACAGCCAAATATGGGTTCCCTTTGAATTCGAAACGTGAATCGCATACTACAGCTTGTCAAGTTTGTAGGTATGCCCAACATGTCCATATCTACAGTGGAATTATGTTGAAAATCCAGAAAAAAGCCAACTCAAACAAATCCAGATTTTGACAATTATCTTGCTAATCCTCCTGACTTGGTGCTGGTCCCAAACGGCCAAATATGGATGCCCGTTGAATTTGAAACCTGATTCACATACTACAGCTCTTCACGTTTGTAGGTATGTCCAACCTGTCCATATCTATTGTGGAATTATGGAGAAAATCCAGAAAAAAAGCCAACTCAAACAAATCCCGAATTCGCCAATTATGTTGCTAAACCTCCTGACTTTGTGCTGTCCCCAAACGGCCGAATTTGGATTCCCATTGAATTTGAAACCTGATCCGCATACTACGGCTGTTCGCGTTTGTAGGTATGCCCAAGATGTCCATATCTACTGTGGAAATATGGAGAAAACCAAGACAAAAGCCAACTCAAACAAATCAAGATGTCTACAATTATGTTGCTAAACCTCCTGACTTTGTGCTGTCACCAAACGGCCAAATATGGATTCCCGTTGAATTTGAAACCTGATTCGCATACTACAGCTCTTCACGTTTGTAGGGATGCCCAACACGTCCAGAACTACTGTGGAATTATGGAGAAAAGCCAGAATAAAGACAACTCAAACAAATCCAGATTTCGACAAATATGTTGCTAAACCTCCTGATTTTGTGCTGTCCCCAAACGGCCAAATATGGATTCCCGTTGAATTTGAAAGCTGACTCGCATACTAGAGCTCTTCCTGTTTGTAGGGATGCCCAACATGTCCATATCTACTGTGGAATTATGGAGAAAAGCTGGAAAAAAGCCAACTCAAACAAATCCAGATATTGACAATTATGTTGCTGAACCTACTGAGTTTGTGCTGTCCCCAAACGGCCAAATATGGATTCCCGTTGAATTTGAAACCTGACTCGCATACTACAGCTCTTCACGTTTGTAGGGATGCCCAACACGTCCAGAACTACTGTGGAATTATGGAGAAAAGCCAGAATAAAGCCAACTCAAACAAATCCAGATTTCGACAAATATGTTGCTAAACCTCCTGATTTTGTGGTGTCCCCAAACGGCCAAATTTGGATTCCCGTTGAATTTGAAACCTGACTCGCATACTACAGCTCTTCATGTTTGTAGGGATGCCCAACATGTCCAGAACTACTGTAGAATTATGGAGAAAAGCCAGAAAAAAGCCAACTCAAAGAAATCCAGATTTCGACAAATATGTTGCTAAACCTCCTGACTTTGTGCTGTCCCCAAATGGCCAAATATAGATTCCCGTTGAATTTGAAACCTGACTCGCATACTACAGCTCTTCACGTTTGTAGCGATGCCCATCATGTCCATATCTACTGTGGAATTATGGAGAAAAGCCAGAAAAAAGCCAACTCAAAGAAATCCAGATTTCGACAATTATGTTGCTAAACCTCCTTATTTAGCGCGCTCCCCAACAGCCAAATATGGGTTCCCTTTGAATTCGAAACGTGAATCGCATACTACAGCTTGTCAAGTTTGTAGGTATGCCCAACATGTCCATATCTACAGTGGAATTATGGAGAAAATCCAGAAAAAAGCCAACTCAAACAAATCCAGATTTTGACAATTATCTTGCTAATCCTCCTGACTTTGTGCTGGTCCCAAACGGCCAAATATGGATTCCCATTGAATTTGAAACCTGATCCGCATACTACGGCTGTTCGCGTTTGTAGGTATGCCCAACATGTCCATATCTACTGTGGAGTTATGGAGAAAAGCCAGAAAAAAGCCAACTCAAACAAATACAGATTTCGACAATTCTGTTGCTAACCCTACTGACTTTGTGCTGTCCCCAAACGGCCAAATATGGATTCCCGTTGAATTTGAAACCTGACTCGCATACTACAGCTCTTCCCGTTAGTAGGGATGCCCAACATGTCCAGAACTACTGTGGAATTATGGAGAAAAGCCAGAAAAAAGCCAACTCAACCAAATCTAGATTTGTTGCTAAACCTCCTGATTTTGTGCTGTCCCCAATCAGCCAAATATGGGTTCCATTTGAATTCGAAACGTGAATCGCATACTACAGATTTTCAAGTTTGTAGGTATACCCAACATGTCCATATCTACAGTGGAATTATGGATAAAATCCAGAAAAAAGCCAACTCAAACAAATACAGATTTCAACAATTCTGTTGCTAAACCTCCTGACTTTGTGCTGTCCCCAAACGGCCAAATATGGATTCCCGTTGAATTTGAAACCTGACTCGCATACTACAGCTCTTCATGTTTGTAGGTATGCCCAACATGTCCATATCTACTGTGGAGTTATGGAGAAAAGCCAGAAAAAAGCCAACTCAAACAAATACAGATTTTGACAATTATGTTGCTAAACGTACTGACTTTGTGCTGTCCCAAAACGGCCAAATATGGATTCCCGTTGAATTTGAAACCTGACTCGCATACTACAGCTCTTCACGTTTGTAGGGATGCCCAACACGTCCAGAACTACTGTGGAATTATGGAGAAAAGCCAGAAAAAAGCCAACTCAAACAAATCCAGATTTCGACAAATATGTTGCTAAACCTCCTGATTTTGTGCTGTCCCCAAACGGCCAAATATGGATTCCCGTTGAATTTGAAACCTGACTCGCATACTACAGCTCTTCACGTTTGTAGGGATGCCCATCATGTCCATATCTACTGTGGAATTATGGAGAAAAGCCAGAAAAAACCAACTCAACCAAATCTAGATTTGTTGCTAAACCTCCTGATTTTGTGCTGTCCCCAAACGGCCAAATATGGATTCCCGTTGAATTTGAAACCTGACTCGCATACTACAGCTCTTCACGTTTGTAGGGATGCCCAACACGTCCAGAACTACTGTGGAATTATGGAGAAAAGCCAGAAAAAAGCCAACTCAAACAAATCCAGATTTCGACAATTATGTTGCTAGACCTCCTGAATTTGTGCTGTCACCAAACGACCAAATATGGATTTGTGTTGAATTTGAAACCAGAATCGCATACTACAGCTCTTCACGTTTGTAGGTATACCCAACATGTCCATATCTACTGTGGAGTTATGGAGAAAAGCCAGAAAAAAGCCAACTCAAACAAATCCAGATTTTGACAATTATGTTGCTAAACCTCCTGAATTTGTGCTGTCACCAAACGGCCAAATATCGATTCCCGTTGAATTTGAAACCTGATTCGCATACTACAGCTCTTCACGTTCGGAGGTATGCCCAACATGTCCATATCTACTGTGAAGTTATGGAGAAAAGCCAGAAAAAAGCCAACTCAAACAAATACAGATTTCGACAATTATGTTGCTAAACCTACTGACTTTGTGCTGTCCCCAAACAGCCAAATATGGATTCCCGTTGAATTTGAAACCCGAATCACATACTACAGCTCTTCATGTTTGTAGTGATGCCAAACATGTCCATATCTACTGTGGAATTATGGAGAAAAGCCAGAAAAAAGCCAACTCAACCAAATCTAGATTTGTTGCTAAACCTCCTGATTTTGTGCTGTCCCCAAACGGCCAAATATGGATTCCCGTTGAATCTGAAACCTGATTCGCATGCGACAGCTCTTCA
This sequence comes from Zingel zingel, assembly GCA_023566125.1. Lineage (NCBI taxonomy): Eukaryota > Metazoa > Chordata > Actinopteri > Perciformes > Percidae > Zingel > Zingel zingel. Next base: position 16,524,481 of record CM042322.1, on the reverse strand, counting down.
CGTTTGTAGTTATGCCCAACATGTCCATATCTACTGTGGAGTTATGGAGAAAAGCCAGAAAAAAGCCAACTCAAACAAATACAGATTTCGACAATTCTGTTGCTAAACCTACTGACTTTGTGCTGTCCCCAAACGGCCAAATATGGATTCCCGTTGAATTTGAAACATGACTCACATACAACAGCTCTTCATGTTTGTAGGGATGCCCAACACGTCCAGAACTACTGTGGAATTATGGAGAAAAGCCAGAATAAAGCCAACTCTAACAAATCCAGATTTCGACAAATATGTTGCTAAACCTCCTGATTTTGTGCTGTCCCCAAACGGCCAAATATGGATTCCCGTTGAATTTGAAACCTGACTCGCATACTACAGCTCTTCATGTTTGTAGGAATGCCTAACATGTCCATATCTACTGTGGAATTATGGAGAAAAGCCAGAAAAAAGCCAAGTCAAACAAATCCAGATATTGACAATTATGTTGCTGAACCTACTGAGTTTGTGCTGTCCCCAAACGGCCAAATATGGATTCCCGTTGAATTTGAAACCTGACTTGCATACTACAGCTATTCAAGTTTGTAGGGATGCCCATCATGTCCATATCTACTCTGGAATTATGGAGAAAAGCCAGAAAAAAGCCAACTCAAACAAATCTAGATTTGTTGCTAAACCTCCTGATTTTGTGCTGTCCCCAAACGGCCAAATATGGATTCCTGTTGAATTTGAAACCTGAATCGCATACTACAGCTCTTCACGTTTGTAGGTATGCCCAACATGTCCATATCTACTGTGGAGTTATGGAGAAAAGCCAGAAAAAAGCCAACTCAAACAAATACAGATTGACAATTCTGTTGCTAAACCTACTGACTTTGTGCTGTCCCCAAACGGCCAAATATGGATTCCCGTTGAATTTGAAACCTGACTCGCATACTACAGCTCTTCACGTTTGTAGGGATGCCCATCATGTCCATATCGACTTTGGAATTATGGAGAAAAGCCAGAAAAAAGCCAACTCAACCAAATCTAGATTTGTTGCTAAACCTCCTGATTTTGTGCTGTCCCCAAACGGCCAAATATGGATTCCTGTTGAATTTGAAACCTGAATCGCATACTACAGCTCTTCACGTTTGTAGGTATGCCCAATATGTCCATATCTACTGTGGAATTATGGAGAAAAGCCAGAAAAAAGCCAAGTCAAACAAATCCAGATTTCGACAATTATGTTGCTAAACCTCCTTATTTAGCGCGCTCCCCAACAGCCAAATATGGGTTCCCTTTGAATTCGAAACGTGAATCGCATACTACAGCGCTTCAAGTTTGTAGGTATGCCCAACATGTCCATATCTACAGTGGAATTATGGAGAAAATCCAGAAAAAAGCCAACTCAAACAAATCCAGATTTTGACAATTATCTTGCTAATCCTCCTGACTTGGTGCTGGTCCCAAACGGCCAAATATGGATTCCCGTTGAATTTGAAACCTGATTCACATACTACAGCTCTTCACGTTTGTAGGTATGTCCAACCTGTCCATATCTATTGTGGAATTATGGAGAAAATCCAGAAAAAAAGCCAACTCAAACAAATCCCGAATTCGCCAATTATGTTGCTAAACCTCCTGACTTTGTGCTGTCCCCAAACGGCCGAATTTGGATTCCCATTGAATTTGAAACCTGATCCGCATACTACGGCTGTTCGCGTTTGTAGGTATGCCCAAGATGTCCATATCTACTGTGGAAATATGGAGAAAACCAAGACAAAAGCCAACTCAAACAAATCAAGATGTCTACAATTATGTTGCTAAACCTCCTGACTTTGTGCTGTCACCAAACGGCCAAATATGGATTCCCGTTGAATTTGAAACCTGATTCGCATACTACAGCTCTTCACGTTTGTAGGGATGCCCAACACGTCCAGAACTACTGTGGAATTATGGAGAAAAGCCAGAATAAAGACAACTCAAACAAATCCAGATTTCGACAAATATGTTGCTAAACCTCCTGATTTTGTGCTGTCCCCAAACGGCCAAATATGGATTCCCGTTGAATTTGAAAGCTGACTCGCATACTAGAGCTCTTCCTGTTTGTAGGGATGCCCAACATGTCCATATCTACTGTGGAATTATGGAGAAAAGCTGGAAAAAAGCCAACTCAAACAAATCCAGATATTGACAATTATGTTGCTGAACCTACTGAGTTTGTGCTGTCCCCAAACGGCCAAATATGGATTCCCGTTGAATTTGAAACCTGACTCGCATACTACAGCTCTTCACGTTTGTAGGGATGCCCAACACGTCCAGAACTACTGTGGAATTATGGAGAAAAGCCAGAATAAAGCCAACTCAAACAAATCCAGATTTCGACAAATATGTTGCTAAACCTCCTGATTTTGTGGTGTCCCCAAACGGCCAAATATGGATTCCCGTTGAATTTGAAACCTGACTCGCATACTACAGCTCTTCATGTTTGTAGGGATGCCCAACATGTCCAGAACTACTGTAGAATTATGGAGAAAAGCCAGAAAAAAGCCAACTCAAAGAAATCCAGATTTCGACAAATATGTTGCTAAACCTCCTGACTTTGTGCTGTCCCCAAATGGCCAAATATGGATTCCCGTTGAATTTGAAACCTGAGTCGCATACTACAGTTCTTCACGTTTGTAGGGATGCCCATCATGTCCATATCTACTGTGGAATTATGGAGAAAAGCCAGAAAAAAGCCAACTCAAAGAAATCCAGATTTCGACAATAATGTTGCTAAACCTCCTTATTTAGCGCGCTCCCCAACAGCCAAATATGGGTTCCCTTTGAATTCGAAACGTGAATCGCATACTACAGCTTGTCAAGTTTGTAGGTATGCCCAACATGTCCATATCTACAGTGGAATTATGGAGAAAATCCAGAAAAAAGCCAACTCAAACAAATCCAGATTTTGACAATTATCTTGCTAATCCTCCTGACTTTGTGCTGGTCCCAAACGGCCAAATATGGATTCCCATTGAATTTGAAACCTGATCCGCATACTACGGCTGTTCGCGTTTGTAGGTATGCCCAAGATGTCCATATCTACTGTGGAAATATGGAGAAAACCAAGACAAAAGCCAACTCAAACAAATCAAGATGTCTACAATTATGTTGCTAAACCTCCTGACTTTGTGCTGTCCCCAAACGGCCAAATATGGATTCCCGTTGAATTTGAAACCTGACTCGCATACTACAGCTCTTCCTGTTTGTAGGGATGCCCAACATGTCCAGAACTACTGTGGAATTATGGAGAAAAGCCAGGAAAAAGCCAACTCAAACAAATCCACATTTCCACAATTATGTTGCTAAACCTCCTGACTTTGTGCTGTCACCAAACGGCCAAATATGGATTCCCATTGAATTTGAAACCTGATTCGCATACTACAGCTCTTCACGTTTGTAAGAATGCCCAATATTTCCATATCTACTGTGGAATTATGGAGAAAAGCCAGAAAAAAGACAACTCAAACAAAAACAGATTTCGACAATTATGTTGCTAAACCTACTGACTTTGTGCTGTTCCAAAACAGCCAAATATGAATTCCCTTTGAACTTGAAACCTGATTTGCATACTACAGCTCTTCACGTTTGTAGGTATGCCCAACCTGTCCATATCTACTGTGGAATTATGGAGAAAAGCCAGAAAAAAGCCAAGTCAAACAAATCCAGATTTCGACAATTATGTTGCTAAACCTCCTGACTTTATGCTGTCCACAAACAGCCAAATATGGATTCCTGTTGAATTTGAAACGAGAATCGCATATTAAGGCTCTTTACGTTTGTAGGGATGCCCAATATGTCCATATCTACTGTGGAATTATGGAGAAAAGCTAGAAAAAAGCCAACTCAAACAAATCCAGATTTCGACTATGATGTTGCTAAACCACCTGACTTTGTGCTGTCCCCTAACAGTCAAATATGGATTCCTGTTGATTTTTAAACCTGGATCGCATATTACAGCTCTTCAAGTTTGTAGGTATGCACAATATGTCCATATCTTCTGTGGAATTATGGAGAAAAGCCAGGAAAAAGCCAACTCAAACAAATCCAGATTTCGACAATTATGTTGCTAAACCTCCTGACTTTGTGCTGTCACCAAACGGCCAAATATGGGTTCCCTTTGAATTTGAAAAGTGAATCGCATGATACAGCTTTTCACGTTTGTAGTGATGCCCAACATGTCCATAACTACTGTGGAGTTATGGAGAAAAGCCAGAAAAAAGCCAACTCAAACAAATCCAGATTTTGACAATTATCTTGCTAATCCTCCTGACTTTGTGCTGGTCCCAAACGGCCAAATATGGATTCCCATTGAATTTGAAACCTGATCCGCATACTACGGCTGTTCGCGTTTGTAGGTATGCCCAAGATGTCCATATCTACTGTGGAAATATGGAGAAAACCAAGACAAAAGCCAACTCAAACAAATCAAGATGTCTACAATTATGTTGCTAAACCTCCTGACTTTGTGCTGTCCCCAAACGGCCAAATATGGATTCCCGTTGAATTTGAAACCTGACTCGCATACTACAGCTCTTCCTGTTTGTAGGGATGCCCAACATGTCCAGAACTACTGTGGAATTATGGAGAAAAGCCAGGAAAAAGCCAACTCAAACAAATCCACATTTCCACAATTATGTTGCTAAACCTCCTGACTTTGTGCTGTCACCAAACGGCCAAATATGGATTCCCGTTGAATTTGAAACCTGAATCGCATACTACAGCTCTTCACGTTTGTAAGAATGCCCAATATGTCCATATCTACTGTGGAATTATGGAGAAAAGCCAGAAAAAAGACAACTCAAACAAAAACAGATTTCGACAATTATGTTGCTAAACCTACTGACTTTGTGCTGTTCCAAAACAGCCAAATATGAATTCCCGTTGAACTTGAAACCTGATTTGCATACTACAGCTCTTCACGTTTGTAGGTATGCCCAACCTGTCCATATCTACTGTGGAATTATGGAGAAAAGCCAGAAAAAAGCCAAGTCAAACAAATCCAGATTTCGACAATTATGTTGCTAAACCTCCTGACTTTGTGCTGTCCACAAACAGCCAAATATGGATTCCTGTTGAATTTGAAACGTGAATCGCATATTAAGGCTCTTTACGTTTGTAGGGATGCCCAATATGTCCATATCTACTGTGGAATTATGGAGAAAAGCTAGAAAAAAGCCAACTCAAACAAATCCAGATTTCGACTATGATGTTGCTAAACCACCTGACTTTGTGCTGTCCCCTAACAGTCAAATATGGATTCCTGTTTATTTTGAAACCTGGATCGCATATTACAGCTCTTCAAGTTTGTAGGTATGCACAATATGTCCATATCTACTGTGGAATTATGGAGAAAAGCCAGGAAAAAGCCAACTCAAACAAATCCAGATTTCGACAATTATGTTGCTAAACCTCCTGACTTTGTGCTGTCACCAAACGGCCAAATATGGGTTCCCTTTGAATTTGAAACGTGAATCGCATAATACAGCTTTTCACGTTTGTAGTGATGCCCAACATGTCCATAACTACTGTGGAGTTATGGAGAAAAGCCAGAAAAAAGCCAACTCAAACAAATACAGATTTTGACAATTATGTTGCTAAACCTACTGACTTTGTGCTGTCCCCAAACAGCCAAATATGGATTCCCGTTGAATTTGAAACCTGAATCGCATACTACAGCTCTTCACGTTTGTAGCGATGCCCAACATGTCCATAACTACTGTGGAATTATGGAGAAAAGCCAGAAAAAGCCAAGTCCAACAAATCCAGATTTCGACAATTATGTTGCTAAACCTCCTGACTTTGTGCTGTCACCAAACGGCCAAATATGGATTCCCATTGAATTTGAAACCTGATTCGCATACTACAGCTCTTCACGTTTGTAGGTATGCCCAACATGTCCATATCTACTGTGGAATTATGGAGAAAAGCCAGTAAAAAGCCAACTCAAACAAATCCAGATTTCGACTATTATGTTGCTAAACCACCTGACTTTGTGCTGTCCCCTAACAGTCAAATATGGATTCCTGTTGAATTTGAAACCTGAATCGCATATTACAGCTCTTCACGTTTGTAGGTATGCACAACATGTCCATATCTACTGTGGAATTATGGAGAAAAGCCAGTAAAAAGCCAACTCAAACAAATCCAGATTTCGACAATTATGTTGCTAAACCACCTGACTTTGTGCTGTCCCCTAACAGTCAATTATGGATTCCTGTTGAATTTGAAACCTGAATCGCATATTACAGCTCTTCACGTTTGTAGCTATGCACAACATGTCCATATCTACTGTGGAATTATGGAGAAAAGCCAGAAAAAAGACAATTCAAACAAAAACAGATTTCGACAATTATGTTGCTAAACCTACTGATTTGTGCAGTTCCCAAACAGCCAAATATGAATTCCCGTTGAATTTGAAACCTGATTCGCATACTACAGCTCTTCACGTTTGTAGGTATGTCCAACATGTCCATATCTATTGTGGAATTATGGAGAAAAGCCAGTAAAAAGCCAACTCAAACAAATCCAGATTTCGACTATTATGTTGCTAAACCACCTGACTTTGTGCTGTCCCCTAACAGTCAAATATGGATTCCTGTTGAATTTGAAACCTGAATCGCATATTACAGCTCTTCACGTTTGTAGGTATGCACCAGATGTCAATATCTACTGTGGAATTATGGAGAAAAGCCAGGAAAAAGCCAACTCAAACAAATCCACATTTCCACAATTATGTTGCTAAACCTCCTGACTTTGTGCTGTCACCAAACGGCCAAATATGGATTCCCATTGAATTTGAAACCTGATTCGCATACTACAGCTCTTCACGTTTGTAAGAATGCCCAATATTTCCATATCTACTGTGGAATTATGGAGAAAAGCCAGAAAAAAGCCAAGTCAAACAAATCCAGATTTCGACAATTATGTTGCTAAACCTCCTTATTTAGCGCGCTCCCCAACAGCCAAATATGGGTTCCCTTTGAATTCGAAACGTGAATCGCATACTACAGCGCTTCAAGTTTGTAGGTATGCCCAACATGTCCATATCTACAGTGGAATTATGGAGAAAATCCAGAAAAAAGCCAACTCAAACAAATCCAGATTTTGACAATTATCTTGCTAATCCTCCTGACTTGGTGCTGGTCCCAAACGGCCAAATATGGATTCCCGTTGAATTTGAAACCTGATTCACATACTACAGCTCTTCACGTTTGTAGGTATGTCCAACCTGTCCATATCTATTGTGGAATTATGGAGAAAATCCAGAAAAAAAGCCAACTCAAACAAATCCCGAATTCGCCAATTATGTTGCTAAACCTCCTGACTTTGTGCTGTCCCCAAACGGCCGAATTTGGATTCCCATTGAATTTGAAACCTGATCCGCATACTACGGCTGTTCGCGTTTGTAGGTATGCCCAAGATGTCCATATCTACTGTGGAAATATGGAGAAAACCAAGACAAAAGCCAACTCAAACAAATCAAGATGTCTACAATTATGTTGCTAAACCTCCTGACTTTGTGCTGTCACCAAACGGCCAAATATGGATTCCCGTTGAATTTGAAACCTGATTCGCATACTACAGCTCTTCACGTTTGTAGGGATGCCCAACACGTCCAGAACTACTGTGGAATTATGGAGAAAAGCCAGAATAAAGACAACTCAAACAAATCCAGATTTCGACAAATATGTTGCTAAACCTCCTGATTTTGTGCTGTCCCCAAACGGCCAAATATGGATTCCCGTTGAATTTGAAAGCTGACTCGCATACTAGAGCTCTTCCTGTTTGTAGGGATGCCCAACATGTCCATATCTACTGTGGAATTATGGAGAAAAGCTGGAAAAAAGCCAACTCAAACAAATCCAGATATTGACAATTATGTTGCTGAACCTACTGAGTTTGTGCTGTCCCCAAACGGCCAAATATGGATTCCCGTTGAATTTGAAACCTGACTCGCATACTACAGCTCTTCACGTTTGTAGGGATGCCCAACACGTCCAGAACTACTGTGGAATTATGGAGAAAAGCCAGAATAAAGCCAACTCAAACAAATCCAGATTTCGACAAATATGTTGCTAAACCTCCTGATTTTGTGGTGTCCCCAAACGGCCAAATATGGATTCCCGTTGAATTTGAAACCTGACTCGCATACTACAGCTCTTCATGTTTGTAGGGATGCCCAACATGTCCAGAACTACTGTAGAATTATGGAGAAAAGCCAGAAAAAAGCCAACTCAAAGAAATCCAGATTTCGACAAATATGTTGCTAAACCTCCTGACTTTGTGCTGTCCCCAAATGGCCAAATATGGATTCCCGTTGAATTTGAAACCTGAGTCGCATACTACAGTTCTTCACGTTTGTAGGGATGCCCATCATGTCCATATCTACTGTGGAATTATGGAGAAAAGCCAGAAAAAAGCCAACTCAAAGAAATCCAGATTTCGACAATAATGTTGCTAAACCTCCTTATTTAGCGCGCTCCCCAACAGCCAAATATGGGTTCCCTTTGAATTCGAAACGTGAATCGCATACTACAGCTTGTCAAGTTTGTAGGTATGCCCAACATGTCCATATCTACAGTGGAATTATGGAGAAAATCCAGAAAAAAGCCAACTCAAACAAATCCAGATTTTGACAATTATCTTGCTAATCCTCCTGACTTTGTGCTGGTCCCAAACGGCCAAATATGGATTCCCATTGAATTTGAAACCTGATCCGCATACTACGGCTGTTCGCGTTTGTAGGTATGCCCAAGATGTCCATATCTACTGTGGAAATATGGAGAAAACCAAGACAAAAGCCAACTCAAACAAATCAAGATGTCTACAATTATGTTGCTAAACCTCCTGACTTTGTGCTGTCCCCAAACGGCCAAATATGGATTCCCGTTGAATTTGAAACCTGACTCGCATACTACAGCTCTTCCTGTTTGTAGGGATGCCCAACATGTCCAGAACTACTGTGGAATTATGGAGAAAAGCCAGGAAAAAGCCAACTCAAACAAATCCACATTTCCACAATTATGTTGCTAAACCTCCTGACTTTGTGCTGTCACCAAACGGCCAAATATGGATTCCCATTGAATTTGAAACCTGATTCGCATACTACAGCTCTTCACGTTTGTAAGAATGCCCAATATTTCCATATCTACTGTGGAATTATGGAGAAAAGCCAGAAAAAAGACAACTCAAACAAAAACAGATTTCGACAATTATGTTGCTAAACCTACTGACTTTGTGCTGTTCCAAAACAGCCAAATATGAATTCCCTTTGAACTTGAAACCTGATTTGCATACTACAGCTCTTCACGTTTGTAGGTATGCCCAACCTGTCCATATCTACTGTGGAATTATGGAGAAAAGCCAGAAAAAAGCCAAGTCAAACAAATCCAGATTTCGACAATTATGTTGCTAAACCTCCTGACTTTATGCTGTCCACAAACAGCCAAATATGGATTCCTGTTGAATTTGAAACGAGAATCGCATATTAAGGCTCTTTACGTTTGTAGGGATGCCCAATATGTCCATATCTACTGTGGAATTATGGAGAAAAGCTAGAAAAAAGCCAACTCAAACAAATCCAGATTTCGACTATGATGTTGCTAAACCACCTGACTTTGTGCTGTCCCCTAACAGTCAAATATGGATTCCTGTTGATTTTTAAACCTGGATCGCATATTACAGCTCTTCAAGTTTGTAGGTATGCACAATATGTCCATATCTTCTGTGGAATTATGGAGAAAAGCCAGGAAAAAGCCAACTCAAACAAATCCAGATTTCGACAATTATGTTGCTAAACCTCCTGACTTTGTGCTGTCACCAAACGGCCAAATATGGGTTCCCTTTGAATTTGAAAAGTGAATCGCATGATACAGCTTTTCACGTTTGTAGTGATGCCCAACATGTCCATAACTACTGTGGAGTTATGGAGAAAAGCCAGAAAAAAGCCAACTCAAACAAATCCAGATTTTGACAATTATCTTGCTAATCCTCCTGACTTTGTGCTGGTCCCAAACGGCCAAATATGGATTCCCATTGAATTTGAAACCTGATCCGCATACTACGGCTGTTCGCGTTTGTAGGTATGCCCAAGATGTCCATATCTACTGTGGAAATATGGAGAAAACCAAGACAAAAGCCAACTCAAACAAATCAAGATGTCTACAATTATGTTGCTAAACCTCCTGACTTTGTGCTGTCCCCAAACGGCCAAATATGGATTCCCGTTGAATTTGAAACCTGACTCGCATACTACAGCTCTTCCTGTTTGTAGGGATGCCCAACATGTCCAGAACTACTGTGGAATTATGGAGAAAAGCCAGGAAAAAGCCAACTCAAACAAATCCACATTTCCACAATTATGTTGCTAAACCTCCTGACTTTGTGCTGTCACCAAACGGCCAAATATGGATTCCCGTTGAATTTGAAACCTGAATCGCATACTACAGCTCTTCACGTTTGTAAGAATGCCCAATATGTCCATATCTACTGTGGAATTATGGAGAAAAGCCAGAAAAAAGACAACTCAAACAAAAACAGATTTCGACAATTATGTTGCTAAACCTACTGACTTTGTGCTGTTCCAAAACAGCCAAATATGAATTCCCGTTGAACTTGAAACCTGATTTGCATACTACAGCTCTTCACGTTTGTAGGTATGCCCAACCTGTCCATATCTACTGTGGAATTATGGAGAAAAGCCAGAAAAAAGCCAAGTCAAACAAATCCAGATTTCGACAATTATGTTGCTAAACCTCCTGACTTTGTGCTGTCCACAAACAGCCAAATATGGATTCCTGTTGAATTTGAAACGTGAATCGCATATTAAGGCTCTTTACGTTTGTAGGGATGCCCAATATGTCCATATCTACTGTGGAATTATGGAGAAAAGCTAGAAAAAAGCCAACTCAAACAAATCCAGATTTCGACTATGATGTTGCTAAACCACCTGACTTTGTGCTGTCCCCTAACAGTCAAATATGGATTCCTGTTTATTTTGAAACCTGGATCGCATATTACAGCTCTTCAAGTTTGTAGGTATGCACAATATGTCCATATCTACTGTGGAATTATGGAGAAAAGCCAGGAAAAAGCCAACTCAAACAAATCCAGATTTCGACAATTATGTTGCTAAACCTCCTGACTTTGTGCTGTCACCAAACGGCCAAATATGGGTTCCCTTTGAATTTGAAACGTGAATCGCATAATACAGCTTTTCACGTTTGTAGTGATGCCCAACATGTCCATAACTACTGTGGAGTTATGGAGAAAAGCCAGAAAAAAGCCAACTCAAACAAATACAGATTTTGACAATTATGTTGCTAAACCTACTGACTTTGTGCTGTCCCCAAACAGCCAAATATGGATTCCCGTTGAATTTGAAACCTGAATCGCATACTACAGCTCTTCACGTTTGTAGCGATGCCCAACATGTCCATAACTACTGTGGAATTATGGAGAAAAGCCAGAAAAAGCCAAGTCCAACAAATCCAGATTTCGACAATTATGTTGCTAAACCTCCTGACTTTGTGCTGTCACCAAACGGCCAAATATGGATTCCCATTGAATTTGAAACCTGATTCGCATACTACAGCTCTTCACGTTTGTAGGTATGCCCAACATGTCCATATCTACTGTGGAATTATGGAGAAAAGCCAGTAAAAAGCCAACTCAAACAAATCCAGATTTCGACTATTATGTTGCTAAACCACCTGACTTTGTGCTGTCCCCTAACAGTCAAATATGGATTCCTGTTGAATTTGAAACCTGAATCGCATATTACAGCTCTTCACGTTTGTAGGTATGCACAACATGTCCATATCTACTGTGGAATTATGGAGAAAAGCCAGTAAAAAGCCAACTCAAACAAATCCAGATTTCGACAATTATGTTGCTAAACCACCTGACTTTGTGCTGTCCCCTAACAGTCAATTATGGATTCCTGTTGAATTTGAAACCTGAATCGCATATTACAGCTCTTCACGTTTGTAGCTATGCACAACATGTCCATATCTACTGTGGAATTATGGAGAAAAGCCAGAAAAAAGACAATTCAAACAAAAACAGATTTCGACAATTATGTTGCTAAACCTACTGATTTGTGCAGTTCCCAAACAGCCAAATATGAATTCCCGTTGAATTTGAAACCTGATTCGCATACTACAGCTCTTCACGTTTGTAGGTATGTCCAACATGTCCATATCTATTGTGGAATTATGGAGAAAAGCCAGTAAAAAGCCAACTCAAACAAATCCAGATTTCGACTATTATGTTGCTAAACCACCTGACTTTGTGCTGTCCCCTAACAGTCAAATATGGATTCCTGTTGAATTTGAAACCTGAATCGCATATTACAGCTCTTCACGTTTGTAGGTATGCACCAGATGTCAATATCTACTGTGGAATTATGGAGAAAAGCCAGGAAAAAGCCAACTCAAACAAATCCACATTTCCACAATTATGTTGCTAAACCTCCTGACTTTGTGCTGTCACCAAACGGCCAAATATGGATTCCCGTTGAATTTGAAACCTGATTCGCATACTACAGCTCTTCACGTTTGTAAGAATGCCCAATATGTCCATATCTACTGTGGAATTATGGAGAAAAGCCAGAAAAAAGACAACTCAAACAAAAACAGATTTCGACAATTATGTTGCTAAACCTACTGACTTTGTGCTGTTCCAAAACAGCCAAATATGAATTCCCTTTGAACTTGAAACCTGATTTGCATACTACAGCTCTTCACGTTTGTAGGTATGCCCAACCTGTCCATATCTACTGTGGAATTATGGAGAAAAGCCAGAAAAAAGCCAAGTCAAACAAATCCAGATTTCGACAATTATGTTGCTAAACCTCCTGACTTTATGCTGTCCACAAACAGCCAAATATGGATTCCTGTTGAATTTGAAACGAGAATCGCATATTAAGGCTCTTTACGTTTGTAGGGATGCCCAATATGTCCATATCTACTGTGGAATTATGGAGAAAAGCTAGAAAAAAGCCAACTCAAACAAATCCAGATTTCGACTATGATGTTGCTAAACCACCTGACTTTGTGCTGTCCCCTAACAGTCAAATATGGATTCCTGTTGATTTTTAAACCTGGATCGCATATTACAGCTCTTCAAGTTTGTAGGTATGCACAATATGTCCATATCTTCTGTGGAATTATGGAGAAAAGCCAGGAAAAAGCCAACTCAAACAAATCCAGATTTCGACAATTATGTTGCTAAACCTCCTGACTTTGTGCTGTCACCAAACGGCCAAATATGGGTTCCCTTTGAATTTGAAACGTGAATCGCATGATACAGCTTTTCACGTTTGTAGTGATGCCCAACATGTCCATAACTACTGTGGAGTTATGGAGAAAAGCCAGAAAAAAGCCAACTCAAACAAATCCAGATTTTGACAATTATCTTGCTAATCCTCCTGACTTTGTGCTGGTCCCAAACGGCCAAATATGGATTCCCATTGAATTTGAAACCTGATCCGCATACTACGGCTGTTCGCGTTTGTAGGTATGCCCAAGATGTCCATATCTACTGTGGAAATATGGAGAAAACCAAGACAAAAGCCAACTCAAACAAATCAAGATGTCTACAATTATGTTGCTAAACCTCCTGACTTTGTGCTGTCCCCAAACGGCCAAATATGGATTCCCGTTGAATTTGAAACCTGACTCGCATACTACAGCTCTTCCTGTTTGTAGGGATGCCCAACATGTCCAGAACTACTGTGGAATTATGGAGAAAAGCCAGGAAAAAGCCAACTCAAACAAATCCACATTTCCACAATTATGTTGCTAAACCTCCTGACTTTGTGCTGTCACCAAACGGCCAAATATGGATTCCCGTTGAATTTGAAACCTGAATCGCATACTACAGCTCTTCACGTTTGTAAGAATGCCCAATATGTCCATATCTACTGTGGAATTATGGAGAAAAGCCAGAAAAAAGACAACTCAAACAAAAACAGATTTCGACAATTATGTTGCTAAACCTACTGACTTTGTGCTGTTCCAAAACAGCCAAATATGAATTCCCGTTGAACTTGAAACCTGATTTGCATACTACAGCTCTTCACGTTTGTAGGTATGCCCAACCTGTCCATATCTACTGTGGAATTATGGAGAAAAGCCAGAAAAAAGCCAAGTCAAACAAATCCAGATTTCGACAATTATGTTGCTAAACCTCCTGACTTTGTGCTGTCCACAAACAGCCAAATATGGATTCCTGTTGAATTTGAAACGTGAATCGCATATTAAGGCTCTTTACGTTTGTAGGGATGCCCAATATGTCCATATCTACTGTGGAATTATGGAGAAAAGCTAGAAAAAAGCCAACTCAAACAAATCCAGATTTCGACTATGATGTTGCTAAACCACCTGACTTTGTGCTGTCCCCTAACAGTCAAATATGGATTCCTGTTTATTTTGAAACCTGGATCGCATATTACAGCTCTTCAAGTTTGTAGGTATGCACAATATGTCCATATCTACTGTGGAATTATGGAGAAAAGCCAGGAAAAAGCCAACTCAAACAAATCCAGATTTCGACAATTATGTTGCTAAACCTCCTGACTTTGTGCTGTCACCAAACGGCCAAATATGGGTTCCCTTTGAATTTGAAACGTGAATCGCATAATACAGCTTTTCACGTTTGTAGTGATGCCCAACATGTCCATAACTACTGTGGAGTTATGGAGAAAAGCCAGAAAAAAGCCAACTCAAACAAATACAGATTTTGACAATTATGTTGCTAAACCTACTGACTTTGTGCTGTCCCCAAACAGCCAAATATGGATTCCCGTTGAATTTGAAACCTGAATCGCATACTACAGCTCTTCACGTTTGTAGCGATGCCCAACATGTCCATAACTACTGTGGAATTATGGAGAAAAGCCAGAAAAAGCCAAGTCCAACAAATCCAGATTTCGACAATTATGTTGCTAAACCTCCTGACTTTGTGCTGTCACCAAACGGCCAAATATGGATTCCCATTGAATTTGAAACCTGATTCGCATACTACAGCTCTTCACGTTTGTAGGTATGCCCAACATGTCCATATCTACTGTGGAATTATGGAGAAAAGCCAGTAAAAAGCCAACTCAAACAAATCCAGATTTCGACTATTATGTTGCTAAACCACCTGACTTTGTGCTGTCCCCTAACAGTCAAATATGGATTCCTGTTGAATTTGAAACCTGAATCGCATATTACAGCTCTTCACGTTTGTAGGTATGCACAACATGTCCATATCTACTGTGGAATTATGGAGAAAAGCCAGTAAAAAGCCAACTCAAACAAATCCAGATTTCGACAATTATGTTGCTAAACCACCTGACTTTGTGCTGTCCCCTAACAGTCAATTATGGATTCCTGTTGAATTTGAAACCTGAATCGCATATTACAGCTCTTCACGTTTGTAGCTATGCACAACATGTCCATATCTACTGTGGAATTATGGAGAAAAGCCAGAAAAAAGACAATTCAAACAAAAACAGATTTCGACAATTATGTTGCTAAACCTACTGATTTGTGCAGTTCCCAAACAGCCAAATATGAATTCCCGTTGAATTTGAAACCTGATTCGCATACTACAGCTCTTCACGTTTGTAGGTATGTCCAACATGTCCATATCTATTGTGGAATTATGGAGAAAAGCCAGTAAAAAGCCAACTCAAACAAATCCAGATTTCGACTATTATGTTGCTAAACCACCTGACTTTGTGCTGTCCCCTAACAGTCAAATATGGATTCCTGTTGAATTTGAAACCTGAATCGCATATTACAGCTCTTCACGTTTGTAGGTATGCACCAGATGTCAATATCTACTGTGGAATTATGGAGAAAAGCCAGGAAAAAGCCAACTCAAACAAATCCACATTTCCACAATTATGTTGCTAAACCTCCTGACTTTGTGCTGTCACCAAACGGCCAAATATGGATTCCCGTTGAATTTGAAACCTGATTCGCATACTACAGCTCTTCACGTTTGTAAGAATGCCCAATATGTCCATATCTACTGTGGAATTATGGAGAAAAGCCAGAAAAAAGACAACTCAAACAAAAACAGATTTCGACAATTATGTTGCTAAACCTACTGACTTTGTGCTGTTCCAAAACAGCCAAATATGAATTCCCGTTGAACTTGAAACCTGATTTGCATACTACAGCTCTTCACGTTTGTAGTTATGCCCAACCTGTCCATATCTACTGTGGAATTATGGAGAAAAGCCAGAAAAAAGCCAAGTCAAACAAATCCAGATTTCGACAATTATGTTGCTAAACCTCCTGACTTTGTGCTGTCCACAAACAGCCAAATATGGATTCCTGTTGAATTTGAAACGTGAATCGCATATTAAGGCTCTTTACGTTTGTAGGGATGCCCAATATGTCCATATCTACTGTGGAATTATGGAGAAAAGCTAGAAAAAAGCCAACTCAAACAAATCCAGATTTCGACTATGATGTTGCTAAACCACCTGACTTTGTGCTGTCCCCTAACAGTCAAATATGGATTCCTGTTGATTTTGAAACCTGAATCGCATATTACAGCTCTTCAAGTTTGTAGCTATGCACAATATGTCCATATCTACTGTGGAATTATGGAGAAAAGCCAGGAAAAAGCCAACTCAAACAAATCCAGATTTTGACAATTATGTTGCTAAACCTCCTGACTTTGTGCTGTCACCAAACGGCCAAATATGGGTTCCCTTTGAATTTGAAACGTGAATCGCATAATACAGCTTTTCACGTTTGTA
This sequence comes from Zingel zingel, assembly GCA_023566125.1. Lineage (NCBI taxonomy): Eukaryota > Metazoa > Chordata > Actinopteri > Perciformes > Percidae > Zingel > Zingel zingel. The sequence continues at coordinate 16,507,695 of CM042322.1, read as the reverse complement.
GTGATGCCCAACATGTCCATAACTACTGTGGAGTTATGGAGAAAAGCCAGAAAAAAGCCAACTCAAACAAATACAGATTTCGACAATTCTGTTGCTAAACCTACTGACTTTGTGCTGTCCCCAAACGGCCAAATATGGATTCCCGTTGAATTTGAAACATGACTCACATACAACAGCTCTTCATGTTTGTAGGGATGCCCAACACGTCCAGAACTACTGTGGAATTATGGAGAAAAGCCAGAATAAAGCCAACTCTAACAAATCCAGATTTCGACAAATATGTTGCTAAACCTCCTGATTTTGTCCTGTCCCCAAACGGCCAAATATGGATTCCCGTTGAATTTGAAACCTGACTCGCATACTACAGCTCTTCATGTTTGTAGGAATGCCTAACATGTCCATATCTACTGTGGAATTATGGAGAAAAGCCAGAAAAAAGCCAAGTCAAACAAATCCAGATATTGACAATTATGTTGCTGAACCTACTGAGTTTGTGCTGTCCCCAAACGGCCAAATATGGATTCCCGTTGAATTTGAAACCTGACTTGCATACTACAGCTATTCAAGTTTGTAGGGATGCCCATCATGTCCATATCTACTCTGGAATTATGGAGAAAAGCCAGAAAAAAGCCAACTCAAACAAATCTAGATTTGTTGCTAAACCTCCTGATTTTGTGCTGTCCCCAAACGGCCAAATATGGATTCCTGTTGAATTTGAAACCTGAATCGCATACTACAGCTCTTCACGTTTGTAGGTATGCCCAACATGTCCATATCTACTGTGGAGTTATGGAGAAAAGCCAGAAAAAAGCCAACTCAAACAAATACAGATTGACAATTCTGTTGCTAAACCTACTGACTTTGTGCTGTCCCCAAACGGCCAAATATGGATTCCCGTTGAATTTGAAACCTGACTCGCATACTACAGCTCTTCACGTTTGTAGGGATGCCCATCATGTCCATATCGACTTTGGAATTATGGAGAAAAGCCAGAAAAAAGCCAACTCAACCAAATCTAGATTTGTTGCTAAACCTCCTGATTTTGTGCTGTCCCCAAACGGCCAAATATGGATTCCTGTTGAATTTGAAACCTGAATCGCATACTACAGCTCTTCACGTTTGTAGGTATGCCCAATATGTCCATATCTACTGTGGAATTATGGAGAAAAGCTAGAAAAAAGCCAACTCAAACAAATCCAGATTTCAACTATGATGTTGCTAAACCACCTGACTTTGTGCTGTCCCCTAACAGTCAAATGTGGATTCCTGTTGATTTTGAAACCTGAATCGCATATTAGAGCTCTTCACGTTTGTAGGGATGCCCAACATGTCCATATCTACTGTGGAATTATGGAGAAAAGCCAGAAAAAAGCCAAGTCAAACAAATCCAGATTTCGACAATTATGTTGCTAAACCTCCTTATTTAGCGCGCTCCCCAACAGCCAAATATGGGTTCCCTTTGAATTCGAAACGTGAATCGCATACTACAGCGCTTCAAGTTTGTAGGTATGCCCAACATGTCCATATCTACAGTGGAATTATGGAGAAAATCCAGAAAAAAGCCAACTCAAACAAATCCAGATTTTGACAATTATCTTGCTAATCCTCCTGACTTGGTGCTGGTCCCAAACGGCCAAATATGGATTCCCGTTGAATTTGAAACCTGATTCACATACTACAGCTCTTCACGTTTGTAGGTATGTCCAACCTGTCCATATCTATTGTGGAATTATGGAGAAAATCCAGAAAAAAAGCCAACTCAAACAAATCCCGAATTCGCCAATTATGTTGCTAAACCTCCTGACTTTGTGCTGTCCCCAAACGGCCGAATTTGGATTCCCATTGAATTTGAAACCTGATCCGCATACTACGGCTGTTCGCGTTTGTAGGTATGCCCAAGATGTCCATATCTACTGTGGAAATATGGAGAAAACCAAGACAAAAGCCAACTCAAACAAATCAAGATGTCTACAATTATGTTGCTAAACCTCCTGACTTTGTGCTGTCACCAAACGGCCAAATATGGATTCCCGTTGAATTTGAAACCTGATTCGCATACTACAGCTCTTCACGTTTGTAGGGATGCCCAACACGTCCAGAACTACTGTGGAATTATGGAGAAAAGCCAGAATAAAGACAACTCAAACAAATCCAGATTTCGACAAATATGTTGCTAAACCTCCTGATTTTGTGCTGTCCCCAAACGGCCAAATATGGATTCCCGTTGAATTTGAAAGCTGACTCGCATACTAGAGCTCTTCCTGTTTGTAGGGATGCCCAACATGTCCATATCTACTGTGGAATTATGGAGAAAAGCTGGAAAAAAGCCAACTCAAACAAATCCAGATATTGACAATTATGTTGCTGAACCTACTGAGTTTGTGCTGTCCCCAAACGGCCAAATATGGATTCCCGTTGAATTTGAAACCTGACTCGCATACTACAGCTCTTCACGTTTGTAGGGATGCCCAACACGTCCAGAACTACTGTGGAATTATGGAGAAAACCAGAATAAAGCCAACTCAAACAAATCCAGATTTCGACAAATATGTTGCTAAACCTCCTGATTTTGTGGTGTCCCCAAACGGCCAAATATGGATTCCCGTTGAATTTGAAACCTGACTCGCATACTACAGCTCTTCATGTTTGTAGGGATGCCCAACATGTCCAGAACTACTGTAGAATTATGGAGAAAAGCCAGAAAAAAGCCAACTCAAAGAAATCCAGATTTCGACAAATATGTTGCTAAACCTCCTGACTTTGTGCTGTCCCCAAATGGCCAAATATGGATTCCCGTTGAATTTGAAACCTGAGTCGCATACTACAGTTCTTCACGTTTGTAGGGATGCCCATCATGTCCATATCTACTGTGGAATTATGGAGAAAAGCCAGAAAAAAGCCAACTCAAAGAAATCCAGATTTCGACAATAATGTTGCTAAACCTCCTTATTTAGCGCGCTCCCCAACAGCCAAATATGGGTTCCCTTTGAATTCGAAACGTGAATCGCATACTACAGCTTGTCAAGTTTGTAGGTATGCCCAACATGTCCATATCTACAGTGGAATTATGGAGAAAATCCAGAAAAAAGCCAACTCAAACAAATCCAGATTTTGACAATTATCTTGCTAATCCTCCTGACTTTGTGCTGGTCCCAAACGGCCAAATATGGATTCCCATTGAATTTGAAACCTGATCCGCATACTACGGCTGTTCGCGTTTGTAGGTATGCCCAAGATGTCCATATCTACTGTGGAAATATGGAGAAAACCAAGACAAAAGCCAACTCAAACAAATCAAGATGTCTACAATTATGTTGCTAAACCTCCTGACTTTGTGCTGTCCCCAAACGGCCAAATATGGATTCCCGTTGAATTTGAAACCTGACTCGCATACTACAGCTCTTCCTGTTTGTAGGGATGCCCAACATGTCCAGAACTACTGTGGAATTATGGAGAAAAGCCAGGAAAAAGCCAACTCAAACAAATCCACATTTCCACAATTATGTTGCTAAACCTCCTGACTTTGTGCTGTCACCAAACGGCCAAATATGGATTCCCATTGAATTTGAAACCTGATTCGCATACTACAGCTCTTCACGTTTGTAAGAATGCCCAATATTTCCATATCTACTGTGGAATTATGGAGAAAAGCCAGAAAAAAGACAACTCAAACAAAAACAGATTTCGACAATTATGTTGCTAAACCTACTGACTTTGTGCTGTTCCAAAACAGCCAAATATGAATTCCCTTTGAACTTGAAACCTGATTTGCATACTACAGCTCTTCACGTTTGTAGGTATGCCCAACCTGTCCATATCTACTGTGGAATTATGGAGAAAAGCCAGAAAAAAGCCAAGTCAAACAAATCCAGATTTCGACAATTATGTTGCTAAACCTCCTGACTTTGTGCTGTCCACAAACAGCCAAATATGGATTCCTGTTGAATTTGAAACGAGAATCGCATATTAAGGCTCTTTACGTTTGTAGGGATGCCCAATATGTCCATATCTACTGTGGAATTATGGAGAAAAGCTAGAAAAAAGCCAACTCAAACAAATCCAGATTTCGACTATGATGTTGCTAAACCACCTGACTTTGTGCTGTCCCCTAACAGTCAAATATGGATTCCTGTTGATTTTTAAACCTGGATCGCATATTACAGCTCTTCAAGTTTGTAGGTATGCACAATATGTCCATATCTTCTGTGGAATTATGGAGAAAAGCCAGGAAAAAGCCAACTCAAACAAATCCAGATTTCGACAATTATGTTGCTAAACCTCCTGACTTTGTGCTGTCACCAAACGGCCAAATATGGGTTCCCTTTGAATTTGAAACGTGAATCGCATGATACAGCTTTTCACGTTTGTAGTGATGCCCAACATGTCCATAACTACTGTGGAGTTATGGAGAAAAGCCAGAAAAAAGCCAACTCAAACAAATCCAGATTTTGACAATTATCTTGCTAATCCTCCTGACTTTGTGCTGGTCCCAAACGGCCAAATATGGATTCCCATTGAATTTGAAACCTGATCCGCATACTACGGCTGTTCGCGTTTGTAGGTATGCCCAAGATGTCCATATCTACTGTGGAAATATGGAGAAAACCAAGACAAAAGCCAACTCAAACAAATCAAGATGTCTACAATTATGTTGCTAAACCTCCTGACTTTGTGCTGTCCCCAAACGGCCAAATATGGATTCCCGTTGAATTTGAAACCTGACTCGCATACTACAGCTCTTCCTGTTTGTAGGGATGCCCAACATGTCCAGAACTACTGTGGAATTATGGAGAAAAGCCAGGAAAAAGCCAACTCAAACAAATCCACATTTCCACAATTATGTTGCTAAACCTCCTGACTTTGTGCTGTCACCAAACGGCCAAATATGGATTCCCGTTGAATTTGAAACCTGACTCGCATACTACAGCTCTTCACGTTTGTAAGAATGCCCAATATGTCCATATCTACTGTGGAATTATGGAGAAAAGCCAGAAAAAAGACAACTCAAACAAAAACAGATTTCGACAATTATGTTGCTAAACCTACTGACTTTGTGCTGTTCCAAAACAGCCAAATATGAATTCCCGTTGAACTTGAAACCTGATTTGCATACTACAGCTCTTCACGTTTGTAGGTATGCCCAACCTGTCCATATCTACTGTGGAATTATGGAGAAAAGCCAGAAAAAAGCCAAGTCAAACAAATCCAGATTTCGACAATTATGTTGCTAAACCTCCTGACTTTGTGCTGTCCACAAACAGCCAAATATGGATTCCTGTTGAATTTGAAACGTGAATCGCATATTAAGGCTCTTTACGTTTGTAGGGATGCCCAATATGTCCATATCTACTGTGGAATTATGGAGAAAAGCTAGAAAAAAGCCAACTCAAACAAATCCAGATTTCGACTATGATGTTGCTAAACCACCTGACTTTGTGCTGTCCCCTAACAGTCAAATATGGATTCCTGTTTATTTTGAAACCTGGATCGCATATTACAGCTCTTCAAGTTTGTAGGTATGCACAATATGTCCATATCTACTGTGGAATTATGGAGAAAAGCCAGGAAAAAGCCAACTCAAACAAATCCAGATTTCGACAATTATGTTGCTAAACCTCCTGACTTTGTGCTGTCACCAAACGGCCAAATATGGGTTCCCTTTGAATTTGAAACGTGAATCGCATAATACAGCTTTTCACATTTGTAGTGATGCCCAACATGTCCATAACTACTGTGGAGTTATGGAGAAAAGCCAGAAAAAAGCCAACTCAAACAAATACAGATTTTGACAATTATGTTGCTAAACCTACTGACTTTGTGCTGTCCCCAAACAGCCAAATATGGATTCCCGTTGAATTTGAAACCTGAATCGCATACTACAGCTCTTCACGTTTGTAGCGATGCCCAACATGTCCATAACTACTGTGGAATTATGGAGAAAAGCCAGAAAAAGCCAAGTCCAACAAATCCAGATTTCGACAATTATGTTGCTAAACCTCCTGACTTTGTGCTGTCACCAAACGGCCAAATATGGATTCCCATTGAATTTGAAACCTGATTCGCATACTACAGCTCTTCACGTTTGTAGGTATGCCCAACATGTCCATATCTACTGTGGAATTATGGAGAAAAGCCAGTAAAAAGCCAACTCAAACAAATCCAGATTTCGACTATTATGTTGCTAAACCACCTGACTTTGTGCTGTCCCCTAACAGTCAAATATGGATTCCTGTTGAATTTGAAACCTGAATCGCATATTACAGCTCTTCACGTTTGTAGGTATGCACAACATGTCCATATCTACTGTGGAATTATGGAGAAAAGCCAGTAAAAAGCCAACTCAAACAAATCCAGATTTCGACAATTATGTTGCTAAACCACCTGACTTTGTGCTGTCCCCTAACAGTCAATTATGGATTCCTGTTGAATTTGAAACCTGAATCGCATATTACAGCTCTTCACGTTTGTAGCTATGCACAACATGTCCATATCTACTGTGGAATTATGGAGAAAAGCCAGAAAAAAGACAATTCAAACAAAAACAGATTTCGACAATTATGTTGCTAAACCTACTGATTTGTGCAGTTCCCAAACAGCCAAATATGAATTCCCGTTGAATTTGAAACCTGATTCGCATACTACAGCTCTTCACGTTTGTAGGTATGTCCAACATGTCCATATCTATTGTGGAATTATGGAGAAAAGCCAGTAAAAAGCCAACTCAAACAAATCCAGATTTCGACTATTATGTTGCTAAACCACCTGACTTTGTGCTGTCCCCTAACAGTCAAATATGGATTCCTGTTGAATTTGAAACCTGAATCGCATATTACAGCTCTTCACGTTTGTAGGTATGCACCAGATGTCAATATCTACTGTGGAATTATGGAGAAAAGCCAGGAAAAAGCCAACTCAAACAAATCCACATTTCCACAATTATGTTGCTAAACCTCCTGACTTTGTGCTGTCACCAAACGGCCAAATATGGATTCCCGTTGAATTTGAAACCTGATTCGCATACTACAGCTCTTCACGTTTGTAAGAATGCCCAATATGTCCATATCTACTGTGGAATTATGGAGAAAAGCCAGAAAAAAGACAACTCAAACAAAAACAGATTTCGACAATTATGTTGCTAAACCTACTGACTTTGTGCTGTTCCAAAACAGCCAAATATGAATTCCCGTTGAACTTGAAACCTGATTTGCATACTACAGCTCTTCACGTTTGTAGTTATGCCCAACCTGTCCATATCTACTGTGGAATTATGGAGAAAAGCCAGAAAAAAGCCAAGTCAAACAAATCCAGATTTCGACAATTATGTTGCTAAACCTCCTGACTTTGTGCTGTCCACAAACAGCCAAATATGGATTCCTGTTGAATTTGAAACGTGAATCGCATATTAAGGCTCTTTACGTTTGTAGGGATGCCCAATATGTCCATATCTACTGTGGAATTATGGAGAAAAGCTAGAAAAAAGCCAACTCAAACAAATCCAGATTTCGACTATGATGTTGCTAAACCACCTGACTTTGTGCTGTCCCCTAACAGTCAAATATGGATTCCTGTTGATTTTGAAACCTGAATCGCATATTACAGCTCTTCAAGTTTGTAGCTATGCACAATATGTCCATATCTACTGTGGAATTATGGAGAAAAGCCAGGAAAAAGCCAACTCAAACAAATCCAGATTTTGACAATTATGTTGCTAAACCTCCTGACTTTGTGCTGTCACCAAACGGCCAAATATGGGTTCCCTTTGAATTTGAAACGTGAATCGCATAATACAGCTTTTCACGTTTGTAGTGATGCCCAACATGTCCATAACTACTGTGGAGTTATGGAGAAAAGCCAGAAAAAAGCCAACTCAAACAAATACAGATTTCGACAATTATGTTGCTAAACCACCTGACTTTGTGCTGTCCCCTAACAGTCAATTATGGATTCCTGTTGAATTTGAAACCTGAATCGCATATTACAGCTCTTCACGTTTGTAGCTATGCACAACATGTCCATATCTACTGTGGAATTATGGAGAAAAGCCAGAAAAAAGACAATTCAAACAAAAACAGATTTCGACAATTATGTTGCTAAACCTACTGATTTGTGCAGTTCCCAAACAGCCAAATATGAATTCCCGTTGAATTTGAAACCTGATTCGCATACTACAGCTCTTCACGTTTGTAGGTATGTCCAACATGTCCATATCTATTGTGGAATTATGGAGAAAAGCCAGTAAAAAGCCAACTCAAACAAATCCAGATTTCGACTATTATGTTGCTAAACCACCTGACTTTGTGCTGTCCCCTAACAGTCAAATATGGATTCCTGTTGAATTTGAAACCTGAATCGCATATTACAGCTCTTCACGTTTGTAGGTATGCACCAGATGTCAATATCTACTGTGGAATTATGGAGAAAAGCCAGGAAAAAGCCAACTCAAACAAATCCACATTTCCACAATTATGTTGCTAAACCTCCTGACTTTGTGCTGTCACCAAACGGCCAAATATGGATTCCCGTTGAATTTGAAACCTGATTCGCATACTACAGCTCTTCACGTTTGTAAGAATGCCCAATATGTCCATATCTACTGTGGAATTATGGAGAAAAGCCAGAAAAAAGACAACTCAAACAAAAACAGATTTCGACAATTATGTTGCTAAACCTACTGACTTTGTGCTGTTCCAAAACAGCCAAATATGAATTCCCGTTGAACTTGAAACCTGATTTGCATACTACAGCTCTTCACGTTTGTAGGTATGCCCAACCTGTCCATATCTACTGTGGAATTATGGAGAAAAGCCAGAAAAAAGCCAAGTCAAACAAATCCAGATTTCGACAATTATGTTGCTAAACCTCCTGACTTTGTGCTGTCCACAAACAGCCAAATATGGATTCCTGTTGAATTTGAAACGTGAATCGCATATTAAGGCTCTTTACGTTTGTAGGGATGCCCAATATGTCCATATCTACTGTGGAATTATGGAGAAAAGCTAGAAAAAAGCCAACTCAAACAAATCCAGATTTCGACTATGATGTTGCTAAACCACCTGACTTTGTGCTGTCCCCTAACAGTCAAATATGGATTCCTGTTGATTTTGAAACCTGAATCGCATATTACAGCTCTTCAAGTTTGTAGCTATGCACAATATGTCCATATCTACTGTGGAATTATGGAGAAAAGCCAGGAAAAAGCCAACTCAAACAAATCCAGATTTTGACAATTATGTTGCTAAACCTCCTGACTTTGTGCTGTCACCAAACGGCCAAATATGGGTTCCCTTTGAATTTGAAACGTGAATCGCATAATACAGCTTTTCACGTTTGTAGTGATGCCCAACATGTCCATAACTACTGTGGAGTTATGGAGAAAAGCCAGAAAAAGCCAACTCAAACAAATACAGATTTTGACAATTATGTTGCTAAACCTACTGACTTTGTGCTGTCCCCAAACAGCCAAATATGGATTCCCGTTGAATTTGAAACCTGATTTGCATACTACAGCTCTTCACGTTTGTAGGTATGCCCAACCTGTCCATATCTACTGTGGAATTATGGAAAAAAGCCAGAAAAAAGCCAAGTCAAACAAATCCAGATTTCGACAATTATGTTGCTAAACCTCCTGACTTTGTGCTGTCCACAAACAGCCAAATATGGATTCCTGTTGAATTTGAAACGTGAATCGCATATTAAGGCTCTTTACGTTTGTAGGGATGCCCAATATGTCCATATCTACTGTGGAATTATGGAGAAAAGCTAGAAAAAAGCCAACTCAAACAAATCCAGATTTCGACTATGATGTTGCTAAACCACCTGACTTTGTGCTGTCCCCTAACAGTCAAATATGGATTCCTGTTTATTTTGAAACCTGGATCGCATATTACAGCTCTTCAAGTTTGTAGGTATGCACAATATGTCCATATCTACTGTGGAATTATGGAGAAAAGCCAGGAAAAAGCCAACTCAAACAAATCCAGATTTCGACAATTATGTTGCTAAACCTCCTGACTTTGTGCTGTCACCAAACGGCCAAATATGGGTTCCCTTTGAATTTGAAACGTGAATCGCATAATACAGCTTTTCACGTTTGTAGTGATGCCCAACATGTCCATAACTACTGTGGAGTTATGGAGAAAAGCCAGAAAAAAGCCAACTCAAACAAATACAGATTTTGACAATTATGTTGCTAAACCTACTGACTTTGTGCTGTCCCCAAACAGCCAAATATGGATTCCCGTTGAATTTGAAACCTGAATCGCATACTACAGCTCTTCACGTTTGTAGCGATGCCCAACATGTCCATAACTACTGTGGAATTATGGAGAAAAGCCAGAAAAAGCCAAGTCCAACAAATCCAGATTTCGACAATTATGTTGCTAAACCTCCTGACTTTGTGCTGTCACCAAACGGCCAAATATGGATTCCCATTGAATTTGAAACCTGATTCGCATACTACAGCTCTTCACGTTTGTAGGTATGCCCAACATGTCCATATCTACTGTGGAATTATGGAGAAAAGCCAGTAAAAAGCCAACTCAAACAAATCCAGATTTCGACTATTATGTTGCTAAACCACCTGACTTTGTGCTGTCCCCTAACAGTCAAATATGGATTCCTGTTGAATTTGAAACCTGAATCGCATATTACAGCTCTTCACGTTTGTAGGTATGCACAACATGTCCATATCTACTGTGGAATTATGGATAAAAGCCAGTAAAACGCCAACTCAAACAAATCCAGATTTCGACAATTATGTTGCTAAACCACCTGACTTTGTGCTGTCCCCTAACAGTCAATTATGGATTCCTGTTGAATTTGAAACCTGAATCGCATATTACAGCTCTTCACGTTTGTAGCTATGCACAACATGTCCATATCTACTGTGGAATTATGGAGAAAAGCCAGAAAAAAGACAATTCAAACAAAAACAGATTTCGACAATTATGTTGCTAAACCTACTGATTTGTGCAGTTCCCAAACAGCCAAATATGAATTCCCGTTGAATTTGAAACCTGATTCGCATACTACAGCTCTTCACGTTTGTAGGTATGTCCAACATGTCCATATCTATTGTGGAATTATGGAGAAAAGCCAGTAAAAAGCCAACTCAAACAAATCCAGATTTCGACTATTATGTTGCTAAACCACCTGACTTTGTGCTGTCCCCTAACAGTCAAATATGGATTCCTGTTGAATTTGAAACCTGAATCGCATATTACAGCTCTTCACGTTTGTAGGTATGCACCAGATGTCAATATCTACTGTGGAATTATGGAGAAAAGCCAGGAAAAAGCCAACTCAAACAAATCCACATTTCCACAATTATGTTGCTAAACCTCCTGACTTTGTGCTGTCACCAAACGGCCAAATATGGATTCCCGTTGAATTTGAAACCTGATTCGCATACTACAGCTCTTCACGTTTGTAAGAATGCCCAATATGTCCATATCTACTGTGGAATTATGGAGAAAAGCCAGAAAAAAGACAACTCAAACAAAAACAGATTTCGACAATTATGTTGCTAAACCTACTGACTTTGTGCTGTTCCAAAACAGCCAAATATGAATTCCCGTTGAACTTGAAACCTGATTTGCATACTACAGCTTTTCACGTTTGTAGGTATGCCCAACCTGTCCATATCTACTGTGGAATTATGGAGAAAAGCCAGAAAAAAGCCAAGTCAAACAAATCCAGATTTCGACAATTATGTTGCTAAACCTCCTGACTTTGTGCTGTCCACAAACAGCCAAATATGGATTCCTGTTGAATTTGAAACGTGAATCGCATATTAAGGCTCTTTACGTTTGTAGGGATGCCCAATATGTCCATATCTACTGTGGAATTATGGAGAAAAGCTAGAAAAAAGCCAACTCAAACAAATCCAGATTTCGACTATGATGTTGCTAAACCACCTGACTTTGTGCTGTCCCCTAACAGTCAAATATGGATTCCTGTTGATTTTGAAACCTGAATCGCATATTACAGCTCTTCAAGTTTGTAGCTATGCACAATATGTCCATATCTACTGTGGAATTATGGAGAAAAGCCAGGAAAAAGCCAACTCAAACAAATCCAGATTTCGACAATTATGTTGCTAAACCTCCTGACTTTGTGCTGTCACCAAACGGCCAAATATGGGTTCCCTTTGAATTTGAAACGTGAATCGCATAATACAGCTTTTCACGTTTGTAGTGATGCCCAACATGTCCATAACTACTGTGGAGTTATGGAGAAAAGCCAGAAAAAAGCCAACTCAAACAAATACAGATTTTGACAATTATGTTGCTAAACCTACTGACTTTGTGCTGTCCCCAAACAGCCAAATATGGATTCCCGTTGAATTTGAAACCTGAATCGCATACTACAGCTCTTCACGTTTGTAGCGATGCCCAACATGTCCATAACTACTGTGGAATTATGGAGAAAAGCCAGAAAAAAGCCAAGTCCAACAAATCCAGATTTCGACAATTATGTTGCTAAACCTCCTGACTTTGTGCTGTCCCCTAACAGTCAAATATGGATTCCTGTTGATTTTGAAACCTGAATCGCATATTACAGCTCTTCATGTTTGTAGGTATGCCCAACATGTCCATGTCTACTGTGGAATTATGGAGAAAAGCCAGAAAAAAGCCAAGTCAAACAAATACAGATTTTGACAATTATGTTGCTAAACCTACTGACTTTGTGCTGTCCCCAAACAGCCAAATATGGATTCCCGTTGAATTTGAAACCTGAATCGCATACTACAGCTCTTCACGTTTGTAGCGATGCCCAACATGTCCATAACTACTGTGGAATTATGGAGAAAAGCCAGAAAAAAGCCAAGTCCAACAAATCCAGATTTCGACAATTATGTTGCTAAACCTCCTGACTTTGTGCTGTCCCCTAACAGTCAAATATGGATTCCTGTTGATTTTGAAACCTGAATCGCATATTACAGCTCTTCATGTTTGTAGGTATGCCCAACATGTCCATGTCTACTGTGGAATTATGGAGAAAAGCCAGAAAAAAGCCAAGTCAAACAAATCCAGATTTTGACAATTATGTTGCTAAACCTCCTGACTTTGTGCTGTCACCAAACGGCCAAATATGGGTTCCCTTTGAATTTGAAACTTGAATCGCATAATACAGCTTTTCACGTTTGTAGTGATGCCCAACATGTCCATAACTAATGTGGAGTTATGGAGAAAAGCCAGAAAAAAGCCAACTCAAACAAATACAGATTTCGACAATTATGTTGCTAAACCTACTGACTTTGTGCTGTCCCCAAACAGCCAAATATGGATTCCCGTTGAATTTGAAACATGACTCGCATACTACAGCTCTTCACGTTTGTAGCGATGCCTAACATGTCCATAACTACTGTGGAATTATGGAGAAAAGCCAGAAAAAAAGCCAAGTCCAACAAATCCAGATTTCGACAATTATGTTGCTAAACCTCCTGACTTTGTGCTGTCACCAAACGGCCAAATATGGATTCCCGTTGAATTTGAAACCTGATTCGCATACTACAGCTCTTCACATTTGTAAGAATGCCCAATATGTCCATATCTACTGTGGAATTATGGAGAAAAGCCAGAAAAAAGACAACTCAAACAAAAACAGATTTCGACAATTATGTTGCTAAACCTACTGACTTTGTGCTGTTCCAAAACAGCCAAATATGAATTCCCGTTGAATTTGAAACCTGATTCGCATACTACAGCTCTTCACGTTTGTAGGTATGCCCAACCTGTCCATATCTACTGTGGAATTATGGAGAAAAGCCAGAAAAAAGCCAAGTCAAACAAATCCAGATTTCGACAATTATGTTGCTAAACCTCCTGACTTTGTGCTGTCCACAAACAGCCAAATATGGATTCCTGTTGAATTTGAAACGTGAATCGCATATTAAGGCTCTTTACGTTTGTAGGGATGCCCAATATGTCCATATCTACTGTGGAATTATGGAGAAAAGCTAGAAAAAAGCCAACTCAAACAAATCCAGATTTCGACTATGATGTTGCTAAACCACCTGAATTTGTGCTGTCCCCTAATAGTCATATATGGATTCCTGTTGATTTTGAAACCTGAATCGCATATTACAGCTCTTCACGTTTGTAGGTATGCACAATATGTCCATATCTACTGTGGAATTATGGAGAAAAGCCAGGAAAAAGCCAACTCAAACAAATCCAGATTTCGACAATTATGTTGCTAAACCTCCTGACTTTGTGCTGTCACCAAACGGCCAAATATGGGTTCCCTTTGAATTTGAAACGTGAATCGCATAATACAGCTTTTCACGTTTGTAGTGATGCCCAACATGTCCATAACAACTGTGGAGTTATGGAGAAAAGCCAGAAAAAAGCCAAGTCCAACAAATCCAGATTTCGACAATTATGTTGCTAAACCTCCTGACTTTGTGCTGTCCCCTAACAGTCAAATATGGATCCCTGTTGATTTTGAAACCTGAATCGCATATTACAGCTCTTCATGTTTGTAGGTATGCCCAACATGTCCATATCTACTGTGGAATTATGGAGAAAAGCCAGAAAAAAGCCAAGTCAAACAAATCCAGATTTCGACAATTATGTTGCTAAACCTCCTGACTTTGTGCCGTCACCAAACGGCCAAATATGGATTCCCGTTGAATTTGAAACATGACTCGCATACTACAGCTCTTCACGTTTGTAGCGATGCCTAACATGTCCATAACTACTGTGGAATTATGGAGAAAAGCCAGAAAAAAGCCAAGTCAAACAAATCCAGATTTCGACAATTATGTTGCTAAACCTCCTGACTTTGTGCTGTCCACAAACAGCCAAATATGGATTCCTGTTGAATTTGAAACGTAAATCACATATTACGGCTCTTCACGTTTGTAGGGATGCCCAATATGTCCACATCTAACGTGGAATTATGGAGAAAAGCTAGAAAAAAGCCAACTCAAACAAATCCAGATTTCGACTATGATGTTGCTAAACCACCTGACTTTGTGCTGTCCCCTAACAGTCAAATATGGATTCCTGTTGATTTTGAAACCTGAATCGCATATTAGAGCTCTTCACGTTTGTAGGTATGCACAATATGTCCGTATCTACTGTGGAATTATGGAGAAAAGCCAGGAAAAAGCCAACTCAAACAAATCCAGATTTCGACAATTATGTTGCTAAACCTCCTGACTTTGTGCTGTCACCAAACGGCCAAATATGGGTTCCCTTTGAATTTGAAACGTGAATCGCATAATACAGCTTTTCACGTTTGTAGTGATGCCCAACATGTCCATAACAACTGTGGAGTTATGGAGAAAAGCCAGAAAAAAGCCAAGTCCAACAAATCCAGATTTCGACAATTATGTTGCTAAACCTCCTGACTTTGTGCTGTCCCCTAACAGTCAAATATGGATTCCTGTTGATTTTGAAACCTGAATCGCATATTACAGCTCTTCATGTTTGTAGGTATGCCCAACATGTCCATATCTACTGTGGAATTATGGAGAAAAGCCAGAAAAAAGCCAAGTCAAACAAATCCAGATTTCGACAATTATGTTGCTAAACCTCCTGACTTTGTGTTGTCCACAAACGGCCAAATATGGATTCCCATTGAATTTGAAACCTGATTTGCATACTACAGCTCTTCACGTTTGTAGGTATGCCCAACATGTCCATATCTATTGTGGAATTATGGAGAAAAGCCAGTAAATAGCCAACTCAAACAAATCCAGATTTCGACTATTATGTTGCTAAACCTCCTGACTTTCTGCTGTCCACAAACAGCCAAATATGGATTCCTGTTGAATTTGAAACCTGAATCGCATATTACGGCTCTTCATGTTTGTAGGTATGCCCAACCTGTCCATATCTACTGTGGAATTATGGAGAAAAGCCAGAAAAAAGCCAAGTCAAACAAATCCAGATTTCGACAATTATGTTGCTAAACCTCCTGACTTTGTGCCGTCACCAAACGGCCAAATATGGATTCCCGCTGAATTTGAAACATGACTCGCATACTACAGCTCTTCACGTTTGTAGCGATGCCTAACATGTCCATAACTACTGTGGAATTATGGAGAAAAGCCAGAAAAAAGCCAAGTCAAACAAATCCAGATTTCGACAATTATGTTGCTAAACCTCCTGACTTTGTGCTGTCCACAAACAGCCAAATATGGATTCCTGTTGAATTTGAAACGTAAATCACATATTACGGCTCTTCACGTTTGTAGGGATGCCCAATATGTCCATATCTAACGTGGAATTATGGAGAAAAGCTAGAAAAAAGCCAACTCAAACAAATCCAGATTTCGACTATGATGTTGCTAAACCACCTGACTTTGTGCTGTCCCCTAACAGTCAAATATGGATTCCTGTTGATTTTGAAACCTGAATCGCATATTAGAGCTCTTCACGTTTGTAGGTATGCACAATATGTCCGTATCTACTGTGGAATTATGGAGAAAAGCCAGGAAAAAGCCAACTCAAACAAATCCAGATTTCAACAATTATGTTGCTAAACCTCCTGACTTTGTGCTGTCACCAAACGGCCAAATATGGGTTCCCTTTGAATTTGAAACGTGAATCGCATAATACAGCTTTTCACATTTGTAGAGATGCCCAACATGTCCATAACTACTGTGGAGTTATGGAGAAAAGCCAGAAAAAAGCCAACTCAAACAAATACAGATTTCGACAATTATGTTGCTAAACCTACTGATTTTGTGCTGTCCCCAAACAGCCAAATATGGATTCCCGTTGAATTTGAAACCTGACTCGCATAATACATCTCTTCACGTTAGTAGCGATGCCTAACATGTCCATAACTACTGTGGAATTATGGAGAAAAGCCAGAAAAAAGCCAAGTCCAACAAATCCAGATTTCGACAATTATGTTGGTAAACCTCCTGACTTTGTGCTGTCCCCTAACAGTCAAATATGGATTCCTGTTGATTTTGAAACCTGAATCGCATATAACAGCTCTTCACGTTTGTAGGTATGCACAATATGTCCATATCTACTGTGGAATTATGGAGAAAAGCCAGGAAAAAGCCAACTCAAACAAATCCAGATTTCGACAATTATGTTGCTAAACCTCCTGACTTTGTGCTGTCACCAAACGGCCAAATATGGAGTCCCATTGAATTTGAAATCTGATTCGCATACTACAGCTCTTCACGTTTGTAGGTATGCCCAATATGTCCATATCTACTGTGGAATTATGGAGAAAAGCTAGAAAAAAGCCAACTCAAACAAATCCAGATTTCAACTATGATGTTGCTAAACCACCTGACTTTGTGCTGTCCCCTAACAGTCAAATATGGATTCCTGTTGATTTTGAAACCTGAATCGCATATTAGAGCTCTTCACGTTTGTAGGTATGCACAATATGTCCATATCTACTGTGGAATTATGGAGAAAAGCCAGGAAAAAGCCAACTCAAACAAATTCAGATTTCGACAATTATGTTGCTAAACCTACTGACTTTGTGCTGTCCCCAAACAGCCAAATATGGATTCCCGTTGAATTTGAAACCTGTCTCGCATACTACAGCGCTTCACGTTTGTAGCGATGCCTAACATGTCCATAACTACTGTGGAATTATGGAGAAAAGCCAGAAAAAAGCCAAGTCCAACAAATCCAGATTTCAACAATTATGTTGCTAAACCTCCTGACTTTGTGCTGTCCCCTAACAGTCAAATATGGATTCCTGTTGATTTTGAAACCTGAATCGCATATTACAGCTCTTCACGTTTGTAGGTATGCACAATATGTCCATATCTACTGTGGAATTATGGAGAAAAGCCAGTAAATAGCCAACTCAAACAAATCCAGATTTCGACTATTATGTTGCTAAACCTCCTGACTTTCTGCTGTCCACAAACAGCCAAATATGGATTCCTGTTGAATTTGAAACCTGAATCGCATATTACGGCTCTTCATGTTTGTAGGTATGCCCAACCTGTCCATATCTACTGTGGAATTATGGAGAAAAGCCAGAAAAAAGCCAAGTCAAACAAATCCAGATTTCGACAATTATGTTGCTAAACCTCCTGACTTTGTGCCGTCACCAAACGGCCAAATATGGATTCCCGTTGAATTTGAAACATGACTCGCATACTACAGCTCTTCACGTTTGTAGCGATGCCTAACATGTCCATAACTACTGTGGAATTATGGAGAAAAGCCAGAAAAAAGCCAAGTCAAACAAATCCAGATTTCGACAATTATGTTGCTAAACCTCCTGACTTTGTGCTGTCCACAAACAGCCAAATATGGATTCCTGTTGAATTTGAAACGTAAATCACATATTACGGCTCTTCACGTTTGTAGGGATGCCCAATATGTCCATATCTAACGTGGAATTATGGAGAAAAGCTAGAAAAAAGCCAACTCAAACAAATCCAGATTTCGACTATGATGTTGCTAAACCACCTGACTTTGTGCTGTCCCCTAACAGTCAAATATGGATTCCTGTTGATTTTGAAACCTGAATCGCATATTAGAGCTCTTCACGTTTGTAGGTATGCACAATATGTCCGTATCTACTGTGGAATTATGGAGAAAAGCCAGGAAAAAGCCAACTCAAACAAATCCAGATTTCGACAATTATGTTGCTAAACCTCCTGACTTTGTGCTGTCACCAAACGGCCAAATATGGGTTCCCTTTGAATTTGAAACGTGAATCGCATAATACAGCTTTTCACGTTTGTAGTGATGCCCAACATGTCCATAACAACTGTGGAGTTATGGAGAAAAGCCAGAAAAAAGCCAAGTCCAACAAATCCAGATTTCGACAATTATGTTGCTAAACCTCCTGACTTTGTGCTGTCCCCTAACAGTCAAATATGGATTCCTGTTGATTTTGAAACCTGAATCGCATATTACAGCTCTTCATGTTTGTAGGTATGCCCAACATGTCCATATCTACTGTGGAATTATGGAGAAAAGCCAGAAAAAAGCCAAGTCAAACAAATCCAGATTTCGACAATTATGTTGCTAAACCTCCTGACTTTGTGTTGTCCACAAACGGCCAAATATGGATTCCCATTGAATTTGAAACCTGATTTGCATACTACAGCTCTTCACGTTTGTAGGTATGCCCAACATGTCCATATCTATTGTGGAATTATGGAGAAAAGCCAGTAAATAGCCAACTCAAACAAATCCAGATTTCGACTATTATGTTGCTAAACCTCCTGACTTTCTGCTGTCCACAAACAGCCAAATATGGATTCCTGTTGAATTTGAAAACTGAATCGCATATTACGGCTCTTCATGTTTGTAGGTATGCCCAACCTGTCCATATCTACTGTGGAATTATGGAGAAAAGCCAGAAAAAAGCCAAGTCAAACAAATCCAGATTTCGACAATTATGTTGCTAAACCTCCTGACTTTGTGCCGTCACCAAACGGCCAAATATGGATTCCCGTTGAATTTGAAACATGACTCGCATACTACAGCTCTTCACGTTTGTAGCGATGCCTAACATGTCCATAACTACTGTGGAATTATGGAGAAAAGCCAGAAAAAAGCCAAGTCAAACAAATCCAGATTTCGACAATTATGTTGCTAAACCTCCTGACTTTGTGCTGTCCACAAACAGCCAAATATGGATTCCTGTTGAATTTGAAACGTAAATCACATATTACGGCTCTTCACGTTTGTAGGGATGCCCAATATGTCCATATCTAACGTGGAATTATGGAGAAAAGCTAGAAAAAAGCCAACTCAAACAAATCCAGATTTCGACTATGATGTTGCTAAACCACCTGACTTTGTGCTGTCCCCTAACAGTCAAATATGGATTCCTGTTGATTTTGAAACCTGAATCGCATATTAGAGCTCTTCACGTTTGTAGGTATGCACAATATGTCCGTATCTACTGTGGAATTATGGAGAAAAGCCAGGAAAAAGCCAACTCAAACAAATCCAGATTTCAACAATTATGTTGCTAAACCTCCTGACTTTGTGCTGTCACCAAACGGCCAAATATGGGTTCCCTTTGAATTTGAAACGTGAATCGCATAATACAGCTTTTCACGTTTGTAGAGATGCCCAACATGTCCATAACTACTGTGGAGTTATGGAGAAAAGCCAGAAAAAAGCCAACTCAAACAAATACAGATTTCGACAATTATGTTGCTAAACCTACTGATTTTGTGCTGTCCCCAAACAGCCAAATATGGATTCCCGTTGAATTTGAAACCTGACTCGCATAATACATCTCTTCACGTTAGTAGCGATGCCTAACATGTCCATAACTACTGTGGAATTATGGAGAAAAGCCAGAAAAAAGCCAAGTCCAACAAATCCAGATTTCGACAATTATGTTGGTAAACCTCCTGACTTTGTGCTGTCCCCTAACAGTCAAATATGGATTCCTGTTGATTTTGAAACCTGAATCGCATATAACAGCTCTTCACGTTTGTAGGTATGCACAATATGTCCATATCTACTGTGGAATTATGGAGAAAAGCCAGGAAAAAGCCAACTCAAACAAATCCAGATTTCGACAATTATGTTGCTAAACCTCATGACTTTGTGCTGTCACCAAACGGCCAAATATGGAGTCCCATTGAATTTGAAATCTGATTCGCATACTACAGCTCTTCACGTTTGTAGGTATGCCCAATATGTCCATATCTACTGTGGAATTATGGAGAAAAGCTAGAAAAAAGCCAACTCAAACAAATCCAGATTTCAACTATGATGTTGCTAAACCACCTGACTTTGTGCTGTCCCCTAACAGTCAAATATGGATTCCTGTTGATTTTGAAACCTGAATCGCATATTAGAGCTCTTCACGTTTGTAGTTATGCACAATATGTCCATATCTACTGTGGAATTATGGAGAAAAGCCAGGAAAAAGCCAACTCAAACAAATTCAGATTTCGACAATTATGTTGCTAAACCTACTGACTTTGTGCTGTCCCCAAACAGCCAAATATGGATTCCCGTTGAATTTGAAACCTGTCTCGCATACTACAGCGCTTCACGTTTGTAGCGATGCCTAACATGTCCATAACTACTGTGGAATTATGGAGAAAAGCCAGAAAAAAGCCAAGTCCAACAAATCCAGATTTCAACAATTATGTTGCTAAACCTCCTGACTTTGTGCTGTCCCCTAACAGTCAAATATGGATTCCTGTTGATTTTGAAACCTGAATCGCATATTACAGCTCTTCACGTTTGTAGGTATGCACAATATGTCCATATCTACTGTGGAATTATGGAGAAAAGCCAGGAAAAAGCCAACTCAAACAAATCCAGATTTCGACAATTATGTTGCTAAACCTCCTGACTTTGTGCTGTCACCAAACGGCCAAATATGGATTCCCATTGAATTTGAAATTTGATTTGCATACTACAGCTCTTCACGTTTGTAGGTATGTCCAACATGTCCATATCTATTGTGGAATTATGGAGAAAAGCCAGAAAAAAGCCAAGTCAAACAAATCCAGATTTCGACAATTATGTTGCTAAACCTCCTGACTTTGTGCTGTCCACAAACAGCCAAATATGGATTCCTGTTGAATTTGAAACGTGAATCGCATATTACGGCTCTTCACGTTTGTAGGGATGCCCAATATGTCCATATCTACTGTGGAATTATGGAGAAAAGCTAGAAAAAAGCCAACTCAAACAAATCCAGATTTCAACTATGATGTTGCTAAACCACCTGACTTTGTGCTGTCCCCTAACAGTCAAATATGGATTCCTGTTGATTTTGAAACGTGAATAGCATATTACGGCTCTTCACGTTTGCAGGTATGCCCAATATGTCCATATCTACTGTGGAATTATGGAGAAAAGCTAGAAAAAAGCCAACTCAAACAAATCCAGATTTCAACTATGATGTTGCTAAACCACCTGACTTTGTGCTGTCCCCTAACAGTCAAATATGGATTCCTGTTGATTTTGAAACCTGAATCGCATATTAGAGCTCTTCACGTTTGTAGGTATGCACAATATGTCCATATCTACTGTGGAATTATGGAGAAAAGCCAGGAAAAAGACAACTCAAACAAATCCAGATTTCGACAATTATGTTGCTAAACCTACTGACTTTGTGCTGTCCCCAAACAGCCAAATATGGATTCCCGTTGAATTTGAAACCTGACTCGCATACTACAGCGCTTCACGTTTGTAGCGATGCCTAACATGTCCATAACTACTGTGGAATTATGGAGAAAAGCCAGAAAAAAGCCAAGTCCAACAAATCCAGATTTCGACAATTATGTTGCTAAACCTCCTGACTTTGTGCTGTCCCCTAACAGTCAAATATGGATTCCTGTTGATTTTGAAACCTGAATCGCATATTACAGCTCTTCACGTTTGTAGGTATGCACAATATGTCCATATCTAATGTGGAATTATGGAGAAAAGCCAGGAAAAAGCCAACTCAAACAAATCCAGATTTCGACAATTATGTTGCTAAACCTCCTGACTTTGTGCTGTCACCAAACGGCCAAATATGGATTCCCATTGAATTTGAAATTTGATTCGCATACTACAGCTCTTCACGTTTGTAGGTATGTCCAACATGTCCATATCTATTGTGGAATTATGGAGAAAAGCCAGAAAAAAGCCAAGTCAAACAAATCCAGATTTCGACAATTATGTTGCTAAACCTCCTGACTTTGTGCTGTCCACAAACAGCCAAATATGGATTCCTGTTGAATTTGAAACGTGAATCGCATATTACGGCTCTTCACGTTTGTAGGGATGCCCAATATGTCCATATCTACTGTGGAATTATGGAGAAAAGCCAGAAAAAAGCCAACTCAAACAAATCCAGATTTCAACTATTATGTTGATAAACCACCTGACTTTGTGCTGTCCCCTAACAGTCAAATATGGATTCCTGTTGATTTTGAAACGTGAATCGCATATTACGGCTCTTCACGTTTGTAGGGATGCACAATATGTCCATATCTACTGTGGAATTATGGAGAAAAGCCAGGAAAAAGCCAACTCAAACAAATCCAGATTTCGACAATTATATTGCTAAACCTCCTGACTTTGTGCTGTCACCAAACGGCCAAATATGGGTTCTCTTTGAATTTGAAACGTGAATCGCATAATACAGCTTTTCACGTTTGTAGTGATGCCCAACATGTCCATAACTACTGTGGAGTTATGGAGAAAAGCCAGAAAAAAGCCAACTCAAACAAATACAGATTTCGACAATTATGTTGCTAAACCTCCTGATTTTGTGCTGTCCCCAAACAGCCAAATATGGATTCCCGTTGAATTTGAAATTTGATTCGCATACTACAGCTCTTCACGTTTGTAGGTATGTCCAACATGTCCATATCTATTGTGGAATTATGGAGAAAAGCCAGAAAAAAGCCAAGTCCAACAAATCCAGATTTCGACAATTATGTTGCTAAACCTCCTGACTTTGTGCTGTCCACAAAAGGCCAAATATGGATTCCCATTGAATTTGAAAGCTGATTCGCATACTACAGCTCTTCACATTTGTAGGTATGCCCAACATGTCCATATCTACTGTGGAATTATGGAGAAAAGCTAGAAAAAAGCCAACTCAAACAAATCCAGATTTCAACTATGATGTTGCTAAACCACCTGACTTTGTGCTGTCCCCTAACAGTCAAATATGGATTCCTGTTGATTTTGAAACCTGAATCGCATATTAGAGCTCTTCACGTTTGTAGGTATGCACAATATGTCCATATCTACTGTGGAATTATGGAGAAAAGCCAGGAAAAAGACAACTCAAACAAATCCAGATTTCGACAATTATGTTGCTAAACCTACTGACTTTGTGCTGTCCCCAAACAGCCAAATATGGATTCCCGTTGAATTTGAAACCTGACTCGCATACTACAGCGCTTCACGTTTGTAGCGATGCCTAACATGTCCATATCTACAGTGGAATTATGGAGAAAAGCTAGAAAAAAGCCAACTCAAACAAATCCAGATTTCAACTATGATGTTGCTAAACCACC
This sequence comes from Zingel zingel, assembly GCA_023566125.1. NCBI lineage: Eukaryota > Metazoa > Chordata > Actinopteri > Perciformes > Percidae > Zingel > Zingel zingel. The sequence continues at coordinate 16,483,745 of CM042322.1, read as the reverse complement.
TGACTTTGTGCTGTCCCCTAACAGTCAAATATGGATTCCTGTTGATTTTGAAACCTGAATCGCATATTAGAGCTCTTCCCGTTTGTAGGTATGCACAATATGTCCATATCTACTGTGGAATTATGGAGAAAAGCCAGGAAAAAGCCAACTCAAACAAATTCAGATTTCGACAATTATGTTGCTAAACCTACTGACTTTGTGCTGTCCCCAAACAGCCAAATATGGATTCCCGTTGAATTTGAAATTTGATTTGCATACTACAGCTCTTCACGTTTGTAGGTATGTCCAACATGTCCATATCTATTGTGGAATTATGGAGAAAAGCCAGAAAAAAGCCAAGTCAAACAAATCCAGATTTCGACAATTATGTTGCTAAACCTCCTGACTTTGTGCTGTCCACAAACAGCCAAATATGGATTCCTGTTGAATTTGAAAGGTGAATCGCATATTACGGCTCTTCACGTTTGTAGGGATGCCCAATATGTCCATATCTACTGTGGAATTATGGAGAAAAGCTAGAAAAAAGCCAACTCAAACAAATCCAGATTTCAACTATGATGTTGCTAAACCACCTGACTTTGTGCTGTCCCCTAACAGTCAAATATGGATTCCTGTTGATTTTGAAACGTGAATAGCATATTACGGCTCTTCACGTTTGCAGGTATGCCCAATATGTCCATATCTACTGTGGAATTATGGAGAAAAGCTAGAAAAAAGCCAACTCAAACAAATCCAGATTTCAACTATGATGTTGCTAAACCACCTGACTTTGTGCTGTCCCCTAACAGTCAAATATGGATTCCTGTTGATTTTGAAACCTGAATCGCATATTAGAGCTCTTCACGTTTGTAGGTATGCACAATATGTCCATATCTACTGTGGAATTATGGAGAAAAGCCAGGAAAAAGACAACTCAAACAAATCCAGATTTCGACAATTATGTTGCTAAACCTACTGATTTTGTGCTGTCCCCAAACAGCCAAATATGGATTCCCGTTGAATTTGAAACCTGACTCGCATACTACAGCGCTTCACGTTTGTAGCGATGCCTAACATGTCCATAACTACTGTGGAATTATGGAGAAAAGCCAGAAAAAAGCCAAGTCCAACAAATCCAGATTTCGACAATTATGTTGCTAAACCTCCTGACTTTGTGCTGTCCCCTAACAGTCAAATATGGATTCCTGTTGATTTTGAAACCTGAATCGCATATTACAGCTCTTCACGTTTGTAGGTATGCACAATATGTCCATATCTAATTTGGAATTATGGAGAAAAGCCAGGAAAAAGCCAACTCAAACAAATCCAGATTTCGACAATTATGTTGCTAAACCTCCTGACTTTGTGCTGTCACCAAACGGCCAAATATGGATTCCCATTGAATTTGAAATTTGATTCGCATACTACAGCTCTTCACGTTTGTAGGTATGTCCAACATGTCCATATCTATTGTGGAATTATGGAGAAAAGCCAGAAAAAAGCCAAGTCAAACAAATCCAGATTTCGACAATTATGTTGCTAAACCTCCTGACTTTGTGCTGTCCACAAACAGCCAAATATGGATTCCTGTTGAATTTGAAACGTGAATCGCATATTACGGCTCTTCACGTTTGTAGGGATGCCCAATATGTCCATATCTACTGTGGAATTATGGAGAAAAGCTAGAAAAAAGCCAAGTCAAACAAATCCAGATTTCAACTATGATGTTGCTAAACCACCTGACTTTGTGCTGTCCCCTAACAGTCAAATATGGATTCCTGTTGATTTTGAAACGTGAATCGCATATTACGGCTCTTCACGTTTGTAGGGATGCACAATATGTCCATATCTACTGTGGAATTATGGAGAAAAGCCAGGAAAAAGCCAACTCAAACAAATCCAGATTTCGACAATTATATTGCTAAACCTCCTGACTTTGTGCTGTCACCAAACGGCCAAATATGGGTTCTCTTTGAATTTGAAACGTGAATCGCATAATACAGCTTTTCACGTTTGTAGTGATGCCCAACATGTCCATAACTACTGTGGAGTTATGGAGAAAAGCCAGAAAAAAGCCAACTCAAACAAATACAGATTTCGACAATTATGTTGCTAAACCTACTGATTTTGTGCTGTCCCCAAACAGCCAAATATGGATTCCCGTTGAATTTGAAACCTGACTCGCATACTACAGCTCTTCACGTTTGTAGCGATGCCTAACATGTCCATAACTACTGTGGAATTATGGAGAAAAGCCAGAAAAAAGCCAAGTCCAACAAATCCAGATTTCGACAATTATGTTGCTAAACCTCCTGACTTTGTGCTGTCCACAAAAGGCCAAATATGGATTCCCATTGAATTTGAAAGCTGATTCGCATACTACAGCTCTTCACATTTGTAGATATGCCCAACATGTCCATATCTACTGTGGAATTATGGAGAAAAGCCAGCAAAAAGCCAAATCAAACAAATCCAGATTTCGACTATTATGTTGCTAAACCACCTGACTTTGTGCTGTCCCCTAACAGTCAAATATGGATTCCTGTTGAATTTGAAAACTGAATCGCATATTACAGCTCTTCACGTTTGTAGGTATGCACAACATGTCCATATCTACTGTGGAATTATGGAGAAAAGCCAGGAAAAAGCCAACTCAAACAAATCCAGATTTCGACAATTATGTTGGTAAACCTCCTGACTTTGTGCTGTCCCCTAACAGTCAAATATGGATTCCTGTTGATTTTGAAACCTGAATCGCATATTACAGCTCTTCACGTTTGTAGGTATGCACAATATGTCCATATCTACTGTGGAATTATGGAGAAAAGCCAGGAAAAAGCCAACTCAAACAAATCCAGATTTCGACAATTATGTTGCTAAACCTCCTGACTTTGTGCTGTCACCAAACGGCCAAATATGGAGTCCCATTGAATTTGAAATCTGACTCGCATACTACAGCTCTTCACGTTTGTAGGTATGTCCAACATGTCCATATCTATTGTGGAATTATGGAGAAAAGCCAGAAAAAAGCCAAGTCAAACAAATACAGATTTCGACAATTATGTTGCTAAACCTCCTGACTTTGTGCTGTCACCAAACGGCCAAATATGGATTCCCGTTGAAGTTGAAACCTGATTCGCATACTACAGCTCTTCACGTTTGTAAGAATGCCCAATATGTCCATATCTACTGTGGAATTATGGAGAAAAGCCAGAAAAAAGACAACTCAAACAAAAACAGATTTCGACAATTCTGTTGCTAAACCTACTGACTTTGTGCTGTTCCCAAACAGCCAAATATGAATTCCCGTTGAATTTGAAACCTGAATCGCATATTACGGCTCTTCATGTTTGTAGGTATGCCCAACCTGTCCATATCTACTGTGGAATTATGGAGAAAAGCCAGAAAAAAGCCAAGTCAAACAAATCCAGATTTCGACAATTATGTTGCTAAACCTCCTGACTTTGTGCTGTCCACAAACAGCCAAATATGGATTCCTGTTAAATTTGAAACGTGAATCACATATTACGGCTCTTCACGTTTGTAGGGATGCCCAATATGTCCATATCTAACGTGGAATTATGGAGAAAAGCTAGAAAAAAGCCAACTCAAACAAATCCAGATTTCGACTATTATGTTGCTAAACCACCTGACTTTGTGCTGTCCCCTAACAGTCAAATATGGATTCCTGTTGATTTTGAAACCTGAATCGCATATTAGAGCTCTTCACGTTTGTATGTATGCACAATATGTCCGTATCTACTGTGGAATTATGGAGAAAAGCCAGGAAAAAGCCAACTCAAACAAATCCAGATTTCAACAATTATGTTGCTAAACCTCCTGACTTTGTGCTGTCATCAAACGGCCAAATATGGGTTCCCATTGAATTTGAAACGTGAATCGCATAATACAGCTTTTCACGTTTGTAGAGATGCCCAACCTGTCCATAACTACTGTGGAGTTATGGAGAAAAGCCAGAAAAAAGCCAACTCAAACAAATACAGATTTCGACAATTATGTTGCTAAACCTACTGATTTTGTGCTGTCCCCAAACAGCCAAATATGGATTCCCGTTGAATTTGAAACCTGACTGGCATACTACAGATCTTCACGTTTGTAGCGATGCCTAACATGTCCATAACTACTGTGGAATTATGGAGAAAAGCCAGAAAAAAGCCAAGTCCAACAAATCCAGATTTCGACAATTATGTTGGTAAACCTCCTGACTTTGTGCTGTCCCCTAACAGTCAAATATGGATTCCTGTTGATTTTGAAACCTGAATCGCATATTACAGCTCTTCACGTTTGTAGGTATGCACAATATGTCCATATCTACTGTGGAATTATGGAGAAAAGCCAGGAAAAAGCCAACTCAAACAAATCCAGATTTCGACAATTATGTTGCTAAACCTCCTGACTTTGTGCTGTCACCAAACGGCCAAATATGGAGTCCCATTGAATTTGAAATCTGACTCGCATACTACAGCTCTTCACGTTTGTAGGTATGTCCAACATGTCCATATCTATTGTGGAATTATGGAGAAAAGCCAGAAAAAAGCCAAGTCAAACAAATACAGATTTCGACAATTATGTTGCTAAACCTACTGATTTTGTGCTGTCCCCAAACAGCCAAATATGGATTCCCGTTGAATTTGAAACCTGACTCGCATACTACAGCTCTTCACGTTTGTAGCGATGCCTAACATGTCCATAACTACTGTGGAATTATGGAGAAAAGCCAGAAAAAAGCCAAGTCCAACAAATCCAGATTTCGACAATTATGTTGGTAAACCTCCTGACTTTGTGCTGTCCCCTAACAGTCAAATATGGATTCCTGTTGATTTTGAAACTTGAATCGCATATTACAGCTCTTCACGTTTGTAGGTATGCACAATATGTCCATATCTACTGTGGAATTATGGAGAAAAGCCAGGAAAAAGCCAACTCAAACAAATCCAGATTTCGACAATTATGTTGCTAAACCTCCTGACTTTGTGCTGTCACCAAACGACCAAATATGGAGTCCCATTGAATTTGAAATCTGATTTGCATACTAAAGCTCTTCACGTTTGTAGGTATGCCCAATATGTCCATATCTACTGTGGAATTATGGAGAAAAGCTAGAAAAAAGCCAACTCAAACAAATCCAGATTTCAACTATGATGTTGCTAAACCACCTGACTTTGTGCTGTCCCCTAACAGTCAAATATGGATTCCTGTTGATGTTGAAACCTGAATCGCATATTAGAGCTCTTCAAGTTTGTAGGTATGCACAATATGTCCATATCTACTGTGGAATTATGGAGAAAAGCCAGGAAAAAGCCAACTCAAACAAATCCAGATTTCGACAATTATGTTGCTAAACCTACTGACTTTGTGCTGTCCCCAAACAGCCAAATATGGATTCCCGTTGAATTTGAAACCTGACTCGCATACTACAGCGCTTCACGTTTGTAGCGATGCCTAACATGTCCATAACTACTGTGGAATTATGGAGAAAAGCCAGAAAAAAGCCAAGTCCAACAAATCCAGATTTCGACAATTATGTTGCTAAACCTCCTGACTTTGTGCTGTCCCCTAACAGTCAAATATGGATTCCTGTTGATTTTGAAACCTGAATCGCATATTACAGCTCTTTGCGTTTGTAGGTATGCACAATATGTCCATATCTACTGTGGAATTATGGAGAAAAGCCAGGAAAAAGCCAACTCAAACAAATCCAGATTTCGACAATTATGTTGCTAAACCTCCTGACTTTGTGCTGTCACCAAACGGCCAAATATGGATTCCCATTGAATTTGAAATCTGATTCGCATACTACAGCTCTTCACGTTTGTAGGTATGTCCAACATGTCCATATCTATTGTGGAATTATGGAGAAAAGCCAGAAAAAAGCCAAGTCAAACAAATCCAGATTTCGACAATTATGTTGCTAAACCTCCTGACTTTGTGCTGTCCACAAACAGCCAAATATGGATTCCTGTTGAATTTGAAACGTGAATCGCATATTACGGCTCTTCACGTTTGTAGGGATGCCCAATATGTCCATATCTACTGTGGAATTATGGAGAAAAGCTAGAAAAAAGCCAACTCAAACAAATCCAGATTTCAACTATGATGTTGCTAAACCACCTGACTTTGTGCTGTCCCCTAACAGTCAAATATGGATTCCTGTTGATTTTGAAACCTGAATCGCATACTACAGCTCTTCACGTTTGTAGATATGTCCAACATGTCCATATCTACTGTGGAATTATGGAGAAAAGCCAGAAAAAAGCCAACTCAAACAAATCCAGATGTCGACAATTATGTTGCTAAACCTCCTGACTTTGTGCTGTCACCAAACGGCCAAATATGGATTCCCATTGAATTTGAAATCTGATTCGCATACTACAGCTCTTCACGTTTGTAGATATGTCCAACATGTCCATATCTACTGTGGAATTATGGAGAAAAGCCAGAAAAAAGCCAACTCAAACAAATCCAGATGTCGACAATTCTGTTGCTAAACCTACTGACTTTGTGCTGTTCCCAAACAGCCAAATATGAATTCCCGTTGAATTTGAAACCTGATTCGCATACTACAGCTCTTCACGTTTGTAGTTATGTCCAACATGTCCATATCTATTGTGGAATTATGGAGAAAAGCCAGTAAATAGCCAACTCAAACAATTCCAGATTTCGACTATTATGTTGCTAAACCTCCTGACTTTCTGCTGTCCACAAACAGCCAAATATGGATTCCTGTTGAATTTGAAACGTGAATCGCATGATACAGCTTTTCACGTTTGTAGTGATGCCCAACATGTCCATAACTACTGTGGAGTTATGGAGAAAAGCCAGAAAAAAGCCAACTCGAACAAAAACAGATTTCGACAATTATGTTGCTAAACCTACTGACTTTGTGCTGTCCCCAAACAGCCAAATATGGATTCCCGTTGAATTTGAAACCTGACTCGCATACTACAGCTCTTCACGTTTGTAGCGATGCCTAACATGTCCATAACTACTGTGGAATTATGGAGAAAAGCCAGAAAAAAGCCAAGTCCAACAAATCCAGATTTCGACAATTATGTTGCTAAACCTCCTGACTTTGTGCTGTCCCCTAACAGTCAAATATGGATTCCTGTTGATTTTGAAACCTGACTCGCATATTACAGCTCTTCACGTTTGTAGGTATGCACAATATGTCCATATCTACTGTGGAATTATGGAGAAAAGCCAGGAAAAAGCCAACTCAAACAAATCCAGATTTCGACAATTATGTTGCTAAACCTCCTGACTTTGTGCTGTCACCAAACGGCCAAATATGGATTCCCATTGAATTTGAAATCTGATTCGCATACTACAGCTCTTCACGTTTGTAGATATGTCCAACATGTCCATATCTACTGTGGAATTATGGAGAAAAGCCAGAAAAAAAACCAACTCAAACAAATCCAGATGTCGACAATTCTGTTGCTAAACCTACTGACTTTGTGCTGTTCCCAAACAGCCAAATATGAATTCCCGTTGAATTTGAAACCTGATTCGCATACTACAGCTCTTCACGTTTGTAGGTATGTCCAACATGTCCATATCTATTGTGGAATTATGGAGAAAAGCCAGTAAATAGCCAACTCAAACAAATCCAGATTTCGACTATTATGTTGCTAAACCTCCTGACTTTCTGCTGTCCACAAACAGCCAAATATGGATTCCTGTTGAATTTGAAACCTGAATCGCATATTACAGCTCTTCATGTTTGTAGGTATGCCCAACCTGTCCATATCTACTGTGGAATTATGGAGAAAAGCCAGAAAAAAGCCAAGTCAAACAAATCCAGATTTCGACAATTATGTTGCTAAACCTCCTGACTTTGTGCTGTCCACAAACAGCCAAATATGGATTCCTGTTGAATTTGAAACGTGAATCGCATATTACGGCTCTTCACGTTTGTAGGGATGCCCAATATGTCCATATCTAACGTGGAATTATGGAGAAAAGCTAGAAAAAAGCCAACTCAAACAAATCCAGATTTTGACAATTATGTTGCTAAACCTCCTGACTTTGTGCTGTCACCAAACGGCCAAATATGGGTTCCCTTTGAATTTGAAACGTGAATCGCATATTACAGCTTTTCACGTTTGTAGTGATGCCCAACATGTCCATAACTACTGTGGAGTTATGGAAAAAAGCCAGAAAAAAGCCAACTCGAACAAATCCAGATTTCGACAATTATGTTGCTAAACCTCTTGACTTTGTGCTGTCCCCTAACAGTCAAATATGGATTCCTGTTGATTTTGAAACCTGAATCGCATATTACAGCTCTTCACGTTTGTAGGTATGCACAATATGTCCATATCTACTGTGGAATTATGGAGAAAAGCCAGGAAAAAGCCAACTCAAACAAATCCAGATTTCGACAATTATGTTGCTAAACCTCCTGAATTTGTGCTGTCACCAAACGGCCAAATATGGATTCCCATTGAATTTGAAATCTGATTCGCATACTACAGCTCTTCACGTTTGTAGGTATGTCCAACATGTCCATATCTATTGTGGAATTATGGAGAAAAGCCAGAAAAAAGCCAAGTCAAACAAATCCAGATTTCGACAATTATGTTGCTAAACCTCCTGACTTTGTGCTGTCACCAAACGGCCAAATATGGATTCCCATTGAATTTGAAACCTGATTCGCATAATACAGCTCTTCACGTTTGTAGGTATGCCCAACATGTCCATATCTACTGTGGAATTATGGAGAAAAGCCAGTAAAAAGCCAACTCAAACAAATCCAGATTTCGACTATTATGTTGCTAAACCTCCTGACTTTCTGCTGTCCACAAACAGCCAAATATGGATTCCTGTTGAATTTGAAACCTGAATTGCATATTACGGCTCTTCATGTTTGTAGGTATGCCCAACCTGTCCATATCTACTGTGGAATTATGGAGAAAAGCCAGAAAAAAGCCAAGTCAAACAAATCCAGATTTCGACAATTATGTTGCTAAACCTCCTGACTTTGTGCTGTCCACAAACAGCCAAATATGGATTCCTGTTGAATTTGAAACGTGAATCGCATATTACGGCTCTTCACGTTTGTAGCGATGCCCAATATGTCCATATCTACTGTGGAATTATGGAGAAAAGCTAGCAAAAAGCCAACTCAAACAAATCCAGATTTCGACTATGATGTTGCTAAACCACCTGACTTTGTGCTGTCCCCTAACAGTCAAATATGGATTTGTGTTGATTTTAAAACCTGAATCGCATATTAGAGCACTTCACGTTTGTAGGTATGGACAATATGTCCATATCTACTGTGGAATTATGGAGAAAAGCCAGGAAAAAGCCAACTCAAACAAATCCAGATTTCGACAATTAAGTTGCTAAACATCCTGACTTTGTGCTGTCACCAAACGGCCAAATATGGGTTCCCTTTGAATTTGAAACGTGCATCACATAATAAAGCTTTTCACGTTTGTAGTGATGCCCAACATGTCCATAACTACTGTGGAGTTATGGAGAAAAGCCAGAAAAAAGCCAACTCAAACAAATACAGATTTCGACAATTATGTTGCTAAACCTACGGATTTTGTGCTGTCCCCAAACAGCCAAATATGGATTCCCGTTGAATTTGAAACCTGACTCGCATACTACAGCTCTTCACGTTTTTAGGGATGCCTAACATGTCCATAACTACTGTGGAATTATGGAGAAAAGCCAGAAAAAAGCCAAGTCCAACAAATCCAGATTTCGACAATTATGTTGCTAAACCTCCTGACTTTGTGCGGTCACCAAACGGCCAAATATGGATTCCCATTGAATTTGAAATCTGATTCGCATACTACAGCTCTTCACGTTTGTAGATATGTCCAACATGTCCATATCTACTGTGGAATTATGGAGAAAAGCCAGAAAAAAAGTCAACTCAAACAAATCCAGATGTCGACAATTATGTTGCTAAACCTCCTGACTTTGTGCTGTCACCAAACGGCCAAATATGGATTCCCATTGAATTTGAAACCTGATTCGCATAATACAGCTCTCCACGTTTGTAGCTATGCCCAACATGTCCATATCTACTGTGGAATTATGGAGAAAAGCCAGTAAAAAGCCAACTCAAACAAATCCAGATTTCGACTATTATGTTGCTAAACCTCCTGACTTTCTGCTGTCCACAAACAGCCAAAAATGGATTCCTGTTGAATTTGAAACCTGAATTGCATATTACGGCTCTTCATGTTTGTAGGTATGCCCAACCTGTCCATATCTACTGTGGAATTATGGAGAAAAGCCAGAAAAAAGCCAAGTCAAACAAATCCAGATTTCGACAATTATGTTGCTAAACCTCCTGACTTTGTGCTGTTCCCAAACAGCCAAATATGAATTCCCGTTGAATTTGAAACCTGATTCGCATACTACAGCTCTTCACGTTTGTAGGTATGCCCAACATGTCCATATCTATTGTGGAATTATGGAGAAAAGCCAGTAAATAGCCAACTCAAACAATTCCAGATTTCGACTATTATGTTGCTAAACCTCCTGACTTTCTGCTGTCCACAAACAGCCAAATATGGATTCCTGTTGAATTTGAAACGTGAATCGCATGATACAGCTTTTCACGTTTGTAGTGATGCCCAACATGTCCATAACTACTGTGGAGTTATGGAGAAAAGCCAGAAAAAAGCCAACTCGAACAAAAACAGATTTCGACAATTATGTTGCTAAACCTACTGACTTTGTGCTGTCCCCAAACAGCCAAATATGGATTCCCGTTGAATTTGAAACCTGACTCGCATACTACAGCTCTTCACGTTTGTAGCGATGCCTAACATGTCCATAACTACTGTGGAATTATGGAGAAAAGCCAGAAAAAAGCCAAGTCCAACAAATCCAGATTTCGACAATTATGTTGCTAAACCTCCTGACTTTGTGCTGTCCCCTAACAGTCAAATATGGATTCCTGTTGATTTTGAAACCTGACTCGCATATTACAGCTCTTCACGTTTGTAGGTATGCACAATATGTCCATATCTACTGTGGAATTATGGAGAAAAGCCAGGAAAAAGCCAACTCAAACAAATCCAGATTTCGACAATTATGTTGCTAAACCTCCTGACTTTGTGCTGTCACCAAACGGCCAAATATGGATTCCCATTGAATTTGAAATCTGATTCGCATACTACAGCTCTTCACGTTTGTAGATATGTCCAACATGTCCATATCTACTGTGGAATTATGGAGAAAAGCCAGAAAAAAAGCCAACTCAAACAAATCCAGATGTCGACAATTCTGTTGCTAAACCTACTGACTTTGTGCTGTTCCCAAACAGCCAAATATGAATTCCCGTTGAATTTGAAACCTGATTCGCATACTACAGCTCTTCACGTTTGTAGGTATGTCCAACATGTCCATATCTATTGTGGAATTATGGAGAAAAGCCAGTAAATAGCCAACTCAAACAAATCCAGATTTCGACTATTATGTTGCTAAACCTCCTGACTTTCTGCTGTCCACAAACAGCCAAATATGGATTCCTGTTGAATTTGAAACCTGAATCGCATATTACAGCTCTTCATGTTTGTAGGTATGCCCAACCTGTCCATATCTACTGTGGAATTATGGAGAAAAGCCAGAAAAAAGCCAAGTCAAACAAATCCAGATTTCGACAATTATGTTGCTAAACCTCCTGACTTTGTGCTGTCCACAAACAGCCAAATATGGATTCCTGTTGAATTTGAAACGTGAATCGCATATTACGGCTCTTCACGTTTGTAGGGATGCCCAATATGTCCATATCTAACGTGGAATTATGGAGAAAAGCTAGAAAAAAGCCAACTCAAACAAATCCAGATTTTGACAATTATGTTGCTAAACCTCCTGACTTTGTGCTGTCACCAAACGGCCAAATATGGGTTCCCTTTGAATTTGAAACGTGAATCGCATATTACAGCTTTTCACGTTTGTAGTGATGCCCAACATGTCCATAACTACTGTGGAGTTATGGAGAAAAGCCAGAAAAAAGCCAACTCGAACAAATCCAGATTTCGACAATTATGTTGCTAAACCTCTTGACTTTGTGCTGTCCCCTAACAGTCAAATATGGATTCCTGTTGATTTTGAAACCTGAATCGCATATTACAGCTCTTCACGTTTGTAGGTATGCACAATATGTCCATATCTACTGTGGAATTATGGAGAAAAGCCAGGAAAAAGCCAACTCAAACAAATCCAGATTTCGACAATTATGTTGCTAAACCTCCTGAATTTGTGCTGTCACCAAACGGCCAAATATGGATTCCCATTGAATTTGAAATCTGATTCGCATACTACAGCTCTTCACGTTTGTAGGTATGTCCAACATGTCCATATCTATTGTGGAATTATGGAGAAAAGCCAGAAAAAAGCCAAGTCAAACAAATCCAGATTTCGACAATTATGTTGCTAAACCTCCTGACTTTGTGCTGTCACCAAACGGCCAAATATGGATTCCCATTGAATTTGAAACCTGATTCGCATAATACAGCTCTTCACGTTTGTAGGTATGCCCAACATGTCCATATCTACTGTGGAATTATGGAGAAAAGCCAGTAAAAAGCCAACTCAAACAAATCCAGATTTCGACTATTATGTTGCTAAACCTCCTGACTTTCTGCTGTCCACAAACAGCCAAATATGGATTCCTGTTGAATTTGAAACCTGAATTGCATATTACGGCTCTTCATGTTTGTAGGTATGCCCAACCTGTCCATATCTACTGTGGAATTATGGAGAAAAGCCAGAAAAAAGCCAAGTCAAACAAATCCAGATTTCGACAATTATGTTGCTAAACCTCCTGACTTTGTGCTGTCCACAAACAGCCAAATATGGATTCCTGTTGAATTTGAAACGTGAATCGCATATTACGGCTCTTCACGTTTGTAGCGATGCCCAATATGTCCATATCTACTGTGGAATTATGGAGAAAAGCTAGCAAAAAGCCAACTCAAACAAATCCAGATTTCGACTATGATGTTGCTAAACCACCTGACTTTGTGCTGTCCCCTAACAGTCAAATATGGATTCGTGTTGATTTTAAAACCTGAATCGCATATTAGAGCACTTCACGTTTGTAGGTATGGACAATATGTCCATATCTACTGTGGAATTATGGAGAAAAGCCAGGAAAAAGCCAACTCAAACAAATCCAGATTTCGACAATTAAGTTGCTAAACATCCTGACTTTGTGCTGTCACCAAACGGCCAAATATGGGTTCCCTTTGAATTTGAAACGTGCATCACATAATAAAGCTTTTCACGTTTGTAGTGATGCCCAACATGTCCATAACTACTGTGGAGTTATGGAGAAAAGCCAGAAAAAAGCCAACTCAAACAAATACAGATTTCGACAATTATGTTGCTAAACCTACGGATTTTGTGCTGTCCCCAAACAGCCAAATATGGATTCCCGTTGAATTTGAAACCTGACTCGCATACTACAGCTCTTCACGTTTTTAGGGATGCCTAACATGTCCATAACTACTGTGGAATTATGGAGAAAAGCCAGAAAAAAGCCAAGTCCAACAAATCCAGATTTCGACAATTATGTTGCTAAACCTCCTGACTTTGTGCGGTCACCAAACGGCCAAATATGGATTCCCATTGAATTTGAAATCTGATTCGCATACTACAGCTCTTCACGTTTGTAGATATGTCCAACATGTCCATATCTACTGTGGAATTATGGAGAAAAGCCAGAAAAAAAGTCAACTCAAACAAATCCAGATGTCGACAATTATGTTGCTAAACCTCCTGACTTTGTGCTGTCACCAAACGGCCAAATATGGATTCCCATTGAATTTGAAACCTGATTCGCATAATACAGCTCTTCACGTTTGTAGCTATGCCCAACATGTCCATATCTACTGTGGAATTATGGAGAAAAGCCAGTAAAAAGCCAACTCAAACAAATCCAGATTTCGACTATTATGTTGCTAAACCTCCTGACTTTCTGCTGTCCACAAACAGCCAAATATGGATTCCTGTTGAATTTGAAACCTGAATTGCATATTACGGCTCTTCATGTTTGTAGGTATGCCCAACCTGTCCATATCTACTGTGGAATTATGGAGAAAAGCCAGAAAAAAGCCAAGTCAAACAAATCCAGATTTCGACAATTATGTTGCTAAACCTCCTGACTTTGTGCTGTTCCCAAACAGCCAAATATGAATTCCCGTTGAATTTGAAACCTGATTCGCATACTACAGCTCTTCACGTTTGTAGGTATGTCCAACATGTCCATATCTATTGTGGAATTATGGAGAAAAGCCAGTAAATAGCCAACTCAAACAATTCCAGATTTCGACTATTATGTTGCTAAACCTCCTGACTTTCTGCTGTCCACAAACAGCCAAATATGGATTCCTGTTGAATTTGAAACGTGAATCGCATGATACAGCTTTTCACGTTTGTAGTGATGCCCAACATGTCCATAACTACTGTGGAGTTATGGAGAAAAGCCAGAAAAAAGCCAACTCGAACAAAAACAGATTTCGACAATTATGTTGCTAAACCTACTGACTTTGTGCTGTCCCCAAACAGCCAAATATGGATTCCCGTTGAATTTGAAACCTGACTCGCATACTACAGCTCTTCACGTTTGTAGCGATGCCTAACATGTCCATAACTACTGTGGAATTATGGAGAAAAGCCAGAAAAAAGCCAAGTCCAACAAATCCAGATTTCGACAATTATGTTGCTAAACCTCCTGACTTTGTGCTGTCCCCTAACAGTCAAATATGGATTCCTGTTGATTTTGAAACCTGACTCGCATATTACAGCTCTTCACGTTTGTAGGTATGCACAATATGTCCATATCTACTGTGGAATTATGGAGAAAAGCCAGAAAAAAGCCAAGTCCAACAAATCCAGATTTCGACAATTATGTTGCTAAACCTCCTGACTTTGTGCGGTCACCAAACGGCCAAATATGGATTCCCATTGAATTTGAAATCTGATTCGCATACTACAGCTCTTCACGTTTGTAGATATGTCCAACATGTCCATATCTACTGTGGAATTATGGAGAAAAGCCAGAAAAAAAGTCAACTCAAACAAATCCAGATGTCGACAATTATGTTGCTAAACCTCCTGACTTTGTGCTGTCACCAAACGGCCAAATATGGATTCCCATTGAATTTGAAACCTGATTCGCATAATACAGCTCTTCACGTTTGTAGCTATGCCCAACATGTCCATATCTACTGTGGAATTATGGAGAAAAGCCAGTAAAAAGCCAACTCAAACAAATCCAGATTTCGACTATTATGTTGCTAAACCTCCTGACTTTCTGCTGTCCACAAACAGCCAAATATGGATTCCTGTTGAATTTGAAACGTGAATCGCATGATACAGCTTTTCACGTTTGTAGTGATGCCCAACATGTCCATAACTACTGTGGAGTTATGGAGAAAAGCCAGAAAAAAGCCAACTCGAACAAAAACAGATTTCGACAATTATGTTGCTAAACCTACTGACTTTGTGCTGTCCCCAAACAGCCAAATATGGATTCCCGTTGAATTTGAAACCTGACTCGCATACTACAGCTCTTCACGTTTGTAGCGATGCCTAACATGTCCATAACTACTGTGGAATTATGGAGAAAAGCCAGAAAAAAGCCAAGTCCAACAAATCCAGATTTCGACAATTATGTTGCTAAACCTCCTGACTTTGTGCTGTCCCCTAACAGTCAAATATGGATTCCTGTTGATTTTGAAACCTGACTCGCATATTACAGCTCTTCACGTTTGTAGGTATGCACAATATGTCCATATCTACTGTGGAATTATGGAGAAAAGCCAGGAAAAAGCCAACTCAAACAAATCCAGATTTCGACAATTATGTTGCTAAACCTCCTGACTTTGTGCTGTCACCAAACGGCCAAATATGGATTCCCATTGAATTTGAAATCTGATTCGCATACTACAGCTCTTCACGTTTGTAGATATGTCCAACATGTCCATATCTACTGTGGAATTATGGAGAAAAGCCAGAAAAAAAGCCAACTCAAACAAATCCAGATGTCGACAATTCTGTTGCTAAACCTACTGACTTTGTGCTGTTCCCAAACAGCCAAATATGAATTCCCGTTGAATTTGAAACCTGATTCGCATACTACAGCTCTTCACGTTTGTAGGTATGTCCAACATGTCCATATCTATTGTGGAATTATGGAGAAAAGCCAGTAAATAGCCAACTCAAACAAATCCAGATTTCGACTATTATGTTGCTAAACCTCCTGACTTTCTGCTGTCCACAAACAGCCAAATATGGATTCCTGTTGAATTTGAAACCTGAATCGCATATTACAGCTCTTCATGTTTGTAGGTATGCCCAACCTGTCCATATCTACTGTGGAATTATGGAGAAAAGCCAGAAAAAAGCCAAGTCAAACAAATCCAGATTTCGACAATTATGTTGCTAAACCTCCTGACTTTGTGCTGTCCACAAACAGCCAAATATGGATTCCTGTTGAATTTGAAACGTGAATCGCATATTACGGCTCTTCACGTTTGTAGGGATGCCCAATATGTCCATATCTAACGTGGAATTATGGAGAAAAGCTAGAAAAAAGCCAACTCAAACAAATCCAGATTTTGACAATTATGTTGCTAAACCTCCTGACTTTGTGCTGTCACCAAACGGCCAAATATGGGTTCCCTTTGAATTTGAAACGTGAATCGCATATTACAGCTTTTCACGTTTGTAGTGATGCCCAACATGTCCATAACTACTGTGGAGTTATGGAGAAAAGCCAGAAAAAAGCCAACTCGAACAAATCCAGATTTCGACAATTATGTTGCTAAACCTCTTGACTTTGTGCTGTCCCCTAACAGTCAAATATGGATTCCTGTTGATTTTGAAACCTGAATCGCATATTACAGCTCTTCACGTTTGTAGGTATGCACAATATGTCCATATCTACTGTGGAATTATGGAGAAAAGCCAGGAAAAAGCCAACTCAAACAAATCCAGATTTCGACAATTATGTTGCTAAACCTCCTGAATTTGTGCTGTCACCAAACGGCCAAATATGGATTCCCATTGAATTTGAAATCTGATTCGCATACTACAGCTCTTCACGTTTGTAGGTATGTCCAACATGTCCATATCTATTGTGGAATTATGGAGAAAAGCCAGAAAAAAGCCAAGTCAAACAAATCCAGATTTCGACAATTATGTTGCTAAACCTCCTGACTTTGTGCTGTCACCAAACGGCCAAATATGGATTCCCATTGAATTTGAAACCTGATTCGCATAATACAGCTCTTCACGTTTGTAGGTATGCCCAACATGTCCATATCTACTGTGGAATTATGGAGAAAAGCCAGTAAAAAGCCAACTCAAACAAATCCAGATTTCGACTATTATGTTGCTAAACCTCCTGACTTTCTGCTGTCCACAAACAGCCAAATATGGATTCCTGTTGAATTTGAAACCTGAATTGCATATTACGGCTCTTCATGTTTGTAGGTATGCCCAACCTGTCCATATCTACTGTGGAATTATGGAGAAAAGCCAGAAAAAAGCCAAGTCAAACAAATCCAGATTTCGACAATTATGTTGCTAAACCTCCTGACTTTGTGCTGTCCACAAACAGCCAAATATGGATTCCTGTTGAATTTGAAACGTGAATCGCATATTACGGCTCTTCACGTTTGTAGCGATGCCCAATATGTCCATATCTACTGTGGAATTATGGAGAAAAGCTAGCAAAAAGCCAACTCAAACAAATCCAGATTTCGACTATGATGTTGCTAAACCACCTGACTTTGTGCTGTCCCCTAACAGTCAAATATGGATTCGTGTTGATTTTAAAACCTGAATCGCATATTAGAGCACTTCACGTTTGTAGGTATGGACAATATGTCCATATCTACTGTGGAATTATGGAGAAAAGCCAGGAAAAAGCCAACTCAAACAAATCCAGATTTCGACAATTAAGTTGCTAAACATCCTGACTTTGTGCTGTCACCAAACGGCCAAATATGGGTTCCCTTTGAATTTGAAACGTGCATCACATAATACAGCTTTTCACGTTTGTAGTGATGCCCAACATGTCCATAACTACTGTGGAGTTATGGAGAAAAGCCAGAAAAAAGCCAACTCAAACAAATACAGATTTCGACAATTATGTTGCTAAACCTACGGATTTTGTGCTGTCCCCAAACAGCCAAATATGGATTCCCGTTGAATTTGAAACCTGACTCGCATACTACAGCTCTTCACGTTTTTAGGGATGCCTAACATGTCCATAACTACTGTGGAATTATGGAGAAAAGCCAGAAAAAAGCCAAGTCCAACAAATCCAGATTTCGACAATTATGTTGCTAAACCTCCTGACTTTGTGCGGTCACCAAACGGCCAAATATGGATTCCCATTGAATTTGAAATCTGATTCGCATACTACAGCTCTTCACGTTTGTAGATATGTCCAACATGTCCATATCTACTGTGGAATTATGGAGAAAAGCCAGAAAAAAAGTCAACTCAAACAAATCCAGATGTCGACAATTATGTTGCTAAACCTCCTGACTTTGTGCTGTCACCAAACGGCCAAATATGGATTCCCATTGAATTTGAAACCTGATTCGCATAATACAGCTCTTCACGTTTGTAGCTATGCCCAACATGTCCATATCTACTGTGGAATTATGGAGAAAAGCCAGTAAAAAGCCAACTCAAACAAATCCAGATTTCGACTATTATGTTGCTAAACCTCCTGACTTTCTGCTGTCCACAAACAGCCAAATATGGATTCCTGTTGAATTTGAAACCTGAATTGCATATTACGGCTCTTCATGTTTGTAGGTATGCCCAACCTGTCCATATCTACTGTGGAATTATGGAGAAAAGCCAGAAAAAAGCCAAGTCAAACAAATCCAGATTTCGACAATTATGTTGCTAAACCTCCTGACTTTGTGCTGTCCACAAACAGCCAAATATGGATTCCTGTTGAATTTGAAACGTGAATCGCATATTACGGCTCTTCACGTTTGTAGGGCTGCCCAATATGTCCATATTTACTGTGGAATTATGGAGAAAAGCTAGCAAAAAGCCAACTCAAACAAATCCAGATTTCGACTATGATGTTGCTAAACCACCTGACTTTGTGCTGTCCCCTAACAGTCAAATATGGATTCCTGTTGATTTTAAAACCTGAATCGCATATTAGAGCACTTCACGTTTGTAGGTATGGACAATATGTCCATATCTACTGTGTAATTATGGAGAAAAGCCAGGAAAAAGCCAACTCAAACAAATCCAGATTTCGACAATTATGTTGCTAAACCTCCTGAAATTTGTGCTGTCACCAAACGGCCAAATATGGGTTCCCTTTGAATTTGAAACGTGAATCGCATAATACAGCTTTTCACGTTTGTAGTGATGCCCAACATGTCCATAACTACTGTGGAGTTATGGAGAAAAGCCAGAAAAAGCCAACTCAAACAAATACAGATTTCGACAATTATGTTGCTAAACCTACTGACTTTGTGCTGTCCCCAAACAGCCAAATATGGATTCCCGTTGAATTTGAAACCTTACTCGCATACTACCGCTCTTCCCGTTTGTAGCGATGCCTAACATGTCCATAACTACTGTGGAATTATGGAGAAAATCCAGAAAAAATCCAAGTCCAACAAATCCAGATTTCGACAATTATGTTGCTAAACCTCCTGACTTTGTGCTGTCACCAAACGGCCAAATATGGGTTCCCTTTGAATTTGAAACGTGCATCGCATAATACAGCTTTTCACGTTTGTAGTGATGCCCAACATGTCCATAACTACTGTGGAGTTATGGAGAAAAGCCAGAAAAAAGCCAAGTCCAACAAATCCAGATTTCGACAATTATGTTGCTAAACCTCCTGACTTTGTGCGGTCACCAAACGGCCAAATATGGATTCCCATTGAATTTGAAATCTGATTTGCATACTACAGCTCTTCACGTTTGTAGATATGTCCAACATGTCCATATCTACTGTGGAATTATGGAGAAAAGCCAGAAAAAAAGCCAACTCAAACAAATCCAGATGTCGACTATTATGTTGCTAAACGACCTGATTTTGTGCTCTCACCAAACGGCCAAATATGGATTCCCGTTGAATTGGAAACCTGATTCGCATACTACAGCTCTTCACGTTTGTAAGAATGCCCAATATGTCCATATCTACCGTGGAATTATGGAGAAAAGCCAGAAAAAAGACAACTCAAACAAAAACAGATTTCGACTATTATGTTGCTAAACCTACTGACTTTGTGCTGTCCACAAACAGCCAAATATGGATTCCTGTTGAATTTGAAACGTGAATCGCATATTACGGCTCTTCACGTTTGTAGGGATGCCCAATATGTCCATATCTACTGTGGAATTATGGAGAAAAGCTAGAAAAAAGCCAACTCAAACAAATCCAGATTTGTTGATAAAGCTCCTGACTTTGTGCTGTCCCCAAACGGCCAAATATGGATTCCCATCGATTTTGAAACCTGATTTGCATACTACAGCTCTTCACGTTTGTAGGTATGCCCAAGATGTCCATATCTACTGTGGAAATATGGAGAAAAGCCAGAAAAAAGCCAACTCAAACAAAACCAGATTTTGACAATGAGGTTGCTAAACCTCCTTATTTAGCGCGCTCCCCAATCAGCCAAATATGGGTTCCCTTTGAATTCGAAACGTGAATCGCATAATACAGCTTTTCAAGTTTGTAGGTATGCCCAACATGTCCATATCTACAGTGGAATTATGGAGAAAATCCAGAAAAAAGCCAACTCAAACAAATCCAGATTTGTTGATAAACCTCCTGATTTTGCGCTTCCCCAAATGGCCGAATTTGGATTCCCGTTGATTTTGAAACCTGATTCACATACTACAGCTCTTCACGTTTGTAGATATGTCCAACATGTCCATATATACTGTGGAATTATGGAGAAAAGCCAGAAAAAAAGCCAACTCAAACAAATCCAGATGTCGACAATTATGTTGCTAAACCTCTTGACTTTGTGCTGTCACCAAACGGCCAAATATGGATTCCCATTGAATTTGAAACCTGATTCGCATAACACAGCTCTTCACGTTTGTAGGTATGTCCAACATGTCCATATCTACTGTGGAGTTATGGAGAAAAGCCAGAAAAAAATACAACTCAAACAAAAACAGATTTCGACAATGAGGTTGCTAAACCACCTTATTTAGCACACTCCCCAAACGGCCAAATATGGGTTCCCTTTGAATTTGAAACGTGAATCGCATAATACAGCTTTTCACGTTTGTAGTGATGCCCAACATGTCCATATCTACTGTGGAATTATGGAGAAAAGCCAGAAAAAAGCCAACTCAAACAAATCCAGATTTTGACAATTATGTTGCTAAATCTCCTGAATTTGTGCTGTCCACAAACGTCCGAATTTGGATTCCCATTGAATTTGAAACCTGATCCGCATACTACGGCTCTTCACGTTTGTAGGTTTTCCCAAGATGTCCATATCTACTGTGGAATTATGAAGAAAAGCCAGAAAAAAGTCAACTCAAACAAATCTAGATTTGTTGCTAAACCTCATGACTGCGCGATCCCCAAATGGCCGAATTTGGATTTCCGTTGAATTTGAAACCTTATTTGCATACTACAGCTCTACACGTTTGTAGGTATGCCCAACATGTCCATATCTACTGTGGAATAATGGAGAAAAGCCAGAAAAAAGCCAACTCAAACAAATCCAGATTTTGACAATTATGTTGCTAATCCTCCTGACTTTGTGCTGTCACCAAACGGCCAAATATGGATTCCCTTTGAATTCGAAACGTGAATCGCATAATACAGCTTTTCAAGTTTGTAGGTATGCCTAACATGTCCATATCTACAGTGGAATTATGGAGAAAATCCAGAAAAAAGCCAACTCAAACAAATCCAGATTTGTTGATAAACCTCCTGATTTTGCGCTTCCCCAAATGGCCGAATTTGGATTCCCGTTGATTTTGAAACCTGATTCGCATACTACAGCTCTTCACATTTGTAGGTATGTCCAACCTGTCCATATCTACTGTGGAATAATGGAGAAAATCCAGAAAAAAAGCCAACTCAAACAAATCCGGATTTCGACAATTATGTTGCTGAACTTACTGACTTTGTGCTGTCCCCAAACGGCCAAATATGGATTCCCGTTGAATTTGAAACCTGATTTGCATAGTACAGCTCTTCACGTTTGTAGGTATGCCCAATATGTCCATATCTACTGTGAAATTATGGAGAAAAGCCAGAAAAAAGCCAACTCAAACAAATCCAGATTTTGACAATTATGTTGCTAATCCTCCTGACTTTGTACTGGTCCCAAACGGCCAAATATGGATTCCCGTTGAATTTGAAACCTGATCCGCATACTACGGCTCTTCACGTTTGTAGGTATGCCCAACATGTCCATATCTACTCTGGAATTATGGGGAAAAGCCAGAAAAAAGCCAACTCAAACAAATCCAGATTTGTTGCTAAACCTCCTGACTTTGTGCTGTCCCCAAACGGCCAAATATGGATTACCGTTGAATTTGAAACCTGATTCGCATACTACAGCTCTTCACGTTTGTAGGTATGCCCAACATGTCCATATCTACTCTGGAATTATGGAGAAAAGCCAGAAAAAAGCCAACTCAAACAAATCCAGATTTTGACAATTATGTTGCTAATCCTCCTGACTTTGTGCTGTCACCAAACGGCCAAATATGGATTCCCTTTGAATTCGAAACGTGAATCGCATAATACAGCTTTTCAAGTTTGTAGGTATGCCTAACATGTCCATATCTACAGTGGAATTATGGAGAAAATCCAGAAAAAAGCCAACTCAAACAAATCCAGATTTGTTGATAAACCTCCTGATTTTGCGCTTCCCCAAATGGCCGAATTTGGATTCCCGTTGATTTTGAAACCTGATTCGCATACTACAGCTCTTCACATTTGTAGGTATGTCCAACCTGTCCATATCTACTGTGGAATAATGGAGAAAATCCAGAAAAAAGCCAACTCAAACAAATCCGGATTTCGACAATTATGTTGCTGAACTTACTGACTTTGTGCTGTCCCCAAACGGCCAAATATGGATTCCCGTTGAATTTGAAACCTGATTTGCATAGTACAGCTCTTCACGTTTGTAGGTATGCCCAATATGTCCATATCTACTGTGAAATTATGGAGAAAAGCCAGAAAAAAGCCAACTCAAACAAATCCAGATTTTGACAATTATGTTGCTAATCCTCCTGACTTTGTACTGGTCCCAAACGGCCAAATATGGATTCCCGTTGAATTTGAAACCTGATCCGCATACTACGGCTCTTCACGTTTGTAGGTATGCCCAACATGTCCATATCTACTCTGGAATTATGGGGAAAAGCCAGAAAAAAGCCAACTCAAACAAATCCAGATTTGTTGCTAAACCTCCTGACTTTGTGCTGTCCCCAAACGGCCAAATATGGATTACCGTTGAATTTGAAACCTGATAAGCATACTACAGCTCTTCACGTTTGTAGGTATGCCCAACATGTCCATATCTACTCTGGAATTATGGAGAAAAGCCAGAAAAAAGCCAACTCAAACAAATCCAGATTTCGACAATTATGTTGCTAAACCTGCTGAATTTGTGCTGTCCACAAACGTCCGAATTTGGATTCCCATTGAATTTGAAACCTGATCCGCATACTACGGCTCTTCACGTTTGTAGGTATGCCCAAGATGTCCATATCTACTGTGGAAATATGGAGAAAACCAAGACAAAAGCCAACTCAAACAAATCCAGATTTGTTGCTAAAGCTCCTGACTTTGTGCTGTCCCCAAACGGCCAAATATGGATTCCCATCGGTTTTGAAACGTGATTTGCATACTACAGCTCTTCACGTTTGTAGGTATGCCCAAGATGTCCATATCTACTGTGGAAATATGGAGAAAACCAAGACAAAAGCCAACTCAAACAAATCCAGATTTGTTGCTAAACCTCCTGATTTTGCGCTTCCCCAAATGGCCGAATTTGAATTCCCGTTGATTTTGAAACCTGATTTGCATACTACAGCTCTCCACTTTTGTAGGAATGCCTAACATAGCCATATCTAGTGTCAAATTATGGAGAAAACAAAAAAAAGCCAGCTCAAACAAATCCAGATTTCGACAATTATGTTGCTAATCCTCCTGACTTTGTGCTGTCACCAAATGGCCAAATATGGATTCCCGTTGAATTTGAAACCTGATTTGCATACTACAGCTCTTCACGTTTGTAGGTATGTCCAACCTGTCCATATCTATTGTGGAATTATGGAGAAAATCCAGAGAAAAAGCCAACTCAAACAAATCCAGATTTCGACAATTATGTTGATAAACCTACTGACTTTGTGCTGTCCCCAAACGGCCAAATATGGATTCCCATTGAATTTGAAACCTGACTCGCATACTACAGCTCTTCACGTTTGTAGGTATGCCCAACATGTCCATATCTACTGTGGAATTATGGAGAAAAGCCAGTAAAAAAGCCAACTCAAACAAATCCAGATTCCGACTATTATGTTGCTAAACCTCCTGATTTTTCTGCTGTCCACAAACAGCCAAATATGGATTCCTGTTGAATTTGAAACCTGAATCGCATATTACAGCTCTTCACGTTTGTAGGTATGCCCAACATGTCCATATCTACTGTGGAATTATGGAGAAAAGCCAGAAAAAAGCCAAGTCAAACAAATCCAGATTTCGACAATTATGTTGCTAAACCTCCTGACTTTGTGCTATCCACAAACAGCCAAATATGGATTCCTGTTGAATTTGAAACGTGAATCGCATATTACGGCTCTTCACGTTTGTAGGGATGCCCAATATGTCCATATCTACTGTGGAATTATGGAGAAAAGCTAGAAAAAAGCCAACTCAAACAAATCCAGATTTCGACTGTGATGTTGCTAAACCTCCTGACTTTTTGCTGTCACCAAACGGCCAAATATGGATTCCCTTTGAATTTGAAACCTGATTCGCATACTACAGCTCTTCACGTTTGTAGGTATGTCCAACCTGTCCATATCTATTGTGGAATTATGGAGAAAATCCAGAGAAAAAGCCAACTCAAACAAATCCAGATTTCGACAATTATGTTGATAAACCTACTGACTTTGTGCTGTCCCCAAACGGCCAAATATGGAGTCCCATTGAATTTGAAACCTGACTCGCATACTACAGCTCTTCACGTTTGTAGGTATGCCCAACATGTCCATATCTACTGTGGAATTATGGAGAAAAGCCAGTAAAAAAGCCAACTCAAACAAATCCAGATTTCGACTATTATGTTGCTAAACCTCCTGATTTTTCTGCTGTCCACAAACAGCCAAATATGGATTCCTGTTGAATTTGAAACCTGAATCGCATATTACAGCTCTTCACGTTTGTAGGTATGCCCAACATGTCCATATCTACTGTGGAATTATGGAGAAAAGCCAGTAAAAAGCCAACTCAAACAAATCCAGATTTCGACTATTATGTTGCTAAACCACCTGACTTTGTGCTGTCCCCTAACAGTCAAATATGTATTCCTGTTGAATTTGAAACCTGAATCGCATATTACAGCTCTTCTCGTTTGTAGGTATGCACAACATGTCCATATCTACTGTGGAATTATGGAGAAAAGCCAGGAAAGAGCCAAGTCAAACAAATCCAGATTTCGACTATTATGTTGCTAAACCACCTGACTTTGTGCTGTCCCCTAACAGTCAAATATGGATTCCTGTTGAATTTGAAACCTGAATCGCATATTACAGCTCTTCACGTTTGTAGGTATGCACAACATGTCCATATCTACTGTGGAATTATGGAGAAAAGCCAGGAAAAAGCCAACTCAAACAAATCCAGATTTCGACTGTGATGTTGCTAAACCTCCTGACTTTTTGCTGTCACCAAACGGCCAAATATGGATTCCCTTTGAATTTGAAACCTGATTCGCATACTACAGCTCTTCACGTTTATAGATATGTCCAACATGTCCATATCTACTGTAGAATTATGGAGAAAAGCCAGAAAAAAAGCCAACTCAAACAAATCCAGATGTCGACAATTATGTTGCTAAACCTCCTGACTTTGTGCTGTCACCAAACGGCCAAATATGGATTCCCATTGAATTTGAAACCTAATTTGCATGATACAGCTCTTCACGTTTGTAGGTATGCCCAACATGTCCATATCTACTGTGGAATAATGGAGAAAAGCCAGAAAAAAGCCAACTCAAACAAATCCAGATGTCGACAATTATGTTGATAAACTTACTGACTTTGTGCTGTCCCCAAATGTACAAATATGGATTCCCTATTGAATTTGAAATCTGACTCGCATACTACAGTTCTTCACGTTTGTAGGTATGCCCAACATGTCCATATCTACTGTGGAATTATGGAGAAAAGCCAGTAAAAAGCCAACTCAAACAAATCCAGATTTTGACTATTATGTTGCTAAACCACCTGACTTTGTGCTGTCCCCTAACAGTCAAATATGGATTCCTGTTGAATTTGAAACCTGAATCGCATATTACAGCTCTTCACGTTTGTAGGTATGCACAATATGTCCATATCTACTGTGGAATTATGGAGAAAAGCCAGGAAAAAGCCATCTCAAACAAATCCAGATTTCGACAATTGTGTTGCTAAACCTCCTGACTTTGTGCTGTCACCAAACGGCCAAATATGGATTCCCGTTGAATTTGAAAACTGATTCGCATACTACAGCTCTTCACGTTTGTAAGACTGCCCAATATGTCCATATCTACTGTGGAATTATGGAAAAAAGTCAGAAAAAAGACAACTCAAACAAAAACAGATTTCGACAATGAGGTTGCTAAACCTCCTTATTTAGCGCGCTCCGCAAACGGCCAAATATGGGTTCCCTTTGAATTTGAAACGTGAATCGCATAATACAGCTTTTCACATTTGTAGTGATGCCCAACATGTCCATATCTACTGTGGAGTTATGGAAAAAAGCCAGAAAAAAGCCAACTCAAACAAATCCAGATTTGTTGCTAAACCTCCTGATTTTGCGCTTCCCCAAATGGCCGAATTTGGATTCCCGTTGAATTTGAAAACTGATTTGCATACTACAGCTCTCCACGTTTGTAGGGATGCCTAACATGGCCATATCTAGTGTGAAATTATGGAGAAATCCAGAAAAAAAGCCAACTCAAACAAATCCAGATTTCGACTATTATGTTGCTAAACCTCCTGAATTTCTGCTGTCCACAAACAGCCAAATATGGAATCCTGTTGAATTTGAAATCTGAATTGCATAATACAGCTTTTCACGTTTGTAGTGATGCCCAACATGTCCATATCTACTGTGGAGTTATGGAGAAAAGCCAGAAAAAAGCCAACTCAAACCAATACAGATTTCGACAATTATGTTGCTAAACCTCCTGACTTTCTGCTGTCCACAAACAGCCAAATATGGATTCCTGTTGAATTTGAAACCTGCATCGCATATTACGGCTCTTCACGTTTGTAGCTATGCCCAACATGTCCATATATACTGTGGAATTATGGAGAAAAGCCAGAAAAAAGCCAAGTCAAACAAATCCAGATTTCGACAATTATGTTGCTAAACTTACTGACTTTGTGCTGTCCCCAAATGTCAAAATATGGATTCCCTGTTGAATTTGAAATCTGACTCGCATACTACAGTTCTTCACGTTTGTAGGTATGCCCAACATGTCCATATCTACTGTGGCATTATGGAGAAAAGCCAGGAAAAAGCCAACACAAACAAATCCAGATTTCGACAATTATGTTGCTAAACCTCCTGACTTTGTGCTGTCACCAAACGGCCAAATATGGATTCCCGTTGAATTTGAAACCTGATTCGCATACTACAGCTCTTCACGTTTGTAATAATGCCCAATATGTCCATATCTACTGTGGAATTATGGAGACAAGCCAGAAAAAAGCCAACTCAAACAAATCCAGATTTCGACAATTATGTTGCTAAACCTACTGACTTTGTGCTGTCACCAAACGGCCAAATATGGATTCCCATTGAATTTGAAACCTGATTCGCATACTACAACTCTTCACGTTTGTAGGTATGTCAAACATGTCCATATCTACTGTGGAATTATGGAGAAAAGCCAGTAAAAAGCCAAGTCAAACAAATCCAGATGTTGACAATTATGTTGCTAAACTTACTGACTTTGTGCTGTACCCAAATGTCCAAATATTGATTCCCGTTGAATTTGAAAGCTGACACGCATACTACAGTTCTTAACGTTTGTAGACATGCCTATCATGTCCATATCTACTGTGGAATTATGGAGAAAAGCCAGAAAAAAGCCAAGTCCAACAAATCCAGATTTTGACTATTATGTTGCTAAACCACCTGACTTTGTGCTGTCCCCTAACAGTCAAATATGGATTCCTGTTGAATTTGAAACCTGAATCGCATATTACAGCTCTTCACGTTTGTAGGTATGCACAATATGTCCATATCTACTGTGGAATTATGGAGAAAAGCCAGGAAAAAGCCATCTCAAACAAATCCAGATTTCGACAATTATGTTGCTAAACCTCCTGACTTTGTGCTGTCACCAAACGGCCAAATATGGATTCCCGTTGAATTTGAAAACTGATTCGCATACTACAGCTCTTCACGTTTGTAAGCCTGCCCAATATGTCCATATCTACTGTGGAATTATGGAAAAAAGCCAGAAAAAAGACAACTCAAACAAAAACAGATTTCGACAATGAGGTTGCTAAACCTCCTTATTTAGCGCGCTCCGCAAACAGCCAAATATGGGTTCCCTTTGAATTTGAAACGTGAATCGCATAATACAGCTTTTCACATTTGTAGTGATGCCCAACATGTCCATATCTACTGTGGAGTTATGTAAAAAAGCCAGAAAAAAGCCAACTCAAACAAATCCAGATTTGTTGCTAAACCTCCTGATTTTGCGCTTCCCCAAATGGCCGAATTTGGATTCCCGTTGAATTTGAAACCTGATTTGCATACTACAGCTCTCCACGTTTGTAGGTATGTCAAACATGTCCATATCTACTGTGGAATTATGGAGAAAAGCCAGTAAAAAGCCAAGTCAAACAAATCCAGATGTTGACAATTATGTTGCTAAACTTACTGACTTTGTGCTGTACCCAAATGTCCAAATATTGATTCCCGTTGAATTTGAAAGCTGACACGCATACTACAGTTCTTAACGTTTGTAGACATGCCTATCATGTCCATATCTACTGTGGAATTATGGAGAAAAGCCAGAAAAAAGCCAAGTCCAACAAATCCAGATTTTGACTATTATGTTGCTAAACCACCTGACTTTGTGCTGTCCCCTAACAGTCAAATATGGATTCCTGTTGAATTTGAAACCTGAATCGCATATTACAGCTCTTCACGTTTGTAGGTATGCACAATATGTCCATATCTACTGTGGAATTATGGAGAAAAGCCAGGAAAAAGCCATCTCAAACAAATCCAGATTTCGACAATTATGTTGCTAAACCTCCTGACTTTGTGCTGTCACCAAACGGCCAAATATGGATTCCCGTTGAATTTGAAAACTGATTCGCATACTACAGCTCTTCACGTTTGTAAGCCTGCCCAATATGTCCATATCTACTGTGGAATTATGGAAAAAAGCCAGAAAAAAGACAACTCAAACAAAAACAGATTTCGACAATGAGGTTGCTAAACCTCCTTATTTAGCGCGCTCCGCAAACAGCCAAATATGGGTTCCCTTTGAATTTGAAACGTGAATCGCATAATACAGCTTTTCACATTTGTAGTGATGCCCAACATGTCCATATCTAATGTGGAGTTATGTAAAAAAGCCAGAAAAAAGCCAACTCAAACAAATCCAGATTTGTTGCTAAACCTCCTGATTTTGCGCTTCCCCAAATGGCCGAATTTGGATTCCCGTTGAATTTGAAACCTGATTTGCATACTACAGCTCTCCACGTTTGTAGGGATGCCTAACATGGCCATACCTAGTGTGAAATTATGGAGAAATCCAGAAAAAAAGCCAACTCAAACAAATCCAGATTTCGACTATTATGTTGCTAAACCTCCTGAATTTCTGCTGTCCACAAACAGCCAAATATGGATTCCTGTTGAATTTGAAATCTGAATTGCATAATACAGCTTTTCACGTTTGTAGTGATGCCCAACATGTCCATATCTACTGTGGAGTTATGGAGAAAAGCCAGAAAAAAGCCAACTCAAACCAATACAGATTTCGACAATTATGTTGCTAAACCTCCTGACTTTCTGCTGTCCACAAACAGCCAAATATGGATTCCTGTTGAATTTGAAACCTGCATCGCATATTACGGCTCTTCACGTTTGTAGCTATGCCCAACATGTCCATATCTACTGTGGAATTATGGAGAAAAGCCAGAAAAAAGCCAAGTCAAACAAATCCAGATTTCGACAATTATGTTGCTAAACTTACTGACTTTGTGCTGTCCCCAAATGTCCAAATATGGATTCCCTGTTGAATTTGAAATCTGACTCGCATACTACAGTTCTTCACGTTTGTAGGTATGCCCAACATGTCCATATCTACTGTGGCATTATGGAGAAAAGCCAGGAAAAAGCCAACACAAACAAATCCAGATTTCGACAATTATGTTGCTAAACCTCCTGACTTTGTGCTGTCACCAAACGGCCAAATATGGATTCCCGTTGAATTTGAAACCTGATTCGCATACTACAGCTCTTCACGTTTGTAATAATGCCCAATATGTCCATATCTACTGTGGAATTATGGAGACAAGCCAGAAAAAATCCAACTCAAACAAATCCAGATTTCGACAATTATGTTGCTAAACCTCATGACTTTGTGCTGTCACCAAACGGCCAAATATGGATTCCCATTGAATTTGAAACCTCATTCGCATACTACAACTCTTCACGTTTGTAGGTATGTCAAACATGTCCATATCTACTGTGGAATTATGGAGAAAAGCCAGTAAAAAGCCAAGTCAAACAAATCCAGATGTCGACAATTATGTTGCTAAACTTACTGACTTTGTGCTGTACCCAAATGTCCAAATATGGATTCCCGTTGAATTTGAAACCTGAAACGCATACTACAGTTCTTAACGTTTGTAGACATGCCTAACATGTCCATATCTACTGTGGAATTATGGAGAAAAGCCAGAAAAAAGCCAAGTCCAACAAATCCAGATTTCGACAATTATGTTGCTAAACCTCCTGACTTTGTGCTGTCACCAAACGGCCAAATATGGATTCCCATTGAATTTGAAACCTGATTCGCATACTACAGCTCTTCACTTTTGTAGTTATGTCCAACATGTCCATATCTACTGTGGAATTATGAAGAAAAGCCAGAAAAAAGCCAACTCAAACAAATCCAGATTTCGACAATTATGTTGCTAAACTTACTGACTTTGTGCTGTCCCCAAATGTCCAAATATGGATTCCCTTTTGAATTTGAAATCTGACTCGCATACTACAGTTCTTCACGTTTGTAGGTATGCCCAACATGTCCATATCTACTGTGGCATTATGGAGAAAAGCCAGTAAAAAGCCAATACAAACAAATCCAGATTTCGACTATTATGTTGCTAAACCACCTGACTTTGTGCTGTCCCCTAACAGTCAAATATGGATTCCTGTTGAATTTTAAACCTGAATCGCATATTACAGCTCTTCACGTTTGTAGGTATGCACAAAATGTCCATATCTACTGTGGAATTATGGAGAAAAGCCAGGAAAAAGCCAACACAAACAAATCCAGATTTCGACAATTATGTTGCTAAACCTCATGACTTTGTGCTGTCACCAAACGGCCAAATATGGATTCCCATTGAATTTGAAACCTGATTCGCATACTACAGCTCTTCACGTTTGTAGGGATGCCCAACATGTCCATATCTACTGTGGAATTATGGAGAAAAGCCAGAAAAAAGCCAACTCAAACAAATCCAGATTTTGACATTT
Organism: Zingel zingel; assembly: GCA_023566125.1. Taxonomy (NCBI): domain Eukaryota; kingdom Metazoa; phylum Chordata; class Actinopteri; order Perciformes; family Percidae; genus Zingel; species Zingel zingel. The sequence continues at coordinate 16,451,782 of CM042322.1, read as the reverse complement.
ATGTTGCTAAACCTCCTGACTTTGTGCTGTCACCAAACGGACAAATATGGATTCCCGTTGAATTTGAAACCTGATTCTCATACTACAGCTCTTCACGTTTGTAAAAATGCCCAACATGTTCATATCTACTGTGGTATTATGGAGAAAAGCCAGAAAAAAGCCAACTCAAACAAAACCAGATTTCGACAATGAGGTTGCTAAACCTCCAGATTTAGCGCGCTCCCCAAACGGCCAAATATGGATTCCCATTGAATTTGAAACCTGATTCGCATACTACAGCTCTTCACGTTTGTAGGTATGTCCAACATGTCCATATCTACTGTGGAATTATGAAGAAAAGCCAGAAAAAAAGCCAACTCAAACAAATCCAGATTTCGACTATTATGTTGCTAAACCTCTTGACTTTGTGCTGTCACCAAACGGCCAAATATGGATTCCCGTTGAATTTGAAACTTGACTCGCATACTACAGCTCTTCACGTTTGTAGGGATGCCCAACAAACGTCCATATCTACTGTGGAATTATGGAGAAAAGCCAGAAAAAAGCCAAGTCAAACAAATTCAGATTTCAACAATTATGTTGCTAAACCTCCTGACTTTGTGCTGTCACCAAACGGCCAAATATGGATTCCCATTGAATTTGAAACCTGATTCGCATACGACAGCTCTTCACGTTTGTAGCTATGTCCAACATGTCCATGTCTACTGTGGAATTATGGAGAAAAGCCAGAAAAAAAGCCAACTCAAACAAATCCAGATGTCGACAATTATGTTGCAAAACTTACTGACTTTGTGCTGTACCCAAATGTCCAAATATGGATTCCCGTTGAATTTGAAATCTGACTCGCATACTACAGTTCTTCACGTTTGTAGGTATGCCCAACATGTCCATATCTACTGTGGAATTATGGAGAAAAGCCAGTAAAAAGCCAACTCAAACAAATCCAGATTTCGACAATTATGTGGCTAAACCACATGACTTTGTGCTGTCCCCTAACAGCCAAATATGGATTCCTGTTGAATTTGAAACCTGATTCGCATACTACAGCTCTTCACGTTTGTAGGTATGTCAAACATGTCCATATCTACTGAGGAATTATGGAGAAAAGCCAGTAAAAAGCCAACTCAAACAAATCCAGATGTCGACAATTATGTTGCTAAACCTCTTGACTTTGTGCTGTCACCAAACGGCCAAATATGGATTCCAGTTGAATTTGAAACCTGACTCGCATACTACAGCTCTTCACGTTTGCAGGGATGCCCAACATGTCCATATCTACTGTGGAATTATGGAGAAGAGCCAGAAAAAAACTAACTCAAACAAATCCAGATTTCGACAATTATGTTGCTGAACCTACTGACTTTGTGCTGTCCCCAAACAGCCAAATATGGATTCCTGTTGAATTTGAAACCTGATTCGCATACTACAGCTCTTCACGTTTGTAGATATGCCAAACATGTCCATATCTACTGTGGAATTATGGAGAAAAGCCAGTAAAAAGCCAACTCAAACAAATCCAGATTTCGACAATTATGTGGCTAAACCACATGACTTTTTGCTGTCCCCTAACAGCAAAATATGGATTCCTGTTGAATTTGAAACCTGATTCGCATACTACAGCTCTTCACGTTTGTAGATATGTCAAACATGTCCATATCTACTGTGGAATTATGGAGAAAAGCCAGTAAAAAGCCAACTCAAACAAATCCAGATTTCGACAATTATGTGGCTAAACCACATGACTTTGTGCTGTCCCCTAACAGTCAAATATGGATTCCTGTTGAATTTGAAACCTGAATCGCATATTACAGCTCTTCACGTTTGTAGGTATGCACAATATGTCCATATCTACTGTGGAATTATGGAGAAAAGCCAGGAAAAAGCCATCTCAAACAAATCCAGATTTCGACAATTGTGTTGCTAAACCTCCTGACTTTGTGCTGTCACCAAACGGCCAAATATGGATTCCCGTTGAATTTGAAAACTGATTCGCATACTACAGCTCTTCACGTTTGTAAGACTGCCCAATATGTCCATATCTACTGTGGAATTATGGAAAAAAGCCAGAAAAAAGACAACTCAAACAAAAACAGATTTCGACAATGAGGTTGCTAAACCTCCTTATTTAGCGCGCTCCGCAAACGGCCAAATATGGGTTCCCTTTGAATTTGAAACGTGAATCGCATAATACAGCTTTTCACATTTGTAGTGATGCCCAACATGTCCATATCTACTGTGGAGTTATGGAAAAAAGCCAGAAAAAAGCCAACTCAAACAAATCCAGATTTGTTGCTAAACCTCCTGATTTTGCGCTTCCCCAAATGGCCGAATTTGGATTCCCGTTGAATTTGAAAACTGATTTGCATACTACAGCTCTCCACGTTTGTAGGGATGCCTAACATGGCCATATCTAGTGTGAAATTATGGAGAAATCCAGAAAAAAAGCCAACTCAAACAAATCCAGATTTCGACTATTATGTTGCTAAACCTCCTGAATTTCTGCTGTCCACAAACAGCCAAATATGGAATCCTGTTGAATTTGAAATCTGAATTGCATAATACAGCTTTTCACGTTTGTAGTGATGCCCAACATGTCCATATCTACTGTGGAGTTATGGAGAAAAGCCAGAAAAAAGCCAACTCAAACCAATACAGATTTCGACAATTATGTTGCTAAACCTCCTGACTTTCTGCTGTCCACAAACAGCCAAATATGGATTCCTGTTGAATTTGAAACCTGCATCGCATATTACGGCTCTTCACGTTTGTAGCTATGCCCAACATGTCCATATATACTGTGGAATTATGGAGAAAAGCCAGAAAAAAGCCAAGTCAAACAAATCCAGATTTCGACAATTATGTTGCTAAACTTACTGACTTTGTGCTGTCCCCAAATGTCCAAATATGGATTCCCTGTTGAATTTGAAATCTGACTCGCATACTACAGTTCTTCACGTTTGTAGGTATGCCCAACATGTCCATATCTACTGTGGCATTATGGAGAAAAGCCAGGAAAAAGCCAACACAAACAAATCCAGATTTCGACAATTATGTTGCTAAACCTCCTGACTTTGTGCTGTCACCAAACGGCCAAATATGGATTCCCGTTGAATTTGAAACCTGATTCGCATACTACAGCTCTTCACGTTTGTAATAATGCCCAATATGTCCATATCTACTGTGGAATTATGGAGACAAGCCAGAAAAAAGCCAACTCAAACAAATCCAGATTTCGACAATTATGTTGCTAAACCTACTGACTTTGTGCTGTCACCAAACGGCCAAATATGGATTCCCATTGAATTTGAAACCTGATTCGCATACTACAACTCTTCACGTTTGTAGGTATGTCAAACATGTCCATATCTACTGTGGAATTATGGAGAAAAGCCAGTAAAAAGCCAAGTCAAACAAATCCAGATGTTGACAATTATGTTGCTAAACTTACTGACTTTGTGCTGTACCCAAATGTCCAAATATTGATTCCCGTTGAATTTGAAAGCTGACACGCATACTACAGTTCTTAACGTTTGTAGACATGCCTATCATGTCCATATCTACTGTGGAATTATGGAGAAAAGCCAGAAAAAAGCCAAGTCCAACAAATCCAGATTTTGACTATTATGTTGCTAAACCACCTGACTTTGTGCTGTCCCCTAACAGTCAAATATGGATTCCTGTTGAATTTGAAACCTGAATCGCATATTACAGCTCTTCACGTTTGTAGGAATGCACAATATGTCCATATCTACTGTGGAATTATGGAGAAAAGCCAGGAAAAAGCCATCTCAAACAAATCCAGATTTCGACAATTATGTTGCTAAACCTCCTGACTTTGTGCTGTCACCAAACGGCCAAATATGGATTCCCGTTGAATTTGAAAACTGATTCGCATACTACAGCTCTTCACGTTTGTAAGCCTGCCCAATATGTCCATATCTACTGTGGAATTATGGAAAAAAGCCAGAAAAAAGACAACTCAAACAAAAACAGATTTCGACAATGAGGTTGCTAAACCTCCTTATTTAGCGCGCTCCGCAAACAGCCAAATATGGGTTCCCTTTGAATTTGAAACGTGAATCGCATAATACAGCTTTTCACATTTGTAGTGATGCCCAACATGTCCATATCTACTGTGGAGTTATGTAAAAAAGCCAGAAAAAAGCCAACTCAAACAAATCCAGATTTGTTGCTAAACCTCCTGATTTTGCGCTTCCCCAAATGGCCGAATTTGGATTCCCGTTGAATTTGAAACCTGATTTGCATACTACAGCTCTCCACGTTTGTAGGTATGTCAAACATGTCCATATCTACTGTGGAATTATGGAGAAAAGCCAGTAAAAAGCCAAGTCAAACAAATCCAGATGTTGACAATTATGTTGCTAAACTTACTGACTTTGTGCTGTACCCAAATGTCCAAATATTGATTCCCGTTGAATTTGAAAGCTGACACGCATACTACAGTTCTTAACGTTTGTAGACATGCCTATCATGTCCATATCTACTGTGGAATTATGGAGAAAAGCCAGAAAAAAGCCAAGTCCAACAAATCCAGATTTTGACTATTATGTTGCTAAACCACCTGACTTTGTGCTGTCCCCTAACAGTCAAATATGGATTCCTGTTGAATTTGAAACCTGAATCGCATATTACAGCTCTTCACGTTTGTAGGTATGCACAATATGTCCATATCTACTGTGGAATTATGGAGAAAAGCCAGGAAAAAGCCATCTCAAACAAATCCAGATTTCGACAATTATGTTGCTAAACCTCCTGACTTTGTGCTGTCACCAAACGGCCAAATATGGATTCCCGTTGAATTTGAAAACTGATTCGCATACTACAGCTCTTCACGTTTGTAAGCCTGCCCAATATGTCCATATCTACTGTGGAATTATGGAAAAAAGCCAGAAAAAAGACAACTCAAACAAAAACAGATTTCGACAATGAGGTTGCTAAACCTCCTTATTTAGCGCGCTCCGCAAACAGCCAAATATGGGTTCCCTTTGAATTTGAAACGTGAATCGCATAATACAGCTTTTCACATTTGTAGTGATGCCCAACATGTCCATATCTAATGTGGAGTTATGTAAAAAAGCCAGAAAAAAGCCAACTCAAACAAATCCAGATTTGTTGCTAAACCTCCTGATTTTGCGCTTCCCCAAATGGCCGAATTTGGATTCCCGTTGAATTTGAAACCTGATTTGCATACTACAGCTCTCCACGTTTGTAGGGATGCCTAACATGGCCATACCTAGTGTGAAATTATGGAGAAATCCAGAAAAAAAGCCAACTCAAACAAATCCAGATTTCGACTATTATGTTGCTAAACCTCCTGAATTTCTGCTGTCCACAAACAGCCAAATATGGATTCCTGTTGAATTTGAAATCTGAATTGCATAATACAGCTTTTCACGTTTGTAGTGATGCCCAACATGTCCATATCTACTGTGGAGTTATGGAGAAAAGCCAGAAAAAAGCCAACTCAAACCAATACAGATTTCGACAATTATGTTGCTAAACCTCCTGACTTTCTGCTGTCCACAAACAGCCAAATATGGATTCCTGTTGAATTTGAAACCTGCATCGCATATTACGGCTCTTCACGTTTGTAGCTATGCCCAACATGTCCATATCTACTGTGGAATTATGGAGAAAAGCCAGAAAAAAGCCAAGTCAAACAAATCCAGATTTCGACAATTATGTTGCTAAACTTACTGACTTTGTGCTGTCCCCAAATGTCCAAATATGGATTCCCTGTTGAATTTGAAATCTGACTCGCATACTACAGTTCTTCACGTTTGTAGGTATGCCCAACATGTCCATATCTACTGTGGCATTATGGAGAAAAGCCAGGAAAAAGCCAACACAAACAAATCCAGATTTCGACAATTATGTTGCTAAACCTCCTGACTTTGTGCTGTCACCAAACGGCCAAATATGGATTCCCGTTGAATTTGAAACCTGATTCGCATACTACAGCTCTTCACGTTTGTAATAATGCCCAATATGTCCATATCTACTGTGGAATTATGGAGACAAGCCAGAAAAAATCCAACTCAAACAAATCCAGATTTCGACAATTATGTTGCTAAACCTCATGACTTTGTGCTGTCACCAAACGGCCAAATATGGATTCCCATTGAATTTGAAACCTCATTCGCATACTACAACTCTTCACGTTTGTAGGTATGTCAAACATGTCCATATCTACTGTGGAATTATGGAGAAAAGCCAGTAAAAAGCCAAGTCAAACAAATCCAGATGTCGACAATTATGTTGCTAAACTTACTGACTTTGTGCTGTACCCAAATGTCCAAATATGGATTCCCGTTGAATTTGAAACCTGAAACGCATACTACAGTTCTTAACGTTTGTAGACATGCCTAACATGTCCATATCTACTGTGGAATTATGGAGAAAAGCCAGAAAAAAGCCAAGTCCAACAAATCCAGATTTCGACAATTATGTTGCTAAACCTCCTGACTTTGTGCTGTCACCAAACGGCCAAATATGGATTCCCATTGAATTTGAAACCTGATTCGCATACTACAGCTCTTCACTTTTGTAGTTATGTCCAACATGTCCATATCTACTGTGGAATTATGAAGAAAAGCCAGAAAAAAGCCAACTCAAACAAATCCAGATTTCGACAATTATGTTGCTAAACTTACTGACTTTGTGCTGTCCCCAAATGTCCAAATATGGATTCCCTTTTGAATTTGAAATCTGACTCGCATACTACAGTTCTTCACGTTTGTAGGTATGCCCAACATGTCCATATCTACTGTGGCATTATGGAGAAAAGCCAGTAAAAAGCCAATACAAACAAATCCAGATTTCGACTATTATGTTGCTAAACCACCTGACTTTGTGCTGTCCCCTAACAGTCAAATATGGATTCCTGTTGAATTTTAAACCTGAATCGCATATTACAGCTCTTCACGTTTGTAGGTATGCACAAAATGTCCATATCTACTGTGGAATTATGGAGAAAAGCCAGGAAAAAGCCAACACAAACAAATCCAGATTTCGACAATTATGTTGCTAAACCTCATGATTTTGTGCTGTCACCAAACGGCCAAATATGGATTCCCATTGAATTTGAAACCTGATTCGCATACTACAGCTCTTCACGTTTGTAGGGATGCCCAACATGTCCATATCTACTGTGGAATTATGGAGAAAAGCCAGAAAAAAGCCAACTCAAACAAATCCAGATTTTGACATTTATGTTGCTAAACCTCCTGACTTTGTGCTGTCACCAAACGGACAAATATGGATTCCCGTTGAATTTGAAACCTGATTCTCATACTACAGCTCTTCACGTTTGTAAAAATGCCCAACATGTTCATATCTACTGTGGTATTATGGAGAAAAGCCAGAAAAAAGCCAACTCAAACAAAACCAGATTTCGACAATGAGGTTGCTAAACCTCCAGATTTAGCGCGCTCCCCAAACGGCCAAATATGGATTCCCATTGAATTTGAAACCTGATTCGCATACTACAGCTCTTCACATTTGTAGGTATGTCCAACATGTCCATATCTACTGTGGAATTATGAAGAAAAGCCAGAAAAAAAGCCAACTCAAACAAATCCAGATTTCGACTATTATGTTGCTAAACCTCTTGACTTTGTGCTGTCACCAAACGGCCAAATATGGATTCCCGTTGAATTTGAAACTTGACTCGCATACTACAGCTCTTCACGTTTGTAGGGATGCCCAACAAACGTCCATATCTACTGTGGAATTATGGAGAAAAGCCAGAAAAAAGCCAAGTCAAACAAATTCAGATTTCAACAATTATGTTGCTAAACCTCCTGACTTTGTGCTGTCACCAAACGGCCAAATATGGATTCCCATTGAATTTGAAACCTGATTCGCATACGACAGCTCTTCACGTTTGTAGCTATGTCCAACATGTCCATGTCTACTGTGGAATTATGGAGAAAAGCCAGAAAAAAAGCCAACTCAAACAAATCCAGATGTCGACAATTATGTTGCAAAACTTACTGACTTTGTGCTGTACCCAAATGTCCAAATATGGATTCCCGTTGAATTTGAAATCTGACTCGCATACTACAGTTCTTCACGTTTGTAGGTATGCCCAACATGTCCATATCTACTGTGGAATTATGGAGAAAAGCCAGTAAAAAGCCAACTCAAACAAATCCAGATTTCGACAATTATGTGGCTAAACCACATGACTTTGTGCTGTCCCCTAACAGCCAAATATGGATTCCTGTTGAATTTGAAACCTGATTCGCATACTACAGCTCTTCACGTTTGTAGGTATGTCAAACATGTCCATATCTACTGAGGAATTATGGAGAAAAGCCAGTAAAAAGCCAACTCAAACAAATCCAGATGTCGACAATTATGTTGCTAAACCTCTTGACTTTGTGCTGTCACCAAACGGCCAAATATGGATTCCAGTTGAATTTGAAACCTGACTCGCATACTACAGCTCTTCACGTTTGCAGGGATGCCCAACATGTCCATATCTACTGTGGAATTATGGAGAAGAGCCAGAAAAAAACTAACTCAAACAAATCCAGATTTCGACAATTATGTTGCTGAACCTACTGACTTTGTGCTGTCCCCAAACAGCCAAATATGGATTCCTGTTGAATTTGAAACCTGATTCGCATACTACAGCTCTTCACGTTTGTAGATATGCCAAACATGTCCATATCTACTGTGGAATTATGGAGAAAAGCCAGTAAAAAGCCAACTCAAACAAATCCAGATTTCGACAATTATGTGGCTAAACCACATGACTTTTTGCTGTCCCCTAACAGCAAAATATGGATTCCTGTTGAATTTGAAACCTGATTCGCATACTACAGCTCTTCACGTTTGTAGATATGTCAAACATGTCCATATCTACTGTGGAATTATGGAGAAAAGCCAGTAAAAAGCCAACTCAAACAAATCCAGATTTCGACAATTATGTGGCTAAACCACATGACTTTGTGCTGTCCCCTAACAGCCAAATATGGATTCCTGTTGAATTTGAAACCTGAATCGCATATTACAGCTCTTCACATTTGTAGGTATGCCCAATATGTCCATATCTACTGTGGAATTATGGAGAAAAGCCAGAAAAAAGCCAACTCAAACAAATCCAGATTTCGACAATTATGATGCTTAACCTCCTGACTTTGTGCTGTCACCAAACGGCCAAATATGGATTCCCGTTGAATTTGAAACCTGATTCGCATACTACAGCTCTTCACGTTTGTAAGAATGCCCAACATGTCCATATCTACTGTGGAATTATGGAGAAAAGCCAGAAAAAAGACAACTCAAACAAAACCAGATTTCGAAAATGAAGTTGCTAAACCTCCTTATTTAGCGCGCTCCCCAAACGACCAAATATGGGTTCCCTTTGAATTTGAGAAGTGAATCGCATAATACAGCTCTTCACGTTTGTAGGTATGTCCAACATGTCCATATCTACTGTGGAATTATAGAGAAAAGCCAGAAAAAAGCCAACTCAAACAAATCCAGATTTCGACAATTATGTTGCTAAACCTACTGACTTTGTGCTGTCCCCAAACGGCCAAATATGGATTCCCGTTGAATTTGAAACCTGATTCTCATGCTACAGCTCTTCACTTTTGTAGTTATGTCCAACATGTCCATATCTACTGTGGAATTATGAAGAAAAGCCAGAAAAAAAGCCAACTCAAACAAATCCAGATTTCGACAATGATGTTGCTGAACCTACTGACTTTGTGCTGTCCCCAAACAGCCAAATATGGATTCCTGTTGAATTTGAAACCTGATTCGCATACTACAGCTCTTCACGTTTGTAGGTATGTCAAACATGTCCATATCTACTGTGGAATTATGGAGAAAAGCCAGTAAAAAGCCAACTCAAACAAATCCAGATTTCGACAATTATGTGGCTAAACCACATGACTTTGTGCTGTCCCCTAACAGCCAAATATGGATTCCTGTTGAATTTGAAACCTGAATCGCATATTACAGCTCTTCACATTTGTAGGTATGCCCAATATGTCCATATCTACTGTGGAATTATGGAGAAAAGCCAGAAAAAAAGCCAACTCAAACAAATCCAGATGTCGACAATTATGTTGCAAAACTTACTGACTTTGTGCTGTACCCAAATGTCCAAATATGGATTCCCGTTGAATTTGAAATCTGACTCGCATACTACAGTTCTTCACGTTTGTAGGTATGCCCAACATGTCCATATCTACTGTGGAATTATGGAGAAAAGCCAGTAAAAAGCCAACTCAAACAAATCCAGATTTCGACAATTATGTGGCTAAACCACATGACTTTGTGCTGTCCCCTAACAGCCAAATATGGATTCCTGTTGAATTTGAAACCTGATTCGCATACTACAGCTCTTCACGTTTGTAGGTATTTCAAACATGTCCATATCTACTGTGGAATTATGGAGAAAAGCCAGTAAAAAGCCAACTCAAACAAATCCAGATGTCGACAATTATGTTGCTAAACCTCTTGACTTTGTGCTGTCACCAAACGGCCAAATATGGATTCCAGTTGAATTTGAAACCTGATTCGCATGCTACAGCTCTTCACTTTTGTAGTTATGTCCAACATGTCCATATCTACTGTGGAATTATGAAGAAAAGCCAGAAAAAAAGCCAACTCAAACAAATCCAGATTTCGACAATGATGTTGCTGAACCTACTGACTTTGTGCTGTCCCCAAACAGCCAAATATGGATTCCTGTTGAATTTGAAACCTGATTCGCATACTACAGCTCTTCACGTTTGTAGGTATGTCAAACATGTCCATATCTACTGTGGAATTATGGAGAAAAGCCAGTAAAAAGCCAACTCAAACAAATCCAGATTTCGACAATTATGTGGCTAAACCACATGACTTTGTGCTGTCCCCTAACAGCCAAATATGGATTCCTGTTGAATTTGAAACCTGAATCGCATATTACAGCGCTTCACATTTGTAGGTATGCCCAATATGTCCATATCTACTGTGGAATTATGGAGAAAAGCCAGAAAAAAAGCCAACTCAAACAAATCCAGATGTCGACAATTATGTTGCAAAACTTACTGACTTTGTGCTGTACCCAAATGTCCAAATATGGATTCCCGTTGAATTTGAAATCTGACTCGCATACTACAGTTCTTCACGTTTGTAGGTATGCCCAACATGTCCATATCTACTGTGGAATTATGGAGAAAAGCCAGTAAAAAGCCAACTCAAACAAATCCAGATTTCGACAATTATGTGGCTAAACCACATGACTTTGTGCTGTCCCCTAACAGCCAAATATGGATTCCTGTTGAATTTGAAACCTGATTCGCATACTACAGCTCTTCACGTTTGTAGGTATGTCAAACATGTCCATATCTACTGTGGAATTATGGAGAAAAGCCAGTAAAAAGCCAACTCAAACAAATCCAGATGTCGACAATTATGTTGCTAAACCTCTTGACTTTGTGCTGTCACCAAACGGCCAAATATGGATTCCAGTTGAATTTGAAACCTGATTCGCATGCTACAGCTCTTCACTTTTGTAGTTATGTCCAACATGTCCATATCTACTGTGGAATTATGAAGAAAAGCCAGAAAAAAAGCCAACTCAAACAAATCCAGATTTCGACAATGATGTTGCTGAACCTACTGACTTTGTGCTGTCCCCAAACAGCCAAATATGGATTCCTGTTGAATTTGAAACCTGATTCGCATACTACAGCTCTTCACGTTTGTAGGTATGTCAAACATGTCCATATCTACTGTGGAATTATGGAGAAAAGCCAGTAAAAAGCCAACTAAAACAAATCCAGATTTCGACAATTATGTGGCTAAACCACATGACTTTGTGCTGTCCCCTAACAGCCAAATATGGATTCCTGTTGAATTTGAAACCTGAATCGCATATTACAGCTCTTCACATTTGTAGGTATGCCCAATATGTCCATATCTACTGTGGAATTATGGAGAAAAGCCAGAAAAAAAGCCAACTCAAACAAATCCAGATGTCGACAATTATGTTGTTGAACCTACTGACTTTGTGCTGTCCCCAAATGGCCAACTATGGATTCCCGTTGAATTTGAAATCTGACTTGCATACTACAGCTCTTCACGTTTGTAGGTATGCCAAACATGTCCATATCTACTGTGGAATTATGGCGAAAAGCCAGAAAAAAGCCAAGTCAAACAAATTCAGATTTCAACAATTATGTTGCTAAACCTCCTGACTTTGTGCTGTCACCAAACGGCCAAATATGGATTCCCATTGAATTTGAAACCTGATTCGCATACGACAGCTCTTCACGTTTGTAGCTATGTCCAACATGTCCATATCTACTGTGGAATTATGGAGAAAAGCCAGAAAAAAAGCCAACTCAAACAAATCCAGATGTCGACAATTATGTTGCAAAACTTACTGACTTTGTGCTGTACCCAAATGTCCAAATATGGATTCCCGTTGAATTTGAAATCTGACTCGCATAGTACAGTTCTTCACGTTTGTAGATATGCCCAACATGTCCATATCTACTGTGGAATTATGGAGAAAAGCCAGTAAAAAGCCAACTCAAACAAATCCAGATTTCGACAATTATGTGGCTAAACCACATGACTTTGTGCTGTCCCCTAACAGCCAAATATGGATTCCTCTTGAATTTGAAACCTGATTCGCATACTACAGCTCTTCACGTTTGTAGGTATGTCAAACATGTCCATATCTACTGTGGAATTATGGAGAAAAGCCAGAAAAAAACTAACTCAAACAAATCCAGATTTCGAAAATGAAGTTGCTAAACCTCCTTATTTAGCGCGCTCCCCAAACGACCAAATATGGGTTCCCTTTGAATTTGAGAAGTGAATCGCATAATACAGCTCTGCACGTTTGTAGTTATGTCCAACATGTCCATATCTACTGTGGAATTATAGAGAAAAGCCAGAAAAAAGCCAACTCAAACAAATCCAGATTTCGACAATTATGTTGCTAAACCTACTGACTTTGTGCTGTCCCCAAACGGCCAAATATGGATTCCCGTTGAATTTGAAACCTGATTCGCATACTACAGCTCTTCACTTTTGTAGTTATGTCCAACATGTCCATATCTACTGTGGAATTATGAAGAAAAGCAAGAAAAAAAGCCAACTCAAACAAATCCAGATGTCGACAATTATGTTGCTAAACCTCTTGACTTTGTGCCGTCACCAAACGGCCAAATATGGATTCCCGTTGAATTTGAAACTTGACTCGCATACTACAGCTCTTCACGTTTGTAGGGATGACCAACAAACGTCCATATCTACTGTGGAATTATGGAGAAAAGCCAGAAAAAAGCCAACTCAAACAAATCCAGATGTCGACAATTATGTTGCTAAACCTCTTGAATTTGTGCTGTCACCAAACGGCCAAATATGGATTCCAGTTGAGTTTGAAACCTCACTCGCATACTACAGCTCTTCACGTTTGTAGGGATGCCCAACATGTCCATATCTACTGTGGAATTATGGAGAAGAGCCAGAAAAAAACTAACTCAAACAAATCCAGATTTCGACAATTATGTTGCTGAACCTACTGACTTTGTGCTGTCCCCAAACAGCCAAATATGGATTCCTGTTGAATTTGAAACCTGATTCGCATACTACAGCTCTTCACGTTTGTAGGTATGTCAAACATGTCCATATCTACTGTGGAATTATGGAGAAAAGCCAGTAAAAAGCCAACTCAAACAAATCCAGATTTCGACAATTATGTGGCTAAACCACATGACTTTGTGCTGTCCCCTAAAAGCAAAATATGGATTCCTGTTGAATTTGAAACCTGATTCGCATACTACAGCTCTTCACGTTTGTAGCTATGTCAAACATGTCCATATCTACTGTGGAATTATGGAGAAAAGCCAGTAAAAAGCCAACTCAAACAAATCCAAATTTCGACAATTATGTGGCTAAACCACATGACTTTGTGCTGTCTTCTAACAGCCAAATATGGATTCCTGTTGAATTTGAAACCTGAATCGCATATTACAGCTCTTCTCATTTGTAGTTATGCCCAATATGTCCATATCTACTGTGGTATTATGGAGAAAAGCCAGAAAAAAGCCAACTCAAACAAATCCAGATTTCGACAATTATGTTGCTAAACCTACTGACTTTGTGCCGTCACCAAACGGCCAAATATGGATTCCCGTTGAATTTGAAACTTGACTCGCATTCTACAGCTCTTCACGTTTGTAGGGTTGACCAACAAACGTCCATATCTACTGTGGAATTATGGAGAAAAGTCAGTAAAAAGCCAACTCAAACAAATCCAGATTTCGACAATTATGTGGCTAAACCACATGACTTTGTGCTGTCCCCTAACAGCCAAATATGGATTCCTGTTAAATTTGAAACCTGATTCGCATACTACAGCTCTTCACGTTTGTAGCTATGTCAAACATGTCCATATCTACTGTGGAATTATGGAGAAAAGCCAGTAAAAAGCCAACTCAAACAAATCCAGATGTCGACAATTATGTTGCTAAACCTCTTGAATTTGTGCTGTCACCAAACGGCCAAATATGGATTCCAGTTGAGTTTGAAACCTCACTCGCATACTACAGCTCTTCACGTTTGTAGGGATGCCCAACATGTCCATATCTACTGTGGAATTATGGAGAAGAGCCAGAAAAAAAACTAACTCAAACAAATCCAGTTTTCGACAATTATGTTGCTGAACCTACTGACTTTGTGCTGTCCCCAAACAGCCAAATATGGATTCCTGTTGAATTTGAAACCTGATTCGCATACTACAGCTCTTCACGTTTGTAGGTATATCAAACATGTCCATATCTACTGTGGAATTATGGAGAAAAGCCAGTAAAAAGCCAACTCAAACAAATCCAGATTTCGACAATTATGTGGCTAAACCACATGACTTTGTGCTGTCCCTTAAAAGCAAAATATGGATTCCTGTTGAATTTGAAACCTGATTCGCATACTACAGCTCTTCACGTTTGTATCTATGTCAAACATGTCCATATCTACTGTGGAATTATGGAGAAAAGCCAGTAAAAAGCCAACTCAAACAAATCCAAATTTCGACAATTATGTGGCTAAACCACATGACTTTGTGCTGTCTTCTAACAGCCAAATATGGATTCCTGTTGAATTTGAAACCTGAATCGCATATTACAGCTCTTCACATTTGTAGTTATGCCCAATATGTCCATATCTACTGTGGAATTATGGAGAAAAGCCAGAAAAAAGCCAACTCAAACAAATCCAGATTTCGACAATTATGTTGCTAAACCTACTGACTTTGTGCTGTCCCCAAACGGCCAAATATGGATTCCCGTTGAATTTGAAAGCTGATTCGCATGCTACTGCTCTTCACTTTTGTAGTTATGTCCAACATGTCCATATCTACTGTGGAATTATGAAGAAAAGCCAGAAAAAAAGCCAACTCAAACAAATCCAGATTTCGACAATGATGTTGCTGAACCTCTTGAATTTGTGCTGTCACCAAACGGCCAAATATGGATTCCAGTTGAGTTTGAAACCTCACTCGCATACTACAGCTCTTCACGTTTGTAGGGATGCCCAACATGTCCATATCTACTGTGGAATTATGGAGAAAAGCCAGTAAAAAGCCAACTCAAACAAATCCAGATTTCGACAATTATGTGGCTAAACCACATGACTTTGTGCTGTCCCCTAACAGCCAAATATGGATTCCTGTTGAATTTGAAACCTGATTCGCATACTACAGCTCTTCACGTTTGTAGGTATGTCAAACGTGTCCATATCTACTGTGGAATTATGGAGAAAAGCCAGAAAAAAACTAACTCAAACAAATCCAGATTTCGAAAATGAAGTTGCTAAACCTCCTTATTTAGCGCGCTCCCCAAACGACCAAATATGGGTTCCCTTTGAATTTGAGAAGTGAATCGCATAATACAGCTCTGCACGTTTGTAGTTATGTCCAACATGTCCATATCTACTGTGGAATTATAGAGAAAAGCCAGAAAAAAGCCAACTCAAACAAATCCAGATTTCGACAATTATGTTGCTAAACCTACTGACTTTGTGCTGTCCCCAAACGGCCAAATATGGATTCCCGTTGAATTTGAAACCTGATTCGCATACTACAGCTCTTCACTTTTGTAGTTATGTCCAACATGTCCATATCTACTGTGGAATTATGAAGAAAAGCCAGAAAAAAAGCCAACTCAAACAAATCCAGATGTCGACAATTATGTTGCTAAACCTCTTGACTTTGTGCCGTCACCAAACGGCCAAATATGGATTCCCGTTGAATTTGAAACTTGAATCGCATACTACAGCTCTTCACGTTTGTAGGGATGACCAAAAAACGTCCATATCTACTGTGGAATTATGGAGAAAAGCCAGAAAAAAGCCAACTCAAACAAATCCAGATGTCGACAATTATGTTGCTAAACCTCTTGAATTTGTGCTGTCACCAAACGGCCAAATATGGATTCCAGTTGAGTTTGAAACCTCACTCGCATACTACAGCTCTTCACGTTTGTAGGGATGCCCAACATGTCCATATCTACTGTGGAATTATGGAGAAGAGCCAGAAAAAAACTAACTCAAACAAATCCAGATTTCGACAATTATGTTGCTGAACCTACTGACTTTGTGCTGTCCCCAAACAGCCAAATATGGATTCCTGTTGAATTTGAAACCTGATTCGCATACTACAGCTCTTCACGTTTGTAGGTATGTCAAACATGTCCATATCTACTGTGGAATTATGGAGAAAAGCCAGTAAAAAGCCAACTCAAACAAATCCAGATTTCGACAATTATGTGGCTAAACCACATGACTTTGTGCTGTCTTCTAACAGCCAAATATGGATTCCTGTTGAATTTGAAACCTGAATCGCATATTACAGCTCTTCTCATTTGTAGTTATGCCCAATATGTCCATATCTACTGTGGAATTATGGAGAAAAGCCAGAAAAAAGCCAACTCAAACAAATCCAGATTTCGACAATTATGTTGCTAAACCTACTGACTTTGTGCCGTCACCAAACGGCCAAATATGGATTCCCGTTGAATTTGAAACTTGACTCGCATACTACAGCTCTTCACGTTTGTAGGGATGACCAACAAACGTCCATATCTACTGTGGAATTATGGAGAAAAGCCAGAAAAAAGCCAAGTCAAACAAATTCAGATTTCAACAATTATGTTGCTAAACCTCCTGACTTTGTGCTGTCACCAAACGGCCAAATATGGATTCCCATTGAATTTGAAACCTGATTCGCATACGACAGCTCTTCACGTTTGTAGCTATGTCCAACATGTCCATATCTACTGTGGAATTATGGAGAAAAGTCAGTAAAAAGCCAACTCAAACAAATCCAGATTTCGACAATTATGTGGCTAAACCACATGACTTTGTGCTGTCCCCTAACAGCCAAATATGGATTCCTGTTGAATTTGAAACCTGATTCGCATACGACAGCTCTTCACGTTTGTAGGTATGTCAAACATGTCCATATCTACTGTGGAATTATGGAGAAAAGCCAGTAAAAAGCCAACTCAAACAAATCCAGATGTCGACAATTATGTTGCTAAACCTCTTGAATTTGTGCTGTCACCAAACGGCCAAATATGGATTCCAGTTGAGTTTGAAACCTCACTCGCATACTACAGCTCTTCACGTTTGTAGGGATGCCCAACATGTCCATATCTACTGTGGAATTATGGAGAAGAGCCAGAAAAAAACTAACTCAAACAAATCCAGATTTCGACAATTATGTGGCTAAACCACATGACTTTGTGCTGTCCCTTAAAAGCAAAATATGGATTCCTGTTGAATTTGAAACCTGATCCGCATACTACAGCTCTTCACGTTTGTAGCTATGTCAAACATGTCCATATCTACTGTGGAATTATGGAGAAAAGCCAGTAAAAAGCCAACTCAAACAAATCCAAATTTCGACAATTATGTGGCTAAACCACATGACTTTGTGCTGTCTTCTAACAGCCAAATATGGATTCCTGTTGAATTTGAAACCTGAATCGCATATTACAGCTCTTCACATTTGTAGTTATGCCCAATATGTCCATATCTACTGTGGAATTATGGAGAAAAGCCAGAAAAAAGCCAACTCAAACAAATCCAGATTTCGACAATTATGTTGCTAAACCTACTGACTTTGTGCTGTCCCCAAACGGCCAAATATGGATTCCCGTTGAATTTGAAACCTGATTCGCATGCTACTGCTCTTCACTTTTGTAGTTATGTCCAACATGTCCATATCTACTGTGGAATTATGAAGAAAAGCCAGAAAAAAAGCCAACTCAAACAAATCCAGATTTCGACAATGATGTTGCTGAACCTACTGACTTTGTGCTGTCCCCAAACAGCCAAATATGGATTCCTGTTGAAATTGAAACCTGATTCGCATACTACAGCTCTTCACGTTTGTAGGTATGTCAAACATGTCCATATCTACTGTGGAATTATGGAGAAAAGCCAGTAAAAAGCCAACTCAAACAAATCCAGATTTCGACAATTATGTGGCTAAACCACATGACTTTGTGCTGTCCCCTAACAGCCAAATATGGATTCCTGTTGAATTTGAAACCTGAATCGCATATTACAGCTCTTCCCATTTGTAGGTATGCCCAATATGTCCATATCTACTGTGGAATTATGGAGAAAAGCCAGAAAAAAAGCCAACTCAAACAAATCCAGATGTCGACAATTATGTTGTTGAACTTACTGACTTTGTGCTGTCCCCAAATGGCCAACTATGGATTCCCGTTGAATTTGAAATCTGACTCGCATACTACAGCTCTTCACGTTTGTAGGTATGCCAAACATGTCCATATCTACTGTGGAATTATGGAGAAAAGCCAGAAAAAAGCCAAGTCAAACAAATTCAGATTTCAACAATTATGTTGCTAAACCTCCTGACTTTGTGCTGTCACCAAACGGCCAAATATGGATTCCCATTGAATTTGAAACCTGATTCGCATACGACAGCTCTTCACGTTTGTAGGTATGTCCAACATGTCCATATCTACTGTGGAATTATGGAGAAAAGCCAGAAAAAAAGCCAACTCAAACAAATCCAGATGTCGACAATTATGTTGCAAAACTTACTGACTTTGTGCTGTACCCAAATGTCCAAATATGGATTCCCGTTGAATTTGAAATCTGACTCGCATACTACAGCTCTTCACGTTTGTAGGCATGCCCAACATATCCATATCTACTGTGGAATTATGGAGAAAAGCCAGAAAAAAACTAACTCAAACAAATCCAGATTTCGAAAATGAAGTTGCTAAACCTCCTTATTTAGCGCGCTCCCCAAACGACCAAATATGGGTTCCCTTTGAATTTGAGAAGTGAATCGCATAATACAGCTCTTCACGTTTGTAGTTATGTCCAACATGTCCATATCTACTGTGGAATTATAGAGAAAAGCCAGAAAAAAGCCAACTCAAACAAATCCAGATTTCGACAATTATGTTGCTAAACCTACTGACTTTGTGCTGTCACCAAACGGCCAAATATGGATTCCCATTGAATTTGAAACCTGATTCGCATACGACAGCTCTTCACGTTTGTAGCTATGTCCAACATGTCCATATCTACTGTGGAATTATGGAGAAAAGCCAGAAAAAAAGCCAACTCAAACAAATCCAGATGTCGACAATTATGTTGCAAAACTTACTGACTTTGTGCTGTACCCAAATGTCCAAATATGGATTCCCGTTGAATTTGAAATCTGACTCGCATACTACAGCTCTTCACGTTTGTAGGCATGCCCAACATATCCATATCTACTGTGGAATTATGGAGAAAAGCCAGAAAAAAACTAACTCAAACAAATCCAGATTTCGAAAATGAAGTTGCTAAACCTCCTTATTTAGCGCGCTCCCCAAACGACCAAATATGGGTTCCCTTTGAATTTGAGAAGTGAATCGCATAATACAGCTCTTCACGTTTGTAGTTATGTCCAACATGTCCATATCTACTGTGGAATTATGAAGAAAAGCCAGAAAAAAAGCCAACTCAAACAAATCCAGATGTCGACAATTATGTTGCTAAACCTCTTGACTTTGTGCCGTCACCAAACGGCCAAATATGGATTCCCGTTGAATTTGAAACTTGACTCGCATACTACAGCTCTTCGCGTTTGTAGGGATGCCCAACAAACGTCCATATCTACTGTGGAATTATGGAGAAAAGCCAGAAAAAAGCCAAGTCAAACAAATTCAGATTTCAACAATTATGTTGCTAAACCTCCTGACTTTGTGCTGTCACCAAACGGCCAAATATGGATTCCCATTGAATTTGAAACCTGATTCGCATACGACAGCTCTTCACGTTTGTAGCTATGTCCAACATGTCCATATCTACTGTGGAATTATGGAGAAAAGCCAGTAAAAAGCCAACTCAAACAAATCCAGATTTCGACAATTATGTGGCTAAACCACATGACTTTGTGCTGTCCCTTAACAGCCAAATATGGATTCCTGTTGAATTTGAAACCTGATTCGCATACTACAGCTCTTCACGTTTGTAGGTATGTCAAACATGTCCATATCTACTGTGGAATTATGGAGAAAAGCCAGTAAAAAGCCAACTCAAACAAATCCAGATGTCGACAATTATGTTGCTAAACCTCTTGACTTTGTGCTGTCACCAAACGGCCAAATATGGATTCCAGTTGAGTTTGAAACCTGATTCGCATACTACAGCTCTTCACGTTTGTAGGTATGTCAAACATGTCCATATCTACTGTGGAATTATGGAGAAAAGCCAGTAAAAAGCCAACTCAAACAAATCCAGATTTCGACAATTATGTGGCTAAACCACATGACTTTGTGCTGTCCCCTAAAAGCAAAATATGGATTCCTGTTGAATTTGAAACCTGATTCGCATACTACAGCTCTTCACGTTTGTAGCTATGTCAAACATGTCCATATCTACTGTGGAATTATGGAGAAAAGCCAGTAAAAAGCCAACTCAAACAAATCCAAATTTCGACAATTATGTGGCTAAACCACATGACTTTGTGCTGTCTTCTAACAGCCAAATATGGATTCCCGTTGAATTTGAAACCTGAATCGCATATTACAGCTCTTCACATTTGTAGTTATGCCAAATATGTCCATATCTACTGTGGAATTATGGAGAAAAGCCAGAAAAAAGCCAACTCAAACAAATCCAGATTTCGACAATTATGTTGCTAAACCTACTGACTTTGTGCTGTCCCCAAACGGCCAAATATGGATTCCCGTTGAATTTGAAACCTGATTCGCATGCTACAGCTCTTCACTTTTGTAGTTATGTCCAACATGTCCATATCTCCTGTGGAATTATGAAGAAAAGCCAGAAAAAAGCCAACTCAAACAAATCCAGATTTCGACAATGATGTTGCTGAACCTACTGACTTTGTGCTGTCCCCTAACAGCCAAATATGGATTCCTGTTGAATTTGAAACCTGAATCGCATATTACAGCTCTTCACATTTGTAGGTATGCCCAATATGTCCATATCTACTGTGGAATTATGGAGAAAAGCCAGAAAAAAGCCAACTCAAACAAATCCAGATTTCGACAATTATGTGGCTAAACCACATGACTTTGTGCTGTCCCCTAAAAGCAAAATATGGATTCCTGTTGAATTTGAAACCTGATTCGCATACTACAGCTCTTCACGTTTGTAGCTATGTCAAACATGTCCATATCTACTGTGGAATTATGGAGAAAAGCCAGTAAAAAGCCAACTCAAACAAATCCAAATTTCGACAATTATGTGGCTAAACCACATGACTTTGTGCTGTCTTCTAACAGCCAAATATGGATTCCCGTTGAATTTGAAACCTGAATCGCATATTACAGCTCTTCACATTTGTAGTTATGCCAAATATGTCCATATCTACTGTGGAATTATGGAGAAAAGCCAGAAAAAGCCAACTCAAACAAATCCAGATTTCGACAATTATGTTGCTAAACCTACTGACTTTGTGCTGTCCCCAAACGGCCAAATATGGATTCCCGTTGAATTTGAAACCTGATTCGCATGCTACAGCTCTTCACTTTTGTAGTTATGTCCAACATGTCCATATCTACTGTGGAATTATGGAGAAAAGCCAGAAAAAAAGCCAACTCAAACAAATCCAGATGTCGACAATTATGTTGCAAAACTTACTGACTTTGTGCTGTACCCAAATGTCCAAATATGGATTCCCGTTGAATTTGAAATCTGACTCGCATACTACAGCTCTTCACGTTTGTAGGCATGCCCAACATATCCATATCTACTGTGGAATTATGGAGAAAAGCCAGAAAAAAACTAACTCAAACAAATCCAGATTTCGAAAATGAAGTTGCTAAACCTCCTTATTTAGCGCGCTCCCCAAACGACCAAATATGGGTTCCCTTTGAATTTGAGAAGTGAATCGCATAATACAGCTCTTCACGTTTGTAGTTATGTCCAACATGTCCATATCTACTGTGGAATTATAGAGAAAAGCCAGAAAAAAGCCAACTCAAACAAATCCAGATTTCGACAATTATGTTGCTAAACCTACTGACTTTGTGCTGTCACCAAACGGCCAAATATGGATTCCCATTGAATTTGAAACCTGATTCGCATACGACAGCTCTTCACGTTTGTAGCTATGTCCAACATGTCCATATCTACTGTGGAATTATGGAGAAAAGCCAGAAAAAAAGCCAACTCAAACAAATCCAGATGTCGACAATTATGTTGCAAAACTTACTGACTTTGTGCTGTACCCAAATGTCCAAATATGGATTCCCGTTGAATTTGAAATCTGACTCGCATACTACAGCTCTTCACGTTTGTAGGCATGCCCAACATATCCATATCTACTGTGGAATTATGGAGAAAAGCCAGAAAAAAACTAACTCAAACAAATCCAGATTTCGAAAATGAAGTTGCTAAACCTCCTTATTTAGCGCGCTCCCCAAACGACCAAATATGGGTTCCCTTTGAATTTGAGAAGTGAATCGCATAATACAGCTCTTCACGTTTGTAGTTATGTCCAACATGTCCATATCTACTGTGGAATTATGAAGAAAAGCCAGAAAAAAAGCCAACTCAAACAAATCCAGATGTCGACAATTATGTTGCTAAACCTCTTGACTTTGTGCCGTCACCAAACGGCCAAATATGGATTCCCGTTGAATTTGAAACTTGACTCGCATACTACAGCTCTTCGCGTTTGTAGGGATGCCCAACAAACGTCCATATCTACTGTGGAATTATGGAGAAAAGCCAGAAAAAAGCCAAGTCAAACAAATTCAGATTTCAACAATTATGTTGCTAAACCTCCTGACTTTGTGCTGTCACCAAACGGCCAAATATGGATTCCCATTGAATTTGAAACCTGATTCGCATACGACAGCTCTTCACGTTTGTAGCTATGTCCAACATGTCCATATCTACTGTGGAATTATGGAGAAAAGCCAGTAAAAAGCCAACTCAAACAAATCCAGATTTCGACAATTATGTGGCTAAACCACATGACTTTGTGCTGTCCCTTAACAGCCAAATATGGATTCCTGTTGAATTTGAAACCTGATTCGCATACTACAGCTCTTCACGTTTGTAGGTATGTCAAACATGTCCATATCTACTGTGGAATTATGGAGAAAAGCCAGTAAAAAGCCAACTCAAACAAATCCAGATGTCGACAATTATGTTGCTAAACCTCTTGACTTTGTGCTGTCACCAAACGGCCAAATATGGATTCCAGTTGAGTTTGAAACCTGATTCGCATACTACAGCTCTTCACGTTTGTAGGTATGTCAAACATGTCCATATCTACTGTGGAATTATGGAGAAAAGCCAGTAAAAAGCCAACTCAAACAAATCCAGATTTCGACAATTATGTGGCTAAACCACATGACTTTGTGCTGTCCCCTAAAAGCAAAATATGGATTCCTGTTGAATTTGAAACCTGATTCGCATACTACAGCTCTTCACGTTTGTAGCTATGTCAAACATGTCCATATCTACTGTGGAATTATGGAGAAAAGCCAGTAAAAAGCCAACTCAAACAAATCCAAATTTCGACAATTATGTGGCTAAACCACATGACTTTGTGCTGTCTTCTAACAGCCAAATATGGATTCCCGTTGAATTTGAAACCTGAATCGCATATTACAGCTCTTCACATTTGTAGTTATGCCAAATATGTCCATATCTACTGTGGAATTATGGAGAAAAGCCAGAAAAAAGCCAACTCAAACAAATCCAGATTTCGACAATTATGTTGCTAAACCTACTGACTTTGTGCTGTCCCCAAACGGCCAAATATGGATTCCCGTTGAATTTGAAACCTGATTCGCATGCTACAGCTCTTCACTTTTGTAGTTATGTCCAACATGTCCATATCTCCTGTGGAATTATGAAGAAAAGCCAGAAAAAAGCCAACTCAAACAAATCCAGATTTCGACAATGATGTTGCTGAACCTACTGACTTTGTGCTGTCCCCTAACAGCCAAATATGGATTCCTGTTGAATTTGAAACCTGAATCGCATATTACAGCTCTTCACATTTGTAGGTATGCCCAATATGTCCATATCTACTGTGGAATTATGGAGAAAAGCCAGAAAAAAGCCAACTCAAACAAATCCAGATTTCGACAATTATGTGGCTAAACCACATGACTTTGTGCTGTCCCCTAAAAGCAAAATATGGATTCCTGTTGAATTTGAAACCTGATTCGCATACTACAGCTCTTCACGTTTGTAGCTATGTCAAACATGTCCATATCTACTGTGGAATTATGGAGAAAAGCCAGTAAAAAGCCAACTCAAACAAATCCAAATTTCGACAATTATGTGGCTAAACCACATGACTTTGTGCTGTCTTCTAACAGCCAAATATGGATTCCCGTTGAATTTGAAACCTGAATCGCATATTACAGCTCTTCACATTTGTAGTTATGCCAAATATGTCCATATCTACTGTGGAATTATGGAGAAAAGCCAGAAAAAGCCAACTCAAACAAATCCAGATTTCGACAATTATGTTGCTAAACCTACTGACTTTGTGCTGTCCCCAAACGGCCAAATATGGATTCCCGTTGAATTTGAAACCTGATTCGCATGCTACAGCTCTTCACTTTTGTAGTTATGTCCAACATGTCCATATCTCCTGTGGAATTATGAAGAAAAGCCAGAAAAAGCCAACTCAAACAAATCCAGATTTCGACAATGATGTTGCTGAACCTACTGACTTTGTGCTGTCCCCTAACAGCCAAATATGGATTCCTGTTGAATTTGAAACCTGAATCGCATATTACAGCTCTTCACATTTGTAGGTATGCCCAATATGTCCATATCTACTGTGGAATTATGGAGAAAAGCCAGAAAAAAAGCCAACTCAAACAAATCCAGATGTCGACAATTATGTTGTTGAACTTACTGACTTTGTGCTGTCCCCAAATGGCCAACTATGGATTCCCGTTGAATTTGAAATCTGACTCGCATACTACAGCTCTTCACGTTTGTAGGTATGCCAAACATGTCCATATCTACTGTGGAATTATGGAGAAAAGCCAGAAAAAAGCCAAGTCAAACAAATTCAGATTTCAACAATTATGTTGCTAAACCTCCTGACTTTGTGCTGTCACCAAACGGCCAAATATGGATTCCCATTGAGTTTGAAACCTGATTCGCATACGACAGCTCTTCACGTTTGTAGCTATGTCCAACATGTCCATATGTACTGTGGAATTATGGAGAAAAGCCAGAAAAAAAGCCAACTCAAACTAATCCAGATGTCGACAATTATGTTGCAAAACTTACTGACTTTGTGCTGTACCCAAATGTCCAAATATGGATTCCCGTTGAATTTGAAATCTGACTCGCATACTACAGTTCTTCACGTTTGTAGCTATGCCCAACATGTCCATATCTACTGTGGAATTATGGAGAAAAGCCAGTAAAAAGCCAACTCAAACAAATCCAGATTTCGACAATTATGTGGCTAAACCACATGACTTTGTGCTGTCCCCTAACAGCCAAATATGGATTCCTGTTGAATTTGAAACCAGATTCGCATACTACAGCTCTTCACGTTTGTAGGCATGCCCAACATATCCATATCTACTGTGGAATTATGGAGAAAAGCCAGTAAAAAGCCAACTCAAACAAATCCAGATGTCGACAATTATGTTGCTAAACCTCTTGACTTTGTGCTGTCACCAAACGGCCAAATATGGATTCCAGTTGAATTTGAAACCTGACTCGCATACTACAGCTCTTCACGTTTGTAGGCATGCCCAACATATCCATATCTACTGTGGAATTATGGAGAAAAGCCAGAAAAAAACTAACTCAAACAAATCCAGATTTCGAAAATGAAGTTGCTAAACCTCCTTATTTAGCGCGCTCCCCAAACGACCAAATATGGGTTCCCTTTGAATTTGAGAAGTGAATCGCATAATACAGCTCTTCACGTTTGTAGTTATGTCCAACATGTCCATATCTACTGTGGAATTATAGAGAAAAGCCAGAAAAAAGCCAACTCAAACAAATCCAGATTTCGACAATTATGTTGCTAAACCTACTGACTTTGTGCTGTCCCCAAACGGCCAAATATGGATTCCCGTTGAATTTGAAACCTGATTCGCATACTACAGCTCTTCACGTTTGTAGTTATGTCCAACATGTCCATATCTACTGTGGAATTATGAAGAAAAGCCAGAAAAAAAGCCAACTCAAACAAATCCAGATGTCGACAATTATGTTGCTAAACCTCTTGACTTTGTGCCGTCACCAAACGGCCAAATATGGATTCCCGTTGAATTTGAAACTTGACTCGCATACTACAGCTCTTCACGTTTGTAGGGATGCCCAACAAACGTCCATATCTACTGTGGAATTATGGAGAAAAGCCAGAAAAAAGCCAAGTCAAACAAATTCAGATTTCAACAATTATGTTGCTAAACCTCCTGACTTTGTGCTGTCACCAAACGGCCAAATATGGATTCCCATTGAAATTGAAACCTGATTCGCATACGACAGCTCTTCACGTTTGTAGCTATGTCCAACATGTCCATATCTACTGTGGAATTATGGAGAAAAGCCAGTAAAAAGCCAACTCAAACAAATCCAGATTTCGACAATTATGTGGCTAAACCACATGACTTTGTGCTGTCCCTTAACAGCCAAATATGGATTCCTGTTGAATTTGAAACCTGATTCGCATACTACAGCTCTTCACGTTTGTAGGTATGTCAAACATGTCCATATCTACTGTGGAATTATGGAGAAAAGCCAGTAAAAAGCCAACTCAAACAAATCCAGATGTCGACAATTATGTTGCTAAACCTCTTGATTTTGTGCTGTCCCCTAAAAGCAAAATATGGATTCCTGTTGAATTTGAAACCTGATTCGCATACTACAGCTCTTCACGTTTGTAGCTATGTCAAACATGTCCATATCTACTGTGGAATTATGGAGAAAAGCCAGTAAAAAGCCAACTCAAACAAATCCAAATTTCGACAATTATGTGGCTAAACCACATGACTTTGTGTTGTCTTCTAACAGCCAAATATGGATTCCCGTTGAATTTGAAACCTGAATCGCATATTACATCTCTTCACATTTGTAGTTATGCCAAATATGTCCATATCTACTGTGGAATTATGGAGAAAAGCCAGAAAAAAGCCAACTCAAACAAATCCAGATTTCGACAATTATGTTGCTAAACCTACTGACTTTGTGCTGTCCCCAAACGGCCAAATATGGATTCCCGTTGAATTTGAAACCTGATTCGCATGCTACAGCTCTTCACTTTTGTAGTTATGTCCAACATGTCCATATCTCCTGTGGAATTATGAAGAAAAGCCAGAAAAAAGCCAACTCAAACAAATCCAGATTTCGACAATGATGTTGCTGAACCTACTGACTTTGTGCTGTCCCCTAACAGCCAAATATGGATTCCTGTTGAATTTGAAACCTGAATCGCATATTACAGCTCTTCACATTTGTAGGTATGCCCAATATGTCCATATATACTGTGGAATTATGGAGAAAAGCCAGAAAAAAAGCCAACTCAAACAAATCCAGATGTCGACAATTATGTTGTTGAACTTACTGACTTTGTGCTGTCCCCAAATGGCCAACTATGGATTCCCGTTGAATTTGAAATCTGACTCGCATACTACAGCTCTTCACGTTTGTAGGTATGCCAAACATGTCCATATCTACTGTGGAATTATGGAGAAAAGCCAGAAAAAAGCCAAGTCAAACAAATTCAGATTTCAACAATTATGTTGCTAAACCTCCTGACTTTGTGCTGTCACCAAACGGCCAAATATGGATTCCCATTGAGTTTGAAACCTGATTCGCATACGACAGCTCTTCACTTTTGTAGCTATGTCCAACATGTCCATATGTACTGTGGAATTATGGAGAAAAGCCAGAAAAAAACTAACTCAAACAAATCCAGATTTCGAAAATGAAGTTGCTAAACCTCCTTATTTAGCGCGCTCCCCAAACGACCAAATATGGGTTCCCTTTGAATTTGAGAAGTGAATCGCATAATACAGCTCTTCACGTTTGTAGTTATGTCCAACATGTCCATATCTACTGTGGAATTATAGAGAAAAGCCAGAAAAAAGCCAACTCAAACAAATCCAGATTTCGACAATTATGTTGCTAAACCTACTGACTTTGTGCTGTCCCCAAACGGCCAAATATGGATTCCCGTTGAATTTGAAACCTGATTCGCATACTACAGCTCTTCACTTTTGTAGTTATGTCCAACATGTCCATATCTACTGTGGAATTATGAAGAAAAGCCAGAAAAAAAGCCAACTCAAACAAATCCAGATGTCGACAATTATTTTGCTAAACCTCTTGACTTTGTGCCGTCACCAAACGGCCAAATATGGATTCCCGTTGAATTTGAAACTTGACTCGCATACTACAGCTCTTCACGTTTGTAGGGATGCCCAACAGACGTCCATATCTACTGTGGAATTATGGAGAAAAGCCAGAAAAAAGCCAAGTCAAACAAATTCAGATTTCAACAATTATGTTGCTAAACCTCCTGACTTTGTGCTGTCACCAAACGGCCAAATATGGATTCCCATTGAATTTGAAACCTGATTCGCATACGACAGCTCTTCACGTTTGTAGCTATGTCCAACATGTCCATATCTACTGTGGAATTATGGAGAAAAGCCAGTAAAAAGCCAACTCAAACAAATCCAGATTTCGACAATTATGTGGCTAAACCACATGACTTTGTGCTGTCCCCTAACAGCCAAATATGGATTCCTGTTGAATTTGAAACCTGATTTGCATACTACAGCTCTTCACGTTTGTAGGTATGTCAAACATGTCCATATCTACTGTGGAATTATGGAGAAAAGCCAGTAAAAAGCCAACTCAAACAAATCCAGATGTCGACAATTATGTTGCTAAACCTCTTGACTTTGTGCTGTCACCAACCGGCCAAATATGGATTCCAGTTGAGTTTGAAACCTGACTCGCATACTACAGCTCTTCACGTTTGTAGGGATGCCCAACATGTCCATATCTACTGTGGAATTATGGAGAAGAGCCAGAAAAAAACTAACTCAAACAAATCCAGATTTCGACAATTATGTTGCTGAACCTACTGACTTTGTGCTGTCCCCAAACAGCCAAATATGGATTCCTGTTGAATTTGAAACCTGATTCGCATACTACAGCTCTTCACGTTTGTAGGTATGTCAAACATGTCCATATCTACTGTGGAATTATGGAGAAAATCCAGTAAAAAGCCAACTCAAACAAATCCAGATTTCGACAATTATGTGGCTAAACCACATGACTTTGTGCTGTCCCCTAAAAGCAAAATATGGATTCCTGTTGAATTTGAAACCTGATTCGCATACTACAGCTCTTCACGTTTGTAGGTATGTCAAACATGTCCATATCTACTGTGGAATTATGGAGAAAAGCCAGTAAAAAGCCAACTCAAACAAATCCAAATTTCGACAATCATGTTGCTAAACCTCTTGATTTTGTGCTGTCACCAAACGGCCAAATATGGATTCCAGTTGAGTTTGAAACCTGACTCGCATACTACAGCTCTTCACGTTTGTAGGGATGCTCAACATGTCCATATCTACTGTGGAATTATGGAGAAGAGCCAGAAAAAAAGTAACTCAAACAAATCCAGATTTCGACAATTATGTTGCTGAACCTACTGACTTTGTGCTGTCCCCAAACAGCCAAATATGGATTCCTGTTGAATTTGAAACCTGATTCGCATACTACAGCTCTTCACGTTTGTAGGTATTTCAAACATGTCCATATCTACTGTGGAATTATGGAGAAAAGCCAGTAAAAAGCCAACTCAAACAAATCCAGATGTCGACAATTATGTGGCTAAACCACATGACTTTGTGCTGTCCCCTAAAAGCAAAATATGGATTCCTGTTGAATTTGAAACCTGATTCGCATACTACAGCTCTTCACGTTTGTAAGAATGCCCAACATGTCCATATCTACTGTGGAATTATGGAGAAAAGCCAGAAAAAAGACAACTCAAACAAATTCAGATTTCGAAAATGAAGTTGCTAAACCTCCTTATTTAGCGCGCTCCCCAAACGACCAAATATGGGTTCCCTTTGAATTTGAAATTTGAATCTCATACTACAGCTTTTCTCGTTTGCAGGTATGCCCAACATGTTCATATCTACTATGGAAATTATGGAGAAAAGCCAGAAAAAAGCCAACTCAAACAATTCCAGATTTGTTGCTAAACCTCCTGACTTTGCGCTTCCCCAAATGGCCGAATTTGGATTCCCGTTGAATTTGAAACCTGATTCGCATACTACATCTCTTCACGTTCGTAGGTATGCCCAACATATCCATATCTACTGTGAAGTTATGGAGAAAAGCCAGAAAAAAGCCTACTGAAACAAATCCAGATTTCGACAATTATGTTGCTAAACCTCCTGGCTTTGTGCTGTCCCCAAATATGGATTCCCGTTGAATTTGAAATCTGACTCGCATACTACAGTTCTTCACGTTTGTAGGTATGCCCAACATGTCCATATCTACTGTGGAATTATGGAGAAAAGCCAGTAAAAAGCCAACTCAAACAAATCCAGATTTCGACTATTATGTTGCTAAACCTCCTGACTTTGTGCTGTCACCAAACGGCCAAATATGGATTCCCGTTGAATTTGAAACCTGACTCGCATACTACAGCTCTTCACGTTTGTAGGGATGCCTAACATGTCCATAACTACTGTGGAATTATGGAGAAAAGCCAGAAAAAAGCCAAGTCCAACAAATCCAGATTTCGACAATTATGTTGCTAAACCTCCTGACTTTGTGCTGTCACCAAACGGCCAAATATGGACTCCCATTGAATTTGAAACCTGATTCTCATACTACATCTCTTCAAGTTTGTAAAAATGCCCAACATGTCCATATCTACTGTGGTATTATGGAGAAAAGCCAGAAAAAAGCCAACTCAAACAAAACCAGATTTCGACAATGAGGTTGCTAAACCTCCAGATTTAGCGTGCTCCCCAAACGGAGAAATATGGGTTCCCTTTGAATTTGAAATTTGAATCTCATACTACAGCTTTTCTCGTTTGCAGGTATGCCCAACATGTTCATATCTACTATGGAAATTATGGAGAAAAGCCAGAAAAAAGCCAACTCAAACAATTCCAGATTTGTTGCTAAACCTCCTGACTTTGCGCTTCCCCAAATGGCCGAATTTGGATTCCCGTTGAATTTGAAACCTGATTCGCATACTACATCTCTTCACGTTCGTAGGTATGCCCAACATATCCATATCTACTGTGAAGTTATGGAGAAAAGCCAGAAAAAAGCCTACTGAAACAAATCCATATTTCGACAATTATGTTGCTAAACCTCCTGGCTTTGTGCTGTCCCCAAATATGGATTCCCGTTGAATTTGAAATCTGACTCGCATACTACAGTTCTTCACGTTTGTAGGTATGCCCAACATGTCCATATCTACTGTGGAATTATGGAGAAAAGCCAGTAAAAAGCCAACTCAAACAAATCCAGATTTCGACTATTATGTTGCTAAACCTCCTGACTTTGTGCTGTCACCAAACGGCCAAATATGGATTCCCGTTGAATTTGAAACCTGACTCGCATACTACAGCTCTTCACGTTTGTAGGGATGCCTAACATGTCCATAACTACTGTGGAATTATGGAGAAAAGCCAGAAAAAAGCCAAGTCCAACAAATCCAGATTTCGACAATTATGTTGCTAAACCTCCTGACTTTGTGCTGTCACCAAACGGCCAAATATGGACTCCCATTGAATTTGAAACCTGATTCTCATACTACAGCTCTTCAAGTTTGTAAAAATGCCCAACATGTCCATATCTACTGTGGTATTATGGAGAAAAGCCAGAAAAAAGCCAACTCAAACAAAACCAGATTTCGACAATGAGGTTGCTAAACCTCCAGATTTAGCGCGCTCCCCAAACGGACAAATATGGGTTCCCTTTGAATTTGAAACGTGAATCTCATACTACAGCTTTTCTCGTTTGCAGGTATGCCCAACATGTCCATATCTACTATGGAAATTATGGAGAAAAGCCAGAAAAAAGCCAACTCAAACAATTCCAGATTTGTTGTTAAACCTCCTGACTTTGCGCTTCCCCAAATGGCCAAATTTGGATTCCCGTTGAATTTGAAACCTGATTTGAATACTACAGCTCTTCACGTTTGTAGCTATGCCCAACATGTCCATATCTAATGTGGAATTACGGAGAAAAGCCAGAAAAAAAGCCAACTTAAAAAAATTCAGCGTTGTTCCTAAACCTCCTGACTTTGCTCTTCCCCTATTGGCCAAATTTTGATTCCTGTTGAATTTGAAACCTGATTTGCATACTACAGCTCTTCACTTTTGTAGTTATGTCCAACATGTCCATATCTACTGTGGAATTATGGAGAAAAGCCAGAAAAAAATTAACTCAAACAAATCCAGATTTCGACAATTATGTTGCTAAACCTCCTGACTTTGTGCTGTCCCCAAACAGCCAAATATGGATTCCCTTTGAATTTGAAACCTGACTCGCATACTACAGCTCTTCACATTTGTAGGGATGCCTAACATGTCCATAACTACTGTGGAATTATGGAGAAAAGCCAGAAAAAAGCCAAGTCCAACAAATCCAGATTTCGACAATTATGTTGCTAAAACTCCTGACTTTGTGCTGTCACCAAACGGCCAAATATCGATTCCCGTTGAATTTGAAACCTGATTCGCATACTACAGCTCTTCACTTTTGTAGTTATGTCCAACATGTCCATATCTACTGTGGAATTATGAAGAAAAGCCAGAAAAAAAACTAACTCAAACAAATCCAGATTTCGACAATTATGTTGCTAAACCTACTGATTTTGTGCTGTCCCCAAACAGCGAAATATGGATTCCTGTTGAATTTGAAACCTGAATCGCATATTACAGCTCTTCACGTTTGTAGGTATGCCCAACATGTCCATATCTACTGTGGTATTATGGAGAAAAGCCAGAAAAAAGCCAACTCAAACAAAAGCAGATTTCGACAATGAGGTTGCTAAACCTCCAGATTTAGCGTGCTCCCCAAACGGAGAAATATGGGTTCCCTTTGAATTTGAAATTTGAATCTCATACTACAGCTTTTCTCGTTTGCAGGTATGCCCAACATGTTCATATCTACTATGGAAATTATGGAGAAAAGCCAGAAAAAAGCCAACTCAAACAATTCCAGATTTGTTGCTAAACCTCCTGACTTTGCGCTTCCCCAAATGGCCGAATTTGGATTCCCGTTGAATTTGAAACCTGATTCGCATACTACATCTCTTCACGTTCGTAGGTATGCCCAACATATCCATATCTACTGTGAAGTTATGGAGAAAAGCCAGAAAAAAGCCTACTGAAACAAATCCAGATTTCGACAATTATGTTGCTAAACCTCCTGGCTTTGTGCTGTCCCCAAATATGGATTCCCGTTGAATTTGAAATCTGACTCGCATACTACAGTTCTTCACGTTTGTAGGTATGCCCAACATGTCCATATCTACTGTGGAATTATGGAGAAAAGCCAGTAAAAAGCCAACTCAAACAAATCCAGATTTCGACTATTATGTTGCTAAACCTCCTGACTTTGTGCTGTCACCAAACGGCCAAATATGGATTCCCGTTGAATTTGAAACCTGACTCGCATACTACAGCTCTTCACGTTTGTAGGGATGCCTAACATGTCCATAACTACTGTGGAATTATGGAGAAAAGCCAGAAAAAAGCCAAGTCCAACAAATCCAGATTTCGACAATTATGTTGCTAAACCTCCTGACTTTGTGCTGTCACCAAACGGCCAAATATGGACTCCCATTGAATTTGAAACCTGATTCTCAT
Source organism: Zingel zingel (assembly GCA_023566125.1). Lineage (NCBI taxonomy): Eukaryota > Metazoa > Chordata > Actinopteri > Perciformes > Percidae > Zingel > Zingel zingel. The sequence goes on along the minus strand of CM042322.1, from coordinate 16,417,379 downwards.
ACTACAGCTCTTCAAGTTTGTAAAAATGCCCAACATGTCCATATCTACTGTGGTATTATGGAGAAAAGCCAGAAAAAACCAACTCAAACAAAACCAGATTTCGACAATGAGGTTGCTAAACCTCCAGATTTAGCGTGCTCCCCAAACGGAGAAATATGGGTTCCCTTTGAATTTGAAATTTGAATCTCATACTACAGCTTTTCTCGTTTGCAGGTATGCCCAACATGTTCATATCTACTATGGAAATTATGGAGAAAAGCCAGAAAAAAGCCAACTCAAACAATTCCAGATTTGTTGCTAAACCTCCTGACTTTGCGCTTCCCCAAATGGCCGAATTTGGATTCCCGTTGAATTTGAAACCTGATTCGCATACTACATCTCTTCACGTTCGTAGGTATGCCCAACATATCCATATCTACTGTGAAGTTATGGAGAAAAGCCAGAAAAAAGCCTACTGAAACAAATCCATATTTCGACAATTATGTTGCTAAACCTCCTGGCTTTGTGCTGTCCCCAAATATGGATTCCCGTTGAATTTGAAATCTGACTCGCATACTACAGTTCTTCACGTTTGTAGGTATGCCCAACATGTCCATATCTACTGTGGAATTATGGAGAAAAGCCAGTAAAAAGCCAACTCAAACAAATCCAGATTTCGACTATTATGTTGCTAAACCTCCTGACTTTGTGCTGTCACCAAACGGCCAAATATGGATTCCCGTTGAATTTGAAACCTGACTCGCATACTACAGCTCTTCACGTTTGTAGGGATGCCTAACATGTCCATAACTACTGTGGAATTATGGAGAAAAGCCAGAAAAAAGCCAAGTCCAACAAATCCAGATTTCGACAATTATGTTGCTAAACCTCCTGACTTTGTGCTGTCACCAAACGGCCAAATATGGACTCCCATTGAATTTGAAACCTGATTCTCATACTACAGCTCTTCAAGTTTGTAAAAATGCCCAACATGTCCATATCTACTGTGGTATTATGGAGAAAAGCCAGAAAAAAGCCAACTCAAACAAAACCAGATTTCGACAATGAGGTTGCTAAACCTCCAGATTTAGCGCGCTCCCCAAACGGACAAATATGGGTTCCCTTTGAATTTGAAACGTGAATCTCATACTACAGCTTTTCTCGTTTGCAGGTATGCCCAACATGTCCATATCTACTATGGAAATTATGGAGAAAAGCCAGAAAAAAGCCAACTCAAACAATTCCAGATTTGTTGCTAAACCTCCTGACTTTGCGCTTCCCCAAATGGCCAAATTTGGATTCCCGTTGAATTTGAAACCTGATTTGAATACTACAGCTCTTCACGTTTGTAGGTATGCCCAACATGTCCATATCTAATGTGGAATTACGGAGAAAAGCCAGAAAAAAAGCCAACTTAAAAAAATTCAGCGTTGTTCCTAAACCTCCTGACTTTGCTCTTCCCCTATTGGCCAAATTTTGATTCCTGTTGAATTTGAAATCTGATTTGCATACTACAGCTCTTCACGTTTGTAGGGATGCCTAACATGTCCATACATACTGTGGAATTATGGTGAAAAGCCAGAAAAAAGCCAACTCAAACAAATCCAGATTTATTGCTAAACCTCCTGACTTTGCGCTTCCCCAAATGGCCGAATTTGGATTCCTGTTGAATTTGAAACGTGATTTACATACTACAGCTCTTCAAATTTGTAGGGATGCCCAACATGTCAATATCTACTGTGGAATTATGGAGAAAAGCCAGAAAAAAGCCAACTCAAACAAATCCAGATTTCGACAATTATGTTGTTAAACTTCATGACTTTATGCTGTCCACAAACGGCCAAATATCGATTCCCGTTGAATTTGAAACCTGATTCGCATACTACAGCTCTTCACGTTTGTAGGGATGCCCAACATGTCCATATCTACTGTGGAAATATGGAGAAAACCAAGAAAAAAGACAACTCAAACAAATCCAGATTTGTTGCTAATCATCCTGACTTTGTGCTGTCCCCAAACGGCCAAATATGGATTCCCGTTGAATTTGAAACCTGATTCGCATACTACAGCTCTTCACCTCTGTAGGTATGCCCAACCTGTCCATATCTACTGCGGAATTATGGAGAAAAGCCAGAAAAAAGCCAACTCAAACAAATCCATATTTGTTGCTAAACTTCCTGATGTTTTGCTGTCCCCAAACGGCCATGTCCATATCTACTGTGGAATTATGGAGAAAAGCCAGAAAAAAGCCAACTCAAACAAATCCAGATTTCGACAATTATGTTGTTAAACTTCATGACTTTGTGCTGTCCACAAACGGCCAAATATCGATTCCCGTTGAATTTGAAACCTGATTCGCATACTACAGCTCTTCACGTTTGTAGGGATGCCCAACATGTCCATATCTACTGTGGAAATATGGAGAAAACCAAGAAAAAAGACAACTCAAACAAATCCAGATTTGTTGCTAGACCACCTGACTTTGCGCTTCCCCAAATGGCCGAATTTGCATTCCCGTTGAATTCGAAAGCTGATTTGCATACTACAGCTCTTCACGTTTGTAGGGATGCCCAACATGGCCATATCTACTGTGGAAATATGGAGAAAACCAAGACAAAAGCCAACTCAAACAAATCCAGATTTGTTGCTAAACCTCCTGACTTTTTGCTGTCCCCAAACGGCCAAATACGGATTCCCGTTGAATTTGAAACTTGATTTGCATACTACAGAGCTTCACGTTTGTGGGGTTTTTCAACATGTCCATAACTACTGTGGAATTATGGAGAAAAGCCAGAAAAAAAGCCAACTCAAACAAATCCAGATTTGTTGCTAAACCTCCTGACTTTACGCTTCCCCAAATGGCCGAATTGGGATTCCGTTGAATTTGAAACCTGATTTGCATACTACGGCTCTTCACGTTTGTATGGATGCCCAACATGTCCATATCTACTGTGGAAATATGGAGAATACAAAGAAAAATGCCAACTCAAACAAATCCAGATTTGTTGCTAAACCTCCTGACTTTTAGCTGTCCCCAAACGGCCAAATATGGATTCCCATTGAATTTGAAACCTGATTCCCATACTACAGATCTTCACGTTTGTAGGGATGCCCAACATTTCCATATCTACTGTGGAATTATGGAGAAAAGCCATAAAAAAGCCAGCTCAAACAAATCCAGATTTCGACAATTGTGTTGCTAAACTTCATGAATTTGTGCTGTCCACAAACGTCCAAATATCGATTCCCGTTGAATTTGAAAATTGATTTGCATACTACAGCTCTTCACGTTTGTAGAGATGCCCAACATGTCCATATCTATTTGGAATTATGGATAAAATCCAGAAAAAAGCCAACTCAAACAAATCCAGATTTGCTGCTAAACCTCCTGACTTTGCGCATCCCCAAATGGCCGAATTTGGATTCCCATTGAATTTGAAACCTGATTTGCATACTGCAGCTCTTCACGTTTGTAGGGATGCCTAACATGTCCATATCTACTGTGGAAATTTGGAGAATACCAAGAAAAAAGCCAACTAAAACAAATCCAGATTTCGACAATTATGTTGCTAAAACTCCTGACTTTGTGCTGTCCCCAAACGGCCAAATATGGGTTACCGTTGAATTTGAAACCTGATTTGCATACTACAGCTCTTCACGTTTGTAGGGATGTCCAACAAGTCCATATCTACTGTGGAATTATGGAGAAAAGCCAGAAAAAAGCCAACTCAAACAAATCCAGATTTGTTGCTAAACCTCCTGATTTTGTGCTGTCCCCAAATGGCCAAATATGGATTCCCGTTGAATTTGAAACCTGATTCGCATACTACAGATTGTCACATTTGTAGGTATGCCTAAGATGTCCATATCTACTGTGGAATTATGGAGAAAATCCAGAAAAAAAGCCAACTCAAACAAATCCAGATTTGTTGCTAAACCTCCTGATTTTGTGCTGTCCCCAAATGGCCAAATATGGATTCCCGTTGAATTTGAAACCTGATTCGCATACTACAGATTGTCACATTTGTAGGTATGCCTAAGATGTCCATATCTACTGTGGAATTATGGAGAAAAGCCAGAAAAAAAGCCAACTCAAACAAATCCAGATTTTTTACCAAACCTCCTGACTTTGTGCTGTCCCCAAATGGCCGAATTTGGATTCCCGATGAATTTGAAACCTGATTTGCATACTACGACTCTTCAAGTTTGTAGGGATGCCCAACATGTCCATATCTACTGTGGAAATATGCAGAATACCAAGGAAAAAGCCAACTCAAACAAATTCAGATTTGTTGCTAAACCTCCTGACTTTGCGCTTCCCCAAATGGCCAAATATGGATTCCCGTTGAATTTGAAACCTGATGTGCATACTACTGCTGTTCACGTTTGTAGGGATGCCCAACATGTCCATATCTACTGTGGAAATATGGAGAAAAGCCAGAAAAAAGCCAACTCAAACAAATTCAGCTTTGTTGCTAAACCTCCTGACTTTTTGCTGTCCTCAAACGGCCAAATATGGATTCCCGTTGAATTTGAAACTTGATTCGCATACTACAGCTCTTCACATTTTTACGGATGCCCAACATGTCCATATCTACTGTGGAATTATGGGGAAAAGCCAGAAAAAAGCCAACTCAAACAAATCCAGATTTGTTGCTAAACCTCCTAACTTTGCTCTTCCACAAATGGCCGAATTTGTATTCCCGTTGAATTTGAATCCTGATTTGCATACTACAGCTCTTCTTGTTTGTAGGGATGCCCAACATGTCCATATCTACTGTGGAATTATGGTGAAAAGCCAGAAAAAAGTCAACTCAAACAAATCCAGATTTAGACAATTATGTTGCTAAACCTTCTGAATTTGTGCTGTCCACAAACGGCCAAATATGCATTCCCTTTGAATTTGAAACATGATTCGCATACTACAACTCTTCACGTTTGTAGGTATGCCCAACATGTCCATATCTACTGAGGAATTATGGAGAAAAGCCAGAAAAAGCAAACTCCAAAATATCCAGATTTGTTGCTAAACCTCCTGACTTTGCGCTTCCCCAAATGGCCGAATTTGGATTCCCGATGAATTTGAAACCTGATTTGCATACTACGGCTCTTCAAGTTTGTAGGGATGCCCAACATGTCCATATCTAATGTGGAAATATGCAGAATACCAAGAAAAAAGCCAACTCAAACAAATTCAGATTTGTTGCTAAACCTCCTGACTTTGCGCTTCCCCAAATGGCCAAAGATGGATTCCCATTGAATTTGAAACCTGATGTGCATACTACTGCTGTTCACGTTTGTAGGGATGCCCAACATGTCCATATCTACTGTGGAATTATGGAGAAAAGCCATTAAAAGCCAGCTCAAACAAATCCAGATTTCGACAATTATGTTGCTAAACTTCATGACTTTGTGCTGTCCCCAAACGGCCAAATATGGATTCCCTTTGATTTTGAAACCTGATTTGCATACTACAGCTCTTCACGTTTTTACGGATGCCCAACATGTCAATATCTACTGTGGAAATATGGAGAATACCAAGAAAAAATCCAACTCAAACAAATCCAGATTTGTTGCTAAACCTCCTTACTTTTTGCTGTCCCCAAACGGCCAAAAATGGATTCCCGTTGAATTTGAAGCCTGATTTGCATACTACAGATCTTCACGTTTGTAGGGATGCCCAACATGTCCATATCTACTGTGGAAATATGGAGAAAAGCCAGAAAAAAGCCAACTCAAACAAATTCAGCTTTGTTGCTAAACCTCCTGACTTTGTGCTGTCCTCAAACGGCCAAATATGGATTCCCGTTGAATTTGAAACCTGATTCGCATACTACAGCTCTTCACATTTTTACGGATGCCCAACATGTCCATATCTACTGTGGAATTATGGGGAAAAGCCAGAAAAAAGCCAACTCAAACAAATCCAGATTTGTTGCTAAACCTCCTAACTTTGCTCTTCCACAAATGGCCGAATTTGTATTCCCGTTGATTTTGAAACCTGATTTGCATACTACAGCTCTTCACGTTTGTAGGGATACCCAACATGTCCATACATACTGTGGAATTATGGTGAAAAGCCAGAAAAAAGTCAACTCAAACAAATCCAGATTTAGACAATTATGTTGCTAAACCTTCTGAATTTGTGCTGTCCACAAACGGCCAAATATGCATTCCCTTTGAATTTGAAACATGATTCGCATACTACAACTCTTCACGTTTGTAGGTATGCCCAACATGTCCATATCTACTGAGGAATTATGGAGAAAAGCCAGAAAAAGCAAACTCCAAAATATCCAGATTTGTTGCTAAACCTCCTGACTTTGCGCTTCCCCAAATGGCCAAATTTGGATTCCCGATGAATTTGAAACCTGATTTGCATACTACGGCTCTTCAAGTTTGTAGGGATGCCCAACATGTCCATATCTACTATGGAAATATGCAGAATACCAAGAAAAAAGCCAACTCAAACAAATCCAGATTTGTTGCTAAACCTCCTAACTTTGCTCTTCCACAAATGGCCGAATTTGTATTCCCGTTGATTTTGAAACCTGATTTGCATACTACAGCTCTTCACGTTTGTACGGATACCCAACATGTCCATACATACTGTGGAATTATGGAGAAAAGCCAGAAAAAATCCAGCTCAAACAAATCCAGATTTGGACAATTATGTTGGTAAACGTCATGACTTTGTGAGGTCCTCAAACGGCCAAATATGGGTTCCCGTTGAATATGAAACCTGATTTGCATACTACAGGTCTTCATGTTTGTAGGGATGCACAACATGTCCATATCTACTGTGGAATTAAGGAGAAACACCAGAAAAAAACCAACTCAAACAAATCAAGATTTCAACAATTATGTTGCTAAACCTCCTGACGTTGTGCTGTCCACAAACGGCCAAATATCGATTCCCGTTGAATTTGAAACCTGATTTGCATACTACAACTCTTCACGTTCGTAGGGATGCCCAACATGTCCATATCTACTATGGAATTATGGAGAAAAGCCATAAAAAGCCAGCTCAAACAAATCCAGATTTCGACAATTATGTTGCTAAACTTCATGACTTTGTGCTGTCCCAAACGGCCAAATATGGATTCCCGTTGATTTGAAACCTGATTCGCATACTACAGCTCTTCACGTTTGTAGCGATGCCCAACATGTCCATATCTACTGTGGAATTATGAAGAAAAGCCAGAAAAAAGCCAACTCAAACAAATCAAGATTTGTTGCTAAACCTCCTGATTTTGTGCTGTCCCCAAACGGCCAAATATGGATTCCCGTTGAATTTGAAACCTGATTCGCATACTACAGATCTTCATGTTTGTAGGTATGCATAAGATGTCCATATCTACTGTGGAATTATGGAGAAAAGCCAGAAAAAAGCCAACTCAAACAAATCCAGAATTTTTGCCAAACCTCCTGAATTTGTGCTGTCCCCAAATGGCCAAATATGGATTCCCGTTGAATATGAAACTTGATTAGCGTACTAGAGCTCTTCACGTTTTTAAGGATGCCCAACATGTCCATATCTACTGTGGAAATATTGCAAAATGCCAGAAAAAAGCCAACTCAAACAAATCCAGATTTCAACAATTATGTTGCTAAACCTCCTGACTTTGCGCTTCCCCAAATGGCCGAATTTGGATTCCCGTTGAATTTGAATCCTGATTTGCATACTACAGCTCTTCATGTTTGTAGGGATGCCCAACATGTCCATATCTACTGTGGAATTATGGAGAAAACCAGAAAAAAGCCAAATCAAACAAATCCAGATTTCAACAATTATGTTGCTAAACCTCCTGACTCTGTGATGTCCACAAACGGCCAAATATGGATTCCCGTTGAATTTGAAACCTGATTTGCATACTACAGCTCTTCCCGTTTGTAGGTATGCCCAACATGTCCATATCTACTGTGGAATTATGGAGAAAAGCCAGAAAAAAGCCATCTCAAACAAATCCAGATTTGTTGCTAAACCTCCTGACTTTGCGCTTCCCCAAATGGCCGAATTTGGATTCCCGTTGAATTTGAATCCTGATTTGCATACTACAGCTCTTCACGTTTGTAGGGATACCCAACATGTCCATATCTACTGTGGAAATATGGAGAAAAGCCAGAAAAAAGCCAACTCAAACAAATTCAGCTTTGTTGCTAAACCTCCTGACTTTGTGCTGTCCTCAAACGGCCAAATATGGATTCCCGTTGAATTTGAAACCTGATTCGCATACTACAGCTCTTCACATTTTTACGGATGCCCAACATGTCCATATCTACTGTGGAATTATAGGGAAAAGCCAGAAAAAAGCCAACTCAAACAAATCCAGATTTGTTGCTAAACCTCCTAACTTTGCTCTTCCACAAATGGCCGAATTTGTATTCCCGTTGATTTTGAAACCTGATTTGCATACTACAGCTCTTCACGTTTGTAGGGATACCCAACATGTCCATACATACTGTGAAATTATGGAGAAAAGCCAGAAAAAATCCAGCTCAAACAAATCCAGATTTGGACAATTATGTTGCTAAACGTCATGAATTTGTGAGGTCCTCAAACGGCCAAATATGGGTTCCCGTTGAATTTGAAACCTGATTTGCATACTACAGCTCTTCACGTTTTTACGGATGCCCAACATGTCAATATCTACTGTGGAAATATGGAGAATACCAAGAAAAAATCCAACTCAAACAAATCCAGATTTGTTGCTAAACCTCCTTACTTTTTGCTGTCCCCAAACGGCCAAAAATGGATTCCCGTTGAATTTGAAACCTGATGTGCATACTACAGATCTTCACGTTTGTAGGGATGCCCAACATGTCCATATCTACTGTGGAAATATGGAGAAAAGCCAGAAAAAAGCCAACTCAAACAAATTCAGCTTTGTTGCTAAACCTCCTGACTTTGTGCTGTCCTCAAACGGCCAAATATGGATTCCCGTTGAATTTGAAACCTGATTCGCATACTACAGCTCTTCACATTTTTACGGATGCCCAACATGTCCATATCTACTGTGGAATTATGGGGAAAAGCCAGAAAAAAGCCAACTCAAACAAATCCAGATTTGTTGCTAAACCTCCTAACTTTGCTCTTCCACAAATGGCCGAATTTGTATTCCCGTTGATTTTGAAACCTGATTTGCATACTACAGCTCTTCACGTTTGTAGGGATACCCAACATGTCCATACATACTGTGGAATTATGGTGAAAAGCCAGAAAAAAGTCAACTCAAACAAATCCAGATTTAGACAATTATGTTGCTAAACCTTCTGAATTTGTGCTGTCCACAAACGGCCAAATATGCATTCCCTTTGAATTTGAAACATGATTCGCATACTACAACTCTTCACGTTTGTAGGTATGCCCAACATGTCCATATCTACTGAGGAATTATGGAGAAAAGCCAGAAAAAGCAAACTCCAAAATATCCAGATTTGTTGCTAAACCTCCTGACTTTGCGCTTGCCCAAATGGCCGAATTTGGATTCCCGATGAATTTGAAACCTGATTTGCATACTACGGCTCTTCAAGTTTGTAGGGATGCCCAACATGTCCATATCTACTATTGAAATATGCAGAATACCAAGAAAAAAGCCAACTCAAACAAATCCAGATTTGTTGCTAAACCTCCTAACTTTGCTCTTCCACAAATGGCCGAATTTGTATTCCCGTTGATTTTGAAACCTGATTTGCATACTACAGCTCTTCACGTTTGTACGGATACCCAACATGTCCATACATACTGTGGAATTATGGAGAAAAGCCAGAAAAAATCCAGCTCAAACAAATCCAGATTTGGACAATTATGTTGCTAAACGTCATGACTTTGTGAGGTCCTCAAACGGCCAAATATGGGTTCCCGTTGAATATGAAACCTGATTTGCATACTACAGCTCTTCATGTTTGTAGGGATGCCCAACATGTCCATATCTACTGTGGAATTAAGGAGAAACACCAGAAAAAAACCAACTCAAACAAATCAAGATTTCAACAATTATGTTGCTAAACCTCCTGACGTTGTGCTGTCCACAAACGGCCAAATATCGATTCCAGTTGAATTTGAAACCTGATTTGCATACTACAACTCTTCACGTTCGTAGGGATGCCCAACATGTCCATATCTACTGCGGAATTATGGAGAAAAGCCATAAAAAGCCAACTCAAACAAATCAAGATTTGTTGCTAAACCTCCTGAATTTGTGCTGTCCCCAAATGGCCAAATATGGATTCCCGTTGAATATGAAACTTGATTAGCGTACTAGAGCTCTTCACGTTTTTAAGGATGCCCAACATGTCCATATCTACTGTGGAAATATTGCGAAATGCCAGAAAAAAGCCAACTCAAACAAATCCAGATTTCAACAATTATGTTGCTAAACCTCCTGACTTTGAGCTTCCCCAAATGGCCGAATTTGGATTCCCGTTGAATTTGAATCCTGATTTGCATACTACAGCTCTTCATGTTTGTAGGGATGCCCAACATGTCCATATCTACTGTGGAATTATGGAGAAAACCAGAAAAAAGCCAAATCAAACAAATCCAGATTTCAACAATTATGTTGCTAAACCTCCTGACTCTGTGATGTCCACAAACGGCCAAATATGGATTCCCGTTGAATTTGAAACCTGATTTGCATACTACAGCTCTTCCCGTTTGTAGGTATGCCCAACATGTCCATATCTACTGTGGAATTATGGAGAAAAGCCAGAAAAAAGCCATCTCAAACAAATCCAGATTTGTTGCTAAACCTCCTGACTTTGCGCTTCCCCAAATGGCCGAATTTGGATTCCCGTTGAATTTGAATCCTGATTTGCTTACTACAGCTCTTCACGTTTGTAGGTATGCCCAACATGTCCATATCTACTGTGGAATTATGGAGAAAAGCCAGAAAAAAGCCAACTCAAACAAATCAAGATTTCAGCATTTATCTTGCTAAACCTCCTGAATTTGTACTGTCCCCAAATGGCCAAATATGGGTTCCCGTTGAATTTGAAACCTGATTTGCATACTACAGATTGTCACGTTTGTAGGTATGCCTAAGATGTCCATATCTACTGTGGAATTATGGAGAAAAGCCAGAAAAAAGCCAACTCAAACAAATCCAGAATTTTAGCCAAACCTCCTGAATTTGTGCTGTCCCCAAATGGCCAAATATGGATTCCCGTTGAATTTGAAACTTGATTAGCGTACTACAGCTCTTCACGTTTTTAAGGATGCCCAACATGTCCATATCTACTGTGGAAATATTGCGAAAAGCCAGAAAAAAGCCAACTCAAACAAATCCAGATTTCGACAATTATGTTGCTAAACCTCCTGACTTTGTGCTGTCCCCAAACGGCCAAATATGGGTTCCCGTTGAATTTGAAAGCTGATTTGCATACTACAGCTCTTTCCGTTTGTAGGGATACCCAACAAGTCCATATCTACTGTGGAATTATGGAGAAAAGCCAGAAAAAAGCCATCTCAAACAAATCCAGATTTCAACAATTATGTTGCTAAACCTCCTGACTCTGTGATGTCCCCAAACGGCCAAATATGGGTTCCCGTTGAATTTGACAGCTGATTTGCATACTACAGCTCTTCACGTTTGTAGGGATACCCAACAAGTCCATATCTACTGTGGAATTATGGAGAAAAGCCAGAAAAAAGCCATCTCAAACAAATCCAGATTTGTTGCTAAACCTGCTGACTTTGCGCTTCCCCAAATGGCCGAATTTGGATTCCCGTTGAATTTGAATCCTGATTTGCATACTACAGCTCTTCACGTTTGTAGGTATGCCCAACATGTCCATATCTACTGTGGAATTATGGAGAAAAGCCAGAAAAAAGCCAACTCAAACAAATCAAGATTTCAGCATTTATCTTGCTAAACCTCCTGAATTTGTACTGTCCCCAAATGGCCAAATATGGGTTCCCGTTGAATTTGAAACCTGATTTGCATACTACAGATTGTCACCTTTGTAGGTATGCCTAAGATGTCCATATCTACTGTGGAATTATGGAGAAAAGCCAGAAAAAAGCCAACTCAAACAAATCCAGAATTTTTGCCAAACCTCCTGAATTTGTGCTGTCCCCAAATGGCCAAATATGGATTCCCGTTGAATTTGAAACTTGATTAGCGTACTACAGCTCTTCACGTTTTTAAGGATGCCCAACATGTCCATATCTACTGTGGAAATATTGCGAAAAGCCAGAAAAAAGCCAACTCAAACAAATCCAGATTTCGACAATTATGTTGCTAAACCTCCTGACTTTGTGCTGTCCCCAAACGGCCAAATATGGGTTCCCGTTGAATTTGAAAGCTGATTTGCATACTACAGCTCTTTCCGTTTGTAGGGATACCCAACAAGTCCATATCTACTGTGGAATTATGGAGAAAAGCCAGAAAAAAGCCATCTCAAACAAATCCAGATTTCAACAATTATGTTGCTAAACCTCCTGACTCTGTGATGTCCCCAAACGGCCAAATATGGGTTCCCGTTGAATTTGACAGCTGATTTGCATACTACAGCTCTTCACGTTTGTAGGGATACCCAACAAGTCCATATCTACTGTGGAATTATGGAGAAAAGCCAGAAAAAAGCCATCTCAAACAAATCCAGATTTGTTGCTAAACCTGCTGACTTTGCGCTTCCCCAAATGGCCGAATTTGGATTCCCGTTGAATTTGAATCCTGATTTGCATACTACAGCTCTTCACGTTTGTAGGTATGCCCAACATGTCCATATCTACTGTGGAATTATGGAGAAAAGCCAGAAAAAAGCCAACTCAAACAAATCAAGATTTCAGCATTTATCTTGCTAAACCTCCTGAATTTGTACTGTCCCCAAATGGCCAAATATGGGTTCCCGTTGAATTTGAAACCTGATTTGCATACTACAGATTGTCACCTTTGTAGGTATGCCTAAGATGTCCATATCTACTGTGGAATTATGGAGAAAAGCCAGAAAAAAGCCAACTCAAACAAATCCAGAATTTTTGCCAAACCTCCTGAATTTGTGCTGTCCCCAAATGGCCAAATATGGATTCCCGTTGAATTTGAAACTTGATTAGCGTACTACAGCTCTTCACGTTTTTAAGGATGCCCAACATGTCCATATCTACTGTGGAAATATTGCGAAAAGCCAGAAAAAAGCCAACTCAAACAAATCCAGATTTCGACAATTATGTTGCTAAACCTCCTGACTTTGTGCTGTCCCCAAACGGCCAAATATGGGTTCCCGTTGAATTTGAAAGCTGATTTGCATACTACAGCTCTTCACGTTTGTAGGGATACCCAACAAGTCCATATCTACTGTGGAATTATGGAGAAAAGCCAGAAAAAAGCCATCTCAAACAAATCCAGATTTCATCAATTATGTTGCTAAACCTCCTGACTCTGTGATGTCCACAAACGGCCAAATATGGATTCCCGTTGAATTTGAAACCTGATTTGCATACTACAGCTCTTCCCGTTTGTAGGTATGCCCAACATGTCCATATCTACTGTGGAATTATGGAGAAAAGCCAGAAAAAAAGCCATCTCAAACAAATCCAGATTTGTTGCTAAACCTCCTGACTTTGCGCTTCCCCAAATGGCCGAATTTGGATTCCCGTTGAATTTGAATCCTGATTTGCTTACTACAGCTCTTCACGTTTGTAGGTATGCCCAACATGTCCATATCTACTGTGGAATTATGGAGAAAAGCCAGAAAAAAAGCCAACTCAAACAAATCCAGATTTGTTGCTAAACCTCCTGACTTTGCGCTTCCCCAAATGGCCGAATTTGGATTCCCGTTGAATTTGACTCCTGATTTGCTTACTACAGCTCTTCACGTTTGTAGGGATCCCTAAGATGTCCATATCTACTGTGGAAATATGGAGAAAACCAAGAAAAAAGCCAACTCAAACAAATCCAGATTTCGACAATTGTGTTGCTAAACCTCCTGACTTTGGGCTTCCCAAAATGGCCAAATTTGGATTCCCGATGAATTTGAAACCTGATTTGGATACTACAGCTCTTCACGTTTGTAGGGATGCCCAACATGTCCATATCTACTGTGGAAATATGGAGAATACCAAGAAAAAAGCCACCTCAAACAAATCCAGATTTGTTGCTAAACCTCCTGACTTTGCGCTTCCCCAAATGGCCGAATTTGGATTCCCGTTGAATTTGAATTCCCGTTGAATTTGAATCCTGATTTGCATACTACAGCTCTTCATGTTTGTAGGGATGCCCAACATGTCCATATCTACTGTGGAATTAAGGAGAAACACCAGAAAAAAGCCAACTCAAACAAATCAAGATTTCAACAATTATGTTGCTAAACCTCCTGAAGTTCTGCTGTCCACAAACGGCCAAATATCGATTCCCGTTGAATTTGAAACCTGATTTGCATACTACAACTCTTCACGTTCGTAGGGATGCCCAACATGTCCATATCTACTGTGGAATTATGGAGAAAAGCCATAAAAAGCCAGCTCAAACAAATCCAGATTTCGACAATTATGTTGCTAAACTTCATGACTTTGTGCTGTCCCAAACGGCCAAATATGGATTCCCCTTGAATTTGAAACCTGATTCGCATACTACAGATCTTCATGTTTGTAGGTATGCCTAAGATGTCCATATCTACTGTGGAATTATGGAGAAAAGCCAGCAAAAAGCCAACTCAAACAAATCCAGAATTTTTGCCAAACCTCCTGAATTTGTGCTGTCCCCAAATGGCTAAATATGGATTCCCGTTGAATTTGAAACTTGATTAGCGTACTACAGCTCTTCACGTTTTTAAGGATGCCCAACATGTCCATATCTACTGTGGAAATATTGCGAAAAGCCAGAAAAAAGCCAACTCAAACAAATCCAGATTTCAACAATTATGTTGCTAAACCTCCTGACTTTGTGCTGTCCCCAAACGGCCAAATATGGGTTCCCGTTGAATTTGACAGGTGATTTGCATACTACAGCTCTTCACGTTTGTAGCGATACCCAACAAGTCCATATCTACTGTGGAATCATGGAGAAAAGCCAGAAAAAAGCCATCTCAAACAAATCCAGATTTGTTGCTAAACCTGCTGACTTTACGCTTCCCCAAATGGCCGAATTTGGATTCCCGTTGAATTTGAATCCTGATTTGCATACTACAGCTCTTCATGTTTGTAGGGATGCCCAACATGTCCATATCTACTGTGGAATTATGGAGAAAACCAGAAAAAAGCCAAATCAAACAAATCCAGATTTCAACAATTATGTTGCTAAACCTCCTGACTCTGTGATGTCCACAAACGGCCAAATATGGATTCCCGTTGAATTTGAAACCTGATTCGCATACTACAGCTCTTCACGTTTGTAGCGTTGCCCAACATGTCCATATCTACTGTGGAATTATGAAGAAAAGCCAGAAAAAAGCCAACTCAAACAAATCAAGATTTGTTGCTAAACCTCCTGATTTTGTGCTGTCCCCAAACGGCCAAATATGGATTCCCGTTGAATTTGAAACCTGATTCGCATGCTACAGCTCTTCACGTTTGTAGGTATGCCCAACATGTCCATATCTACTGTGGAATTATGGAGAAAAGCCAGAAAAAAGCCAACTCAAACAAATCCAGATTTGTTGCTAAACCTCCTGATTTTGCACTTCCCCAAATGGCCGAATTTGGATTCCAGTTGAATTTGAAACCTGATTTGCATATTACAGCTCTTCACGTTTGTAGCGATGCCCAAAATATCCATACATTCTATGAAATTATGGAGAAAAGCCAGAAAAAAGCCAACTCAAACATATCAAGATTTCAACAATTATGTTGCTAAACCTCCTGACTTTGTGCTGTCCACAAACGGCCAAATATCGATTCCCGTTGAATTTGAAACCTGATTTGCATTCTACAGCTATTCACGTTCGTAGGGATGCCTACCATGTCCATATCTACTGTGGAATTATGGAGAAAAGCCAGAAAAAAGCCAACTCAAACAAATCAAGATGTCAACAATTATGTTGCTAAACCTCCTGACGTTGTGCTGTCCACAAACGGCCAAATATCGATTCCAGTTGAATTTGAAACCTGATTCGCATACTACAGCTCTTCACGTTTGTAGGTATGCCCAACGTGTCCATATCGACTGTGGAATTATGGAAAAAAGCCAGAAAAAAAGCCAACTCAAACAAATTCAGATTTGTTGCTAAACCTCCTGACTTTGCTCTTCCCCAAATGGCCGAATTTGTATTCCTGTTGAATTTGAAACCTGATTTGCATACTACAGCTCTTCACGTTTGTAGGGATGCCCAACATGTCCATATCTACTGTGGAAATATGGAGAATACCAAGAAAAAAGCCAACTCAAACAAATCAAGATTTCAACAATTATGTTTCTAAACCTCCTGACTTTGTGCTGTCCACAAACGTCCAAATATCGATTCCCGTTGAATTTGAAACTTGATTTGCATTCTACAGCTCTTCACGTTTGTAGCTATGCCCAATATGTCCATATCTACTGTGGAGTTATGGAGAAAAGCCAGGAAAAAGACAACTCAAACAAATCAAGATTTCAACAATTATGTTGCTAAACCTCCTGACTTTGTTCTGTCCCCAAACGGCCAAATTTGGATTCCCATTAAATTTGAAACCTGATTCGCATACTACAGCTTTTCACGTTTGTAGGGATGCCCAACATGTCCATATCTACTGTGGAAATATGGAGAAAAGCCAGAAAAAAGCCAACTCAAACAAATCAAGATTTCAACAATTATGTTGCTAAACCACCTGACTTTGTGCTGTCCCAAAACGGCCAAATATCGATTCCCGTTGAATTTGAAACCTCATTCGCATACTACAGCTCTTCACGTTTGCAGGGATGCCCAACATGTCCATATCTACTGTGGAATTATGGAGAAAAGCCAGAAAAAAGCCAACTAAAACAAATCAAGATTTCGACAATTATGTTGCTAAACCTCCTGACTTTGTGCTGTCCCCAAACGGCCAAATACGGGTTCCCGTTGAATTTGAAACCTGATTTGCATACCACAGCTCTTCACGTTTGTAGGGATGCCCAAAATGTCCATATCTACTGTGGAATTATGGAGAAAAGCCAGAAAAAAGCCAACTCAAACAAATCAAGATTTTAACAATTATGTTGCTAAACCTCCTGACTTTGTGCTGTCCCAAAACAGCCAAATATCGATTCCCATTGAATTTGAAACCTGATTCGCATACTACAGCTCTTCACGTTTGTAGCGATGCCCAACATGTCCATATCTACTGTGGAATTATGGAGAAAAGCCAGAAAAAAGCCAACTCAAACAAATCAAGATTTCGACAATTATGTTGCTAAACCTCCTGACTTTGTGCTTTCCCAAACGGCCAAATACGGGTTCCCGTTGAATTTGAAACCTGATTTGCATACCACAGCTCTTCACGTTTGTAGGGATGCCCAACATGTCCATATCTACTGTGGAATTATGGAGAAAAGCCAGAAAAAAGCCAACTCAAACAAATCACGATTTCAACAATTATGTTGCTAAAACCTCCTGACTTTTTTCTGTCCCCAAACGGTCAAATATGAATTCCCGTTGAATTTGAAACCTGATGTGCATACTACAGCTCTTCACGTTTGTAGGGATGCCCAACATGTCCATATCTACTGTGGAATTATGGAGAAAAGCCAGAAAAAAGCCAACTCAAACAAATTCAGATTTCTTGCTAAACCTCCTGACTTTGCTCTTCCCCAAATGGCCGAATTTGGATTCCTGTTGAATTTGAAAACAGATTTGCATATTACAGCTCTTCACGTTTATAGGGATGCCCAAAATATCCATACATACCTTGAATTTATGGAGAAAAACCAGAAAAAAGCAAAGTCAAACAAATCAAGATTTCAACAATTATGTTGCTAAACCTCCTGACATTGTGCTGTCCACAAACAGCCAAATATCGATTCCAGTTGAAACCTGATTTGCATACTACAGCTGTTCACGTTTGTAGGCATGCCCAACATGTCCATATCTACTGTGAAATTATGGAGAAAAGCCAGAAAAAAGCAAAGTCAAACAAATCAAGATTTCAACAATTATGTTGCTAAACCTCCTGACTTTGTGCTGTCCCCAAACGGCCAAATATCGATTCCTGTTGAATTTGAAACCTGATTCGCATACTACAGCTCTTCACGTTTGTTGGGATGCCCAACATGTCCATATCTACTGTGGAATTATGGAGAAAAGCCAGAAAAATGCCAACTCAAACAAATCCAGATTTCGACAATTATGTTGCTAAACCTCCTGAATTTGTGCTGTCCCAAAACGGCCAAATATCGATTCCCATTGAATTTGAAACCTGATTTGCATACTACAGCTCTTCACGTTTGTAGGTATGCCCAACATTTCCATATCGACTGTGGAATTATGGAAAAAAGCCAGAAAAAAAGCCAACTCAAACAAATTCAGATTTCTTGATAAGCCTCCTGACTTTGCTCTTCCCCAAACGGCCAAATATGGTTTCACGTTGAATTTGAAACCTGATTTGCATATTACAGCTCTTCACGTTTGTAGGGATGCCCAACATGTCCATATCTACTGTGGAAATATGGAGAAAAGCCAGAAAAAAGCCAACTCAAACAAATCAAGATTTCGACAATTATGTTGCTAAACCTCCTGACTTTGTGCTGTCCCAAACGGCCAAATACGGGTTCCCGTTGAATTTGAAACCTGATTTGCATACCACAGCTCTTCACGTTTGTAGGGATGCCCAACATGTCCATATCTACTGTGGAATTATGGAGAAAAGCCAGAAAAAAGCCAACTCAAACAAATCACGATTTCAACAATTATGTTGCTAAAACCTCCTGACTTTGTGCTGTCCCCAAACGGCCAAATATGAATTCCCGTTGAATTTGAAACCTGATTTCCATACTACAGCTCTTCACGTTTGTAGGGATGCCCAACATATCCATATCTACTGTGGAAATATGGAGAAAACCAAGAAAAAAGCCAACTCAAACAAATTCAGATTTGTTGCTAAACCTCCTGACTTTGTGCTGTCCCAAAACGGCAAAATATCGATTCCCGTTGAATTTGAAACCGAATTCGCATACTACAGCTCTTCACGTTTGTAGGGATGCCCAACATGTCCATGTCTACTGTGGAATTATGGAGAAAAGCCAGAAAAAAGCCAACTCAAACAAATCAAGATTTCGACAATTATGTTGCTAAACCTCTTGACTTTGTGCTGTCCCCAAACGGCCAAATACGGGGTCCCGTTGAATTTGAAACCTGATTCGCATACTACAGCTCTTCACGTTTGTAGGTATGCCCAACATTTCCATATCGACTGTGGAATTATGGAAAAAAGCCAGAAAAAAAGCCAACTCAAACAAATTCAGATTTGTTGATAAGCCTCCTGACTTTGCTCTTCCCCAAACGGCCAAATATGGTTTCACGTTGAATTTGAAACCTGATTTGCATACTACAGCTCTTCACGTTTGTAGGGATGCCCAACATGTCCATATCTACTTTGGAAATATGGAGAAAAGCCAGAAAAAAGCCAACTCAAACAAATTAAGATTTCAACAATTATGTTGCTAAACCTCCTGACTTTGTGCTGTCCCAAAACGGCAAAATATCGATTCCCGTTGAATTTGAAACCGAATTCGCATACTACAGCTCTTCACGTTTGTAGGGATGCCCAACATGTCCATGTCTACTGTGGAATTATGGAGAAAAGCCAGAAAAAAGCCAACTCAAACAAATCAAGATTTCGACAATTATGTTGCTAAACCTCCGGACTTTGTGCTGTCCCAAAACAGCCAAATATCGATTCCCGTTGAATTTGAAACCTGATTTGCATACCACAGCTCTTCACGTTTGTAGGGATGCCCAACATGTCCATATCTACTGTGGAATTATGGAGAAAAGCCAGAAAAAAGCCAACTCAAACAAATCACGATTTCAACAATTATGTTGCTAAAACCTCCTGACTTTGTGCTGTCCCCAAACGGCCAAATATGAATTCCCGTTGAATTTGAAACCTGATTTCCATACTACAGCTCTTCACGTTTGTAGGGATGCCCAACATATCCATATCTACTGTGGAAATATGGAGAAAACCAAGAAAAAAGCCAACTCAAACAAATTCAGATTTGTTGCTAAACCTCCTGACTTTGTGCTGTCCCAAAACGGCAAAATATCGATTCCCGTTGAATTTGAAACCGAATTCGCATACTACAGCTCTTCACGTTTGTAGGGATGCCCAACATGTCCATGTCTACTGTGGAATTATGGAGAAAAGCCAGAAAAAAGCCAACTCAAACAAATCAAGATTTCGACAATTATGTTGCTAAACCTCTTGACTTTGTGCTGTCCCCAAACGGCCAAATACGGGGTCCCGTTGAATTTGAAACCTGATTCGCATACTACAGCTCTTCACGTTTGTAGGTATGCCCAACATTTCCATATCGACTGTGGAATTATGGAAAAAAGCCAGAAAAAAAGCCAACTCAAACAAATTCAGATTTGTTGATAAGCCTCCTGACTTTGCTCTTCCCCAAACGGCCAAATATGGTTTCACGTTGAATTTGAAACCTGATTTGCATACTACAGCTCTTCACGTTTGTAGGGATGCCCAACATGTCCATATCTACTTTGGAAATATGGAGAAAAGCCAGAAAAAAGCCAACTCAAACAAATTAAGATTTCAACAATTATGTTGCTAAACCTCCTGACTTTGTGCTGTCCCAAAACGGCAAAATATCGATTCCCGTTGAATTTGAAACCGAATTCGCATACTACAGCTCTTCACGTTTGTAGGGATGCCCAACATGTCCATGTCTACTGTGGAATTATGGAGAAAAGCCAGAAAAAAGCCAACTCAAACAAATCAAGATTTCGACAATTATGTTGCTAAACCTCCGGACTTTGTGCTGTCCCAAAACAGCCAAATATCGATTCCCGTTGAATTTGAAACCTCATTCGCATACTACAGCTCTTCACGTTTGTAGCGATGCCCAACATGTCCATATCTACTGTGGAATTATGGAGAAAAGCCAGAAAAAAACAAACTCAAACAAATCAAGATTTCAACAATTATGTTGCTAAACCTCCTGACCTTGTGCTGTCCCAAAACAGCCAAATATCGATTCCCGTTGAATTTGAAACCTTATTCGCATACTACAGCTTTTCACGTTTGTAGGGATGCCCAACATGTCCATATCTACTCTGGAATTATGGAGAAAAGCCAGAAAAAAAGCCAACTCAAACAAATCAAGATTTCAACAATTATGTTGCTAAACCTCCTGACTTTGTGCTGTCCCAAAACCGCAAAATATCGATTCCCGTTGAATTTGAAACCGAATTCGCATACTACAGCTCTTCACGTTTGTAGGGATGCCCAACATGTCCATATCTACTGTGGAATTATGGAGAAAACCAGAAAAAAGCCAAATCAAACAAATCCAGATTTCAACAATTATGTTGCTAAACCTCCTGACTCTGTGATGTCCACAAACGGCCAAATATGGATTCCCGTTGAATTTGAAACCTGATTCGCATACTACAGCTCTTCACGTTTGTAGCGTTGCCCAACATGTCCATATCTACTGTGGAATTATGAAGAAAAGCCAGAAAAAAGCCAACTCAAACAAATCAAGATTTGTTGCTAAACCTCCTGATTTTGTGCTGTCCCCAAACGGCCAAATATGGATTCCCGTTGAATTTGAAACCTGATTCGCATGCTACAGCTCTTCACGTTTGTAGGTATGCCCAACATGTCCATATCTACTGTGGAATTATGGAGAAAAGCCAGAAAAAAGCCAACTCAAACAAATCCAGATTTGTTGCTAAACCTCCTGATTTTGCGCTTCCCCAAATGGCCGAATTTGGATTCCAGTTGAATTTGAAACCTGATTTGCATATTACAGCTCTTCACGTTTGTAGCGATGCCCAAAATATCCATACATTCTATGAAATTATGGAGAAAAGCCAGAAAAAAGCCAACTCAAACATATCAAGATTTCAACAATTATGTTGCTAAACCTCCTGACTTTGTGCTGTCCACAAACGGCCAAATATCGATTCCCGTTGAATTTGAAACCTGATTTGCATTCTACAGCTATTCACGTTCGTAGGGATGCCTACCATGTCCATATCTACTGTGGAATTATGGAGAAAAGCCAGAAAAAAGCCAACTCAAACAAATCAAGATGTCAACAATTATGTTGCTAAACCTCCTGACGTTGTGCTGTCCACAAACGGCCAAATATCGATTCCAGTTGAATTTGAAACCTGATTCGCATACTACAGCTCTTCACGTTTGTAGGTATGCCCAACGTGTCCATATCGACTGTGGAATTATGGAAAAAAGCCAGAAAAAAAGCCAACTCAAACAAATTCAGATTTGTTGCTAAACCTCCTGACTTTGCTCTTCCCCAAATGGCCGAATTTGTATTCCTGTTGAATTTGAAACCTGATTTGCATACTACAGCTCTTCACGTTTGTAGGGATGCCCAACATGTCCAT
Source organism: Zingel zingel (assembly GCA_023566125.1). Lineage (NCBI taxonomy): Eukaryota > Metazoa > Chordata > Actinopteri > Perciformes > Percidae > Zingel > Zingel zingel. The sequence continues at coordinate 16,394,915 of CM042322.1, read as the reverse complement.
ATCTACTGTGGAAATATGGAGAATACCAAGAAAAAAGCCAACTCAAACAAATCAAGATTTCAACAATTATGTTTCTAAACCTCCTGACTTTGTGCTGTCCACAAACGTCCAAATATCGATTCCCGTTGAATTTGAAACTTGATTTGCATTCTACAGCTCTTCACGTTTGTAGCTATGCCCACTATGTCCATATCTACTGTGGAGTTATGGAGAAAAGCCAGGAAAAAGACAACTCAAACAAATCAAGATTTCAACAATTATGTTGCTAAACCTCCTGACTTTGTTCTGTCCCCAAACGGCCAAATTTGGATTCCCATTAAATTTGAAACCTGATTCGCATACTACAGCTTTTCACGTTTGTAGGGATGCCCAACATGTCCATATCTACTGTGGAAATATGGAGAAAAGCCAGAAAAAAGCCAACTCAAACAAATCAAGATTTCAACAATTATGTTGCTAAACCACCTGACTTTGTGCTGTCCCAAAACGGCCAAATATCGATTCCCGTTGAATTTGAAACCTCATTCGCATACTACAGCTCTTCACGTTTGCAGGGATGCCCAACATGTCCATATCTACTGTGGAATTATGGAGAAAAGCCAGAAAAAAGCCAACTAAAACAAATCAAGATTTCGACAATTATGTTGCTAAACCTCCTGACTTTGTGCTGTCCCCAAACGGCCAAATACGGGTTCCCGTTGAATTTGAAACCTGATTTGCATACCACAGCTCTTCACGTTTGTAGGGATGCCCAAAATGTCCATATCTACTGTGGAATTATGGAGAAAAGCCAGAAAAAAGCCAACTCAAACAAATCAAGATTTTAACAATTATGTTGCTAAACCTCCTGACTTTGTGCTGTCCCAAAACAGCCAAATATCGATTCCCGTTGAATTTGAAACCTGATTCGCATACTACAGCTCTTCACGTTTGTAGCGATGCCCAACATGTCCATATCTACTGTGGAATTATGGAGAAAAGCCAGAAAAAAGCCAACTCAAACAAATCAAGATTTCGACAATTATGTTGCTAAACCTCCTGACTTTGTGCTTTCCCAAACGGCCAAATACGGGTTCCCGTTGAATTTGAAACCTGATTTGCATACCACAGCTCTTCACGTTTGTAGGGATGCCCAACATGTCCATATCTACTGTGGAATTATGGAGAAAAGCCAGAAAAAAGCCAACTCAAACAAATCACGATTTCAACAATTATGTTGCTAAAACCTCCTGACTTTTTTCTGTCCCAAAACGGTCAAATATGAATTCCCGTTGAATTTGAAACCTGATGTGCATACTACAGCTCTTCACGTTTGTAGGGATGCCCAACATGTCCATATCTACTGTGGAATTATGGAGAAAAGCCAGAAAAAAGCCAACTCAAACAAATTCAGATTTCTTGCTAAACCTCCTGACTTTGCTCTTCCCCAAATGGCCGAATTTGGATTCCTGTTGAATTTGAAAACAGATTTGCATATTACAGCTCTTCACGTTTATAGGGATGCCCAAAATATCCATACATACCTTGAATTTATGGAGAAAAACCAGAAAAAAGCAAAGTCAAACAAATCAAGATTTCAACAATTATGTTGCTAAACCTCCTGACATTGTGCTGTCCACAAACAGCCAAATATCGATTCCAGTTGAAACCTGATTTGCATACTACAGCTGTTCACGTTTGTAGGCATGCCCAACATGTCCATATCTACTGTGAAATTATGGAGAAAAGCCAGAAAAAAGCAAAGTCAAACAAATCAAGATTTCAACAATTATGTTGCTAAACCTCCTGACTTTGTGCTGTCCCCAAACGGCCAAATATCGATTCCTGTTGAATTTGAAACCTGATTCGCATACTACAGCTCTTCACGTTTGTAGGTATGCCCAACATGTCCATATCGACTGTGGAATTATGGAAAAAAGCCAGAAAAAAAGCCAACTCAAACAAATTCAGATTTGTTGCTAAACCTCCTGACTTTGCTCTTCCCCAAAAGAGCGAATTTGTATTCCTGTTGAATTTGAAAACTGATTTGCATACTACAGCTCTTCACATTTGTAGGGATGCCCAACATGTCCATATCTACTGTGGAAATATGGAGAATACCAAGAAAAAAGCCAACTCAAACAAATCAAGATTTCCACAATTATGTTGCTAAACCTCCTGACTTTGTGCTGTCCACAAACGGCCAAATATCGATTCCCGTTGAATTTGAAACCTGATTTGCATTCTACAGCTATTCACGTTCGTAGGGATGCCTACTATGTCCATATCTACTGTGGAATTATGGAGAAAAGCCAGAAAAAAGCCAACTCAAACAAATCAAGATGTCAACAATTATGTTGCTAAACCTCCTGACGTTGTGCTGTCCACAAACGGCCAAATATCGATTCCAGTTGAAATCTGATTTGTATACTACAGCTCTTCACGTTTGTAGGGATGCCCAACATGTCCATATCTACAGTGGAATTATGGAGAAAAGCCAGAAAAAAGCCAACTCAAACAAATCATGATTTCAACAATTATGTTGCTAAAACCTCCTGACTTTGTTCTGTCCCCAAATGGCCAAATATGAATTCCCGTTAAATTTGAAACCTGATTTGCATACTACAGCTCTTCACGTATGTGGGGATGCCCAACATGTCCATATCTACTGTGGAAATATGGAGAAAACCAAGAAAAAAGCCAACTCAAACAAATTCAGATTTCTTGCTAAACCTCCTGACGTTGCTCTTCCCCAAATGGCCGAATTTGGATTCCTGTTGAATTTGAAACCTGATTTGCATACTACAGCTCTTCACCTTTATAGAGATGCTCAACATGTCCATATCTACTGTGGAATTATGGAGAACAGCAAGAAAAAAGCCAACTCAAAGAAATACAGATTTGTTACTAAAACTCCTGACTTTGAGCTTCCCCAAATGGCCGAATTTGGATTCCCGTTGAATTTGAAACCTGAATTGCATACTACAGCTCTTCACGTTTGTAGGGATGCCCAACATGTCCATATCTACTGTGGAAATATGGAGAAAACCAAGAAAAAAGCCAACTCAAACAAATCCAGATTTGTTGCTAAACCTCCTGATTTTGCGCTTCCCCAAATGGCCGAATTTGGATTCCAGTTGAATTTGAAACCTGATTTGCATATTACAGCTCTTCACGTTTATAGGGATGCCCAAAATAGCCATACATACCTTGAAATTATGGAGAAAAGCCAGAAAAAAGCAAAGTCAAACAAATCAAGATTTCAACAATTATGTTGCTAAACCTCTTGACGTTGTGCTGTCCACAAACGGCCAAATATCGATTCCAGTTGAAACCTGATTTGCATACTACAGCTCTTCACGTTTGTAGGGATGCCCAACATGTCCATATCTACTGTGGAATTATGGAGAAAAGCCAGAAAAAAGCCAACTCAAACAAATCAAGATTTCAACAATTATGTTGCTAAACCTCCTGACTTTGTTCTGTCGCCAAACGGCCAAATATGGATTCCCATTGAATTTGAAACCTGATTTGCATACTACAGCTCTTCACATTTGTAGGGATGCCCAACCTGTCCATATCTACTGTGGAAATATGGAGAAAACCAAGAAAAAAGCCAACTCAAACAAATCCAGATTTGTTGCAAAACCTCCTGACTTTGTTCTGTCCCCAAACGGCCAAATATGGATTCCCGTTGAATTTGAAACCTGATTTGCATACTACAGCTCTTCACGTTTGTAGGTATGCCCAACATTTCCATATCGACTGTGGAATTATGGAAAAAAGCCAGAAAAAAAGCCAACTCAAACAAATTCAGATTTCTTGATAAGCCTCCTGACTTTGCTCTTCCCCAAACGGCCAAATATGGTTTCACGTTGAATTTGAAACCTGATTTGCATATTACAGCTCTTCACGTTTGTAGGGATGCCCAACATGTCCATATCTACTGTGGAAATATGGAGAAAAGCCAGAAAAAAGCCAACTCAAACAAATCAAGATTTCGACAATTATGTTGCTAAACCTCCTGACTTTGTGCTGTCCCAAACGGCCAAATACGGGTTCCCGTTGAATTTGAAACCTGATTTGCATACCACAGCTCTTCACGTTTGTAGGGATGCCCAACATGTCCATATCTACTGTGGAATTATGGAGAAAAGCCAGAAAAAAGCCAACTCAAACAAATCACGATTTCAACAATTATGTTGCTAAAACCTCCTGACTTTGTGCTGTCCCCAAACGGCCAAATATGAATTCCCGTTGAATTTGAAACCTGATTTCCATACTACAGCTCTTCACGTTTGTAGGGATGCCCAACATATCCATATCTACTGTGGAAATATGGAGAAAACCAAGAAAAAAGCCAACTCAAACAAATTCAGATTTGTTGCTAAACCTCCTGACTTTGTGCTGTCCCAAAACGGCAAAATATCGATTCCCGTTGAATTTGAAACCGAATTCGCATACTACAGCTCTTCACGTTTGTAGGGATGCCCAACATGTCCATATCTACTTTGGAAATATGGAGAAAAGCCAGAAAAAAGCCAACTCAAACAAATTAAGATTTCAACAATTATGTTGCTAAACCTCCTGACTTTGTGCTGTCCCAAAACGGCAAAATATCGATTCCCGTTGAATTTGAAACCGAATTCGCATACTACAGCTCTTCACGTTTGTAGGGATGCCCAACATGTCCATGTCTACTGTGGAATTATGGAGAAAAGCCAGAAAAAAGCCAACTCAAACAAATCAAGATTTCGACAATTATGTTGCTAAACCTCCGGACTTTGTGCTGTCCCAAAACAGCCAAATATCGATTCCCGTTGAATTTGAAACCTCATTCGCATACTACAGCTCTTCACGTTTGTAGCGATGCCCAACATGTCCATATCTACTGTGGAATTATGGAGAAAAGCCAGAAAAAAACAAACTCAAACAAATCAAGATTTCAACAATTATGTTGCTAAACCTCCTGACCTTGTGCTGTCCCAAAACAGCCAAATATCGATTCCCGTTGAATTTGAAACCTGATTCGCATACTACAGCTTTTCACGTTTGTAGGGATGCCCAACATGTCCATATCTACTCTGGAATTATGGAGAAAAGCCAGAAAAAAAGCCAACTCAAACAAATCAAGATTTCAACAATTATGTTGCTAAACCTCCTGACTTTGTGCTGTCCCAAAACCGCAAAATATCGATTCCCGTTGAATTTGAAACCGAATTCGCATACTACAGCTCTTCACGTTTGTAGGGATGCCCAACATGTCCATGTCTACTGTGGAATTATGGAGAAAAGCCAGAAAAAAGCCAACTCAAACAAATCAAGATTTTGACAATTATGTTGCTAAACCTCTTGACTTTGTGCTGTCCCCAAACGGCCAAATATGGGTTCCCGTTGAATTTGAAACCTGATTTGCATACTACAGCTCTTCACGTTTGTAGGGATGCCCAACATGTCCATATCTACTGTGGAATTATGGAGAAAAGCCAGAAAAAAGCCAACTCAAACAAATCAAGATTTCAACAATTATGTTGCTAAACCTCCTGACTTTGTTCTGTCGCCAAACGGCCAAATATGGATTCCCATTGAATTTGAAACCTGATTTGCATACTACAGCTCTTCACATTTGTAGGGATGCCCAACCTGTCCATATCTACTGTGGAAATATGGAGAAAACCAAGAAAAAAGCCAACTCAAACAAATCCAGATTTGTTGCAAAACCTCCTGACTTTGTTCTGTCCCCAAACGGCCAAATATGGATTCCCGTTGAATTTGAAACCTGATTTGCATACTACAGCTCTTCACGTTTGTATGGATGCCCAACATGTCCATATCTACTGTGGAATTATGGAGAAAAGCCAGAAAAAAGCCAACTCAAACAAATCAAGATTTCGACAATTATGTTGCTAAACATCCTGACTTTGTGCTGTCCCCAAACGGCCAAATACGGGTTCCCGTTGAATTTGAAACTTGATTTGCATACTACAGCTCTTCACGTTTGTAGGTATGCCCAACATTTCCATATCGACTGTGGAATTATGGAAAAAAGCCAGAAAAAAAGCCAACTCAAACAAATTCAGATTTCTTGATAAGCCTCCTGACTTTGCTCTTCCCCAAACGGCCAAATATGGTTTCACGTTGAATTTGAAACCTGATTTGCATATTACAGCTCTTCACGTTTGTAGGGATGCCCAACATGTCCATATCTACTGTGGAAATATGGAGAAAAGCCAGAAAAAAGCCAACTCAAACAAATCAAGATTTCGACAATTATGTTGCTAAACCTCCTGACTTTGTGCTGTCCCAAACGGCCAAATACGGGTTCCCGTTGAATTTGAAACCTGATTTGCATACCACAGCTCTTCACGTTTGTAGGGATGCCCAACATGTCCATATCTACTGTGGAATTATGGAGAAAAGCCAGAAAAAAGCCAACTCAAACAAATCACGATTTCAACAATTATGTTGCTAAAACCTCCTGACTTTGTGCTGTCCCCAAACGGCCAAATATGAATTCCCGTTGAATTTGAAACCTGATTTCCATACTACAGCTCTTCACGTTTGTAGGGATGCCCAACATATCCATATCTACTGTGGAAATATGGAGAAAACCAAGAAAAAAGCCAACTCAAACAAATTCAGATTTGTTGCTAAACCTCCTGACTTTGTGCTGTCCCAAAACGGCAAAATATCGATTCCCGTTGAATTTGAAACCGAATTCGCATACTACAGCTCTTCACGTTTGTAGGGATGCCCAACATGTCCATATCTACTTTGGAAATATGGAGAAAAGCCAGAAAAAAGCCAACTCAAACAAATTAAGATTTCAACAATTATGTTGCTAAACCTCCTGACTTTGTGCTGTCCCAAAACGGCAAAATATCGATTCCCGTTGAATTTGAAACCGAATTCGCATACTACAGCTCTTCACGTTTGTAGGGATGCCCAACATGTCCATGTCTACTGTGGAATTATGGAGAAAAGCCAGAAAAAAGCCAACTCAAACAAATCAAGATTTCGACAATTATGTTGCTAAACCTCCGGACTTTGTGCTGTCCCAAAACAGCCAAATATCGATTCCCGTTGAATTTGAAACCTCATTCGCATACTACAGCTCTTCACGTTTGTAGCGATGCCCAACATGTCCATATCTACTGTGGAATTATGGAGAAAAGCCAGAAAAAAACAAACTCAAACAAATCAAGATTTCAACAATTATGTTGCTAAACCTCCTGACCTTGTGCTGTCCCAAAACAGCCAAATATCGATTCCCGTTGAATTTGAAACCTGATTCGCATACTACAGCTTTTCACGTTTGTAGGGATGCCCAACATGTCCATATCTACTCTGGAATTATGGAGAAAAGCCAGAAAAAAAGCCAACTCAAACAAATCAAGATTTCAACAATTATGTTGCTAAACCTCCTGACTTTGTGCTGTCCCAAAACCGCAAAATATCGATTCCCGTTGAATTTGAAACCGAATTCGCATACTACAGCTCTTCACGTTTGTAGGGATGCCCAACATGTCCATGTCTACTGTGGAATTATGGAGAAAAGCCAGAAAAAAGCCAACTCAAACAAATCAAGATTTTGACAATTATGTTGCTAAACCTCTTGACTTTGTGCTGTCCCCAAACGGCCAAATATGGGTTCCCGTTGAATTTGAAACCTGATTTGCATACTACAGCTCTTCACGTTTGTAGGGATGCCCAACATGTCCATATCTACTGTGGAATTATGGAGAAAAGCCAGAAAAAAGCCAACTCAAACAAATCAAGATTTCAACAATTATATTGCTAAACCTCCTGACTTTTTTCTGTCCCCAAACGGCCAAATATGAATTCCCGTTGAATTTGAAACCTGATGTGCATACTACAGCTCTTCACATTTGTAGTGATGCCCAACATGTCCATATGTACTGTAGAAATATGGAGAAAACCAAGAAATGAGCCAACTCAAACAAATTCAGATTAGTTGCTAAACCTCCTGACTTTGTGCTATCCCCAAACGGCCAAATATGGATTCCCGTTGAGTTTGAAACCAGATTTGTATACTACAGCTCTTCACGTTTGTAGGGATGCCCAACATGTCCATATCTACTGTGGAAATATGGAGAAAAGCCAGAAAAAAGCCAACTCAAACAAATCAAGATTTCGACAATTATGTTGCTAAACCTCCTGACTTTGTGCTGTCCCCAAACGGCCAAATACGGGTTCCCGTTGAATTTGAAACCTGATTTGCATACTACAGCTCTTCAAGTTTGTAGGGATGCCCAACATGTCCATATCTACTGTGGAATTATGGAGAAAAGCCAGAAAAAAGCCAACTCAAACAAATCAAGATTTCGACAATTATGTTGCTAAACATCCTGACTTTGTGCTGTCCCCAAACGGCCAAATACGGGTTCCCGTTGAATTTGAAACCTGATTTGCATACTACAGCTCTTCACGTTTGTAGGTATGCCCAACATTTCCATATCGACTGTGGAATTATGGAAAAAAGCCAGAAAAAAAGCCAACTCAAACATATTCAGATTTGTTGCTAAGCCTCCTGACTTTGCTCTTCCCCAAATGGCCAAATATGGTTTCACATTGAATTTGAAACCTGATTTGCATACTACAGCTCTTCACGTTTGTAGGGATGCCCAACATGTCCATATCTACTGTGGAATTATGGAGAAAAGCCAGAAAAAATCCAACTCAAACAAATCAAGATTTCAACAATTATGTTGCTAAACCTCCTGACTTTGTGCTGTCCCCAAACGGCCAAATACGGGTTCCCGTTGAATTTGAAACCTGATTTGCATACCACAGCTCTTCACGTTTGTAGGGATGCCCAACATGTCCATATCTACTGTGGAATTATGGAGAAAAGATAGAAAAAAGCCAACTCAAACAAATCAGGATTTCAACAATCATGTTGCTAAAACCTCCTGACTTTTTTCTGTCCCCAAACGGCCAAATATGAATTCCCGTTGAATTTGAAACCGGATTTGCATACTACAGCTCTTCACGTTTGTAGGGATGCCCAACATGTCCATATCTACTGTGGAAATATGGAGAAAAGCCAGAAAAAACCCAACTCAAACAAATTCAGATTTGTTGCTAAACCTCCTGACTTTGTGCTATCCCCAAACGGCCAAATATGGATTCCCGTTGAATTTGAAACCGAATTCGCATACTACAGCTCTTCACGTTTGTAGGGATGCCCAACATGTCCATGTCTACTGTGGAATTATGGAGAAAAGCCAGAAAAAAAGCCAACTCAAACAAATCAAGATTTCGACAATTATGTTGCTAAACCTCCTGACTTTGTGCTGTCCCCAAACGGCCAAATACGGGTTCCCGTTGAATTTGAAACCTGATTCGCATACTACAGCTCTTCACGTTTGTAGGTATGCCCAACATTTCCATATCGACTGTGGAATTATGGAAAAAAGCCAGAAAAAAAGCCAACTCAAACAAATTCAGATTTGTTGATAAGCCTCCTGACTTTGCTCTTCCCCAAACGGCCAAATATGGTTTCACGTTGAATTTGAAAACTGATTTGCATACTACAGCTCTTCACGTTTGTAGGGATGCCCAAAATGTCCATATCTACTTTGGAAATATGGAGAAAAGCCAGAAAAAAGCCAACTCAAACAAATTAAGATTTCAACAATTATGTTGCTAAACCTCCTGACTTTGTGCTGTCCCAAAACGGCAAAATATCGATTCCCGTTGAATTTGAAACCGAATTCGCATACTACAGCTCTTCACGTTTGTAGGGATGCCCAACATGTCCATATGTACTGTGGAAATATGGAGAAAACCAAGAAATGAGCCAACTCAAACAAATTCAGATTAGTTGCTAAACCTCCTGACTTTGTGCTATCCCCAAACGGCCAAATATGGATTCCCGTTGAGTTTGAAACCAGATTTGTATACTACAGCTCTTCACGTTTGTAGGGATGCCCAACATGTCCATATCTACTGTGGAAATATGGAGAAAAGCCAGAAAAAAGCCAACTCAAACAAATCAAGATTTCGACAATTATGTTGCTAAACCTCCTGACTTTGTGCTGTCCCCAAACGGCCAAATACGGGTTCCCGTTGAATTTGAAACCTGATTTGCATACTACAGCTCTTCAAGTTTGTAGGGATGCCCAACATGTCCATATCTACTGTGGAATTATGGAGAAAAGCCAGAAAAAAGCCAACTCAAACAAATCAAGATTTCGACAATTATGTTGCTAAACATCCTGACTTTGTGCTGTCCCCAAACGGCCAAATACGGGTTCCCGTTGAATTTGAAACCTGATTTGCATACTACAGCTCTTCACGTTTGTAGGTATGCCCAACATTTCCATATCGACTGTGGAATTATGGAAAAAAGCCAGAAAAAAAGCCAACTCAAACATATTCAGATTTGTTGCTAAGCCTCCTGACTTTGCTCTTCCCCAAATGGCCAAATATGGTTTCACATTGAATTTGAAACCTGATTTGCATACTACAGCTCTTCACGTTTGTAGGGATGCCCAACATGTCCATATCTACTGTGGAATTATGGAGAAAAGCCAGAAAAAATCCAACTCAAACAAATCAAGATTTCAACAATTATGTTGCTAAACCTCCTGACTTTGTGCTGTCCCAAAACAGCCAAATATCGATTCCCGTTGAATTTGAAACCTGATTCGCATACTACAGCTCTTCACGTTTGTAGGGATGCCCAACATGTCCATATCTACTGTGGAATTATGGAGAAAAGCCAGAAAAAAGCAAACTCAAACAAATCAAGATTGCGACAATTATGTTGCTAAACCTCCTGACTTTGTGCTGTCCCCAAACGGCCAAATACGGGTTCCCGTTGAATTTGAAACCTGATTTGCATACCACAGCTCTTCACGTTTGTAGGGATGCCCAACATGTCCATATCTACTGTGGAATTATGGAGAAAAGATAGAAAAAAGCCAACTCAAACAAATCACGATTTCAACAATCATGTTGCTAAAACCTCCTGACTTTTTTCTGTCCCCAAACGGCCAAATATGAATTCCCGTTGAATTTGAAACCGGATTTGCATACTACAGCTCTTCACGTTTGTAGGGATGCCCAACATGTCCATATCTACTGTGGAAATATGGAGAAAAGCCAGAAAAAACCCAACTCAAACAAATTCAGATTTGTTGCTAAACCTCCTGACTTTGTGCTATCCCCAAACGGCCAAATATGGATTCCCGTTGAATTTGAAACCGAATTCGCATACTACAGCTCTTCACGTTTGTAGGGATGCCCAACATGTCCATGTCTACTGTGGAATTATGGAGAAAAGCCAGAAAAAAGCCAACTCAAACAAATCAAGATTTCGACAATTATGTTGCTAAACCTCCTGACTTTGTGCTGTCCCCAAACGGCCAAATACGGGTTCCCGTTGAATTTGAAACCTGATTCGCATACTACAGCTCTTCACGTTTGTAGGTATGCCCAACATTTCCATATCGACTGTGGAATTATGGAAAAAAGCCAGAAAAAAAGCCAACTCAAACAAATTCAGATTTGTTGATAAGCCTCCTGACTTTGCTCTTCCCCAAACGGCCAAATATGGTTTCACGTTGAATTTGAAACCTGATTTGCATACTACAGCTCTTCACGTTTGTAGGGATGCCCAAAATGTCCATATCTACTTTGGAAATTTGGAGAAAAGCCAGAAAAAAGCCAACTCAAACAAATTAAGATTTCAACAATTATGTTGCTAAACCTCCTGACTTTGTGCTGTCCCAAAACGGCAAAATATCGATTCCCGTTGAATTTGAAACCGAATTCGCATACTACAGCTCTTCACGTTTGTAGGGATGCCCAACATGTCCATGTCTACTGTGGAATTATGGAGAAAAGCCAGAAAAAAGCCAACTCAAACAAATCAAGATTTCGACAATTATGTTGCTAAACCTCCTGACTATGTGCTGTCCCAAAACAGCCAAATATCGATTCCCGTTGAATTTGAAACCTCATTCGCATACTACAGCTCTTCACGTTTGTAGCGATGCCCAACATGTCCATATATACTGTGGAATTATGGAGAAAAGCCAGAAAAAAACAAACTCAAACAAATCAAGATTTCAACAATTATGTTGCTAAACCTCCTGACTTTGTGCTGTCCCCAAACGGCCAAATATGGGTTCCCGTTGAATTTGAAACCTGATTTGCATACTACAGCTCTTCACGTTTGTAGGGATGCCCAACATGTCCATATCTACTGTGGAATTATGGAGAAAAGCCAGAAAAAAGCCAACTCAAACAAATCAAGATTTCAACAATTATATTGCTAAACCTCCTGACTTTTTTCTGTCCCCAAACGGCCAAATATGAATTCCCGTTGAATTTGAAACCTGATGTGCATACTACAGCTCTTCACATTTGTAGGGATGCCCAACATGTCCATATGTACTGTGGAAATATGGAGAAAACCAAGAAATGAGCCAACTCAAACAAATTCAGATTAGTTGCTAAACCTCCTGACTTTGTGCTATCCCCAAACGGCCAAATATGGATTCCCGTTGAGTTTGAAACCAGATTTGTATACTACAGCTCATCACGTTTGTAGGGATGCCCAACATGTCCATATCTACTGTGGAAATATGGAGAAAAGCCAGAAAAAAGCCAACTCAAACAAATCAAGATTTCGACAATTATGTTGCTAAACCTCCTGACTTTGTGCTGTCCCCAAACGGCCAAATACGGGTTCCCGTTGAATTTGAAACCTGATTTGCATACTACAGCTCTTCAAGTTTGTAGGGATGCCCAACATGTCCATATCTACTGTGGAATTATGGAGAAAAGCCAGAAAAAATCCAACTCAAACAAATCAAGATTTCGACAATTATGTTGCTAAACATCCTGACTTTGTGCTGTCCCCAAACGGCCAAATACGGGTTCCCGTTGAATTTGAAAGCTGATTTGCATACTACAGCTCTTCACGTTTGTAGGTATGCCCAACATGTCCATATCGACTGTGGAATTATGGAAAAAAGCCAGAAAAAAAGCCAACTCAAACATATTCAGATTTGTTGCTAAGCCTCCTGACTTTGCTCTTCCCCAAATGGCCAAATATGGTTTCACATTGAATTTGAAACCTGATTTGCATACTACAGCTCTTCACGTTTGTAGGGATGCCCAACATGTCCATATCTACTGTGGAATTATGGAGAAAAGCCAGAAAAAATCCAACTCAAACAAATCAAGATTTCAACAATTATGTTGCTAAACCTCCTGACTTTGTGCTGTCCCAAAACAGCCAAATATCGATTCCCGTTGAATTTGAAACCTGATTTGCATACCACAGCTCTTCACGTTTGTAGGGATGCCCAACATTTCCATATCTACTGTGGAATTATGGAGAAAAGATAGAAAAAAGCCAACTCAAACAAATCACGATTTCAACAATCATGTTGCTAAAACCTCCTGACTTTTTTCTGTCCCCAAACGGCCAAATATGAATTCCCGTTGAATTTGAAACCGGATTTGCATACTACAGCTCTTCACGTTTGTAGGGATGCCCAACATGTCCATATCTACTGTGGAAATATGGAGAAAAGCCAGAAAAAACCCAACTCAAACAAATTCAGATTTGTTGCTAAACCTCCTGACTTTGTGCTATCCCCAAACGGCCAAATATGGATTCCCGTTGAATTTGAAACCGAATTCGCATACTACAGCTCTTCACGTTTGTAGGGATGCCCAACATGTCCATGTCTACTGTGGAATTATGGAGAAAAGCCAGAAAAAAGCCAACTCAAACAAATCAAGATTTCGACAATTATGTTGCTAAACCTCCTGACTTTGTGCTGTCCCCAAACGGCCAAATACGGGTTCCCGTTGAATTTGAAACCTGATTCGCATACTACAGCTCTTCACGTTTGTAGGTATGCCCAACATTTCCATATCGACTGTGGAATTATGGAAAAAAGCCAGAAAAAAAGCCAACTCAAACAAATTCAGATTTGTTGATAAGCCTCCTGACTTTGCTCTTCCCCAAACGGCCAAATATGGTTTCACGTTGAATTTGAAACCTGATTTGCATACTACAGCTCTTCACGTTTGTAGAGATGCCCAAAATGTCCATATCTACTTTGGAAATATGGAGAAAAGCCAGAAAAAAGCCAACTCAAACAAATTAAGATTTCAACAATTATGTTGCTAAACCTCCTGACTTTGTGCTGTCCCAAAACGGCAAAATATCGATTCCCGTTGAATTTGAAACCGAATTCGCATACTACAGCTCTTCACGTTTGTAGGGATGCCCAACATGTCCATGTCTACTGTGGAATTATGGAGAAAAGCCAGAAAAAAGCCAACTCAAACAAATCAAGATTTCGACAATTATGTTGCTAAACCTCCTGACTTTGTGCTGTCCCAAAACAGCCAAATATCGATTCCCGTTGAATTTGAAACCTCATTCGCATACTACAGCTCTTCACGTTTGTAGCGATGCCCAACATGTCCATATCTACTGTGGAATTATGGAGAAAAGCCAGAAAAAAACAAACTCAAACAAATCAAGATTTCAACAATTATGTTGCTAAACCTCCTGACTTTGTGCTGTCCCAAAACAGCCAAATATCAATTCCCGTTGAATTTGAAACCTGATTCGCATACTACAGCTTTTCACGTTTGTAGGGATGCCCAACATGTCCATATCTACTCTGGAATTATGGAGAAAAGCCAGAAAAAAAGCCAACTCAAACAAATCAAGATTTCAACAATTATGTTGCTAAACCTCCTGACTTTGTGCTGTCCCAAAACCGCAAAATATCGATTCCCGTTGAATTTGAAACCGAATTCGCATACTACAGCTCTTCACGTTTGTAGGGATGCCCAACATGTCCATGTCTACTGTGGAATTATGGAGAAAAGCCAGAAAAAAGCCAACTCAAACAAATCAAGATTTCGACAATTATGTTGCTAAACCTCCTGACTTTGTGCTGTCCCCAAACGGCCAAATATGGGTTCCCGTTGAATTTGAAACCTGATTTGCATACTACAGCTCTTCACGTTTGTAGGGATGCCCAACATGTCCATATCTACTGTGGAATTATGGAGAAAAGCCAGAAAAAAGCCAACTCAAACAAATCAAGATTTCAACAATTATATTGCTAAACCTCCTGACTTTTTTCTGTCCCCAAACGGCCAAATATGAATTCCCGTTGAATTTGAAACCTGATGTGCATACTACAGCTCTTCACGTTTGTAGGGATGCCCAACATGTCCATATGTACTGTGGAAATATGGAGAAAACCAAGAAATGAGCCAACTCAAACAAATTCAGATTAGTTGCTAAGCCTCCTGACTTTGCTCTTCCCCAAACGGCCAAATATGGTTTCACATTGAATTTGAAACCCGATTTGCATACTACAGCTCTTCACGTTTGTAGGGATGCCCAACATGTCCATATCTACTTTGGAAATATGGAGAAAAGCCAGAAAAAATCCAACTCAAACAAATCAAGATTTCAACAATTATGTTGCTAAACCTCCTGACTTTGTGCTGTCCCAAAACAGCCAAATATCGATTCCCGTTGAATTTGAAACCTGATTCGCATACTACAGCTCTTCACGTTTGTAGGGATGCCCAACATGTCCATATCTACTGTGGAATTATGGAGAAAAGCCAGAAAAAAGCAAACTCAAACAAATCAAGATTGCGACAATTCTGTTGCTAAACCTCCTGACTTTGTGCTGTCCCCAAACGGCCAAATACGGGTTCCCGTTGAATTTGAAACCTGATTTGCATACCACAGCTCTTCCCGTTTGTAGGGATGCCCAACATGTCCATATCTACTGTGGAATTATGGAGAAAAGCCAGAAAAAAGCCAACTCAAACAAATCACGATTTCAACAATCATGTTGCTAAAACCTCCTGACTTTTTTCTGTCCCCAAATGGCCAAATATGAATTCCCGTTGAATTTGAAACCGGATTTGCATACTACAGCTCTTCACGTTTGTAGGGATGCCCAACATGTCCATATCTACTGTGGAAATATGGAGAAAAGCCAGAAAAAAGCCAACTCAAACAAATCCAGATTTGTTGCAAAACCTCCTGACTTTGTTCTGTCCCCAAACGGCCAAATATGGATTCCCGTTGAATTTGAAACCTGATTTGCATACGACAGCTCTTCACGTTTGTAGGGATGCCCAACATGTCCATATCTACTGTGGAATTATGGAGAAAAGCCAGAAAAAAGCCAACTCAAACAAATCAAGATTTCGACAATTATGTTGCTAAACCTCCTGACTTTGTGCTGTCCCAAACGGCCAAATACGGGTTCCCGTTGAATTTGAAACCTGATTTGCATACCACGGCTCTTCACGTTTGTAGGGATGCCCAACATGTCCATATCTACTGTGGAATTATGGAGAAAAGCCAGAAAAAAGCCAACTCAAACAAATCAAGATTTCGACAATTATGTTGCTAAACATCCTGACTTTGTGCTGTCCCCAAACGGCCAAATACGGGTTCCCGTTGAATTTGAAAGCTGATTTGCATACTACAGCTCTTCACGTTTGTAGGTATGCCCAACATGTCCATATCGACTGTGGAATTATGGAAAAAAGCCAGAAAAAAAGCCAACTCAAACATATTCAGATTTGTTGCTAAGCCTCCTGACTTTGTGCTATCCCCAAACGGCCAAATATGGATTCCCGTTGAATTTGAAACCGAATTCGCATACTACAGCTCTTCACGTTTGTAGGGATGCCCAACATGTCCATGTCTACTGTGGAATTATGGAGAAAAGCCAGAAAAAAGCCAACTCAAACAAATCAAGATTTCGACAATTATGTTGCTAAACCTCCTGACTTTGTGCTGTCCCCAAACGGCCAAATACGGGTTCCCGTTGAATTTGAAACCTGATTCGCATACTACAGCTCTTCACGTTTGTAGGTATGCCCAACATTTCCATATCGACTGTGGAATTATGGAAAAAAGCCAGAAAAAAGCCAACTCAAACAAATCCAGATTTGTTGCAAAACCTCCTGACTTTGTTCTGTCCCCAAACGGCCAAATATGGATTCCCGTTGAATTTGAAACCTGATTTGCATACGACAGCTCTTCACGTTTGTAGGGATGCCCAACATGTCCATATCTACTGTGGAATTATGGAGAAAAGCCAGAAAAAAGCCAACTCAAACAAATCAAGATTTCGACAATTATGTTGCTAAACCTCCTGACTTTGTGCTGTCCCAAACGGCCAAATACGGGTTCCCGTTGAATTTGAAACCTGATTTGCATACCACGGCTCTTCACGTTTGTAGGGATGCCCAACATGTCCATATCTACTGTGGAATTATGGAGAAAAGCCAGAAAAAAGCCAACTCAAACAAATCAAGATTTCGACAATTATGTTGCTAAACATCCTGACTTTGTGCTGTCCCCAAACGGCCAAATACGGGTTCCCGTTGAATTTGAAAGCTGATTTGCATACTACAGCTCTTCACGTTTGTAGGTATGCCCAACATGTCCATATCGACTGTGGAATTATGGAAAAAAGCCAGAAAAAAAGCCAACTCAAACATATTCAGATTTGTTGCTAAGCCTCCTGACTTTGTGCTATCCCCAAACGGCCAAATATGGATTCCCGTTGAATTTGAAACCGAATTCGCATACTACAGCTCTTCACGTTTGTAGGGATGCCCAACATGTCCATGTCTACTGTGGAATTATGGAGAAAAGCCAGAAAAAAGCCAACTCAAACAAATCAAGATTTCGACAATTATGTTGCTAAACCTCCTGACTTTGTGCTGTCCCCAAACGGCCAAATACGGGTTCCCGTTGAATTTGAAACCTGATTCGCATACTACAGCTCTTCACGTTTGTAGGTATGCCCAACATTTCCATATCGACTGTGGAATTATGGAAAAAAGCCAGAAAAAAAGCCAACTCAAACAAATTCAGATTTGTTGATAAGCCTCCTGACTTTGCTCTTCCCCAAACGGCCAAATATGGTTTCACGTTGAATTTGAAACCTGATTTGCATACTACAGCTCTTCTCGTTTGTAGAGATGCCCAAAATGTCCATATCTACTTTGGAAATATGGAGAAAAGCCAGAAAAAAGCCAACTCAAACAAATTAAGATTTCAACAATTATGTTGCTAAACCTCCTGACTTTGTGCTGTCCCAAAACGGCAAAATATCGATTCCCGTTGAATTTGAAACCGAATTCGCATACTACAGCTCTTCACGTTTGTAGGGATGCCAAACATGTCCATGTCTACTGTGGAATTATGGAGAAAAGCCAGAAAAAAGCCAACTCAAACAAATCAAGATTTCGACAATTATGTTGCTAAACCTCCTGACTTTGTGCTGTCCCAAAACAGCCAAATATCGATTCCCGTTGAATTTGAAACCTCATTCGCATACTACAGCTCTTCACGTTTGTAGCGATGCCCAACATGTCCATATCTACTGTGGAATTATGGAGAAAAGCCAGAAAAAAACAAACTCAAACAAATCAAGATTTCAACAATTATGTTGCTAAACCTCCTGACTTTGTGCTGTCCCAAAACAGCCAAATATCAATTCCCGTTGAATTTGAAACCTGATTCGCATACTACAGCTTTTCACGTTTGTAGGGATGCCCAACATGTCCATATCTACTCTGGAATTATGGAGAAAAGCCAGAAAAAAAGCCAACTCAAACAAATCAAGATTTCAACAATTATGTTGCTAAACCTCCTGACTTTGTGCTGTCCCAAAACCGCAAAATATCGATTCCCGTTGAATTTGAAACCGAATTCGCATACTACAGCTCTTCACGTTTGTAGGGATGCCCAACATGTCCATGTCTACTGTGGAATTATGGAGAAAAGCCAGAAAAAAGCCAACTCAAACAAATCAAGATTTCGACAATTATGTTGCTAAACCTCCTGACTTTGTGCTGTCCCCAAACGGCCAAATATGGGTTCCCGTTGAATTTGAAACCTGATTTGCATACTACAGCTCTTCACGTTTGTAGGGATGCCCAACATGTCCATATCTACTGTGGAATTATGGAGAAAAGCCAGAAAAAAGCCAACTCAAACAAATCAAGATTTCAACAATTATATTGCTAAACCTCCTGACTTTTTTCTGTCCCCAAACGGCCAAATATGAATTCCCGTTGAATTTGAAAACTGATGTGCATACTACAGCTCTTCACGTTTGTAGGGATGCCCAACATGTCCATATGTACTGTGGAAATATGGAGAAAACCAAGAAATGAGCCAACTCAAACAAATTCAGATTAGTTGCTAAACCTCCTGACTTTGTGCTATCCCCAAACGGCCAAATATGGATTCCCGTTGAGTTTGAAACCAGATTTGTATACTACAGCTCTTCACGTTTGTAGGGATGCCCAACATGTCCATATCTACTGTGGAAATATGGAGAAAAGCCAGAAAAAAGCCAACTCAAACAAATCAAGATTTCGACAATTATGTTGCTAAACCTCCTGACTT
This sequence comes from Zingel zingel, assembly GCA_023566125.1. Classification (NCBI taxonomy): domain Eukaryota; kingdom Metazoa; phylum Chordata; class Actinopteri; order Perciformes; family Percidae; genus Zingel; species Zingel zingel. The sequence continues at coordinate 16,375,465 of CM042322.1, read as the reverse complement.
TGTGCTGTCCCCAAACGGCCAAATACGGGTTCCCGTTGAATTTGAAACCTGATTTGCATACTACAGCTCTTCACGTTTGTAGGGATGCCCAACATGTCCATATCTACTGTGGAATTATGGAGAAAAGCCAGAAAAAAGCCAACTCAAACAAATCAAGATTTCGACAATTATGTTGCTAAACATCCTGAATTTGTGCTGTCCCCAAACGGCCAAATACGGGTTCCCGTTGAATTTGAAACCTGATTTGCATACTACAGCTCTTCACGTTTGTAGGTATGCCCAACATTTCCATATCGACTGTGGAATTATGGAAAAAAGCCAGAAAAAAAGCCAACTCAAACATATTCAGATTTGTTGCTAAGCCTCCTGACTTTGCTCTTCCCCAAACGGCCAAATATGGTTTCACATTGAATTTGAAACCCGATTTGCATACTGCAGCTCTTCACGTTTGTAGGGATGCCCAACATGTCCATATCTACTTTGGAAATATGGAGAAAAGCCAGAAAAAAGCCAACTCAAACAAATCAAGATTTCAACAATTATGTTGCTAAACCTCCTGACTTTGTGCTGTCCCAAAATGGCCAAATATCGATTCCCGTTGAATTTGAAACCTAATTCGCATACTACAGCTCTTCACGTTTGTAGGGATGCCCAACATGTCCATATCTACTGTGGAATTATGGAGAAAAGCCAGAAAAAATCCAACTCAAACAAATCAAGATTTCGACAATTATGTTGCTAAACCTCCTGAGTTTGTGCTGTCCCCAAACGGCCAAATACGGGTTCCCGTTGAATTTGAAACCTGATTTGCATACCACAGCTCTTCACGTTTGTAGGGATGTCCAACATGTCCATATCTACTGTGGAATTATGGAGAAAAGCCAGAAAAAAGCCAACTCAAACAAAAAACGATTTCAACACTTATGTTGCTAAAACCTCCTGACTTTTTTCTGTCCCCAAACAGCCAAATATGAATTGCCGTTGAATTTGAAACCTGATTTGCATACTACAGCTCTTCACGTTTGTAGGGCTGCCCAAAATGTCCATATCTACTGTGGAAATATGGAGAAAACCAAGAAATAAGCCAACTCAAACAAATTCAGATTAGTTGCTAAACCTCCTGACTTTGTGCTATCCCCAAACGGCCAAAAATTGATTCCCGTTTAGTTTGAAACCTGATTTGTATACTACAGCTCTTCACGTTTGTAGGGATGCCCAATATTTCCATATCTACTGTGGAAATATGGAGAAAAGCCAGAAAAAAGCCAACTCAAACCAATCAAGATTTCGACAATTATGTTGCTAAACCTCCTGACTTTGTGCTGTCCCCAAACGGCCAAATATGGGTTCCCGTTGAATTTGAAACCTTATTTGCATACTACAGCTCTTCACGTTTGTAGGGATGCCCAACATGTCCATATCTACTGTGGAATTATGGAGAAAAGCCAGAAAAAAGCCAACTCAAACAAATCAAGATTTCGACAATTATGTTGCTAAACATCCTGACTTTGTGCTGTCCCCAAACGGCCAAATACGGGTTCCCGTTGAATTTGAAACCTGATTTGCATACTACAGCTCTTCACGTTTGTAGGTATGCCCAACATTTCCATATCGACTGTGGAATTATGGAAAAAAGCCAGAAAAAAAGCCAACTCAAACATATTCAGATTTGTTGCTAAGCCTCCTGACTTTGCTCTTCCCCAAACGGCCAAATATGGTTTCACATTGAATTTGAAACCTGATTTGCATACTACAGCTCTTCACGTTTGTAGGGATGCCCAACATGTCCATATCTACTTTGGAAATATGGAGAAAAGCCAGAAAAAAGCCAACTCAAACAAATCAAGATTTCAACAATTATGTTGCTAAACCTCCTGACTTTGTGCTGTCCCAAAATGGCCAAATATCGATTCCCGTTGAATTTGAAACCTAATTCGCATACTACAGCTCTTCACGTTTGTAGGGACGCCCAACATGTCCATATCTACTGTGGAATTATGGAGAAAAGCTAGAAAAAATCCAACTCAAACAAATCAAGATTTCGACAATTATGTTGCTAAACCTCCTGAGTTTGTGCTGTCCCCAAACGGCCAAATACGGGTTCCCGTTGAAATTGAAACCTGATTTGCATACCACAGCTCTTCACGTTTGTAGGGATGTCCAACATGTCCATATCTACTGTGGAATTATGGAGAAAAGCGAGAAAAAAGCCAACTCAAACAAAAAACGATTTCAACAATTATGTTGCTAAACATCCTGACTTTGTGCTGTCCCCAAACGGCCAAATACGGGTTCCCGTTGAATTTGAAACCTGATTTGCATACTACAGCTCTTCACGTTTGTAGGTATGCCCAACATTTCCATATCGACTGTGGAATTATGGAAAAAAGCCAGAAAAAAAGCCAACTCAAACATATTCAGATTTGTTGCTAAGCCTCCTGACTTTGCTCTTCCCCAAACGGCCAAATATGGTTTCACATTGAATTTGAAACCTGATTTGCATACTACAGCTCTTCACGTTTGTAGGGATGCCCAACATGTCCATATCTACTTTGGAAATATGGAGAAAAGCCAGAAAAAAGCCAACTCAAACAAATCAAGATTTCAACAATTATGTTGCTAAACCTCCTGACTTTGTGCTGTCCCAAAATGGCCAAATATCGATTCCCGTTGAATTTGAAACCTAATTCGCATACTACAGCTCTTCACGTTTGTAGGGACGCCCAACATGTCCATATCTACTGTGGAATTATGGAGAAAAGCTAGAAAAAATCCAACTCAAACAAATCAAGATTTCGACAATTATGTTGCTAAACCTCCTGAGTTTGTGCTGTCCCCAAACGGCCAAATACGGGTTCCCGTTGAAATTGAAACCTGATTTGCATACCACAGCTCTTCACGTTTGTAGTGATGTCCAACATGTCCATATCTACTGTGGAATTATGGAGAAAAGCCAGAAAAAAGCCAACTCAAACAAAAAACGATTTCAACAATTATGTTGCTAAAACCTCCTGACTTTTTTCTGTCCCCAAACAGCCAAATATGAATTGCCGTTGAATTTGAAACCTGATTTGCATACTACAGCTCTTCACGTTTGTAGGGCTGCCCAAAATGTCCATATCTACTGTGGAAATATGGAGAAAACCAAGAAATAAGCCAACTCAAACAAATTCAGATTAGTTGCTAAACCTCCTGACTTTGTGCTATCCCCAAACGGCCAAATATGGATTCCCGTTTAGTTTGAAACCTGATTTGTATACTACAGCTCTTCACGTTTGTAGGGATGCCCAATATTTCCATATCTACTGTGGAAATATGGAGAAAAGCCAGAAAAAAGCCAACTCAAACAAATCAAGATTTCGACAATTATGTTGCTAAACCTCCTGACTTTGTGCTGTCCCCAAACGGCCAAATACGGGTTCCCGTTGAATTTGAAACCTGATTTGCATACTACAGCTCTTCACGTTTGTAGGGATGCCCAACATGTCCATATCTACTGTGGAATTATGGAGAAAAGCCAGAAAAAATCCAACTCAAACAAATCAAGATTTCAACAATTATGTTGCTAAACCTCCTGACTTTGTGCTGTCCCAAAACAGCCAAATATCGATTCCCGTTGAATTTGAAACCTGATTCGCATACTACAGCTCTTCACGTTTGTAGGGATGCCCAACATGTCCATATCTACTGTGGAATTATGGAGAAAAGCCAGAAAAAAGCAAACTCAAACAAATCAAGATTGCGACAATTCTGTTGCTAAACCTCCTGACTTTGTGCTGTCCCCAAACGGCCAAATACGGGTTCCCGTTGAATTTGAAACCTGATTTGCATACCACAGCTCTTCCCGTTTGTAGGGATGCCCAACATGTCCATATCTACTGTGGAATTATGGAGAAAAGCCAGAAAAAAGCCAACTCAAACAAATCACGATTTCAACAATCATGTTGCTAAAACCTCCTGACTTTTTTCTGTCCCCAAATGGCCAAATATGAATTCCCGTTGAATTTGAAACCGGATTTGCATACTACAGCTCTTCACGTTTGTAGGGATGCCCAACATGTCCATATCTACTGTGGAAATATGGAGAAAAGCCAGAAAAAACCCAACTCAAACAAATTCAGATTTGTTGCTAAACCTCCTGACTTTGTGCTATCCCCAAACGGCCAAATATGGATTCCCGTTGAGTTTGAAACCTGATTTGTATACTACAGCTCTTCACGTTTGTAGGGATGCCCAACATGTCCATATCTACTGTGGAAATATGGAGAAAAGCCAGAAAAAAGCCAACTCAAACAAATCCAGATTTGTTGCAAAACCTCCTGACTTTGTTCTGTCCCCAAACGGCCAAATATGGATTCCCGTTGAATTTGAAACCTGATTTGCATACGACAGCTCTTCACGTTTGTAGGGATGCCCAACATGTCCATATCTACTGTGGAATTATGGAGAAAAGCCAGAAAAAAGCCAACTCAAACAAATCAAGATTTCGACAATTATGTTGCTAAACCTCCTGACTTTGTGCTGTCCCAAACGGCCAAATACGGGTTCCCGTTGAATTTGAAACCTGATTTGCATACCACGGCTCTTCACGTTTGTAGGGATGCCCAACATGTCCATATCTACTGTGGAATTATGGAGAAAAGCCAGAAAAAAGCCAACTCAAACAAATCACGATTTCAACAATTATGTTGCTAAAACCTCCTGACTTTTTTCTGTCCCCAAACGGCCAAATATGAATTCCCGTTGAATTTGAAACGTGATGTGCATACTACAGCTCTTCACGTTTGTAGGGATGCCCAACATGTCCATATCTACTGTGGAAATATGGAGAAAACCAAGAAATAAGCCAACTCAAACAAATTCAGATTAGTTGCTAAACCTCCTGATTTTGTGCTATCCCCAAACGGCCAAATATGGATTCCCGTTGAGTTTGAAACCTGATTTGTATACTACAGCTCTTCACGTTTGTAGGGATGCCCAACATGTCCATATCTACTGTGGAAATATGGAGAAAAGCCAGAAAAAAGCCAACTCAAACAAATCAAGATTTCGACAATTATGTTGCTAAACATCCTGACTTTGTGCTGTCCCCAAACGGCCAAATACGGGTTCCCGTTGAATTTGAAACCTGATTTGCATAATACAGCTCTTCACGTTTGTTGGGATGCCCAACATGTCCATATCTACTGTGGAATTATGGAGAAAAGCCAGAAAAATGCCAACTCAAACAAATACAGATTTCGACAATTATGTTGCTAAACCTCCTGACTTTGTGCTGTCCCAAAACGGCCAAATATTGATTCCCATTGAAATTGAAACCTAATTCGCATACTACAGCTCTTCACGTTTGTAGCGATGCCCAACATTTCCATATCTACTGTGGAATTATGGAGAAAAGCCAGAAAAAAGCCAACTCAAACAAATCAAGATTTCGACAATTATGTTGCTAAACCTCCTGACTTTGTGCTGTCCCCAAACGGCCAAATACGGGTTCCCGTTGAATTTGAAACCTGATTTGCATACTACAGCTCTTCACGTTTGTAGGGATGCCCAACATGTCCATATCTACTGTGGAATTATGGAGAAAAGCCAGAAAAAAGCCAACTCAAACAAATCAAGATTTCAACAATTATGTTGCTAAACCTCCTGACTTTGTGCTGTCCCAAAACAGCCAAATATCGATTCCCGTTGAATTTGAAACCTGATTCGCATACTACAGCTCTTCACGTTTGTAGGGATGCCCAACATGTCCATATCTACTGTGGAATTATGGAGAAAAGCCAGAAAAAAGCCAACTCAAACAAATCAAGATTTCGACAATTATGTTGCTAAACCTCCTGACTTTGTGCTGTCCCCAAACGGCCAAATACGGGTTCCCGTTGAATTTGAAACCTGATTTGCATACCACAGCTCTTCACGTTTGTAGGGATGCCCAACATGTCCATATCTACTGTGGAAATATGGAGAAAACCAAGAAATAAGCCAACTCAAACAAATTCAGATTAGTTGCTAAACCTCCTGACTTTGTGCTATCCCCAAACGGCCAAATATGGATTCCCGTTGAGTTTGAAACCTGATTTGTATACTACAGCTCTTCACGTTTGTAGGGATGCCCAACATTTCCATATCTACTGTGGAAATATGGAGAAAAGCCAGAAAAAAGCCAACTCAAACAAATCAAGATTTCGACAATTATGTTGCTAAACCTCCTGACTTTGTGCTGTCCCCAAACGGCCAAATACGGGTTCCCGTTGAATTTGAAACCTGATTTGCATAATACAGCTCTTCACGTTTGTTGGGATGCCCAACATGTCCATATCTACTGTGGAATTATGGAGAAAAGCCAGAAAAATGCCAACTCAAACAAATACAGATTTCGACAATTATGTTGCTAAACCTCCTGACTTTGTGCTGTCCCAAAACGGCCAAATATCGATTCCCATTGAATTTGAAACCTGATTCGCATACTACAGCTCTTCACGTTTGTAGGTATGCCCAACATTTCCATATCGACTTTGGAATTATGGAAAAAAGCCAGAAAAAAAGCCAACTCAAACAAATTCAGATTTGTTGCTAAGCCTCCTGACTTTGCTCTTCCCCAAACGGCCAAATATGGTTTCACATTGAATTTGAAACCTGATTTGCATACTACAGCTCTTCACGTTTGTAGGGATGCCCAACATGTCCATATCTACTGTGGAAATATGGAGAAAAGCCAGAAAAAAGCCAACTCAAACAAATCAAGATTTCAACAATTATGTTGCTAAACCTCCTGACTTTGTGCTGTCCCAAAACGGCCAAATATCGATTCCCGTTGAATTTGAAACCTAATTCGCATACTACAGCTCTTCACGTTTGTAGCGATGCCCAACATTTCCATATCTACTGTGGAATTATGGAGAAAAGCCAGAAAAAAGCCAACTCAAACAAATCAAGATTTCGACAATTATGTTGCTAAACCTCCTGACTTTGTGCTGTCCCCAAACGGCCAAATACGGGTTCCCGTTGAATTTGAAACCTGATTTGCATACTACAGCTCTTCACGTTTGTAGGGATGCCCAACATGTCCATATCTACTGTGGAAATATGGAGAAAAGCCAGAAAAAGCCAACTCAAACAAATCAAGATTTCGACAATTATGTTGCTAAACCTCCTGACTTTGTGCTGTCCCCAAACGGCCAAATACGGGTTCCCGTTGAATTTGAAACCTGATTTGCATACTACAGCTCTTCACGTTTGTAGGGATGCCCAACATGTCCATATCTACTGTGGAATTATGGAGAAAAGCCAGAAAAAAGCCAACTCAAACAAATCAAGATTTCGACAATTATGTTGCTAAACCTCCTGACTTTGTGCTGTCCCCAAACGGCCAAATATGGGTTCCCGTTGAATTTGAAACCTTATTTGCATACTACAGCTCTTCAGGTTTGTAGGGATGCCCAACATGTCCATATCTACTGTGGAATTATGGAGAAAAGCCAGAAAAAAGCCAACTCAAACAAATCAAGATTTCGACAATTATGTTGCTAAACATCCTGACTTTGTGCTGTCCCCAAACGGCCAAATACGGGTTCCCGTTGAATTTGAAACCTGATTTGCATACTACATCTCTTCACGTTTGTAGGTATGCCCAACATTTCCATATCGACTGTGGAATTATGGAAAAAAGCCAGAAAAAAAGCCAACTCAAACATATTCAGATTTGTTGCTAAGCCTCCTGACTTTGCTCTTCCCCAAACGGCCAAATATGGTTTCACATTGAATTTGAAACCTGATTTGCATACTACAGCTCTTCACGTTTGTAGGGATGCCCAACATGTCCATATCTACTTTGGAAATATGGAGAAAAGCCAGAAAAAAGCCAACTCAAACAAATCAAGATTTCAACAATTATGTTGCTAAACCTCCTGACTTTGTGCTGTCCCAAAACGGCCAAATATCGATTCCCGTTGAATTTGAAACCTAATTCGCATACTACAGCTCTTCACGTTTGTAGCGATGCCCAACATTTCCATATCTACTGTGGAATTATGGAGAAAAGCCAGAAAAAAGCCAACTCAAACAAATCAAGATTTCGACAATTATGTTGCTAAACCTCCTGACTTTGTGCTGTCCCCAAACGGCCAAATACGGGTTCCCGTTGAATTTGAAACCTGATTTGCATACTACAGCTCTTCACGTTTGTAGGGATGCCCAACATGTCCATATCTACTGTGGAAATATGGAGAAAAGCCAGAAAAAAGCCAACTCAAACAAATCAAGATTTCGACAATTATGTTGCTAAACCTCCTGACTTTGTGCTGTCCCCAAACGGCCAAATACGGGTTCCCGTTGAATTTGAAACCTGATTTGCATACTACAGCTCTTCACGTTTGTAGGGATGCCCAACATGTCCATATCTACTGTGGAATTATGGAGAAAAGCCAGAAAAAAGCCAACTCAAACAAATCAAGATTTCGACAATTATGTTGCTAAACCTCCTGACTTTGTGCTGTCCCCAAACGGCCAAATATGGGTTCCCGTTGAATTTGAAACCTTATTTGCATACTACAGCTCTTCACGTTTGTAGGGATGCCCAACATGTCCATATCTACTGTGGAATTATGGAGAAAAGCCAGAAAAAAGCCAACTCAAACAAATCAAGATTTCGACAATTATGTTGCTAAACATCCTGACTTTGTGCTGTCCCCAAACGGCCAAATACGGGTTCCCGTTGAATTTGAAACCTGATTTGCATACTACAGCTCTTCACGTTTGTAGGTATGCCCAACATTTCCATATCGACTGTGGAATTATGGAAAAAAGCCAGAAAAAAAGCCAACTCAAACATATTCAGATTTGTTGCTAAGCCTCCTGACTTTGCTCTTCCCCAAACGGCCAAATATGGTTTCACATTGAATTTGAAACCTGATTTGCATACTACAGCTCTTCACGTTTGTAGGGATGCCCAACATGTCCATAACTACTTTGGAAATATGGAGAAAAGCCAGAAAAAAGCCAACTCAAACAAATCAAGATTTCAACAATTATGTTGCTAAACCTCCTGAGTTTGTGCTGTCCCCAAACGGCCAAATACGGGTTCCCGTTGAAATTGAAACCTGATTTGCATACCACAGCTCTTCACGTTTGTAGGGATGTCCAACATGTCAATATCTACTGTGGAATTATGGAGAAAAGCCAGAAAAAAGCCAACTCAAACAAAAAACGATTTCAACAATTATGTTGCTAAAACCTCCTGACTTTTTTCTGTCCCCAAACAGCCAAATATGAATTGCCGTTGAATTTGAAACCTGATTTGCATACTACAGCTCTTCACGTTTGTAGGGCTGCCCAAAATGTCCATATCTACTGTGGAAATATGGAGAAAACCAAGAAATAAGCCAACTCAAACAAATTCAGATTAGTTGCTAAACCTCCTGAATTTGTGCTATCCCCAAACGGCCAAATATGGATTCCCGTTTAGTTTGAAACCTGATTTGTATACTACAGCTCTTCACGTTTGTAGGGATGCCCAATATTTCCATATCTACTGTGGAAATATGGAGAAAAGCCAGAAAAAAGCCAACTCAAACAAATCAAGATTTCGACAATTATGTTGCTAAACCTCCTGACTTTGTGCTGTCCCCAAACGGCCAAATACGGGTTCCCGTTGAATTTGAAACCTGATTTGCATACTACAGCTCTTCACGTTTGTAGGGATGCCCAACATGTCCATATCTACTGTGGAATTATGGAGAAAAGCCAGAAAAAATCCAACTCAAACAAATCAAGATTTCAACAATTATGTTGCTAAACCTCCTGACTTTGTGCTGTCCCAAAACAGCCAAATATCGATTCCCGTTGAATTTGAAACCTGATTCGCATACTACAGCTCTTCACGTTTGTAGGGATGCCCAACATGTCCATATCTACTGTGGAATTATGGAGAAAAGCCAGAAAAAAGCAAACTCAAACAAATCAAGATTGCGACAATTATGTTGCTAAACCTCCTGACTTTGTGCTGTCCCCAAACGGCCAAATACGGGTTCCCGTTGAATTTGAAACCTGATTTGCATACCACAGCTCTTCCCGTTTGTAGGGATGCCCAACATGTCCATATCTACTGTGGAATTATGGAGAAAAGCCAGAAAAAAGCCAACTCAAACAAATCACGATTTCAACAATCATGTTGCTAAAACCTCCTGACTTTTTTCTGTCCCCAAACGGCCAAATATGAATTCCCGTTGAATTTGAAACCGGATTTGCATACTACAGCTCTTCACGTTTGTAGGGATGCCCAACATGTCCATATCTACTGTGGAAATATGGAGAAAAGCCAGAAAAAACCCAACTCAAACAAATTCAGATTTGTTGCTAAACCTCCTGACTTTGTGCTATCCCCAAACGGCCAAATATGGATTCCCGTTGAGTTTGAAACCTGATTTGTATACTACAGCTCTTCACGTTTGTAGGGATGACCAACATGTCCATATCTACTGTGGAAATATGGAGAAAAGCCAGAAAAAAGCCAACTCAAACAAATCCAGATTTGTTGCAAAACCTCCTGACTTTGTTCTGTCCCCAAACGGCCAAATATGGATTCCCGTTGAATTTGAAACCTGATTTGCATACGACAGCTCTTCACGTTTGTAGGGATGCCCAACATGTCCATATCTACTGTGGAATTATGGAGAAAAGCCAGAAAAAAGCCAACTCAAACAAATCAAGATTTCGACAATTATGTTGCTAAACCTCCTGACTTTGTGCTGTCCCAAACGGCCAAATACGGGTTCCCGTTGAATTTGAAACCTGATTTGCATACCACGGCTCTTCACGTTTGTAGGGATGCCCAACATGTCCATATCTACTGTGGAATTATGGAGAAAAGCCAGAAAAAAGCCAACTCAAACAAATCACGATTTCAACAATTATGTTGCTAAAACCTCCTGACTTTTCTCTGTCCCCAAACGGCCAAATATGAATTCCCGTTGAATTTGAAACGTGATGTGCATACTACAGCTCTTCACGTTTGTAGGGATGCCCAACATGTCCATATCTACTGTGGAAATATGGAGAAAACCAAGAAATAAGCCAACTCAAACAAATTCAGATTAGTTGCTAAACCTCCTGATTTTGTGCTATCCCCAAACGGCCAAATATGGATTCCCGTTGAGTTTGAAACCTGATTTGTATACTACAGCTCTTCACGTTTGTAGGGATGCCCAACATGTCCATATCTACTGTGGAAATATGGAGAAAAGCCAGAAAAAAGCCAACTCAAACAAATCAAGATTTCGACAATTATGTTGCTAAACCTCCTGACTTTGTGCTGTCCCCAAACGGCCAAATACGGGTTCCCGTTGAATTTGAAATCAGATTTGCATACTACAGCTCTTCACGTTTGTAGGGATGCCCAACATGTCCATATCTACTGTGGAATTATGGAGAAAAGCCAGAAAAAAGCCAACTCAAACAAATCAAGATTTCGACAATTATGTTGCTAAACATCCTGACTTTGTGCTGTCCCCAAACGGCCAAATACGGGTTCCCGTTGAATTTGAAACCTGATTTGCATAATACAGCTCGTCACGTTTGTTGGGATGCCCAAGATGTCCATATCTACTGTGGAATTATGGAGAAAAGCCAGAAAAATGCCAACTCAAACAAATACAGATTTCGACAATTATGTTGCTAAACCTCCTGACTTTGTGCTGTCCCAAAACGGCCAAATATCGATTCCCATTGAAATTGAAACCTAATTCGCATACTACAGCTCTTCACGTTTGTAGCGATGCCCAACATTTCCATATCTACTGTGGAATTATGGAGAAAAGCCAGAAAAAAGCCAACTCAAACAAATCAAGATTTCGACAATTATGTTGCTAAACCTCCTGACTTTGTGCTGTCCCCAAACGGCCAAATACGGGTTCCCGTTGAATTTGAAACCTGATTTGCATACTACAGCTCTTCACGTTTGTAGGGATGCCCAACATGTCCATATCTACTGTGGAATTATGGAGAAAAGCCAGAAAAAAGCCAACTCAAACAAATCAAGATTTCAACAATTATGTTGCTAAACCTCCTGACTTTGTGCTGTCCCAAAACAGCCAAATATCGATTCCCGTTGAATTTGAAACCTGATTCGCATACTACAGCTCTTCACGTTTGTAGGGATGCCCAACATGTCCATATCTACTGTGGAATTATGGAGAAAAGCCAGAAAAAAGCCAACTCAAACAAATCAAGATTTCGACAATTATGTTGCTAAACCTCCTGACTTTGTGCTGTCCCCAAACGGCCAAATACGGGTTCCCGTTGAATTTGAAACCTGATTTGCATACCACAGCTCTTCACGTTTGTAGGGATGCCCAACATGTCCATATCTCCTGTGGAAATATGGAGAAAACCAAGAAATAAGCCAACTCAAACAAATTCAGATTAGTTGCTAAACCTCCTGACTTTGTGCTATCCCCAAACGGCCAAATATGGATTCCCGTTGAGTTTGAAACCTGATTTGTATACTATAGCTCTTCACGTTTGTAGGGATGCCCAACATTTCCATATCTACTGTGGAAATATGGAGAAAAGCCAGAAAAAAGCCAACTCAAACAAATCAAGATTTCGACAATTATGTTGCTAAACCTCCTGACTTTGTGCTGTCCCCAAACGGCCAAATACGGGTTCCCGTTGAATTTGAAACCTGATTTGCATACTACAGCTCTTCACGTTTGTAGGTATGCCCAACATTTCCATATCGACTGTGGAATTATGGAAAAAAGCCAGAAAAAAAGCCAACTCAAACATATTCAGATTTGTTGCTAAGCCTCCTGACTTTGCTCTTCCCCAAACGGCCAAATATGGTTTCACATTGAATTTGAAACCTGATTTGCATACTACAGCTCTTCACGTTTGTAGGGATGCCCAACATGTCCATATCTACTTTGGAAATATGGAGAAAAGCCAGAAAAAAGCCAACTCAAACAAATCAAGATTTCAACAATTATGTTGCTAAACCTCCTGAGTTTGTGCTGTCCCCAAACGGCCAAATACGGGTTCCCGTTGAAATTGAAACCTGATTTGCATACCACAGCTCTTCACGTTTGTAGGGATGTCCAACATGTCAATATCTACTGTGGAATTATGGAGAAAAGCCAGAAAAAAGCCAACTCAAACAAAAAACGATTTCAACAATTATGTTGCTAAAACCTCCTGACTTTTTTCTGTCCCCAAACAGCCAAATATGAATTGCCGTTGAATTTGAAACCTGATTTGCATACTACAGCTCTTCACGTTTGTAGGGCTGCCCAAAATGTCCATATCTACTGTGGAAATATGGAGAAAACCAAGAAATAAGCCAACTCAAACAAATTCAGATTAGTTGCTAAACCTCCTGAATTTGTGCTATCCCCAAACGGCCAAATATGGATTCCCGTTTAGTTTGAAACCTGATTTGTATACTACAGCTCTTCACGTTTGTAGGGATGCCCAATATTTCCATATCTACTGTGGAAATATGGAGAAAAGCCAGAAAAAAGCCAACTCAAACAAATCAAGATTTCGACAATTATGTTGCTAAACCTCCTGACTTTGTGCTGTCCCCAAACGGCCAAATACGGGTTCCCGTTGAATTTGAAACCTGATTTGCATACTACAGCTCTTCACGTTTGTAGGGATGCCCAACATGTCCATATCTACTGTGGAATTATGGAGAAAAGCCAGAAAAAATCCAACTCAAACAAATCAAGATTTCAACAATTATGTTGCTAAACCTCCTGACTTTGTGCTGTCCCAAAACAGCCAAATATCGATTCCCGTTGAATTTGAAACCTGATTCGCATACTACAGCTCTTCACGTTTGTAGGGATGCCCAACATGTCCATATCTACTGTGGAATTATGGAGAAAAGCCAGAAAAAAGCAAACTCAAACAAATCAAGATTGCGACAATTATGTTGCTAAACCTCCTGACTTTGTGCTGTCCCCAAACGGCCAAATACGGGTTCCCGTTGAATTTGAAACCTGATTTGCATACCACAGCTCTTCCCGTTTGTAGGGATGCCCAACATGTCCATATCTACTGTGGAATTATGGAGAAAAGCCAGAAAAAAGCCAACTCAAACAAATCACGATTTCAACAATCATGTTGCTAAAACCTCCTGACTTTTTTCTGTCCCCAAACGGCCAAATATGAATTCCCGTTGAATTTGAAACCGGATTTGCATACTACAGCTCTTCACGTTTGTAGGGATGCCCAACATGTCCATATCTACTGTGGAAATATGGAGAAAAGCCAGAAAAAACCCAACTCAAACAAATTCAGATTTGTTGCTAAACCTCCTGACTTTGTGCTATCCCCAAACGGCCAAATATGGATTCCCGTTGAGTTTGAAACCTGATTTGTATACTACAGCTCTTCACGTTTGTAGGGATGACCAACATGTCCATATCTACTGTGGAAATATGGAGAAAAGCCAGAAAAAAGCCAACTCAAACAAATCCAGATTTGTTGCAAAACCTCCTGACTTTGTTCTGTCCCCAAACGGCCAAATATGGATTCCCGTTGAATTTGAAACCTGATTTGCATACGACAGCTCTTCACGTTTGTAGGGATGCCCAACATGTCCATATCTACTGTGGAATTATGGAGAAAAGCCAGAAAAAAGCCAACTCAAACAAATCAAGATTTCGACAATTATGTTGCTAAACCTCCTGACTTTGTGCTGTCCCAAACGGCCAAATACGGGTTCCCGTTGAATTTGAAACCTGATTTGCATACCACGGCTCTTCACGTTTGTAGGGATGCCCAACATGTCCATATCTACTGTGGAATTATGGAGAAAAGCCAGAAAAAAGCCAACTCAAACAAATCACGATTTCAACAATTATGTTGCTAAAACCTCCTGACTTTTTTCTGTCCCCAAACGGCCAAATATGAATTCCCGTTGAATTTGAAACGTGATGTGCATACTACAGCTCTTCACGTTTGTAGGGATGCCCAACATGTCCATATCTACTGTGGAAATATGGAGAAAACCAAGAAATAAGCCAACTCAAACAAATTCAGATTAGTTGCTAAACCTCCTGATTTTGTGCTATCCCCAAACGGCCAAATATGGATTCCCGTTGAGTTTGAAACCTGATTTGTATACTACAGCTCTTCACGTTTGTAGGGATGCCCAACATGTCCATATCTACTGTGGAAATATGGAGAAAAGCCAGAAAAAAGCCAACTCAAACAAATCAAGATTTCGACAATTATGTTGCTAAACCTCCTGACTTTGTGCTGTCCCCAAACGGCCAAATACGGGTTCCCGTTGAATTTGAAATCAGATTTGCATACTACAGCTCTTCACGTTTGTAGGGATGCCCAACATGTCCATATCTACTGTGGAATTATGGAGAAAAGCCAGAAAAAAGCCAACTCAAACAAATCAAGATTTCGACAATTATGTTGCTAAACATCCTGACTTTGTGCTGTCCCCAAACGGCCAAATACGGGTTCCCGTTGAATTTGAAACCTGATTTGCATGATACAGCTCTTCACGTTTGTTGGGATGCCCAAGATGTCCATATCTACTGTGGAATTATGGAGAAAAGCCAGAAAAATGCCAACTCAAACAAATACAGATTTCGACAATTATGTTGCTAAACCTCCTGACTTTGTGCTGTCCCAAAACGGCCAAATATCGATTCCCATTGAAATTGAAACCTAATTCGCATACTACAGCTCTTCACGTTTGTAGCGATGCCCAACATTTCCATATCTACTGTGGAATTATGGAGAAAAGCCAGAAAAAATCCAACTCAAACAAATCAAGATTTCGACAATTATGTTGCTAAACCTCCTGACTTTGTGCTGTCCCCAAACGGCCAAATACGGGTTCCCGTTGAATTTGAAACCTGATTTGCATACTACAGCTCTTCACGTTTGTAGGGATGCCCAACATGTCCATATCTACTGTGGAATTATGGAGAAAAGCCAGAAAAAAGCCAACTCAAACAAATCAAGATTTCAACAATTATGTTGCTAAACCTCCTGACTTTGTGCTGTCCCAAAACAGCCAAATATCGATTCCCGTTGAATTTGAAACCTGATTCGCATACTACAGCTCTTCACGTTTGTAGGGATGCCCAACATGTCCATATCTACTGTGGAATTATGGAGAAAAGCCAGAAAAAAGCCAACTCAAACAAATCAAGATTTCGACAATTATGTTGCTAAACCTCCTGACTTTGTGCTGTCCCCAAACGGCCAAATACGGGTTCCCGTTGAATTTGAAACCTGATTTGCATACCACAGCTCTTCACGTTTGTAGGGATGCCCAACATGTCCATATCTCCTGTGGAAATATGGAGAAAACCAAGAAATAAGCCAACTCAAACAAATTCAGATTAGTTGCTAAACCTCCTGACTTTGTGCTATCCCCAAACGGCCAAATATGGATTCCCGTTGAGTTTGAAACCTGATTTGTATACTATAGCTCTTCACGTTTGTAGGGATGCCCAACATTTCCATATCTACTGTGGAAATATGGAGAAAAGCCAGAAAAAAGCCAACTCAAACAAATCAAGATTTCGACAATTATGTTGCTAAACCTCCTGACTTTGTGCTGTCCCCAAACGGCCAAATACGGGTTCCCGTTGAATTTGAAACCTGATTTGCATAACACAGCTCTTCACGTTTGTTGGGATGCCCAACATGTCCATATCTACTGTGGAATTATGGAGAAAAGCCAGAAAAATGCCAACTCAAACAAATACAGATTTCGACAATTATGTTGCTAAACCTCCTGACTTTGTGCTGTCCCAAAACGGCCAAATATCGATTCCCATTGAAATTGAAACCTAATTCGCATACTACAGCTCTTCACGTTTGTAGCGATGCCCAACATTTCCATATCTACTGTGGAATTATGGAGAAAAGCCAGAAAAAATCCAACTCAAACAAATCAAGATTTCGACAATTATGTTGCTAAACCTCCTGACTTTGTGCTGTCCCCAAACGGCCAAATACGGGTTCCCGTTGAATTTGAAACCTGATTTGCATACTACAGCTCTTCACGTTTGTAGGGATGCCCAACATGTCCATATCTACTGTGGAATTATGGAGAAAAGCCAGAAAAAAGCCAACTCAAACAAATCAAGATTTCAACAATTATGTTGCTAAACCTCCTGACTTTGTGCTGTCCCAAAACAGCCAAATATCGATTCCCGTTGAATTTGAAACCTGATTCGCATACTACAGCTCTTCACGTTTGTAGGGATGCCCAACATGTCCATATCTACTGTGGAATTATGGAGAAAAGCCAGAAAAAAGCCAACTCAAACAAATCAAGATTTCGACAATTATGTTGCTAAACCTCCTGACTTTGTGCTGTCCCCAAACGGCCAAATACGGGTTCCCGTTGAATTTGAAACCTGATTTGCATACTACAGCTCTTCACGTTTGTAGGGATGCCCAACATGTCCATATCTCCTGTGGAAATATGGAGAAAACCAAGAAATAAGCCAACTCAAACAAATTCAGATTAGTTGCTAAACCTCCTGACTTTGTGCTATCCCCAAACGGCCAAATATGGATTCCCGTTGAGTTTGAAACCTGATTTGTATACTATAGCTCTTCACGTTTGTAGGGATGCCCAACATTTCCATATCTACTGTGGAAATATGGAGAAAAGCCAGAAAAAAGCCAACTCAAACAAATCAAGATTTCGACAATTATGTTGCTAAACCTCCTGACTTTGTGCTGTCCCCAAACGGCCAAATACGGGTTCCCGTTGAATTTGAAACCTGATTTGCATAATACAGCTCTTCACGTTTGTTGGGATGCCCAACATGTCCATATCTACTGTGGAATTATGGAGAAAAGCCAGAAAAATGCCAACTCAAACAAATACAGATTTCGACAATTATGTTGCTAAACCTCCTGACTTTGTGCTGTCCCAAAACGGCCAAATATCGATTCCCATTGAATTTGAAACCTGATTCGCATACTACAGCTCTTCACGTTTGTAGGTATGCCCAACATTTCCATATCGACTTTGGAATTATGGAAAAAAGCCAGAAAAAAAGCCAACTCAAACAAATTCAGATTTGTTGCTAAGCCTCCTGACTTTGCTCTTCCCCAAACGGCCAAATATGGTTTCACATTGAATTTGAAACCTGATTTGCATACTACAGCTCTTCACGTTTGTAGGGATGCCCAACATGTCCATATCTACTGTGGAAATATGGAGAAAAGCCAGAAAAAAGCCAACTCAAACAAATCAAGATTTCAACAATTATGTTGCTAAACCTCCTGACTTTGTGCTGTCCCCAAACGGCCAAATACGGGTTCCCGTTGAATTTGAAACCTGATTTGCATACTACAGCTCTTCACGTTTGTAGGGATGCCCAACATGTCCATATCTACTGTGGAATTATGGAGAAAAGCCAGAAAAAAAGCCAACTCAAACAAATCAAGATTTCAACAATTATGTTGCTAAACCTCCTGACTTTGTGCTGTCCCAAAACAGCCAAATATCGATTCCCGTTGAATTTGAAACCTGATTCGCATACTACAGCTCTTCACGTTTGTAGGGATGCCCAATATGTCCATATCTACTGTGGAATTATGGAGAAAAGCCAGAAAAAAGCCAACTCAAAAAAATCAAGATTTCGACAATTATGTTGCTAAACCTCCTGACTTTGTGCTGTCCCCAAACGGCCAAATATGGGTTCCCGTTGAATTTGAAACCTGATTTGCATACCACAGCTCTTCACGTTTGTAGGGATGCCCAACATGTCCATATCTACTGTGGAAATATGGAGAAAACCAAGAAATAAGCCAACTCAAACAAATTCAGATTAGTTGCTAAACCTCCTGACTTTGTGCTATCCCCAAACGGCCAAATATGGATTCCCGTTGAGTTTGAAACCTGATTTGTATACTACAGCTCTTGACGTTTGTAGGGATGCCCAACATTTCCATATCTACTGTGGAAATATGGAGAAAAGCCAGAAAAAATCCAACTCAAACAAATCAAGATTTCGACAATTATGTTGCTAAACCTCCTGACTTTGTGCTGTCCCCAAACGGCCAAATACGGGTTCCCGTTGAATTTGAAACCTGATTTGCATGCTACAGCTCTTCACGTTTGTAGGGATGCCCAACATGTCCATATCTACTGTGGAATTATGGAGAAAAGCCAGAAAAAATCCAAATCAAACAATTCAAGATTTCAACAATTATGTTGCTAAACCTCCTGACTTTGTGCTGTCCCAAAACAGTCAAATATCGATTCCCCTTGAATTTGAAACCTGATTCGCATACTACAGCTCTTCACGTTTGTAGGGATGCCCAACATGTCCATATCTACTGTGGAATTATGGAGAAAAGCCAGAAAAAAGCCAACTCAAACAAATCAAGATTGCGACAATTATGTTGCTAAACCTCCTGACTTTGTGCTGTCCCCAAACGGCCAAATACGGGTTCCCGTTGAATTTAAAACCTGATTTGCATACCACAGCTCTTCACATTTGTAGGGATGCCCAACATGTCCATATCTACTGTGGAATTATGGAGAATAGCGAGAAAAAAGCCAACTCAAACAAATCACGATTTCAATAATCATGTTGCTAAAACCTCCTGACTTTTTTCTGTCCCCAAACGGCCAAATATGAATTCCCGTTGAATTTGAAACCGGATTTGCATACTACAGCTCTTCACGTTTGTAGGGATGCCCAACATGTCCATATCTAATGTGGAAATATGGAGAAAACCAAGAAAAAAGCCAACTCAAACAAATTCAGATTTGTTGCTAAACCTCCTGACTTTGTGCTATCCCCAAACGGCCAAATATGGATTCCCGTTGAGTTTGAAACCTGATTTGTATACTACAGCTCTTCACGTTTGTAGGGATGCCCAACATGTCCATATCTACTGTGGAAATATGGAGAAAACCAAGAAATAAGCCAACTCAAACAAATTCAGATTTGTTGCTAAACCTCCTGACTTTGTGCTGTCCACAAACGTCCAAATATCGATTCCCGTTGAATTTGAAACCTGATTTGCATTCTACAGCTCTTCACGTTTGTAGGTATGCCCAACATGTCCATATCTACTGTGGAATTATGGAGAAAAGCCAGAAAAAAAGCCAACTCAAACAAATCACGATTTCAACAATTATGTTGCTAAACCTCCTGACTTTTTTCTGTCCCCAAACGGCCAAATATGAATTCCCGTTGAATTTGAAACCTGATTTGCATACTACAGCTCTTCACGTTTGTAGGGCTGCCCAACATGTCCATATCTACTGTGGAAATATGGAGAAAACCAAGAAATAAGCCAACTCAAACAAATTCAGATTAGTTGCTAAACCTCCTGACTTTGTGCTATCCCCAAATGGCCAAATATGGATTCCCGTTGAGTTTGAAACCTGATTTGTATACTACAGCTCTTCACGTTTGTAGGGATGCCCAACATGTCCATATCTACTGTGGAAATATGGAGAAAAGCCAGAAAAAAGCCAACTCAAACAAATCAAGATTTCGACAATATGTGTTGCTAAACCTCCTGACTTTGTGCTGTCCCCAAATGGCCAAATACGGGTTCCCGTTGAATTTGAAACCTGATTTGCATACTACAGCTCTTCACGTTTGTAGCGATGCCCAACATGTCCATATCTACTGTGGAATTATGGAGAAAAGCCAGAAAAAAGCCAACTCAAACAAATCAAGATTTCAACAATTATGTTGCTAAACCTCCTGATTTTGTGCTGTCCCAAAACAGCCAAATATCGATTCCCGTTGAATTTGAAACCTGATTCGCATACTACAGCTCTTCACGTTTGTAGGGATGCCCAACATGTCCATATCTACTGTGGAATTATGGAGAAAAGCCAGAAAAAAGCCAACTCAAACAAATCAAGATTGCGACAATTATCTTGCTAAACCTCCTGACTTTGTGCTGTCCCCAAACGGCCAAATACGGGTTCCCGTTGAATTTGAAACCTGATTTGCATACCACAGCTCTTCACGTTTGTAGGGATGCCCAACATGTCCATATCTACTGTGGAATTATGGAGAAAAGCCAGAAAAAAGCCAACTCAAACATATCACGATTTCAACAATCATGTTGCTAAAACCTCCTGAATTTTTTCTTTCCCCAAACGGCCAAATATGAATTCCCGTTGAATTTGAAACCTGATTTCCATACTACAGCTCTTCACGTTTGTAGGGATGCCCAACATATCCATATCTACTGTGGAAATATGGAGAAAACCAAGAAAAAAGCCAACTCAAACAAATTCAGATTTGTTGCTAAAGCTCCTGACTTTGTGCTATCCCCAAACGGCCAAATATGGATTCCCGTTGAGTTTGAAACCTGATTTGTATACTACAGCTCTTCACGTTTGTAGGGATGCCCAACATGTCCATATCTACTGTGGAAATATGGAGAAAACCAAGAAATAAGCCAGCTCAAACAAATTCAGATTTGTTGCTAAACCTCCTGACTTTGTGCTGTCCACAAACGTCCAAATATCGATTCCCGTTGAATTTGAAACCTGATTTGCATTCTACAGCTCTTCACGTTTGTAGGTATGCCCAACATGTCCATATCTACTGTGGAATTATGGAGAAAAGCCAGGAAAAAGACAACTCAAACAAATCAAGATTTCAACAATTATGTTGCTAAACCTCCTGACTTTGTTCTGTCCCCAAACGGCCAAATATGGATTCTTGTTAAATTTGAAACCTGATTCGCATACTACAGCTCTTCACGTTTGTAGTGATGCCCAACATGTCCATATCTACTGTGGAATTATGGAGAAAAGCCAGAAAAAAGCCAACTCAAACAAATTCAGATTTCTTGTTAACCCTCATGACTTTGCTCTTCCCCAAATGGCCGAATTTGGATTCCTGTTGAATTTGAAACCTGATTTGCATACTACAGCTCTTCACGTTTATAGAGATGCTCAACATGTCCATATCTACTGTGGAATTATGGAGAACAGCGAGAAAAAAACCAACTCAAAGAAATCCAGATTTGTTACTAAAACTCCTGACTTTGAGCTTCCCCAAATTGCCGAATTTGGATTCCCGTTGAATTTGAAACCTGAATTGCATACTACAGCTCTTCACGTTTATAGGGATGCCCAACATGTCCATATCTACTGTGGAAATATGGAGAAAACCAAGAAAAGAGCCAACTCAAACAAATCCAGATTTGTTGCTAAACCTCCTGATTTTGCGCTTCCCCAAATGGCCGAATTTGGATTCCAGTTGAATTTGAAACCTGATTTGCATATTACAGCTCTTCACGTTTATAGGGATGCCCAAAATATCCATACATACCTTGAAATTATGGAGAAAAGCCAGAAAAAAGCAAAGTCAAACAAATCAAGATTTCAACAATTATGTTGCTAAACCTCCTGACGTTGTGCTGTCCACAAACGGCCAAATATCGATTCCAGTTGAAACCTGATTTGCATACTACAGCTCTTCACGTTCGTATGGATGCCCACCATGTCCATATCTACTGTGGAATTATGGAGAAAAGCCAGAAAAAAGCCAACTCAAACAAATCAAGATTTCGACAATTATGTTGCTAAACATCCTGACTTTGTGCTGTCCCCAAACGGCCAAATACGGGTTCCCGTTGAATTTGAAACCTGATTTGCATACAACAGCTCTTCACATTTGTTGGGATGCCCAACATGTCCATATCTACTGTGGAATTATGGAGAAAAGCCAGAAAAATGCCAACTCAAACAAATCCAGATTTCGACAATTATGTTGCTAAACCTCCTGACTTTGTGCTGTCCCAAAACGGCCAAATATCGATTCCCATTGAATTTGAAACGTGATTCGCATACTACAGCTTTTCACGTTTGTAGGTATGCCCAACATTTCCATATCGACTGTGGAATTATGGAAAAAAGCCAGAAAAAAAGCCAACTCAAACAAATTCAGATTTGTTGATAAGCCTCCTGACTTTGCTCTTCCCCAAACGGCCAAATATGGTTTCACGTTGAATTTGAAACCTGATTTGCATATTACAGCTCTTCACGTTTGTAGGGATGCCCAACATGTCCATATCTACTGTGGAAATATGGAGAAAAGCCAGAAAAAAGCCAACTCAAACAAATCAAGATTTCAACAATTATGTTGCTAAACCTCCTGACTTTGTGCTGTCCCAAAATGGCCAAATATCGATTCCCGTTGAATTTGAAACGTAATTCGCATACTACAGCTCTTCGCGTTTGTAGGGATGCCCAACATGTCCATATCTACTATGGAATTATGGAGAAAAGCCAGAAAAAAGCCAACTCAAACAAATCAAGATTTCGACAATTATGTTGCTAAACCTCCTGACTTTGTGCTGTCCCCAAACGGCCAAATACGGGTTCCCGTTGAATTTGAAAGCTGATTTGCATACTACAGCTCTTCACGTTTGTAGGGATGCCCAACATGTCCATATCTACTGTGGAATTATGGAGAAAAGCCAGAAAAAAGCCAACTCAAACAAATCAAGATTTCGACAATTATGTTGCTAAACCTCCTGACTTTGTGCTGTCCCCAAACGGCCAAATACGGGTTCCCGTTGAATTTGAAAGCTGATTTGCATACTACAGCTCTTCACGTTTGTAGGGATGCCCAACATGTCCATATCTACTGTGGAATTATGGAGAAAAGCCAGAAAAAAGCCAACTCAAACATATC
Source organism: Zingel zingel (assembly GCA_023566125.1). NCBI lineage: Eukaryota > Metazoa > Chordata > Actinopteri > Perciformes > Percidae > Zingel > Zingel zingel. Next base: position 16,351,784 of record CM042322.1, on the reverse strand, counting down.
ACGATTTCAACAATCATGTTGCTAAAACCTCCTGACTTTTTTCTGTCCCCAAACGGCCAAATATGAATTCCCGTTGAATTTGAAACCTGATTTCCATACTACAGCTCTTCACGTTTGTAGGGATGCCCAACATATCCATATCTACTGTGGAAATATGGAGAAAACCAAGAAAAAAGCCAACTCAAACAAATTCAGATTTGTTGCTAAACCTCCTGACTTTGTGCTATCCCCAAACGGCCAAATATGGATTCCCGTTGAGTTTGAAACCTGATTTGTATACTACAGCTCTTCACGTTTGTAGGGATGCCCAACATGTCCATATCTACTGTGGAAATATGGAGAAAACCAAGAAATAAGCCAACTCAAACAAATTCAGATTTGTTGCTAAACCTCCTGACTTTGTGCTGTCCCCAAACGGCCAAATACGGGTTCCCGTTGAATTTAAAACCTGATTTGCATACCACAGCTCTTCACGTTTGTAGGGATGCCCAACATGTCCATATCTACTGTGGAATTATGGAGAAAAGCGAGAAAAAAGCCAACTCAAACAAATCACGATTTCAATAATCATGTTGCTAAAACCTCCTGACTTTTTTCTGTCCCCAAACGGCCAAATATGAATTCCCGTTGAATTTGAAACCGGATTTGCATACTACAGCTCTTCACGTTTGTAGGGATGCCCAACATGTCCATATCTAATGTGGAAATATGGAGAAAACCAAGAAAAAAGCCAACTCAAACAAATTCAGATTTGTTGCTAAACCTCCTGACTTTGTGCTATCCCCAAACGGCCAAATATGGATTCCCGTTGAGTTTGAAACCTGATTTGTATACTACAGCTCTTCACGTTTGTAGGGATGCCCAACATGTCCATATCTACTGTGGAAATATGGAGAAAACCAAGAAATAAGCCAACTCAAACAAATTCAGATTTGTTGCTAAACCTCCTGACTTTGTGCTGTCCACAAACGTCCAAATATCGATTCCCGTTGAATTTGAAGCCTGATTTGCATTCTACAGCTCTTCACGTTTGTAGGTATGCCCAACATGTCCATATCTACTGTGGAATTATGGAGAAAAGCCAGAAAAAAAGCCAACTCAAACAAATCACGATTTCAACAATTATGTTGCTAAACCTCCTGACTTTTTTCTGTCCCCAAACGGCCAAATATGAATTCCCGTTGAATTTGAAACCTGATTTGCATACTACAGCTCTTCACGTTTGTAGGGCTGTCCAACATGTCCATATCTACTGTGGAAATATGGAGAAAACCAAGAAATAAGCCAACTCAAACAAATTCAGATTAGTTGCTAAACCTCCTGATTTTGTGCTATCCCCAAATGGCCAAATATGGATTCCCGTTGAGTTTGAAACCTGATTTGTATACTACAGCTCTTCACGTTTGTAGGGATGCCCAACATGTCCATATCTACTGTGGAAATATGGAGAAAAGCCAGAAAAAAGCCAACTCAAACAAATCAAGATTTCGACAATATGTGTTGCTAAACCTCCTGACTTTGTGCTGTCCCCAAATGGCCAAATACGGGTTCCCGTTGAATTTGAAACCTGATTTGCATACTACAGCTCTTCACGTTTGTAGCGATGCCCAACATGTCCATATCTACTGTGGAATTATGGAGAAAAGCCAGAAAAAAGCCAACTCAAACAAATCAAGATTTCAACAATTATGTTGCTAAACCTCCTGATTTTGTGCTGTCCCAAAACAGCCAAATATCGATTCCCGTTGAATTTGAAACCTGATTCGCATACTACAGCTCTTCACGTTTGTAGGGATGCCCAACATGTCCATATCTACTGTGGAATTATGGAGAAAAGCCAGAAAAAAGCCAACTCAAACAAATCAAGATTGCGACAATTATCTTGCTAAACCTCCTGACTTTGTGCTGTCCCCAAACGGCCAAATACGGGTTCCCGTTGAATTTGAAACCTGATTTGCATACCACAGCTCTTCACGTTTGTAGGGATGCCCAACATGTCCATATCTACTGTGGAATTATGGAGAAAAGCCAGAAAAAAGCCAACTCAAACATATCACGATTTCAACAATCATGTTGCTAAAACCTCCTGACTTTTTTCTGTCCCCAAACGGCCAAATATGAATTCCCGTTGAATTTGAAACCTGATTTCCATACTACAGCTCTTCACGTTTGTAGGGATGCCCAACATGTCCATATCTACTGTGGAAATATGGAGAAAACCAAGAAATAAGCCAGCTCAAACAAATTCAGATTTGTTGCTAAACCTCCTGACTTTGTGCTGTCCACAAACGTCCAAATATCGATTCCCGTTGAATTTGAAACCTGATTTGCATTCTACAGCTCTTCACGTTTGTAGGTATGCCCAACATGTCCATATCTACTGTGGAATTATGGAGAAAAGCCAGGAAAAAGACAACTCAAACAAATCAAGATTTCAACAATTATGTTGCTAAACCTCCTGACTTTGTTCTGTCCCCAAACGGCCAAATATGGATTCTTGTTAAATTTGAAACCTGATTCGCATACTACAGCTCTTCACGTTTGTAGTGATGCCCAACATGTCCATATCTACTGTGGAATTATGGAGAAAAGCCAGAAAAAAGCCAACTCAAACAAATTCAGATTTCTTGTTAACCCTCCTGACTTTGCTCTTCCCCAAATGGCCGAATTTGGATTCCTGTTGAATTTGAAACCTGATTTGCATACTACAGCTCTTCACGTTTATAGAGATGCTCAACATGTCCATATCTACTGTGGAATTATGGAGAACAGCGAGAAAAAAACCAACTCAAAGAAATCCAGATTTGTTACTAAAACTCCTGACTTTGAGCTTCCCCAAATTGCCGAATTTGGATTCCCGTTGAATTTGAAACCTGAATTGCATACTACAGCTCTTCACGTTTATAGGGATGCCCAACATGTCCATATCTACTGTGGAAATATGGAGAAAACCAAGAAAAGAGCCAACTCAAACAAATCCAGATTTGTTGCTAAACCTCCTGATTTTGCGCTTCCCCAAATGGCCGAATTTGGATTCCAGTTGAATTTGAAACCTGATTTGCATATTACAGCTCTTCACGTTTATAGGGATGCCCAAAATATCCATACATACCTTGAAATTATGGAGAAAAGCCAGAAAAAAGCAAAGTCAAACAAATCAAGATTTCAACAATTATGTTGCTAAACCTCCTGACGTTGTGCTGTCCACAAACGGCCAAATATCGATTCCAGTTGAAACCTGATTTGCATACTACAGCTCTTCACGTTCGTATGGATGCCCACCATGTCCATATCTACTGTGGAATTATGGAGAAAAGCCAGAAAAAAGCCAACTCAAACAAATCAAGATTTCGACAATTATGTTGCTAAACATCCTGACTTTGTGCTGTCCCCAAACGGCCAAATACGGGTTCCCGTTGAATTTGAAACCTGATTTGCATACAACAGCTCTTCACATTTGTTGGGATGCCCAACATGTCCATATCTACTGTGGAATTATGGAGAAAAGCCAGAAAAATGCCAACTCAAACAAATCCAGATTTCGACAATTATGTTGCTAAACCTCCTGACTTTGTGCTGTCCCAAAACGGCCAAATATCGATTCCCATTGAATTTGAAACGTGATTCGCATACTACAGCTTTTCACGTTTGTAGGTATGCCCAACATTTCCATATCGACTGTGGAATTATGGAAAAAAGCCAGAAAAAAAGCCAACTCAAACAAATTCAGATTTGTTGATAAGCCTCCTGACTTTGCTCTTCCCCAAACGGCCAAATATGGTTTCACGTTGAATTTGAAACCTGATTTGCATACTACAGCTCTTCACGTTTGTAGGGATGCCCAACATGTCCATATCTACTGTGGAAATATGGAGAAAAGCCAGAAAAAAGCCAACTCAAACAAATCAAGATTTCAACAATTATGTTGCTAAACCTCCTGACTTTGTGCTGTCCCAAAATGGCCAAATATCGATTCCCGTTGAATTTGAAACGTAATTCGCATACTACAGCTCTTCGCGTTTGTAGGGATGCCCAACATGTCCATATCTACTATGGAATTATGGAGAAAAGCCAGAAAAAAGCCAACTCAAACAAATCAAGATTTCGACAATTATGTTGCTAAACCTCCTGACTTTGTGCTGTCCCCAAACGGCCAAATACGGGTTCCCGTTGAATTTGAAAGCTGATTTGCATACTACAGCTCTTCACGTTTGTAGGGATGCCCAACATGTCCATATCTACTGTGGAATTATGGAGAAAAGCCAGAAAAAAGCCAACTCAAACAAATCAAGATTTCGACAATTATGTTGCTAAACCTCCTGACTTTGTGCTGTCCCCAAACGGCCAAATACGGGTTCCCGTTGAATTTGAAAGCTGATTTGCATACTACAGCTCTTCACGTTTGTAGGGATGCCCAACATGTCCATATCTACTGTGGAATTATGGAGAAAAGCCAGAAAAAAGCCAACTCAAACATATCACGATTTCAACAATCATGTTGCTAAAACCTCCTGACTTTTTTCTGTCCCCAAACGGCCAAATATGAATTCCCGTTGAATTTGAAACCTGATTTCCATACTACAGCTCTTCACGTTTGTAGGGATGCCCAACATATCCATATCTACTGTGGAAATATGGAGAAAACCAAGAAAAAAGCCAACTCAAACAAATTCAGATTTGTTGCTAAACCTCCTGACTTTGTGCTATCCCCAAACGGCCAAATATGGATTCCCGTTGAGTTTGAAACCTGATTTGTATACTACAGCTCTTCACGTTTGTAGGGATGCCCAACATGTCCATATCTACTGTGGAAATATGGAGAAAACCAAGAAATAAGCCAACTCAAACAAATTCAGATTTGTTGCTAAACCTCCTGACTTTGTGCTGTCCCCAAACGGCCAAATACGGGTTCCCGTTGAATTTAAAACCTGATTTGCATACCACAGCTCTTCACGTTTGTAGGGATGCCCAACATGTCCATATCTACTGTGGAATTATGGAGAAAAGCGAGAAAAAAGCCAACTCAAACAAATCACGATTTCAATAATCATGTTGCTAAAACCTCCTGACTTTTTTCTGTCCCCAAACGGCCAAATATGAATTCCCGTTGAATTTGAAATCGGATTTGCATACTACAGCTCTTCACGTTTGTAGGGATGCCCAACATGTCCATATCTAATGTGGAAATATGGAGAAAACCAAGAAAAAAGCCAACTCAAACAAATTCAGATTTGTTGCTAAACCTCCTGACTTTGTGCTATCCCCAAACGGCCAAATATGGATTCCCGTTGAGTTTGAAACCTGATTTGTATACTACAGCTCTTCACGTTTGTAGGGATGCCCAACATGTCCATATCTACTGTGGAAATATGGAGAAAACCAAGAAATAAGCCAACTCAAACAAATTCAGATTTGTTGCTAAACCTCCTGACTTTGTGCTGTCCACAAACGTCCAAATATCGATTCCCGTTGAATTTGAAGCCTGATTTGCATTCTACAGCTCTTCACGTTTGTAGGTATGCCCAACATGTCCATATCTACTGTGGAATTATGGAGAAAAGCCAGAAAAAAAGCCAACTCAAACAAATCACGATTTCAACAATTATGTTGCTAAACCTCCTGACTTTTTTCTGTCCCCAAACGGCCAAATATGAATTCCCGTTGAATTTGAAACCTCATTTGCATACTACAGCTCTTCACGTTTGTAGGGCTGCCCAACATGTCCATATCTACTGTGGAAATATGGAGAAAACCAAGAAATAAGCCAACTCAAACAAATTCAGATTAGTTGCTAAACCTCCTGACTTTGTGCTATCCCCAAATGGCCAAATATGGATTCCCGTTGAGTTTGAAACCTGATTTGTATACTACAGCTCTTCACGTTTGTAGGGATGCCCAACATGTCCATATCTACTGTGGAAATATGGAGAAAAGCCAGAAAAAAGCCAACTCAAACAAATCAAGATTTCGAAAATATGTGTTGCTAAACCTCCTGACTTTGTGCTGTCCCCAAATGGCCAAATACGGGTTCCCGTTGAATTTGAAACCTGATTTGCATACTACAGCTCTTCACGTTTGTAGCGATGCCCAACATGTCCATATCTACTGTGGAATTATGGAGAAAAGCCAGAAAAAAGCCAACTCAAACAAATCAAGATTTCAACAATTATGTTGCTAAACCTCCTGATTTTGTGCTGTCCCAAAACAGCCAAATATCGATTCCCGTTGAATTTGAAACCTGATTCGCATACTACAGCTCTTCACGTTTGTAGTGATGCCCAACATGTCCATATCTACTGTGGAATTATGGAGAAAAGCCAGAAAAAAGCCAACTCAAACAAATCAAGATTGCGACAATTATCTTGCTAAACCTCCTGACTTTGTGCTGTCCCCAAACGGCCAAATACGGGTTCCCGTTGAATTTGAAACCTGATTTGCATACCACAGCTCTTCACGTTTGTAGGGATGCCCAACATGTCCATATCTACTGTGGAATTATGGAGAAAAGCCAGAAAAAAGCCAACTCAAACATATCACGATTTCAACAATCATGTTGCTAAAACCTCCTGACTTTTTTCTGTCCCCAAACGGCCAAATATGAATTCCCGTTGAATTTGAAACCTGATTTCCATACTACAGCTCTTCACGTTTGTAGGGATGCCCAACATATCCATATCTACTGTGGAAATATGGAGAAAACCAAGAAAAAAGCCAACTCAAACAAATTCAGATTTGTTGCTAAAGCTCCTGACTTTGTGCTATCCCCAAACGGCCAAATATGGATTCCCGTTGAGTTTGAAACCTGATTTGTATACTACAGCTCTTCACGTTTGTAGGGATGCCCAACATGTCCATATCTACTGTGGAAATATGGAGAAAACCAAGAAATAAGCCAACTCAAACAAATTCAGATTTGTTGCTAAACCTCCTGACTTTGTGCTGTCCACAAACGTCCAAATATCGATTCCCGTTGAATTTGAAACCTGATTTGCATTCTACAGCTCTTCACGTTTGTAGGTATGCCCAACATGTCCATATCTACTGTGGAATTATGGAGAAAAGCCAGGAAAAAGACAACTCAAACAAATCAAGATTTCAACAATTATGTTGCTAAACCTCCTGACTTTGTTCTGTCCCCAAACGGCCAAATATGGATTCTTGTTAAATTTGAAACCTGATTCGCATACTACAGCTCTTCACGTTTGTAGTGATGCCCATCATGTCCATATCTACTGTGGAATTATGGAGAAAAGCCAGAAAAAAGCCAACTCAAACAAATTCAGATTTCTTGTTAACCCTCCTGACTTTGCTCTTCCCCAAATGGCCGAATTTGGATTCCTGTTGAATTTGAAACCTGATTTGCATACTACAGCTCTTCACGTTTATAGAGATGCTCAACATGTCCATATCTACTGTGGAATTATGGAGAACAGCGAGAAAAAAAACAACTCAAAGAAATCCAGATTTGTTACTAAAACTCCTGACTTTGAGCTTCCCCAAATTGCCGAATTTGGATTCCCGTTGAATTTGAAACCTGAATTGCATACTACAGCTCTTCACGTTTATAGGGATGCCCAACATGTCCATATCTACTGTGGAAATATGGAGAAAACCAAGAAAAGAGCCAACTCAAACAAATCCAGATTTGTTGCTAAACCTCCTGATTTTGCGCTTCCCCAAATGGCCGAATTTGGATTCCAGTTGAATTTGAAACCTGATTTGCATATTACAGCTCTTCACGTTTATAGGGATGCCCAAAATATCCATACATACCTTGAAATTATGGAGAAAAGCCAGAAAAAAGCAAAGTCAAACAAATCAAGATTTCAACAATTATGTTGCTAAACCTCCTGACGTTGTGCTGTCCACAAACGGCCAAATATCGATTCCAGTTGAAACCTGATTTGCATACTACAGCTCTTCACGTTCGTATGGATGCCCAACATGTCCATATCTACTGTGGAATTATGGAGAAAAGCCAGAAAAAAGCCAACTCAAACAAATCAAGATTTCGACAATTATGTTGCTAAACATCCTGACTTTGTGCTGTCCCCAAACGGCCAAATACGGGTTGCCGTTGAATTTGAAACCTGATTTGCATACAACAGCTCTTCACATTTGTTGGGATGCCCAACATGTCCATATCTACTGTGGAATTATGGAGAAAAGCCAGAAAAATGCCAACTCAAACAAATCCAGATTTCGACAATTATGTTGCTAAACCTCCTGACTTTGTGCTGTCCCAAAACGGCCAAATATCGATTCCCATTGAATTTGAAACGTGATTCGCATACTACAGATTTTCACGTTTGTAGGTATGCCCAACATTTCCATATCGACTGTGGAATTATGGAAAAAAGCCAGAAAAAAAGCCAACTCAAACAAATTCAGATTTGTTGATAAGCCTCCTGACTTTGCTCTTCCCCAAACGGCCAAATATGGTTTCACGTTGAATTTGAAACCTGATTTGCATACTACAGCTCTTCACGTTTGTAGGGATGCCCAACATGTCCATATCTACTGTGGAAATATGGAGAAAAGCCAGAAAAAAGCCAACTCAAACAAATCAAGATTTCAACAATTATGTTGCTAAACCTCCTGACTTTGTGCTGTCCCAAAATGGCCAAATATCGATTCCCGTTGAATTTGAAACGTAATTCGCATACTACAGCTCTTCACGTTTGTAGGGATGCCCAACATGTCCATATCTACTATGGAATTATGGAGAAAAGCCAGAAAAAAGCCAACTCAAACAAATCAAGATTTCGACAATTATGTTGCTAAACCTCCTGACTTTGTGCTGTCCCCAAACGGCCAAATACGGGTTCCCGTTGAATTTGAAAGCTGATTTGCATACTACAGCTCTTCACGTTTGTAGGGATGCCCAACATGTCCATATCTACTGTGGAATTATGGAGAAAAGCCAGAAAAAAAGCCAACTCAAACAAATCAAGATTTCAACAATTATGTTGCTAAACCTCCTGACTTTGTGCTGTCCCAAAACAGCCAAATATTGATTCCCGTTGAATTTGAAACCTGATTCGCATACTACAGCTCTTCACGTTTGTAGGGATGCCCAACATGTCCATATCTACTGTGGAATTATGGAGAAAAGCCAGAAAAAAGCCAACTCAAACAAATCAAGATTTCGACAATTATGTTGCTAAACCTCCTGACTTTGTGCTGTCCCCAAACGGCCAAATACGGGTTCCCGTTGAATTTGAAAGCTGATTTGCATACTACAGCTCTTCACGTTTGTAGGGATGCCCAACATGTCCATATCTACTGTGGAATTATGGAGAAAAGCCAGAAAAAAGCCAACTCAAACATATCACGATTTCAACAATCATGTTGCTAAAACCTCCTGACGTTTTTCTGTCCCCAAACGGCCAAATATGAATTCCCGTTGAATTTGAAACCTGATTTCCATACTACAGCTCTTCACGTTTGTAGGGATGCCCAACATATCCATATGTACTGTGGAAATATGGAGAAAACCAAGAAAAAAGCCAACTCAAACAAATTCAGATTTGTTGCTAAACCTCCTGACTTTGTGCTATCCCCAAACGGCCAAATATGGATTCCCGTTGAGTTTGAAACCTGATTTGTATACTACAGCTCTTCACGTTTGTAGGGATGCCCAACATGTCCATATCTACTGTGGAAATATGGAGAAAACCAAGAAATAAGCCAACTCAAACAAATTCAGATTTGTTGCTAAACCTCCTGACTTTGTGCTGTCCACAAACGTCCAAATATCGATTCCCGTTGAATTTGAAACCTGATTTGCCTTCTACAGCTCTTCACGTTTGTAGGTATGCCCAACATGTCCATATCTACTGTGGAATTATGGAGAAAAGCCAGGAAAAAGACAACTCAAACAAATCAAGATTTCAACAATTATGTTGCTAAACCTCCTGACTTTGTGCTGTCCCCAAACGGCCAAATACGGGTTCCCGTTGAATTTGAAACCTGATTTGCATACTACAGCTCTTCACGTTTGTAGGTATGCCCAACATTTCCATATCGACTGTGGAATTATGGAAAAAAGCCAGAAAAAAAGCCAACTCAAACATATTCAGATTTGTTGCTAAGCCTCCTGACTTTGCTCTTCCCCAAACGGCCAAATATGGTTTCACATTGAATTTGAAACCTGATTTGCATACTACAGCTCTTCACGTTTGTAGGGATGCCCAACATGTCCATATCTACTTTGGAAATATGGAGAAAAGCCAGAAAAAAGCCAACTCAAACAAATCAAGATTTCAACAATTATGTTGCTAAACCTCCTGAGTTTGTGCTGTCCCCAAACGGCCAAATACGGGTTCCCGTTGAAATTGAAACCTGATTTGCATACCACAGCTCTTCACCTTTGTAGGGCTGCCCAAAATGTCCATATCTACTGTGGAAATATGGAGAAAACCAAGAAATAAGCCAACTCAAACAAATTCAGATTAGTTGCTAAACCTCCTGAATTTGTGCTATCCCCAAACGGCCAAATATGGATTCCCGTTTAGTTTGAAACCTGATTTGTATACTACAGCTCTTCACGTTTGTAGGGATGCCCAATATTTCCATATCTACTGTGGAAATATGGAGAAAAGCCAGAAAAAAGCCAACTCAAACAAATCAAGATTTCGACAATTATGTTGCTAAACCTCCTGACTTTGTGCTGTCCCCAAACGGCCAAATACGGGTTCCCGTTGAATTTGAAACCTGATTTGCATACTACAGCTCTTCACGTTTGTAGGGATGCCCAACATGTCCATATCTACTGTGGAATTATGGAGAAAAGCCAGAAAAAATCCAACTCAAACAAATCAAGATTTCAACAATTATGTTGCTAAACCTCCTGACTTTGTGCTGTCCCAAAACAGCCAAATATCGATTCCCGTTGAATTTGAAACCTGATTCGCATACTACAGCTCTTCACGTTTGTAGGGATGCCCAACATGTCCATATCTACTGTGGAATTATGGAGAAAAGCCAGAAAAAAGCAAACTCAAACAAATCAAGATTGCGACAATTATGTTGCTAAACCTCCTGACTTTGTGCTGTCCCCAAACGGCCAAATACGGGTTCCCGTTGAATTTGAAACCTGATTTGCATACCACAGCTCTTCCCGTTTGTAGGGATGCCCAACATGTCCATATCTACTGTGGAATTATGGAGAAAAGCCAGAAAAAAGCCAACTCAAACAAATCACGATTTCAACAATCATGTTGCTAAAACCTCCTGACTTTTTTCTGTCCCCAAACGGCCAAATATGAATTCCCGTTGAATTTGAAACCGGATTTGCATACTACAGCTCTTCACGTTTGTAGGGATGCCCAACATGTCCATATCTACTGTGGAAATATGGAGAAAAGCCAGAAAAAACCCAACTCAAACAAATTCAGATTTGTTGCTAAACCTCCTGACTTTGTGCTATCCCCAAACGGCCAAATATGGATTCCCGTTGAGTTTGAAACCTGATTTGTATACTACAGCTCTTCACGTTTGTAGGGATGACCAACATGTCCATATCTACTGTGGAAATATGGAGAAAAGCCAGAAAAAAGCCAACTCAAACAAATCCAGATTTGTTGCAAAACCTCCTGACTTTGTTCTGTCCCCAAACGGCCAAATATGGATTCCCGTTGAATTTGAAACCTGATTTGCATACGACAGCTCTTCACGTTTGTAGGGATGCCCAACATGTCCATATCTACTGTGGAATTATGGAGAAAAGCCAGAAAAAAGCCAACTCAAACAAATCAAGATTTCGACAATTATGTTGCTAAACCTCCTGACTTTGTGCTGTCCCAAACGGCCAAATACGGGTTCCCGTTGAATTTGAAACCTGATTTGCATACCACGGCTCTTCACGTTTGTAGGGATGCCCAACATGTCCATATCTACTGTGGAATTATGGAGAAAAGCCAGAAAAAAGCCAACTCAAACAAATCACGATTTCAACAATTATGTTGCTAAAACCTCCTGACTTTTTTCTGTCCCCAAACGGCCAAATATGAATTCCCGTTGAATTTGAAACGTGATGTGCATACTACAGCTCTTCACGTTTGTAGGGATGCCCAACATGTCCATATCTACTGTGGAAATATGGAGAAAACCAAGAAATAAGCCAACTCAAACAAATTCAGATTAGTTGCTAAACCTCCTGATTTTGTGCTATCCCCAAACGGCCAAATATGGATTCCCGTTGAGTTTGAAACCTGATTTGTATACTACAGCTCTTCACGTTTGTAGGGATGCCCAACATGTCCATATCTACTGTGGAAATATGGAGAAAAGCCAGAAAAAAGCCAACTCAAACAAATCAAGATTTCGACAATTATGTTGCTAAACCTTCTGACTTTGTGCTGTCCCCAAACGGCCAAATACGGGTTCCCGTTGAATTTGAAATCAGATTTGCATACTACAGCTCTTCACGTTTGTAGGGATGCCCAACATGTCCATATCTACTGTGGAATTATGGAGAAAAGCCAGAAAAAAGCCAACTCAAACAAATCAAGATTTCGACAATTATGTTGCTAAACATCCTGACTTTGTGCTGTCCCCAAACGGCCAAATACGGGTTCCCGTTGAATTTGAAACCTGATTTGCATAATACAGCTCTTCACGTTTGTTGGGATGCCCAAGATGTCCATATCTACTGTGGAATTATGGAGAAAAGCCAGAAAAATGCCAACTCAAACAAATACAGATTTCGACAATTATGTTGCTAAACCTCCTGACTTTGTGCTGTCCCAAAACGGCCAAATATCGATTCCCATTGAAATTGAAACCTAATTCGCATACTACAGCTCTTCACGTTTGTAGCGATGCCCAACATTTCCATATCTACTGTGGAATTATGGAGAAAAGCCAGAAAAAAGCCAACTCAAACAAATCAAGATTTCGACAATTATGTTGCTAAACCTCCTGACTTTGTGCTGTCCCCAAACGGCCAAATACGGGTTCCCGTTGAATTTGAAACCTGATTTGCATACTACAGCTCTTCACGTTTGTAGGGATGCCCAACATGTCCATATCTACTGTGGAATTATGGAGAAAAGCCAGAAAAAAGCCAACTCAAACAAATCAAGATTTCAACAATTATGTTGCTAAACCTCCTGACTTTGTGCTGTCCCAAAACAGCCAAATATCGATTCCCGTTGAATTTGAAACCTGATTCGCATACTACAGCTCTTCACGTTTGTAGGGATGCCCAACATGTCCATATCTACTGTGGAATTATGGAGAAAAGCCAGAAAAAAGCCAACTCAAACAAATCAAGATTTCGACAATTATGTTGCTAAACCTCCTGACTTTGTGCTGTCCCCAAACGGCCAAATACGGGTTCCCGTTGAATTTGAAACCTGATTTGCATACCACAGCTCTTCACGTTTGTAGGGATGCCCAACATGTCCATATCTCCTGTGGAAATATGGAGAAAACCAAGAAATAAGCCAACTCAAACAAATTCAGATTAGTTGCTAAACCTCCTGACTTTGTGCTATCCCCAAACGGCCAAATATGGATTCCCGTTGAGTTTGAAACCTGATTTGTATACTATAGCTCTTCACGTTTGTAGGGATGCCCAACATTTCCATATCTACTGTGGAAATATGGAGAAAAGCCAGAAAAAAGCCAACTCAAACAAATCAAGATTTCGACAATTATGTTGCTAAACCTCCTGACTTTGTGCTGTCCCCAAACGGCCAAATACGGGTTCCCGTTGAATTTGAAACCTGATTTGCATAATACAGCTCTTCACGTTTGTTGGGATGCCCAACATGTCCTTATCTACTGTGGAATTATGGAGAAAAGCCAGAAAAATGCCAACTCAAACAAATACAGATTTCGACAATTATGTTGCTAAACCTCCTGACTTTGTGCTGTCCCAAAACGGCCAAATATCGATTCCCATTGAATTTGAAACCTGATTCGCATACTACAGCTCTTCACGTTTGTAGGTATGCCCAACATTTCCATATCGACTTTGGAATTATGGAAAAAAGCCAGAAAAAAAGCCAACTCAAACAAATTCAGATTTGTTGCTAAGCCTCCTGACTTTGCTCTTCCCCAAACGGCCAAATATGGTTTCACATTGAATTTGAAACCTGATTTGCATACTACAGCTCTTCACGTTTGTAGGGATGCCCAACATGTCCATATCTACTGTGGAATTATGGAGAAAAGCCAGAAAAAAAGCCAACTCAAACAAATCAAGATTTCAACAATTATGTTGCTAAACCTCTTGACTTTGTGCTGTCCCAAAACAGCCAAATATCGATTCCCGTTGAATTTGAAACCTGATTCGCATACTACAGCTCTTCACGTTTGTAGGGATGCCCAATATGTCCATATCTACTGTGGAATTATGGAGAAAAGCCAGAAAAAAGCCAACTCAAAAAAATCAAGATTTCGACAATTATGTTGCTAAACCTCCTGACTTTGTGCTGTCCCCAAACGGCCAAATACGGGTTCCCGTTGAATTTGAAACCTGATTTGCATACCACAGCTCTTCACGTTTGTAGGGATGCCCAACATGTCCATATCTACTGTGGAAATATGGAGAAAACCAAGAAATAAGCCAACTCAAACAAATTCAGATTAGTTGCTAAACCTCCTGACTTTGTGCTATCCCCAAACGGCCAAATATGGATTCCCGTTGAGTTTGAAACCTGATTTGTATACTACAGCTCTTGACGTTTGTAGGGATGCCCAACATTTCCATATCTACTGTGGAAATATGGAGAAAAGCCAGAAAAAATCCAACTCAAACAAATCAAGATTTCGACAATTATGTTGCTAAACCTCCTGACTTTGTGCTGTCCCCAAACGGCCAAATACGGGTTCCCGTTGAATTTGAAACCTGATTTGCATACTACAGCTCTTCACGTTTGTAGGGATGCCCAACATGTCCATATCTACTGTGGAATTATGGAGAAAAGCCAGAAAAAATCCAAATCAAACAATTCAAGATTTCAACAATTATGTTGCTAAACCTCCTGACTTTGTGCTGTCCCAAAACAGCCAAATATCGATTCCCCTTGAATTTGAAACCTGATTCGCATACTACAGCTCTTCACGTTTGTAGGGATGCCCAACATGTCCATATCTACTGTGGAATTATGGAGAAAAGCCAGAAAAAAGCCAACTCAAACAAATCAAGATTGCGACAATTATGTTGCTAAACCTCCTGACTTTGTGCTGTCCCCAAACGGCCAAATACGGGTTCCCGTTGAATTTAAAACCTGATTTGCATACCACAGCTCTTCACATTTGTAGGGATGCCCAAAATGTCCATATCTACTGTGGAATTATGGAGAATATCGAGAAAAAAGCCAACTCAAACAAATCACGATTTCAATAATCATGTTGCTAAAACCTCCTGACTTTTTTCTGTCCCCAAACGGCCAAATATGAATTCCCGTTGAATTTGAAACCGGATTTGCATACTACAGCTCTTCACGTTTGTAGGGATGCCCAACATGTCCATATCTAATGTGGAAATATGGAGAAAACCAAGAAAAAAGCCAACTCAAACAAATTCAGATTTGTTGCTAAACCTCCTGACTTTGTGCTATCCCCAAACGGCCAAATATGGATTCCCGTTGAGTTTGAAACCTGATTTGTATACTACAGCTCTTCACGTTTGTAGGGATGCCCAACACGTCCATATCTACTGTGGAAATATGGAGAAAACCAAGAAATAAGCCAACTCAAACAAATTCAGATTTGTTGCTAAACCTCCTGACTTTGTGCTGTCCACAAACGTCCAAATATCGATTCCCGTTGAATTTGAAACCTGATTTGCATTCTACAGCTCTTCACGTTTGTAGGTATGCCCAACATGTCCATATCTACTGTGGAATTATGGAGAAAAGCCAGAAAAAAAGCCAACTCAAACAAATCACGATTTCAACAATTATGTTGCTAAACCTCCTGACTTTTTTCTGTCCCCAAACGGCCAAATATGAATTCCCGTTGAATTTGAAACCTGATTTGCATACTACAGCTCTTCACGTTTGTAGGGCTGCCCAACATGTCCATATCTACTGTGGAAATATGGAGAAAACCAAGAAATAAGCCAACTCAAACAAATTCAGATTAGTTGCTAAACCTCCTGACTTTGTGCTATCCCCAAATGGCCAAATATGGATTCCCGTTGAGTTTGAAACCTGATTTGTATACTACAGCTCTTCACGTTTGTAGGGATGCCCAACATGTCCATATCTACTGTGGAAATATGGAGAAAAGCCAGAAAAAAGCCAACTCAAACAAATCAAGATTTCGACAATATGTGTTGCTAAACCTCCTGACTTTGTGCTGTCCCCAAATGGCCAAATACGGGTTCCCGTTGAATTTGAAACCTGATTTGCATACTACAGCTCTTCACGTTTGTAGCGATGCCCAACATGTCCATATCTACTGTGGAATTATGGAGAAAAGCCAGAAAAAAGCCAACTCAAACAAATCAAGATTTCAACAATTATGTTGCTAAACCTCCTGATTTTGTGCTGTCCCAAAACAGCCAAATATCGATTCCCGTTGAATTTGAAACCTGATTCGCATACTACAGCTCTTCACGTTTGTAGGGATGCCCAACATGTCCATATCTACTGTGGAATTATGGAGAAAAGCCAGAAAAAAGCCAACTCAAACAAATCAAGATTGCGACAATTATCTTGCTAAACCTCCTGACTTTGTGCTGTCCCCAAACGGCCAAATACGGGTTCCCGTTGAATTTGAAACCTGATTTGCATACCACAGCTCTTCACGTTTGTAGGGATGCCCAACATGTCCATATCTACTGTGGAATTATGGAGAAAAGCCAGAAAAAAGCCAACTCAAACATATCACGATTTCAACAATCATGTTGCTAAAACCTCCTGACTTTTTTCTGTCCCCAAACGGCCAAATATGAATTCCCGTTGAATTTGAAACCGGATTTGCATACTACAGCTCTTCACGTTTGTAGGGATGCCCAACATGTCCATATCTAATGTGGAAATATGGAGAAAACCAAGAAAAAAGCCAACTCAAACAAATTCAGATTTGTTGCTAAACCTCCTGACTTTGTGCTATCCCCAAACGGCCAAATATGGATTCCCGTTGAGTTTGAAACCTGATTTGTATACTACAGCTCTTCACGTTTGTAGGGATGCCCAACACGTCCATATCTACTGTGGAAATATGGAGAAAACCAAGAAATAAGCCAACTCAAACAAATTCAGATTTGTTGCTAAACCTCCTGACTTTGTGCTGTCCACAAACGTCCAAATATCGATTCCCGTTGAATTTGAAACCTGATTTGCATTCTACAGCTCTTCACGTTTGTAGGTATGCCCAACATGTCCATATCTACTGTGGAATTATGGAGAAAAGCCAGAAAAAAAGCCAACTCAAACAAATCACGATTTCAACAATTATGTTGCTAAACCTCCTGACTTTTTTCTGTCCCCAAACGGCCAAATATGAATTCCCGTTGAATTTGAAACCTGATTTGCATACTACAGCTCTTCACGTTTGTAGGGCTGCCCAACATGTCCATATCTACTGTGGAAATATGGAGAAAACCAAGAAATAAGCCAACTCAAACAAATTCAGATTAGTTGCTAAACCTCCTGACTTTGTGCTATCCCCAAATGGCCAAATATGGATTCCCGTTGAGTTTGAAACCTGATTTGTATACTACAGCTCTTCACGTTTGTAGGGATGCCCAACATGTCCATATCTACTGTGGAAATATGGAGAAAAGCCAGAAAAAAGCCAACTCAAACAAATCAAGATTTCGACAATATGTGTTGCTAAACCTCCTGACTTTGTGCTGTCCCCAAATGGCCAAATACGGGTTCCCGTTGAATTTGAAACCTGATTTGCATACTACAGCTCTTCACGTTTGTAGCGATGCCCAACATGTCCATATCTACTGTGGAATTATGGAGAAAAGCCAGAAAAAAGCCAACTCAAACAAATCAAGATTTCAACAATTATGTTGCTAAACCTCCTGATTTTGTGCTGTCCCAAAACAGCCAAATATCGATTCCCGTTGAATTTGAAACCTGATTCGCATACTACAGCTCTTCACGTTTGTAGGGATGCCCAACATGTCCATATCTACTGTGGAATTATGGAGAAAAGCCAGAAAAAAGCCAACTCAAACAAATCAAGATTGCGACAATTATCTTGCTAAACCTCCTGACTTTGTGCTGTCCCCAAACGGCCAAATACGGGTTCCCGTTGAATTTGAAACCTGATTTGCATACCACAGCTCTTCACGTTTGTAGGGATGCCCAACATGTCCATATCTACTGTGGAATTATGGAGAAAAGCCAGAAAAAAGCCAACTCAAACATATCACGATTTCAACAATCATGTTGCTAAAACCTCCTGACTTTTTTCTGTCCCCAAACGGCCAAATATGAATTCCCGTTGAATTTGAAACCTGATTTCCATACTACAGCTCTTCACGTTTGTAGGGATGCCCAACATATCCATATCTACTGTGGAAATATGGAGAAAACCAAGAAAAAAGCCAACTCAAACAAATTCAGATTTGTTGCTAAAGCTCCTGACTTTGTGCTATCCCCAAACGGCCAAATATGGATTCCCGTTGAGTTTGAAACCTGATTTGTATACTACAGCTCTTCACGTTTGTAGGGATGCCCAACATGTCCATATCTACTGTGGAAATATGGAGAAAACCAAGAAATAAGCCAGCTCAAACAAATTCAGATTTGTTGCTAAACCTCCTGACTTTGTGCTGTCCACAAACGTCCAAATATCGATTCCCGTTGAATTTGAAACCTGATTTGCATTCTACAGCTCTTCACGTTTGTAGGTATGCCCAACATGTCCATATCTACTGTGGAATTATGGAGAAAAGCCAGGAAAAAGACAACTCAAACAAATCAAGATTTCAACAATTATGTTGCTAAACCTCCTGACTTTGTTCTGTCCCCAAACGGCCAAATATGGATTCTTGTTAAATTTGAAACCTGATTCGCATACTACAGCTCTTCACGTTTGTAGTGATGCCCAACATGTCCATATCTACTGTGGAATTATGGAGAAAAGCCAGAAAAAAGCCAACTCAAACAAATTCAGATTTCTTGTTAACCCTCCTGACTTTGCTCTTCCCCAAATGGCCGAATTTGGATTCCTGTTGAATTTGAAACCTGATTTGCATACTACAGCTCTTCACGTTTATAGAGATGCTCAACATGTCCATATCTACTGTGGAATTATGGAGAACAGCGAGAAAAAAACCAACTCAAAGAAATCCAGATTTGTTACTAAAACTCCTGACTTTGAGCTTCCCCAAATTGCCGAATTTGGATTCCCGTTGAATTTGAAACCTGAATTGCATACTACAGCTCTTCACGTTTATAGGGATGCCCAACATGTCCATATCTACTGTGGAAATATGGAGAAAACCAAGAAAAGAGCCAACTCAAACAAATCCAGATTTGTTGCTAAACCTCCTGATTTTGCGCTTCCCCAAATGGCCGAATTTGGATTCCAGTTGAATTTGAAACCTGATTTGCATATTACAGCTCTTCACGTTTATAGGGATGCCCAAAATATCCATACATACCTTGAAATTATGGAGAAAAGCCAGAAAAAAGCAAAGTCAAACAAATCAAGATTTCAACAATTATGTTGCTAAACCTCCTGACGTTGTGCTGTCCACAAACGGCCAAATATCGATTCCAGTTGAAACCTGATTTGCATACTACAGCTCTTCACGTTCGTATGGATGCCCACCATGTCCATATCTACTGTGGAATTATGGAGAAAAGCCAGAAAAAAGCCAACTCAAACAAATCAAGATTTCGACAATTATGTTGCTAAACATCCTGACTTTGTGCTGTCCCCAAACGGCCAAATACGGGTTCCCGTTGAATTTGAAACCTGATTTGCATACAACAGCTCTTCACATTTGTTGGGATGCCCAACATGTCCATATCTACTGTGGAATTATGGAGAAAAGCCAGAAAAATGCCAACTCAAACAAATCCAGATTTCGACAATTATGTTGCTAAACCTCCTGACTTTGTGCTGTCCCAAAACGGCCAAATATCGATTCCCATTGAATTTGAAACGTGATTCGCATACTACAGCTTTTCACGTTTGTAGGTATGCCCAACATTTCCATATTGACTGTGGAATTATGGAAAAAAGCCAGAAAAAAAGCCAACTCAAACAAATTCAGATTTGTTGATAAGCCTCCTGACTTTGCTCTTCCCCAAACGGCCAAATATGGTTTCACGTTGAATTTGAAACCTGATTTGCATATTACAGCTCTTCACGTTTGTAGGGATGCCCAACATGTCCATATCTACTGTGGAAATATGGAGAAAAGCCAGAAAAAAGCCAACTCAAACAAATCAAGATTTCAACAATTATGTTGCTAAACCTCCTGACTTTGTGCTGTCCCAAAATGGCCAAATATCGATTCCCGTTGAATTTGAAACGTAATTCGCATACTACAGCTCTTCGCGTTTGTAGGGATGCCCAACATGTCCATATCTACTATGGAATTATGGAGAAAAGCCAGAAAAAAGCCAACTCAAACAAATCAAGATTTCGACAATTATGTTGCTAAACCTCCTGACTTTGTGCTGTCCCCAAACGGCCAAATACGGGTTCCCGTTGAATTTGAAAGCTGATTTGCATACTACAGCTCTTCACGTTTGTAGGGATGCCCAACATGTCCATATCTACTGTGGAATTATGGAGAAAAGCCAGAAAAAAGCCAACTCAAACAAATCAAGATTTCGACAATTATGTTGCTAAACCTCCTGACTTTGTGCTGTCCCCAAACGGCCAAATACGGGTTCCCGTTGAATTTGAAAGCTGATTTGCATACTACAGCTCTTCACGTTTGTAGGGATGCCCAACATGTCCATATCTACTGTGGAATTATGGAGAAAAGCCAGAAAAAAGCCAACTCAAACATATCACGATTTCAACAATCATGTTGCTAAAACCTCCTGACTTTTTTCTGTCCCCAAACGGCCAAATATGAATTCCCGTTGAATTTGAAACCTGATTTCCATACTACAGCTCTTCACGTTTGTAGGGATGCCCAACATATCCATATCTACTGTGGAAATATGGAGAAAACCAAGAAAAAAGCCAACTCAAACAAATTCAGATTTGTTGCTAAACCTCCTGACTTTGTGCTATCCCCAAACGGCCAAATATGGATTCCCGTTGAGTTTGAAACCTGATTTGTATACTACAGCTCTTCACGTTTGTAGGGATGCCCAACATGTCCATATCTACTGTGGAAATATGGAGAAAACCAAGAAATAAGCCAACTCAAACAAATTCAGATTTGTTGCTAAACCTCCTGACTTTGTGCTGTCCCCAAACGGCCAAATACGGGTTCCCGTTGAATTTAAAACCTGATTTGCATACCACAGCTCTTCACGTTTGTAGGGATGCCCAACATGTCCATATCTACTGTGGAATTATGGAGAAAAGCGAGAAAAAAGCCAACTCAAACAAATCACGATTTCAATAATCATGTTGCTAAAACCTCCTGACTTTTTTCTGTCCCCAAACGGCCAAATATGAATTCCCGTTGAATTTGAAACCGGATTTGCATACTACAGCTCTTCACGTTTGTAGGGATGCCCAACATGTCCATATCTAATGTGGAAATATGGAGAAAACCAAGAAAAAAGCCAACTCAAACAAATTCAGATTTGTTGCTAAACCTCCTGACTTTGTGCTATCCCCAAACGGCCAAATATGGATTCCCGTTGAGTTTGAAACCTGATTTGTATACTACAGCTCTTCACGTTTGTAGGGATGCCCAACATGTCCATATCTACTGTGGAAATATGGAGAAAACCAAGAAATAAGCCAACTCAAACAAATTCAGATTTGTTGCTAAACCTCCTGACTTTGTGCTGTCCACAAACGTCCAAATATCGATTCCCGTTGAATTTGAAGCCTGATTTGCATTCTACAGCTCTTCACGTTTGTAGGTATGCCCAACATGTCCATATCTACTGTGGAATTATGGAGAAAAGCCAGAAAAAAAGCCAACTCAAACAAATCACGATTTCAACAATTATGTTGCTAAACCTCCTGACTTTTTTCTGTCCCCAAACGGCCAAATATGAATTCCCGTTGAATTTGAAACCTGATTTGCATACTACAGCTCTTCACGTTTGTAGGGCTGCCCAACATGTCCATATCTACTGTGGAAATATGGAGAAAACCAAGAAATAAGCCAACTCAAACAAATTCAGATTAGTTGCTAAACCTCCTGACTTTGTGCTATCCCCAAATGGCCAAATATGGATTCCCGTTGAGTTTGAAACCTGATTTGTATACTACAGCTCTTCACGTTTGTAGGGATGCCCAACATGTCCATATCTACTGTGGAAATATGGAGAAAAGCCAGAAAAAAGCCAACTCAAACAAATCAAGATTTCGACAATATGTGTTGCTAAACCTCCTGACTTTGTGCTGTCCCCAAATGGCCAAATACGGGTTCCCGTTGAATTTGAAACCTGATTTGCATACTACAGCTCTTCACGTTTGTAGCGATGCCCAACATGTCCATATCTACTGTGGAATTATGGAGAAAAGCCAGAAAAAAGCCAACTCAAACAAATCAAGATTTCAACAATTATGTTGCTAAACCTCCTGATTTTGTGCTGTCCCAAAACAGCCAAATATCGATTCCCGTTGAATTTGAAACCTGATTCGCATACTACAGCTCTTCACGTTTGTAGGGATGCCCAACATGTCCATATCTACTGTGGAATTATGGAGAAAAGCCAGAAAAAAGCCAACTCAAACAAATCAAGATTGCGACAATTATCTTGCTAAACCTCCTGACTTTGTGCTGTCCCCAAACGGCCAAATACGGGTTCCCGTTGAATTTGAAACCTGATTTGCATACCACAGCTCTTCACGTTTGTAGGGATGCCCAACATGTCCATATCTACTGTGGAATTATGGAGAAAAGCCAGAAAAAAGCCAACTCAAACATATCACGATTTCAACAATCATGTTGCTAAAACCTCCTGACTTTTTTCTGTCCCCAAACGGCCAAATATGAATTCCCGTTGAATTTGAAACCTGATTTCCATACTACAGCTCTTCACGTTTGTAGGGATGCCCAACATGTCCATATCTACTGTGGAAATATGGAGAAAACCAAGAAATAAGCCAGCTCAAACAAATTCAGATTTGTTGCTAAACCTCCTGACTTTGTGCTGTCCACAAACGTCCAAATATCGATTCCCGTTGAATTTGAAACCTGATTTGCATTCTACAGCTCTTCACGTTTGTAGGTATGCCCAACATGTCCATATCTACTGTGGAATTATGGAGAAAAGCCAGGAAAAAGACAACTCAAACAAATCAAGATTTCAACAATTATGTTGCTAAACCTCCTGACTTTGTTCTGTCCCCAAACGGCCAAATATGGATTCTTGTTAAATTTGAAACCTGATTCGCATACTACAGCTCTTCACGTTTGTAGTGATGCCCAACATGTCCATATCTACTGTGGAATTATGGAGAAAAGCCAGAAAAAAGCCAACTCAAACAAATTCAGATTTCTTGTTAACCCTCCTGACTTTGCTCTTCCCCAAATGGCCGAATTTGGATTCCTGTTGAATTTGAAACCTGATTTGCATACTACAGCTCTTCACGTTTATAGAGATGCTCAACATGTCCATATCTACTGTGGAATTATGGAGAACAGCGAGAAAAAAACCAACTCAAAGAAATCCAGATTTGTTACTAAAACTCCTGACTTTGAGCTTCCCCAAATTGCCGAATTTGGATTCCCGTTGAATTTGAAACCTGAATTGCATACTACAGCTCTTCACGTTTATAGGGATGCCCAACATGTCCATATCTACTGTGGAAATATGGAGAAAACCAAGAAAAGAGCCAACTCAAACAAATCCAGATTTGTTGCTAAACCTCCTGATTTTGCGCTTCCCCAAATGGCCGAATTTGGATTCCAGTTGAATTTGAAACCTGATTTGCATATTACAGCTCTTCACGTTTATAGGGATGCCCAAAATATCCATACATACCTTGAAATTATGGAGAAAAGCCAGAAAAAAGCAAAGTCAAACAAATCAAGATTTCAACAATTATGTTGCTAAACCTCCTGACGTTGTGCTGTCCACAAACGGCCAAATATCGATTCCAGTTGAAACCTGATTTGCATACTACAGCTCTTCACGTTCGTATGGATGCCCACCATGTCCATATCTACTGTGGAATTATGGAGAAAAGCCAGAAAAAAGCCAACTCAAACAAATCAAGATTTCGACAATTATGTTGCTAAACATCCTGACTTTGTGCTGTCCCCAAACGGCCAAATACGGGTTCCCGTTGAATTTGAAACCTGATTTGCATACAACAGCTCTTCACATTTGTTGGGATGCCCAACATGTCCATATCTACTGTGGAATTATGGAGAAAAGCCAGAAAAATGCCAACTCAAACAAATCCAGATTTCGACAATTATGTTGCTAAACCTCCTGACTTTGTGCTGTCCCAAAACGGCCAAATATCGATTCCCATTGAATTTGAAACGTGATTCGCATACTACAGCTTTTCACGTTTGTAGGTATGCCCAACATTTCCATATCGACTGTGGAATTATGGAAAAAAGCCAGAAAAAAAGCCAACTCAAACAAATTCAGATTTGTTGATAAGCCTCCTGACTTTGCTCTTCCCCAAACGGCCAAATATGGTTTCACGTTGAATTTGAAACCTGATTTGCATACTACAGCTCTTCACGTTTGTAGGGATGCCCAACATGTCCATATCTACTGTGGAAATATGGAGAAAAGCCAGAAAAAAGCCAACTCAAACAAATCAAGATTTCAACAATTATGTTGCTAAACCTCCTGACTTTGTGCTGTCCCAAAATGGCCAAATATCGATTCCCGTTGAATTGGAAACGTAATTCGCATACTACAGCTCTTCGCGTTTGTAGGGATGCCCAACATGTCCATATCTACTATGGAATTATGGAGAAAAGCCAGAAAAAAGCCAACTCAAACAAATCAAGATTTCGACAATTATGTTGCTAAACCTCCTGACTTTGTGCTGTCCCCAAACGGCCAAATACGGGTTCCCGTTGAATTTGAAAGCTGATTTGCATACTACAGCTCTTCACGTTTGTAGGGATGCCCAACATGTCCATATCTACTGTGGAATTATGGAGAAAAGCCAGAAAAAAGCCAACTCAAACAAATCAAGATTTCGACAATTATGTTGCTAAACCTCCTGACTTTGTGCTGTCCCCAAACGGCCAAATACGGGTTCCCGTTGAATTTGAAAGCTGATTTGCATACTACAGCTCTTCACGTTTGTAGGGATGCCCAACATGTCCATATCTACTGTGGAATTATGGAGAAAAGCCAGAAAAAAGCCAACTCAAACATATCACGATTTCAACAATCATGTTGCTAAAACCTCCTGACTTTTTTCTGTCCCCAAACGGCCAAATATGAATTCCCGTTGAATTTGAAACCTGATTTCCATACTACAGCTCTTCACGTTTGTAGGGATGCCCAACATATCCATATCTACTGTGGAAATATGGAGAAAACCAAGAAAAAAGCCAACTCAAACAAATTCAGATTTGTTGCTAAACCTCCTGACTTTGTGCTATCCCCAAACGGCCAAATATGGATTCCCGTTGAGTTTGAAACCTGATTTGTATACTACAGCTCTTCACGTTTGTAGGGATGCCCAACATGTCCATATCTACTGTGGAAATATGGAGAAAACCAAGAAATAAGCCAACTCAAACAAATTCAGATTTGTTGCTAAACCTCCTGACTTTGTGCTGTCCCCAAACGGCCAAATACGGGTTCCCGTTGAATTTAAAACCTGATTTGCATACCACAGCTCTTCACGTTTGTAGGGATGCCCAACATGTCCATATCTACTGTGGAATTATGGAGAAAAGCGAGAAAAAAGCCAACTCAAACAAATCACGATTTCAATAATCATGTTGCTAAAACCTCCTGACTTTTTTCTGTCCCCAAACGGCCAAATATGAATTCCCGTTGAATTTGAAACCGGATTTGCATACTACAGCTCTTCACGTTTGTAGGGATGCCCAACATGTCCATATCTAATGTGGAAATATGGAGAAAACCAAGAAAAAAGCCAACTCAAACAAATTCAGATTTGTTGCTAAACCTCCTGACTTTGTGCTATCCCCAAACGGCCAAATATGGATTCCCGTTGAGTTTGAAACCTGATTTGTATACTACAGCTCTTCACGTTTGTAGGGATGCCCAACATGTCCATATCTACTGTGGAAATATGGAGAAAACCAAGAAATAAGCCAACTCAAACAAATTCAGATTTGTTGCTAAACCTCCTGACTTTGTGCTGTCCACAAACGTCCAAATATCGATTCCCGTTGAATTTGAAGCCTGATTTGCATTCTACAGCTCTTCACGTTTGTAGGTATGCCCAACATGTCCATATCTACTGTGGAATTATGGAGAAAAGCCAGAAAAAAAGCCAACTCAAACAAATCACGATTTCAACAATTATGTTGCTAAACCTCCTGACTTTTTTCTGTCCCCAAACGGCCAAATATGAATTCCCGTTGAATTTGAAACCTGATTTGCATACTACAGCTCTTCACGTTTGTAGGGCTGCCCAACATGTCCATATCTACTGTGGAAATATGGAGAAAACCAAGAAATAAGCCAACTCAAACAAATTCAGATTAGTTGCTAAACCTCCTGACTTTGTGCTATCCCCAAATGGCCAAATATGGATTCCCGTTGAGTTTGAAACCTGATTTGTATACTACAGCTCTTCACGTTTGTAGGGATGCCCAACATGTCCATATCTACTGTGGAAATATGGAGAAAAGCCAGAAAAAAGCCAACTCAAACAAATCAAGATTTCGAAAATATGTGTTGCTAAACCTCCTGACTTTGTGCTGTCCCCAAATGGCCAAATACGGGTTCCCGTTGAATTTGAAACCTGATTTGCATACTACAGCTCTTCACGTTTGTAGCGATGCCCAACATGTCCATATCTACTGTGGAATTATGGAGAAAAGCCAGAAAAAAGCCAACTCAAACAAATCAAGATTTCAACAATTATGTTGCTAAACCTCCTGATTTTGTGCTGTCCCAAAACAGCCAAATATCGATTCCCGTTGAATTTGAAACCTGATTCGCATACTACAGCTCTTCACGTTTGTAGTGATGCCCAACATGTCCATATCTACTGTGGAATTATGGAGAAAAGCCAGAAAAAAGCCAACTCAAACAAATCAAGATTGCGACAATTATCTTGCTAAACCTCCTGACTTTGTGCTGTCCCCAAACGGCCAAATACGGGTTCCCGTTGAATTTGAAACCTGATTTGCATACCACAGCTCTTCACGTTTGTAGGGATGCCCAACATGTCCATATCTACTGTGGAATTATGGAGAAAAGCCAGAAAAAAGCCAACTCAAACATATCACGATTTCAACAATCATGTTGCTAAAACCTCCTGACTTTTTTCTGTCCCCAAACGGCCAAATATGAATTCCCGTTGAATTTGAAACCTGATTTCCATACTACAGCTCTTCACGTTTGTAGGGATGCCCAACATATCCATATCTACTGTGGAAATATGGAGAAAACCAAGAAAAAAGCCAACTCAAACAAATTCAGATTTGTTGCTAAAGCTCCTGACTTTGTGCTATCCCCAAACGGCCAAATATGGATTCCCGTTGAGTTTGAAACCTGATTTGTATACTACAGCTCTTCACGTTTGTAGGGATGCCCAACATGTCCATATCTACTGTGGAAATATGGAGAAAACCAAGAAATAAGCCAACTCAAACAAATTCAGATTTGTTGCTAAACCTCCTGACTTTGTGCTGTCCACAAACGTCCAAATATCGATTCCCGTTGAATTTGAAACCTGATTTGCATTCTACAGCTCTTCACGTTTGTAGGTATGCCCAACATGTCCATATCTACTGTGGAATTATGGAGAAAAGCCAGGAAAAAGACAACTCAAACAAATCAAGATTTCAACAATTATGTTGCTAAACCTCCTGACTTTGTTCTGTCCCCAAACGGCCAAATATGGATTCTTGTTAAATTTGAAACCTGATTCGCATACTACAGCTCTTCACGTTTGTAGTGATGCCCATCATGTCCATATCTACTGTGGAATTATGGAGAAAAGCCAGAAAAAAGCCAACTCAAACAAATTCAGATTTCTTGTTAACCCTCCTGACTTTGCTCTTCCCCAAATGGCCGAATTTGGATTCCTGTTGAATTTGAAACCTGATTTGCATACTACAGCTCTTCACGTTTATAGAGATGCTCAACATGTCCATATCTACTGTGGAATTATGGAGAACAGCGAGAAAAAAAACAACTCAAAGAAATCCAGATTTGTTACTAAAACTCCTGACTTTGAGCTTCCCCAAATTGCCGAATTTGGATTCCCGTTGAATTTGAAACCTGAATTGCATACTACAGCTCTTCACGTTTATAGGGATGCCCAACATGTCCATATCTACTGTGGAAATATGGAGAAAACCAAGAAAAGAGCCAACTCAAACAAATCCAGATTTGTTGCTAAACCTCCTGATTTTGCGCTTCCCCAAATGGCCGAATTTGGATTCCAGTTGAATTTGAAACCTGATTTGCATATTACAGCTCTTCACGTTTATAGGGATGCCCAAAATATCCATACATACCTTGAAATTATGGAGAAAAGCCAGAAAAAAGCAAAGTCAAACAAATCAAGATTTCAACAATTATGTTGCTAAACCTCCTGACGTTGTGCTGTCCACAAACGGCCAAATATCGATTCCAGTTGAAACCTGATTTGCATACTACAGCTCTTCACGTTCGTATGGATGCCCAACATGTCCATATCTACTGTGGAATTATGGAGAAAAGCCAGAAAAAAGCCAACTCAAACAAATCAAGATTTCGACAATTATGTTGCTAAACATCCTGACTTTGTGCTGTCCCCAAACGGCCAAATACGGGTTGCCGTTGAATTTGAAACCTGATTTGCATACAACAGCTCTTCACATTTGTTGGGATGCCCAACATGTCCATATCTACTGTGGAATTATGGAGAAAAGCCAGAAAAATGCCAACTCAAACAAATCCAGATTTCGACAATTATGTTGCTAAACCTCCTGACTTTGTGCTGTCCCAAAACGGCCAAATATCGATTCCCATTGAATTTGAAACGTGATTCGCATACTACAGATTTTCACGTTTGTAGGTATGCCCAACATTTCCATATCGACTGTGGAATTATGGAAAAAAGCCAGAAAAAAAGCCAACTCAAACAAATTCAGATTTGTTGATAAGCCTCCTGACTTTGCTCTTCCCCAAACGGCCAAATATGGTTTCACGTTGAATTTGAAACCTGATTTGCATACTACAGCTCTTCACGTTTGTAGGGATGCCCGACATGTCCATATCTACTGTGGAAATATGGAGAAAAGCCAGAAAAAAGCCAACTCAAACAAATCAAGATTTCAACAATTATGTTGCTAAACCTCCTGAATTTGTGCTGTCCCAAAATGGCCAAATATCGATTCCCGTTGA
Source organism: Zingel zingel (assembly GCA_023566125.1). Classification (NCBI taxonomy): domain Eukaryota; kingdom Metazoa; phylum Chordata; class Actinopteri; order Perciformes; family Percidae; genus Zingel; species Zingel zingel. The sequence goes on along the minus strand of CM042322.1, from coordinate 16,322,184 downwards.
ATTTGAAACGTAATTCGCATACTACAGCTCTTCACGTTTGTAGGGATGCCCAACATGTCCATATCTACTATGGAATTATGGAGAAAAGCCAGAAAAAAGCCAACTCAAACAAATCAAGATTTCGACAATTATGTTGCTAAACCTCCTGACTTTGTGCTGTCCCCAAACGGCCAAATACGGGTTCCCGTTGAATTTGAAAGCTGATTTGCATACTACAGCTCTTCACGTTTGTAGGGATGCCCAACATGTCCATATCTACTGTGGAATTATGGAGAAAAGCCAGAAAAAAGCCAACTCAAACAAATCAAGATTTCAACAATTATGTTGCTAAACCTCCTGACTTTGTGCTGTCCCAAAACAGCCAAATATTGATTCCCGTTGAATTTGAAACCTGATTCGCATACTACAGCTCTTCACGTTTGTAGGGATGCCCAACATGTCCATATCTACTGTGGAATTATGGAGAAAAGCCAGAAAAAAGCCAACTCAAACAAATCAAGATTTCGACAATTATGTTGCTAAACCTCCTGACTTTGTGCTGTCCCCAAACGGCCAAATACGGGTTCCCGTTGAATTTGAAAGCTGATTTGCATACTACAGCTCTTCACGTTTGTAGGGATGCCCAACATGTCCATATCTACTGTGGAATTATGGAGAAAAGCCAGAAAAAAGCCAACTCAAACATATCACGATTTCAACAATCATGTTGCTAAAACCTCCTGACGTTTTTCTGTCCCCAAACGGCCAAATATGAATTCCCGTTGAATTTGAAACCTGATTTCCATACTACAGCTCTTCACGTTTGTAGGGATGCCCAACATATCCATATGTACTGTGGAAATATGGAGAAAACCAAGAAAAAAGCCAACTCAAACAAATTCAGATTTGTTGCTAAACCTCCTGACTTTGTGCTATCCCCAAACGGCCAAATATGGATTCCCGTTGAGTTTGAAACCTGATTTGTATACTACAGCTCTTCACGTTTGTAGGGATGCCCAACATGTCCATATCTACTGTGGAAATATGGAGAAAACCAAGAAATAAGCCAACTCAAACAAATTCAGATTTGTTGCTAAACCTCCTGACTTTGTGCTGTCCACAAACGTCCAAATATCGATTCCCGTTGAATTTGAAACCTGATTTGCCTTCTACAGCTCTTCACGTTTGTAGGTATGCCCAACATGTCCATATCTACTGTGGAATTATGGAGAAAAGCCAGGAAAAAGACAACTCAAACAAATCAAGATTTCAACAATTATGTTGCTAAACCTCCTGACTTTGTTCTGTCCCCAAACGGCCAAATATGGATTCTTGTTAAATTTGAAACCTGATTCGCATACTACAGCTCTTCACGTTTGTAGTGATGCCCAACATGTCCATATCTACTGTGGAATTATGGAGAAAAGCCAGAAAAAAGCCAACTCAAACAAATTCAGATTTCTTGTTAACCCTCCTGACTTTGCTCTTCCCCAAATGGCCGAATTTGGATTCCTGTTGAATTTGAAACCTGATTTGCATACTACAGCTCTTCACGTTTATAGAGATGCTCAACATGTCCATATCTACTGTGGAATTATGGAGAACAGCGAGAAAAAAACCAACTCAAAGAAATCCAGATTTGTTACTAAAACTCCTGACTTTGAGCTTCCCCAAATTGCCGAATTTGGATTCCCGTTGAATTTGAAACCTGAATTGCATACTACAGCTCTTCACGTTTATAGGGATGCCCAACATGTCCATATCTACTGTGGAAATATGGAGCAAACCAAGAAAAGAGCCAACTCAAACAAATCCAGATTTGTTGCTAAACCTCCTGATTTTGCGCTTCCCCAAATGGCCGAATTTGGATTCCAGTTGAATTTGAAACCTGATTTGTATATTACAGCTCTTCACGTTTATAGGGATGCCCAAAATATCCATACATACCTTGAAATTATGGAGAAAAGCCAGAAAAAAGCAAAGTCAAACAAATCAAGATTTCAACAATTATGTTGCTAAACCTCCTGACGTTGTGCTGTCCACAAACGGCCAAATATCGATTCCAGTTGAAACCTGATTTGCATACTACAGCTCTTCACGTTCGTATGGATGCCCAACATGTCCATATCTACTGTGGAATTATGGAGAAAAGCCAGAAAAAAGCCAACTCAAACAAATCAAGATTTCGACAATTATGTTGCTAAACATCCTGACTTTGTGCTGTCCCCAAACGGCCAAATACGGGTTCCCGTTGAATTTGAAACCTGATTTCCATACTACAGCTCTTCACGTTTGTAGGGATGCCCAACATATCCATATCTACTGTGGAAATATGGAGAAAACCAAGAAAAAAGCCAACTCAAACAAATTCAGATTTGTTGCTAAACCTCCTGACTTTGTGCTATCCCCAAACGGCCAAATATGGATTCCCGTTGAGGTTGAAACCTGATTTGTATACTACAGCTCTTCACGTTTGTAGGGATGCCCAACATGTCCATATCTACTGTGGAAATATGGAGAAAACCAAGAAATAAGACAACTCAAACAAATTCAGATTTGTTGCTAAACCTCCTGACTTTGTGCTGTCCACAAACGTCCAAATATCGATTTCCGTTGAATTTGAAATCTGATTTGCATTCTACAGCTCTTCACGTTTGTAGGTATGCCCAACATGTCCATATCTACTGTGGAATTATGGAGAAAAGCCAGGAAAAAGACAACTCAAACAAATCAAGATTTCAACAATTATGTTGCTAAACCTCCTGACTTTGTTCTGTCCCCAAACGGCCAAATATGGATTCTTGTTAAATTTGAAACCTGATTCGCATACTACAGCTCTTCACGTTTGTAGTGATGCCCAACATGTCCATATCTACTGTGGAATTATGGAGAAAAGCCAGAAAAAAGCCAACTCAAACAAATTCAGATTTCTTGTTAACCCTCCTGACTTTGCTCTTCCCCAAATGGCCGAATTTGGATTCCTGTTGAATTTGAAACCTGATTTGCATACTACAGCTCTTCACGTTTATAGAGATGCTCAACATGTCCATATCTACTGTGGAATTATGGAGAACAGCGAGAAAAAAACCAACTCAAAGAAATCCAGATTTGTTACTAAAACTCCTGACTTTGAGCTTCCCCAAATTGCCGAATTTGGATTCCCGTTGAATTTGAAACCTGAATTGCATACTACAGCTCTTCACGTTTATAGGGATGCCCAACATGTCCATATCTACTGTGGAAATATGGAGAAAACCAAGAAAAGAGCCAACTCAAACAAATCCAGATTTGTTGCTAAACCTCCTGATTTTGCGCTTCCCCAAATGGCCGAATTTGGATTCCAGTTGAATTTGAAACCTGATTTGCATATTACAGCTCTTCACGTTTATAGGGTTGCCCAAAATATCCATACATACCTTGAAATTATGGAGAAAAGCCAGAAAAAAGCAAAGTCAAACAAATCAAGATTTCAACAATTATGTTGCTAAACCTCCTGACGTTGTGCTGTCCACAAACGGCCAAATATCGATTCCAGTTGAAACCTGATTTGCATACTACAGCTCTTCACGTTCGTATGGATGCCCAACATGTCCATATCTACTGTGGAATTATGGAGAAAAGCCAGAAAAAAGCCAACTCAAACAAATCAAGATTTCGACAATTATGTTGCTAAACATCCTGACTTTGTGCTGTCCCCAAACGGCCAAATACGGGTTCCCGTTGAATTTGAAACCTGATTTGCATACAACAGCTCTTCACATTTGTTGGGATGCCCAACATGTCCATATCTACTGTGGAATTATGGAGAAAAGCCAGAAAAATGCCAACTCAAACAAATCCAGATTTCGACAATTATGTTGCTAAACCTCCTGACTTTGTGCTGTCCCAAAACGGCCAAATATCGATTCCCATTGAATTTGAAACGTGATTTGCATACTACAGCTCTTCACGTTTGTAGGTATGCCCAACATTTCCATATCGACTGTGGAATTATGGAAAAAAGCCAGAAAAAAAGCCAACTCAAACAAATTCAGATTTGTTGATAAGCCTCCTGACTTTGCTCTTCCCCAAACGGCCAAATATGGTTTCACTTTGAATTTGAAACCTGATTTGCATACTACAGCTCTTCACGTTTGTAGGGATGCCCAACATGTCCATATCTACTGTGGAAATATGGAGAAAAGCCAGAAAAAATCCAACTCAAACAAATCAAGATTTCAACAATTATGTTGCTAAACCTCCTGACTTTGTGCTGTCCCAAAATGGCCAAATATCAATTCCCGTTGAATTTGAAATGTAATTCGCATACTACAGCTCTTCACGTTTGTAGGGATGCCCAACATGTCCATATCTACTATGGAACTATGGAGAAAAGCCAGAAAAAAGCCAACTCAAACAAATCAAGATTTCGACAATTATGTTGCTAAACCTCCTGACTTTGTGCTGTCCCCAAACGGCCAAATACGGGTTCCCGTTGAATTTGAAAGCTGATTTGCATACTAGAGCTCTTCACGTTTGTAGGGATGCCCAACATGTCCATATCTACTGTGGAATTATGGAGAAAAGCCAGAAAAAAGCCAACTCAAACAAATCAAGATTTCAACAATTATGTTGCTAAACCTCCTGACTTTGTGCTGTCCCAAAACAGCCAAATATTGATTCCCGTTGAATTTGAAACCTGATTCGCATACTACAGCTCTTCACGTTTGTAGGGATGCCCAACATGTCCATATCTACTGTGGAATTATGGAGAAAAGCCAGAAAAAAGCCAACTCAAACAAATCAAGATTTCGACAATTATGTTGCTAAACCTCCTGACTTTGTGCTGTCCCCAAACGGCCAAATACGGGTTCCCGTTGAATTTGAAACCTGATTTGCATACCACAGCTCTTCACCTTTGTAGGGATGCCCAACATGTCCATATCTACTGTGGAATTATGGAGAAAAGCCAGAAAAATGCCAACTCAAACAAATTCAGATTTGTTGATAAGCCTCCTGACTTTGCTCTTCCCCAAACGGCCAAATATGGTTTCACGTTGAATTTGAAACCTGATTTGCATACTACAGCTCTTCACGTTTGTAGGGATGCCCAACATGTCCATATCTACTGTGGAAATATGGAGAAAAGCCAGAAAAAAGCCAACTCAAACAAATCAAGATTTCAACAATTATGTTGCTAAACCTCCTGACTTTGTGCTGTCCCAAAATGGCCAAATATCGATTCCCGTTGAATTTGAAACGTAATTCGCATACTACAGCTCTTCACGTTTGTAGGGATGCCCAACATGTCCATATCTACTATGGAATTATGGAGAAAAGCCAGAAAAAAGCCAACTCAAACAAATCAAGATTTCGACAATTATGTTGCTAAACCTCCTGACTTTGTGCTGTCCCCAAACGGCCAAATACGGGTTCCCGTTGAATTTGAAAGCTGATTTGCATACTACAGCTCTTCACGTTTGTAGGGATGCCCAACATGTCCATATCTACTGTGGAATTATGGAGAAAAGCCAGAAAAAAGCCAACTCAAACAAATCAAGATTTCAACAATTATGTTGCTAAACCTCCTGACTTTGTGCTGTCCCAAAACAGCCAAATATTGATTCCCGTTGAATTTGAAACCTGATTCGCATACTACAGCTCTTCACGTTTGTAGGGATGCCCAACATGTCCATATCTACTGTGGAATTATGGAGAAAAGCCAGAAAAAAGCCAACTCAAACAAATCAAGATTTCGACAATTATGTTGCTAAACCTCCTGACTTTGTGCTGTCCCCAAACGGCCAAATACGGGTTCCCGTTGAATTTGAAAGCTGATTTGCATACTACAGCTCTTCACGTTTGTAGGGATGCCCAACATGTCCATATCTACTGTGGAATTATGGAGAAAAGCCAGAAAAAAGCCAACTCAAACATATCACGATTTCAACAATCATGTTGCTAAAACCTCCTGACTTTTTTCTGTCCCCAAACGGCCAAATATGAATTCCCGTTGAATTTGAAACCTGATTTCCATACTACAGCTCTTCACGTTTGTAGGGATGCCCAACATATCCATATCTACTGTGGAAATATGGAGAAAACCAAGAAAAAAGCCAACTCAAACAAATTCAGATTTGTTGCTAAACCTCCTGACTTTGTGCTATCCCCAAACGGCCAAATATGGATTCCCGTTGAGTTTGAAACCTGATTTGTATACTACAGCTCTTCACGTTTGTAGGGATGCCCAACATGTCCATATCTACTGTGGAAATATGGAGAAAACCAAGAAATAAGCCAACTCAAACAAATTCAGATTTGTTGCTAAACCTCCTGACTTTGTGCTGTCCACAAACGTCCAAATATCGATTCCCGTTGAATTTGAAACCTGATTTGCATTCTACAGCTCTTCACGTTTGTAGGTATGCCCAACATGTCCATATCTACTGTGGAATTATGGAGAAAAGCCAGAAAAAAGCCAACTCAAACAAATTCAGATTTCTTGTTAACCCTCCTGACTTTGCTCTTCCCCAAATGGCCGAATTTGGATTCCTGTTGAATTTGAAACCTGATTTGCATACTACAGCTCTTCACGTTTATAGAGATGCTCAACATGTCCATATCTACTGTGGAATTATGGAGAACAGCGAGAAAAAAACCAACTCAAAGAAATCCAGATTTGTTACTAAAACTCCTGACTTTGAGCTTCCCCAAATTGCCGAATTTGGATTCCCGTTGAATTTGAAACCTGAATTGCATACTACAGCTCTTCAAGTTTGTAGGGATGCCCAACATGTCCATATGTACTGTGGAAATATGGAGAAAACCAAGAAAGGAGCCAACTCAAACAAATCCAGATTTGTTGCTAAACCTCCTGATTTTGCGCTTCCCCAAATGGCCGAATTTGGATTCCAGTTGAATTTGAAACCTGATTTGCATATTACAGCTCTTCACGTTTATAGGGATGCCCAAAATATCCATACATACCTTGAAATTATGGAGAAAAGCCAGAAAAAAGCAAAGTCAAACAAATCAAGATTTCAACAATTATGTTGCTAAACCTCCTGACGTTGTGCTGTCCACAAACGGCCAAATATCGATTCCAGTTGAAACCTGATTTGCATACTAGAGCTCTTCACGTTCGTATGGATGCCCAACATGTCCATATCTACTGTGGAATTATGGAGAAAAGCCAGAAAAAAGCCAACTCAAACAAATCAAGATTTCGACAATTATGTTGCTAAACATCCTGACTTTGTGCTGTCCCCAAACGGCCAAATACGGGTTCCCGTTGAATTTGAAACCTGATTTGCATACAACAGCTCTTCACATTTGTTGGGATGCCCAACATGTCCATATCTACTGTGGAATTATGGAGAAAAGCCAGAAAAATGCCAACTCAAACAAATCCAGATTTCGACAATTATGTTGCTAAACCTCCTGACTTTGTGCTGTCCCAAAACGGCCAAATATCGATTCCCATTAAATTTGAAACGTGATTCGCATACTACAGCTCTTCACGTTTGTAGGTATGCCCAACATTTCCATATCGACTGTGGAATTATGGAAAAAAGCCAGAAAAAAAGCCAACTCAAACAAATTCAGATTTGTTGATAAGCCTCCTGACTTTGCTCTTCCCCAAACGGCCAAATATGGTTTCACTTTGAATTTGAAACCTGATTTGCATACTACAGCTCTTCACGTTTGTAGGGATGCCCAACATGTCCATATCTACTGTGGAAATATGGAGAAAAGCCAGAAAAAAGCCAACTCAAACAAATCAAGATTTCAACAATTATGTTGCTAAACCTCCTGACTTTGTGCTGTCCCAAAATGGCCAAATATCGATTCCCGTTGAATTTGAAATGTAATTCGCATACTACAGCTCTTCACGTTTGTAGGGATGCCCAACATGTCCATATCTACTATGGAATTATGGAGAAAAGCCAGAAAAAAGCCAACTCAAACAAATCAAGATTTCGACAATTATGTTGCTAAACCTCCTGACTTTGTGCTGTCCCCAAACGGCCAAATACGGGTTCCCGTTGAATTTGAAAGCTGATTTGCATACTAGAGCTCTTCACGTTTGTAGGGATGCCCAACATGTCCATATCTACTGTGGAATTATGGAGAAAAGCCAGAAAAATGCCAACTCAAACAAATCCAGACTTCAACAATTATGTTGCTAAACCTCCTGACTTTGTGCTGTCCCAAAACGGCCAAATATTGATTCCCATTGAATTTGAAACCTGATTCGCATACTACAGCTCTTCACGTTTGTAGCGATGCCCAACATGTCCATATCTACTGTGGAAATATGGAGAAAAGCCAGAAAAAAGCCAACTCAAACAAATCAAGATTTCAACAATTATGTTGCTAAACCTCCTGACTTTGTGCTGTCCCAAAATGGCCAAATATCGATTCCCGTTGAATTTGAAACCTAATTCGCATACTACAGCTCATCACGTTTGTAGCGATGCCCAACATTTCCATATCTACTGTGGAATTATGGAGAAAAGCCAGAAAAAAGCCAACTCAAACAAATCAAGATTTCGACAATTATGTTGCTAAACCTCCTGACTTTGTGCTGTCCCCAAACGGCCAAATACGGGTTCCCGTTGAATTTGAAAGCTGATTTGCATACTACAGCTCTTCACGTTTGTAGGGATGCCCAACATGTCCATATCTACTGTGGAATTATGGAGAAAAGCCAGAAAAAAAGCCAACTCAAACAAATCAAGATTTCAACAATTATGTTGCTAAACCTCCTGACTTTGTGCTGTCCCAAAACAGCCAAATATCGATTCCCGTTGAATTTGAAACCTGATTCGCATACTACAGCTCTTCACGTTTGTAGGGATGCCCAACATGTCCATATCTACTGTGGAATTATGGAGAAAAGCCAGAAAAAAGCCAACTCAAACAAATCAAGATTTCGACAATTATGTTGCTAAACCTCCTGACTTTGTGCTGTCCCCAAACGGCCAAATACGGGTTCCCGTTGAATTTGAAACCTGATTTGCATACCACAGCTCTTCACGTTTGTAGGGATGCCCAACATGTCCATATCTACTGTGGAAATATGGAGAAAACCAAGAAATAAGCCAACTCAAACAAATTCAGATTAGTTGCTAAACCTCCTGACTTTGTGCTATCCCCAAACGGCCAAATATGGATTCCCGTTGAGTTTGAAACCTGATTTGTATACTACAGCTCTTCACGTTTGTAGGGATGCCCAACATTTCCATATCTACTGTGGAAATATGGAGAAAAGCCAGAAAAAAGCCAACTCAAACAAATCACGATTTCAATAATCATGTTGCTAAAACCTCCTGACTTTTTTCTGTCCCCAAACGGCCAAATATGAATTCCCGTTGAATTTGAAACCGGATTTGCATACTACAGCTCTTCACGTTTGTAGGGATGCCCAACATGTCCATATCTAATGTGGAAATATGGAGAAAACCAAGAAAAAAGCCAACTCAAACAAATTCAGATTTGTTGCTAAACCTCCTGACTTTGTGCTATCCCCAAACGGCCAAATATGGATTCCCGTTGAGTTTGAAACCTGATTTGTATACTACAGCTCTTCACGTTTGTAGGGATGCCCAACATGTCCATATCTACTGTGGAAATATGGAGAAAACCAAGAAATAAGCCAACTCAAACAAATTCAGATTTGTTGCTAAACCTCCTGACTTTGTGCTGTCCACAAACGTCCAAATATCGATTCCCGTTGAATTTGAAGCCTGATTTGCATTCTACAGCTCTTCACGTTTGTAGGTATGCCCAACATGTCCATATCTACTGTGGAATTATGGAGAAAAGCCAGAAAAAAGCCAACTCAAACATATCACGATTTCAACAATCATGTTGCTAAAACCTCCTGACTTTTTTCTGTCCCCAAACGGCCAAATATGAATTCCCGTTGAATTTGAAACCTGATTTCCATACTACAGCTCTTCACGTTTGTAGGGATGCCCAACATATCCATATCTACTGTGGAAATATGGAGAAAACCAAGAAAAAAGCCAACTCAAACAAATTCAGATTTGTTGCTAAACCTCCTGACTTTGTGCTATCCCCAAACGGCCAAATATGGATACCCGTTGAGTTTGAAACCTGATTTGTATACTACAGCTCTTCACGTTTGTAGGGATGCCCAACATGTCCATATCTACTGTGGAAATATGGAGAAAACCAAGAAATAAGCCAACTCAAACAAATTCAGATTTGTTGCTAAACCTCCTGACTTTGTGCTGTCCACAAACGTCCAAATATCGATTCCCGTTGAATTTGAAACCTGATTTGCATTCTACAGCTCTTCACGTTTGTAGGTATGCCCAACATGTCCATATCTACTGTGGAATTATGGAGAAAAGCCAGGAAAAAGACAACTCAAACAAATCAAGATTTCAACAATTATGTTGCTAAACCTCCTGACTTTGTTCTGTCCCCAAACGGCCAAATATGGATTCTTGTTAAATTTGAAACCTGATTCGCATACTACAGCTTTTCACGTTTGTAGGGATGCCCAACATGTCCATATCTACTGTGGAAATATGGAGAAAACCAAGAAATAAGCCAACTCAAACAAATTCAGATTTGTTGCTAAACCTCCTGACTTTGTGCTGTCCACAAACGTCCAAATATCGATTCCCGTTGAGTTTGAAACCTGATTTGTATACTACAGCTCTTCACGTTTGTAGGGATGCCCAACATTTCCATATCTACTGTGGAAATATGGAGAAAAGCCAGAAAAAAGCCAACTCAAACAAATCACGATTTCAATAATCATGTTGCTAAAACCTCCTGACTTTTTTCTGTCCCCAAACGGCCAAATATGAATTCCCGTTGAATTTGAAACCGGATTTGCATACTACAGCTCTTCACGTTTGTAGGGATGCCCAACATGTCCATATCTAATGTGGAAATATGGAGAAAACCAAGAAAAAAGCCAACTCAAACAAATTCAGATTTGTTGCTAAACCTCCTGACTTTGTGCTATCCCCAAACGGCCAAATATGGATTCCCGTTGAGTTTGAAACCTGATTTGTATACTACAGCTCTTCACGTTTGTAGGGATGCCCAACATGTCCATATCTACTGTGGAAATATGGAGAAAACCAAGAAATAAGCCAACTCAAACAAATTCAGATTTGTTGCTAAACCTCCTGACTTTGTGCTGTCCACAAACGTCCAAATATCGATTCCCGTTGAATTTGAAGCCTGATTTGCATTCTACAGCTCTTCACGTTTGTAGGTATGCCCAACATGTCCATATCTACTGTGGAATTATGGAGAAAAGCCAGAAAAAAGCCAACTCAAACATATCACGATTTCAACAATCATGTTGCTAAAACCTCCTGACTTTTTTCTGTCCCCAAACGGCCAAATATGAATTCCCGTTGAATTTGAAACCTGATTTCCATACTACAGCTCTTCACGTTTGTAGGGATGCCCAACATATCCATATCTACTGTGGAAATATGGAGAAAACCAAGAAAAAAAGCCAACTCAAACAAATTCAGATTTGTTGCTAAACCTCCTGACTTTGTGCTATCCCCAAACGGCCAAATATGGATACCCGTTGAGTTTGAAACCTGATTTGTATACTACAGCTCTTCACGTTTGTAGGGATGCCCAACATGTCCATATCTACTGTGGAAATATGGAGAAAACCAAGAAATAAGCCAACTCAAACAAATTCAGATTTGTTGCTAAACCTCCTGACTTTGTGCTGTCCACAAACGTCCAAATATCGATTCCCGTTGAATTTGAAACCTGATTTGCATTCTACAGCTCTTCACGTTTGTAGGTATGCCCAACATGTCCATATCTACTGTGGAATTATGGAGAAAAGCCAGGAAAAAGACAACTCAAACAAATCAAGATTTCAACAATTATGTTGCTAAACCTCCTGACTTTGTTCTGTCCCCAAACGGCCAAATATGGATTCTTGTTAAATTTGAAACCTGATTCGCATACTACAGCTTTTCACGTTTGTAGGGATGCCCAACATGTCCATATCTACTGTGGAAATATGGAGAAAACCAAGAAATAAGCCAACTCAAACAAATTCAGATTTGTTGCTAAACCTCCTGACTTTGTGCTGTCCACAAACGTCCAAATATCGATTCCCGTTGAATTTGAAACCTGATTTGCATTCTACAGCTCTTCACGTTTGTAGATATGCCCAACATTTCCATATCTACTGTGGAATTATGGAGAAAAGCCAGAAAAAAGCCAACTCAAACAAATTCAGATATCTTGCTAAACCTCCTGACTTTGCTCTTCCCCAAATGGCCGAATTTGGATTCCTGTTGAATTTGAAACCAGATTTGCATAATACAGCTATTCACGTTCATAGGGATGCCTACCATGTCCATATCTACTGTGGAATTATGGAGAAAAGCCAGAAAAAAGCCAACTCAAACAAATCAAGATTTCAACAATTATGTTGCTAAACCTCCTGATTTTGTGCTGTCCCAAAACAGCCAAATATCGATTCCCGTTGAATTTGAAACCTGATTCGCATACTACAGCTCTTCACGTTTGTAGGGATGCCCAACATGTCCATATCTACTGTGGAATTATGGAGAAAAGCCAGAAAAAAGCCAACTCAAACAAATCAAGATTGCGACAATTATGTTGCTAAACCTCCTGACTTTGTGCTGTCCCCAAACGGCCAAATACGGGTTCCCGTTGAATTTGAAACCTGATTTGCATACCACAGCTCTTCACGTTTGTAGGGATGCCCAACATGTCCATATCTACTGTGGAATTATGGAGAAAAGCCAGAAAAAAGCCAACTCAAACATATCACGATTTCAACAATCATGTTGCTAAAACCTCCTGACTTTTTTCTGTCCCCAAACGGCCAAATATGAGAAAACCAAGAAAAAAACCAACTCAAACAAATTCAGATTTGTTGCTAAACCTCCTGACTTTGTGCTATCCCCAAACGGCCAAATATGGATTCCCGTTGAGTTTGAAACCTGATTTGTATACTACAGCTCTTCACGTTTGTAGGGATGCCCAACATGTCCATATCTACTGTGGAAATATGGAGAAAACCAAGAAATAAGCCAACTCAAACAAATTCAGATTTGTTGCTAAACCTCCTGACTTTGTGCTGTCCACAAACGTCCAAATATCGATTCCCGTTGAATTTGAAACCTGATTTGCATTCTACACCTCTTCACGTTTGTAGGTATGCCCAACATGTCCATATCTACTGTGGAATTATGGAGAAAAGCCAGGAAAAAGACAACTCAAACAAATCAAGATTTCAACAATTATGTTGCTAAACCTCCTGACTTTGTTCTGTCCCCAAACGGCCAAATATGGATTCTTGTTAAATTTGAAACCTGATTCGCATACTACAGCTTTTCACGTTTGTAGGGATGCCCAACATGTCCATATCTACTGTGGAAATATGGAGAAAACAAAGAAATAAGCCAACTCAAACAAATTCAGATTTGTTGCTAAACCTCCTGACTTTGTGCTGTCCACAAACGTCCAAATATCGATTCCCGTTGAATTTGAAACCTGATTTGCATTCTACAGCTCTTCACGTTTGTAGATATGCCCAACATTTCCATATCTACTGTGGAATTATGGAGAAAAGCCAGAAAAAAGCCAACTCAAACAAATTCAGATTTCTTGCTAAACCTCCTGACTTTGCTCTTCCCCAAATGGCCGAATTTGGATTCCTGTTGAATTTGAAACCAGATTTGCATAATACAGCTATTCACGTTCATAGGGATGCCTACCATGTCCATATCTACTGTGGAATTATGGAGAAAATCCAGAAAAAAAGCCAGCTCAAACAAATCCAGATTTCGACAATTATGTTCCTAAACCTCATGACTTTGTTCTGTCCCCAAACGGCCAAATACGGGTTCCCGTTGAATTTGAAACCTGATTTGCATACTACAGCTCTTCACGTTTGTAGTGATGCCCAACATGTCCATATCTACTGTGGAATTATGGAGAAAAGCCAGAAAAAAGCCAACTCAAACAAATTCAGATTTCTTGTTAACCCTCCTGACTTTGCTCTTCCCCAAATGGCCGAATTTGGATTCCTGTTGAATTTGAAACCTGATTTGCATACTACAGCTCTTCACGTTTATAGAGATGCTCAACATGTCCATATCTACTGTGGAATTATGGAGAACAGCGAGTAAAAAACCAACTCAAAGAAATCCAGATTTGTTACTAAAACTCCTGACTTTGAGCTTCCCCAAATTGCCGAATTTGGATTCCCGTTGAATTTGAAACCTGAATTGCATACTACAGCTCTTCACGTTTGTAGCGATGCCCAACATGTCCATATCTACTGTGGAAATATGGAGAAAACCAAGAAAAGAGCCAACTCAAACAAATCCAGATTTGTTGCTAAACCTCCTGATTTTGCGCTTCCCCAAATGGCCGAATTTGGATTCCAGTTGAATTTGAAACCTGATTTGCATATTACAGCTCTTCACGTTTATAGGGATGCCCAAAATATCCATACATACCTTGAAATTATGGAGAAAAGCCAGAAAAAAGCAAAGTCAAACAAATCAAGATTTCAACAATTATGTTGCTAAACCTCCTGACGTTGTGCTGTCCACAAACGGCCAAATATCGATTCCAGTTGAAACCTGATTTGCATACTACAGCTCTTCACGTTCGTATGGATGCCCAACATGTCCATATCTACTGTGGAATTATGGAGAAAAGCCAGAAAAAAGCCAACTCAAACAAATCAAGATTTCGACAATTATGTTGCTAAACATCCTGACTTTGTGCTGTCCCCAAACGGCCAAATACGGGTTGCCGTTGAATTTGAAACCTGATTTGCATACAACAGCTCTTCACGTTTGTAGGTATGCCCAACATTTCCATATCGACTGTGGAATTATGGAAAAAAGCCAGAAAAAAAGCCAACTCAAACAAATTCAGATTTGTTGATAAGCCTCCTGACTTTGCTCTTCCCCAAACGGCCAAATATGGTTTCACGTTGAATTTGAAACCTGATTTGCATACTACAGCTCTTCACGTTTGTAGGGATGCCCAACATGTCCATATCTACTGTGGAAATATGGAGAAAAGCCAGAAAAAAGCCAACTCAAACAAATCAAGATTTCAACAATTATGTTGCTAAACCTCCTGACTTTGTGCTGTCCCAAAATGGCCAAATATCGATTCCCGTTGAATTTGAAACGTAATTCGCATACTACAGCTCTTCACGTTTGTAGGGATGCCC
This sequence comes from Zingel zingel, assembly GCA_023566125.1. Taxonomy (NCBI): domain Eukaryota; kingdom Metazoa; phylum Chordata; class Actinopteri; order Perciformes; family Percidae; genus Zingel; species Zingel zingel. The sequence continues at coordinate 16,306,973 of CM042322.1, read as the reverse complement.
AACATGTCCATATCTACTATGGAATTATGGAGAAAAGCCAGAAAAAAGCCAACTCAAACAAATCAAGATTTCGACAATTATGTTGCTAAACCTCCTGACTTTGTGCTGTCCCCAAACGGCCAAATACGGGTTCCCGTTGAATTTGAAAGCTGATTTGCATACTACAGCTCTTCACGTTTGTAGGGATGCCCAACATGTCCATATCTACTGTGGAATTATGGAGAAAAGCCAGAAAAAAGCCAACTCAAACAAATCAAGATTTCAACAATTATGTTGCTAAACCTCCTGACGTTGTGGTATCTACAAACGGCCAAATATCGATTCCAGTTGAAACCTGATTTACATACTACAGCTCTTCACGTTTGTAGGGATGCCCAAAATATCCATACATACTGTGAAATTATGGAGAAAAGCCAGAAAAAAGCCAACTCAAACAAATCAAGATTTCAACAATTATGTTGCTAAACCTCCTGACGTTGTGCTATCCACAAACGGCCAAATATCGATTCCAGTTGAAACCTGATTTACATACTACAGCTCTTCACGTTTGTAGGGATGCCCAACATGTCCATATCTACTGTGGAAATATGGAGAAAAGCCAGAAAAAAGCCAACTCAAACAAATCAAGATTTCAACAATTATGTTGCTAAACCTCCTGACTTTGTGCTGTCCCAAAACGGAAAAATATTGATTCCCGTTGAATTTGAAACCGAATTCGCATACTACAGCTCTTCACGTTTGTAGGGATGCCCAACATGTCCATGTCTACTGTGGAATTATGGAGAAAAGCCAGAAAAAAGCCAACTCAAACAAATCAAGATTTCGACAATTATGTTGCTAAACCTCCTGACTTTGTGCTGTCCCCAAACGGCCAAATATGGGTTCCCGTTGAATTTGAAACCTGATTCGCATACTACAGCTCTTCACGTTTGTAGGGATGCCCAACATGTCCATATCTACTGTGGAAATATGGAGAAAACCAAGACAAAAGCCAACTCAAACAAATCCAGATTTGTTGCAAAACCTCCTGACTTTGTTCTGTCCCCAAACCGCCAAATATGGATTCCCGTTGAATTTGAAACCTGATTTGCATACTACAGCTCTACACGTTTGTAGGTATGACCAACATGTCCATATCTACTGTTGAATTATGGAGAAAAGCCAGAAAAAAGCCAACTCAAACAAATTCAGATTTCTTGTTAAACCTCCTGACTTTGCTCTTCCCCATATGGCCGAATTTGGATTCCTGTTGAATTTGAAATCTGATTTGCATACTACATCTCTTCACGTTTGTAGGGATGCCCAATAAGTCCATATCTAATGTGGAATTATGGAGAAAAGCTAGAAAAAAGCCAACTCAAACAAATCAAGATTTCCACAATTATGTTGCTAAACCTCCTGACTTTGTGCTGTCCCAAAACGGCCAAATATTGATTCCCGTTGAATTTGAAACCTAATTCGCATACTACAGCTCTTCACGTTTGTAGGGATGCCCAACATGTCCATATCTACTGTGGAATTATGGAGAAAAGCCAGAAAAAAGCCAACTCAAACAAATCAAGATTTCGACAATTATGTTGCTAAACCTCCTGACTTTGTGCTGTCCCCAAACGGCCAAATACGGGTTCCCGTTGAATTTGAAACCTAATTTGCATACCACAGCTCTTCACGTTTGTAGGGATGTGCAACATGTCCATATCTAAGGTGGAATTATGGAGACAAGCCAGAAAAAAGCCAACTCAAACAAATCAAGATTTCAACAATTATGTTGCTAAACCTCCTGACGTTGTGCTATCTACAAACGGCCAAATATCGATTCCAGTTGAAACCTGATTTACATACTACAGCTCTTCACGTTTGTAGGGATGCCCAAAAAATCCATACATACTGTGAAATTATGGAGAAAAGCCAGAAAAAAGCCAACTCAAACAAATCAAGATTTCAACAATTATGTTGCTAAACCTCCTGACGTTGTGCTATCCACAAACGGCCAAATATCGATTCCAGTTGAAACCTGATTTACATACTACAGCTCTTCACGTTTGTAGGGATGCCCAAAAAATCCATACATACTGTGAAATTATGGAGAAAAGCCAGAAAAAAGCCAACTCAAACAAATCAAGATTTCAACAATTATGTTGCTAAACCTCCTGACGTTGTGCTATCCACAAATGGCCAAATATCGATTCCAGTTGAAACCTGATTTACATACTACAGCTCTTCACGTTTGTAGGGATGCCCAACATGTCCATATCTACTGTGGAATTACGGAGAAAAGCCAGAAAAATGCCAACTCAAACAAATCCAGATTTCGACAAATTATGTTGCTAAACGTCCTGACTTTGTGCTGTCCCAAAACGGCCAAATATCGATTCCCATTGAATTTGAAACCTGATTCGCATACTACAGCTCTTCACGTTTGTAGGTATGCCCAACATTTCCATATCGACTGTGGAATTATGGAAAAAAGCCAGAAAAAAAGCCAACTCAAACAAATTCAGATTTGTTGATAAGCCTCCTGACTTTGCTCTTCCCCAAACGGCCAAATATGGTTTCACGTTGAATTTGAAACCTGATTTGCATACTACAGCTCTTCACGTTTGTAGGGATGCCCAACATGTCCATATCTACTGTGGAAATATGGAGAAAAGCCAGAAAAAAGCCAACTCAAACAAATCAAGATTTCAACAATTATGTTGCTAAACCTCCTGACTTTGTGCTGTCCCAAAACGGCAAAATATCGATTCCCGTTGAATTTGAAACCGAATTCGCATACTACAGCTCTTCACGTTTGTAGGGATGCCCAACATGTCCATGTCTACTGTGGAATTATGGAGAAAAGCCAGAAAAAAGCCAACTCAAACAAATCAAGATTTCGACAATTATGTTGCTAAACCTCCTGACTTTGTGCTGTCCCAAAACAGCCAAATATCGATTCCCGTTGAATTTGAAACCTGATTCGCATACTACAGCTCTTCGCGTTTGTAGGGATGCCCAACATGTCCATATCTACTGTGAAATTATGGAGAAAAGCCAGAAAAAAACCAACTCAAAAAAATCAAGATTTCGACAATTATGTTGCTAAACCTCCTGACTTTGTGCTGTCCCCAAACGGCCAAATACGGGTTCCCGTTGAATTTGAAACCTAATTTGCATACCACAGCTCTTCACGTTTGTAGGGATGCCCAACATGTCCATATCTACTGTGGAATTATGGAGAAAAGCCAGAAAAATGCCAAGTCAAACAAATCCAGACTTCGACAATTATGTTGCTAAACCTCCTGACTTTGTGCTGTCCCCAAACGGCCAAATACGGGTTCCCGTTGAATTTGAAACCTGATTTGCATACTACAGCTCTTCACGTTTGTAGGGATGCCCAACATGTCCATATCTACTGTGGAATTATGGAGAAAAGCCAGAAAAAAACAAACTCAAACAAATCAAGATTTCAACAATTATGTTGCTAAACCTCCTGACTTTGTGCTGTCCCAAAACAGCCAAATATCGATTCCCGTTGAATTTCAAACCTGATTCGCATACTACAGCTCTTCACGTTTGTAGGGATGCCCAACATGTCCATATCTACTGTGAAATTATGGAGAAAAGCCAGAAAAAAACCAACTCAAAAAAATCAAGATTTCGACAATTATGTTGCCAAACCTCCTGACTTTGTGCTGTCCCCAAACGGCCAAATACGGGTTCCCGTTGAATTTGAAACCTGATTTGCATACCACAGCTCTTCACGTTTGTAGGGATGCCCAACATGTCCATATCTACTGTGGAATTATGGAGAAAAGCCAGAAAAATGCCAACTCAAACAAATCCAGACTTCGACAATTATGTTGCTAAACCTCCTGACTTTGTGCTGTCCCAAAACGGCCAAATATCGATTCCCATTGAATTTGAAACCTGATTCGCATACTACAGCTCTTCACGTTTGTAGGTATGCCCAACATTTCCATATCGACTGTGAAATTATGGAAAAAAGCCAAAAAAAAGCCAAGTCAAACAAATTCAGATTTGTTGCTAAGCCTCCTGACTTTGCTCTTCCCCAAACGGCCAAATATGGTTTCACATTGAATTTGAAACCTGATTTGCATACTACAGCTCTTCACGTTTGTAGGGATGCCCAACATGTCCATATCTACTGTGGAAATATGGAGAAAAGCCAGAAAAAAGCCAACTCAAACAAATCAAGATTTCAACAATTATGTTGCTAAACCTCCTGACTTTGTGCTGTCCCAAAACAGCCAAATATCGATTCCCGTTGAATTTGAAACCTGATTCGCATACTACAGCTCTTCACGTTTGTAGGGATGCCCAACATGTCCATATCTACTTTGAAATTATGGAGAAAAGCCAGAAAAAAACCAACTCAAAAAAATCAAGATTTCGACAATTATGTTGTTAAACCTCCTGACTTTGTGCTGTCCCCAAACGGCCAAATACGGGTTCCCGTTGAATTTGAAACCTGATTTGCATACCACAGCTCTTCACGTTTGTACGGATGCCCAACATGTCCATATCTACTGTGGAATTATGGAGAAAAGCCAGAAAAAAGCCAACTCAAACAAATCACGATTTCAACAATCATGTTGCTAAAACCTCCTGAATTTTTTCTGTCCCCAAACGGCCAAATATGAATTCCCGTTGAATTTGAAACTGGATTTGCATACTACAGCTCTTCACGTTTGTAGGGATGCCCAACATGTCCATATCTACTGTGGAAATATGGAGAAAACCAAGAAATAAGCCAACTCAAACAAATTCAGATTTGTTGCTAAACCTCCTGACTTTGTGCTGTCCACAAACCTCCAAATATCGATTCCCGTTGAATTTGAAGCCTGATTTGCATTCTACAGCTCTTCACGTTTGTAGGTATGCCCAACATGTCCATATCTACTGTGGAATTATGGAGAAAAGCCAGAAAAAAAGCCAACTCAAACAAATCACGATTTCAACAATTATTTTGCTAAACCTCCTGAATTTTTTCTGTCCCCAAACGGCCAAATATGAATTCCCGTTGAATTTGAAACCTGATTTGCATACTACAGCTCTTCACGTTTGTAGGGATGCCCAACATGTCCATATCTACTGTGGAAATATGGAGAAAACCAAGAAATAAGCCAACTCAAACAAATTCAGATTAGTTGCTAAACCTCCTGACTTTGTGCTATCCCCAAACGGCCAAATATGGATTCCCGTTGAGTTTGAAACCTGATTTGTATACTACAGCTCTTCACGTTTGTAGGGATGCCCAACATGTCCATATCTACTGTGGAAATATGGAGAAAACCAAGAAATAAGCCAACTCAAACAAATTCAGATTTGTTGCTAAACCTCCTGACTTTGTGCTGTCCACAAACCTCCAAATATCGATTCCCGTTGAATTTGAAGCCTGATTTGCATTCTACAGCTCTTCACGTTTGTAGGTATGCCCAACATGTCCATATCTACTGTGGAATTATGGAGAAAAGCCAGAAAAAAAGCCAACTCAAACAAATCACGATTTCAACAATTATGTTGCTAAACCTCCTGAATTTTTTCTGTCCCCAAACGGCCAAATATGAATTCCCGTTGAATTTGAAACCTGATTTGCATACTACAGCTCTTCACGTTTGTAGGGATGCCCAACATGTCCATATCTACTGTGGAAATATGGAGAAAACCAAGAAATAAGCCAACTCAAACAAATTCAGATTAGTTGCTAAACCTCATGACTTTGTGCTATCCCCAAACGGCCAAATATGGATTCCCGTTGAGTTTGAAACCTGATTTGTATACTACAGCTCTTCACGTTTGTAGGGATGCCCAAAATGTCCATATCTACTGTGGAAATATGGAGAAAAGCCAGAAAAAAGCCAACTCAAACAAATCAAGATTTCGACAATATGTGTTGCTAAACCTCCTGACTTTGTGCTGTCCCCAAAAGGCCAAATACGGGTTCCCGTTGAATTTGAAACCTGATTTGCATACTACAGCTCTTCTCGTTTGTAGGGATGCCCAACATGTCCATATCTACTGTGGAATTATGGAGAAAAGCCAGAAAAAATCCAACTCAAACAAATCAAGATTTCGACAATTATGTTGCTAAACCTCCTGACTTTGTGCTGTCCCCAAACGGCCAAATACGGGTTCCCGTTGAATTTGAAACCTGATTTGCATACCACAGCTCTTCCCGTTTGTAGGGATGCCCAACATGTCCATATCTACTGTGGAATTATGGAGAAAAGCCAGAAAAAAGCCAACTCAAACAAATCACGATTTCAACAATTATGTTGCTAAAACCTCCTGACTTTGTGCTGTCTCAAAACGGCCAAATATCAATTCCCGTTGAATTTGAAACCTAATTCGCATACTACAGCTCTTCACGTTTGTAGGGATGCCCAACATGTCCATATCTACTGTGGAATTATGGAGAAAAGCCAGAAAAAAGCCAACTCAAACAAATCAAGATTTCGACAATTATATTGCTAAACCTCCTGACTTTGTGCTGTCCCCAAACGGCCAAATACGGGTTCCCGTTGAATTTGAAACCTGATTTGCATACTACAGCTCTTCACGTTTGTAGGGATGCCCAACATGTCCATATCTACTGTGGAATTATGGAGAAAAGCCAGAAAAAAGCCAACTCAAACAAATCAAGATTTCAACAATTATGTTGCTAAACCTCCTGACTTTGTGCTGTCCCAAAACAGCCAAATATCGATTCCCGTTGAATTTGAAACCTGATTCGCATACTACAGCTCTTCACGTTTGTAGGGATGCCCAACATGTCCATATCTACTGTGGAATTATGGAGAAAAGCCAGAAAAAAGCCAACTCAAACAAATCAAGATTTCGACAATTATGTTGCTAAAACGTCCTGACTTTGTGCTGTCCCCAAACGGCCAAATACGGGTTCCCGTTGAATTTGAAACCTGATTTGCATACCACAGCTCTTCACGTTTGTAGGGATGCCCAACATGTCCATATCTACTGTGGAATTATGGAGAAAAGCCAGAAAAAAGCCAACTCAAACAAATCAAGATTGCGACAATTATGTTGCTAAACCTCCTGACTTTGTGCTGTCCCCAAACGGCCAAATATGAATTCACGTTGAATTTGAAACCGGATTTGCATACTACAGCTCTTCACGTTTGTAGGGATGCCCAACATGTCCATATCTACTGTGGAAATATGGAGAAAACCAAGAAAAAAGCCAACTCAAACAAATTCAGATTTGTTGCTAAACCTCCTGACTTTGTGCTATCCCCAAACGGCCAAATATGGATTCCCGTTGAGTTTGAAACCTGATTTGTATACTACAGCTCTTCACGTTTGTAGGGATGCCCAACATGTCCATATCTACTGTGGAAATATGGAGAAAACCAAGAAATAAGCCAACTCAAACAAATTCAGATTTGTTGCTAAACCTCCTGACTTTGTGCTGTCCACAAACCTCCAAATATCGATTCCCGTTGAATTTGAAGCCTGATTTGCATTCTACAGCTCTTCACGTTTGTAGGTATGCCCAACATGTCCATATCTACTGTGGAATTATGGAGAAAAGCCAGAAAAAAAGCCAACTCAAACAAATCACGATTTCAACAATTATGTTGCTAAACCTCCTGAATTTTTTCTGTCCCCAAACGGCCAAATATGAATTCCCGTTGAATTTGAAACCTGATTTGCATACTACAGCTCTTCACGTTTGTAGGGATGCCCAACATGTCCATATCTACTGTGGAAATATGGAGAAAACCAAGAAATAAGCCAACTCAAACAAATTCAGATTAGTTGCTAAACCTCCTGACTTTGTGCTATCCCCAAACGGCCAAATATGGATTCCCGTTGAGTTTGAAACCTGATTTGTATACTACAGCTCTTCACGTTTGTAGGGATGCCCAAAATGTCCATATCTACTGTGGAAATATGGAGAAAAGCCAGAAAAAAGCCAACTCAAACAAATCAAGATTTCGACAATATGTGTTGCTAAACCTCCTGACTTTGTGCTGTCCCCAAACGGCCAAATACGGGTTCCCGTTGAATTTGAAACCTGATTTGCATACCACAGCTCTTCACGTTTGTAGGGATGCCCAACATGTCCATATCTACTGTGGAATTATGGAGAAAAGCCAGAAAAAAGCCAACTCAAACAAATCACGATTTCAACAATCATGTTGCTAAAACCTCCTGAATTTTTTCTGTCCCCAAACGGCCAAATATGAATTCCCGTTGAATTTGAAACTGGATTTGCATACTACAGCTCTTCACGTTTGTAGGGATGCCCAACATGTCCATATCTACTGTGGAAATATGGAGAAAACCAAGAAATAAGCCAACTCAAACAAATTCAGATTTGTTGCTAAACCTCCTGACTTTGTGCTGTCCACACACCTCCAAATATCGATTCCCGTTGAATTTGAAGCCTGATTTGCATTCTACAGCTCTTCACGTTTGTAGGTATGCCCAACATGTCCATATCTACTGTGGAATTATGGAGAAAAGCCAGAAAAAAAGCCAACTCAAACAAATCACGATTTCAACAATTATGTTGCTAAACCTCCTGAATTTTTTCTGTCCCCAAACGGCCAAATATGAATTCCCGTTGAATTTGAAACCTGATTTGCATACTACAGCTCTTCACGTTTGTAGGGATGCCCAACATGTCCATATCTACTGTGGAAATATGGAGAAAACCAAGAAATAAGCCAACTCAAACAAATTCAGATTAGTTGCTAAACCTCCTGACTTTGTGCTATCCCCAAACGGCCAAATATGGATTCCCGTTGAGTTTGAAACCTGATTTGTATACTACAGCTCTTCACGTTTGTAGGGATGCCCAACATGTCCATATCTACTGTGGAAATATGGAGAAAACCAAGAAATAAGCCAACTCAAACAAATTCAGATTTGTTGCTAAACCTCCTGACTTTGTGCTGTCCACAAACCTCCAAATATCGATTCCCGTTGAATTTGAAGCCTGATTTGCATTCTACAGCTCTTCACGTTTGTAGGTATGCCCAACATGTCCATATCTACTGTGGAATTATGGAGAAAAGCCAGAAAAAAAGCCAACTCAAACAAATCACGATTTCAACAATTATGTTGCTAAACCTCCTGAATTTTTTCTGTCCCCAAACGGCCAAATATGAATTCCCGTTGAATTTGAAACCTGATTTGCATACTACAGCTCTTCACGTTTGTAGGGATGCCCAACATGTCCATATCTACTGTGGAAATATGGAGAAAACCAAGAAATAAGCCAACTCAAACAAATTCAGATTAGTTGCTAAACCTCCTGACTTTGTGCTATCCCCAAACGGCCAAATATGGATTCCCGTTGAGTTTGAAACCTGATTTGTATACTACAGCTCTTCACGTTTGTAGGGATGCCCAAAATGTCCATATCTACTGTGGAAATATGGAGAAAAGCCAGAAAAAAGCCAACTCAAACAAATCAAGATTTCGACAATATGTGTTGCTAAACCTCCTGACTTTGTGCTGTCCCCAAAAGGCCAAATACGGGTTCCCGTTGAATTTGAAACCTGATTTGCATACTACAGCTCTTCTCGTTTGTAGGGATGCCCAACATGTCCATATCTACTGTGGAATTATGGAGAAAAGCCAGAAAAAATCCAACTCAAACAAATCAAGATTTCGACAATTATGTTGCTAAACCTCCTGACTTTGTGCTGTCCCCAAACGGCCAAATACGGGTTCCCGTTGAATTTGAAACCTGATTTGCATACCACAGCTCTTCCCGTTTGTAGGGATGCCCAACATGTCCATATCTACTGTGGAATTATGGAGAAAAGCCAGAAAAAAGCCAACTCAAACAAATCACGATTTCAACAATTATGTTGCTAAAACCTCCTGACTTTGTGCTGTCTCAAAACGGCCAAATATCAATTCCCGTTGAATTTGAAACCTAATTCGCATACTACAGCTCTTCACGTTTGTAGGGATGCCCAACATGTCCATATCTACTGTGGAATTATGGAGAAAAGCCAGAAAAAAGCCAACTCAAACAAATCAAGATTTCGACAATTATATTGCTAAACCTCCTGACTTTGTGCTGTCCCCAAACGGCCAAATACGGGTTCCCGTTGAATTTGAAACCTGATTTGCATACTACAGCTCTTCACGTTTGTAGGGATGCCCAACATGTCCATATCTACTGTGGAATTATGGAGAAAAGCCAGAAAAAAGCCAACTCAAACAAATCAAGATTTCAACAATTATGTTGCTAAACCTCCTGACTTTGTGCTGTCCCAAAACAGCCAAATATCGATTCCCGTTGAATTTGAAACCTGATTCGCATACTACAGCTCTTCACGTTTGTAGGGATGCCCAACATGTCCATATCTACTGTGGAATTATGGAGAAAAGCCAGAAAAAAGCCAACTCAAACAAATCAAGATTTCGACAATTATGTTGCTAAAACGTCCTGACTTTGTGCTGTCCCCAAACGGCCAAATACGGGTTCCCGTTGAATTTGAAACCTGATTTGCATACCACAGCTCTTCACGTTTGTAGGGATGCCCAACATGTCCATATCTACTGTGGAATTATGGAGAAAAGCCAGAAAAAAGCCAACTCAAACAAATCAAGATTGCGACAATTATGTTGCTAAACCTCCTGACTTTGTGCTGTCCCCAAACGGCCAAATATGAATTCACGTTGAATTTGAAACCGGATTTGCATACTACAGCTCTTCACGTTTGTAGGGATGCCCAACATGTCCATATCTACTGTGGAAATATGGAGAAAACCAAGAAAAAAGCCAACTCAAACAAATTCAGATTTGTTGCTAAACCTCCTGACTTTGTGCTATCCCCAAACGGCCAAATATGGATTCCCGTTGAGTTTGAAACCTGATTTGTATACTACAGCTCTTCACGTTTGTAGGGATGCCCAACATGTCCATATCTACTGTGGAAATATGGAGAAAACCAAGAAATAAGCCAACTCAAACAAATTCAGATTTGTTGCTAAACCTCCTGACTTTGTGCTGTCCACAAACCTCCAAATATCGATTCCCGTTGAATTTGAAGCCTGATTTGCATTCTACAGCTCTTCACGTTTGTAGGTATGCCCAACATGTCCATATCTACTGTGGAATTATGGAGAAAAGCCAGAAAAAAAGCCAACTCAAACAAATCACGATTTCAACAATTATGTTGCTAAACCTCCTGAATTTTTTCTGTCCCCAAACGGCCAAATATGAATTCCCGTTGAATTTGAAACCTGATTTGCATACTACAGCTCTTCACGTTTGTAGGGATGCCCAACATGTCCATATCTACTGTGGAAATATGGAGAAAACCAAGAAATAAGCCAACTCAAACAAATTCAGATTAGTTGCTAAACCTCCTGACTTTGTGCTATCCCCAAACGGCCAAATATGGATTCCCGTTGAGTTTGAAACCTGATTTGTATACTACAGCTCTTCACGTTTGTAGGGATGCCCAAAATGTCCATATCTACTGTGGAAATATGGAGAAAAGCCAGAAAAAAGCCAACTCAAACAAATCAAGATTTCGACAATATGTGTTGCTAAACCTCCTGACTTTGTGCTGTCCCCAAAAGGCCAAATACGGATTCCCGTTGAATTTGAAACCTGATTTGCATACTACAGCTCTTCACGTTTGTAGGGATGCCCAACATGTCCATATCTACTGTGGAATTATGGAGAAAAGCCAGAAAAAATCCAACTCAAACAAATCAAGATTTCGACAATTATGTTGCTAAACCTCCTGACTTTGTGCTGTCCCCAAACGGCCAAATACGGGTTCCCGTTGAATTTGAAACCTGATTTGCATACCACAGCTCTTCCCGTTTGTAGGGATGCCCAACATGTCCATATCTACTGTGGAATTATGGAGAAAAGCCAGAAAAAAGCCAACTCAAACAAATCACGATTTCAACAATTATGTTGCTAAAACCTCCTGACTTTGTGCTGTCTCAAAACGGCCAAATATCGATTCCCGTTGAATTTGAAACCTAATTCGCATACTACAGCTCTTCACGTTTGTAGGGATGCCCAACATGTCCATATCTACTGTGGAATTATGGAGAAAAGCCAGAAAAAAGCCAACTCAAACAAATCAAGATTTCGACAATTATATTGCTAAACCTCCTGACTTTGTGCTGTCCCCAAACGGCCAAATACGGGTTCCCGTTGAATTTGAAACCTGATTTGCATACTACAGCTCTTCACGTTTGTAGGGATGCCCAACATGTCCATATCTACTGTGGAATTATGGAGAAAAGCCAGAAAAAAAGCCAACTCAAACAAATCAAGATTTCAACAATTATGTTGCTAAACCTCCTGACTTTGTGCTGTCCCAAAACAGCCAAATATCGATTCCCGTTGAATTTGAAACCTGATTCGCATACTACAGCTCTTCACATTTGTAGGGATGCCCAACATGTCCATATCTACTGTGGAATTATGGAGAAAAGCCAGAAAAAAGCCAACTCAAACAAATCCAGATTTCGACAATTATGTTGCTAAAACCTCCTGACTTTGTGCTGTCACCAAACGGCCAAATACGGGTTCCCGTTGAATTTGAAACCTGATTTGCATACCACAGCTCTTCACGTTTGTAGCGATGTCCAACATGTCCATATCTACTGTGGAATTATGGAGAAAAGCCAGAAAAAAAGCCAACTCAAACAAATCACGATTTCAACAATTATGTTGCTAAAACCTCCTGACTTTTTTCTGTCCCCAAACGGCCAAATATGAATTGCCGTTGAATTTGAAACCTGATTTGCATACTACAGCTCTTCACGTTTGTAGCGATGCCCAACATGTCCATATCTACTGTGGAAATATGGAGAAAACCAAGAAATAAGCCAACTCAAACAAATTCAGATTAGTTGCTAAACCTCCTGACTTTGTGCTATCCCCAAACGGCCAAATATGGATTCCCGTTGAGTTTGAAAACTAATTCGCATACTACAGCTCTTCACGTTTGTAGGGATGCCCAACATTTCCAAATCTACTGTGGAAATATGGAGAAAAGCCAGAAAAAGCCAACTCAAACAAATCAAGATTTCGACAATTATGTTGCTAAACCTCCTGACTTTGTGCTGTCCCCAAACGGCCAAATACGGGTTCCAGTTGAATTTGAAACCTGATTTGCATACTACAGCTCTTCACGTTTGTAGGGATGCCCAACATTTCCATATCTACTGTGGAATTATGGAGAAAAGCCAGAAAAAAGCCAACTCAAACAAATCAAGATTTCGACAATTATGTTGCCAAACCTCCTGACTTTGTGCTGTCCCCACACGGCCAAATACGGGTTCCCGTTGAATTTGAAAGCTGAATTGCATACTACAGCTCTTCACGTTTGTAGCGATGCCCAACATGTCCATATCTACTGTGGAATTATGGAGAAAAGCCAGAAAAAATCCAACTCAAACAAATCAAGATTTCAACAATTATGTTGCTAAACCTCCTGAATTTGTGCTGTCCCAAAACAGCCAAATATCGATTCCCGTTGAATTTGAAACCTGATTCGCATACTACAGCTCTTCACGTTTGTAGGGATGCCCCACATGTCCATATCTACTGTGGAATTATGGAGAAAAGCCAGAAAAAAGCCAACTCAAACAAATCAAGATTGCGACAATTATGTTGCTAAACCTCCTGACTTTGTGCTGTCCCCAAACGGCCAAATACGGGTTCCCGTTGAATTTGAAACCTGACTTGCATACCACAGCTCTTCACGTTTGTAGGGATGCCCAACATGTCCATATCTACTGTGGAATTATGGAGAAAAGCCAGAAAAAAGCCAACTCAAACAAATCACGATTTCAACAATCATGTTGCTAAAACCTCCTGACTTTTTTCTGTCCCCAAACGGCCAAATATGAATTCCCGTTGAATTTGAAACCGGATTTGCATACTACAGCTCTTCACATTTGTAGGGATGCACAACATGTCCATATCTACTGTGGAAATATGGAGAAAACCAAGAAAAAATCCAACTCAAACAAACTCAGATTTGTTGCTAAACCTCCTTACTTTGTGCTATCCCCAAACGGCCAAATATGGATTCCCGTTGAGTTTGAAACCTGATTTGTATACTACAGCTCTTCACGTTTGTAGGGATGCCCAACATGTCCATATCTACTGTGGAAATATGGAGAAAACCAAGAAATAAGCCAACTCAAACAAATTCAGATTTGTTGCTAAACCTCCTGACTTTGTGCTGTCCACAAACGTCCAAATATCGATTCCCGTTGAATTTGAAGCCTGATTTGCATTCTACAGCTCTTCACGTTTGTAGGTATGCCCAACATGTCCATATCTACTGTGGAATTATGGAGAAAAGCCAGAAAAAAAGCCAACTCAAACAAATCACGATTTCAACAATTATGTTGCTAAACCTCCTGAATTTTTTCTGTCCCCAAACGGCCAAATATGAATTCCCGTTGAATTTGAAACCTGATTTGCATACTACAGCTCTTCACGTTTGAAGGGATGCCCAACATGTCCATATCTACTGTGGAAATATGGAGAAAACCAAGAAATAAGCCAACTCAAACAAATTCAGATTTGTTGCTAAACCTCCTGACTTTGTGCTGTCCACAAACGTCCAAATATCGATTCCCGTTGAATTTGAAGCCTGATTTGCATTCTACAGCTCTTCACGTTTGTAGGTATGCCCAACATGTCCATATCTACTGTGGAATTATGGAGAAAAGCCAGAAAAAAAGCCAACTCAAACAAATCACGATTTCAACAATTATGTTGCTAAACCTCCTGAATTTTTTCTGTCCCCAAACGGCCAAATATGAATTCCCGTTGAATTTGAAAACTGATTTGCATACTACAGCTCTTCACGTTTGTAGGGATGCCCAACATGTCCATATCTACTGTGGAAATATGGAGAAAACCAAGAAATAAGCCAACTCAAACAAATTCAGATTAGTTGCTAAACCTCCTGAATTTGTGCTATCCCCAAACGGCCAAATATGGATTCCCGTTGAGTTTGAAAACTGATTTGTATACTACAGCTCTTCACGTTTGTAGGGATGCCCAACATGTCCATATCTACTGTGGAAATATGGAGAAAAGCCAGAAAAAAGCCAACTCAAACAAATCAAGATTTCGACAATATGTGTTGCTAAACCTCCTGACTTTGTGCTGTCCCCAAAAGGCCAAATACGGGTTCCCGTTGAATTTGAAACCTGATTTGCATACTACAGCTCTTCACGTTTGTAGGGATGCCCAACGTGTCCATATCTACTGTGGAATTATGGAGAAAAGCCAGAAAAAAGCCAACTCAAACAAATCAAGATTTCAACAATTATGTTGCTAAACCTCCTGAATTTGTGCTGTCCCAAAACAGCCAAATATCGATTCCCGTTGAATTTGAAACCTGATTCGCATACTACAGCTCTTCACGTTTGTAGGGATGCCCAACATGTCCATATCTACTGTGGAATTATGGAGAAAAGCCAGAAAAAAGCCAACTCAAACAAATCACGATTTCAACAATTATGTTGTTAAAACCTCCTGAATTTTTTCTGTCCCCAAACGGCCAAATATGAATTGCCGTTGAGTTTGAAACCTGATTTGTATACTACAGCTCTTCACGTTTGTAGCGATGCCCAACATTTCCATATCTACTGTGGAAATATGGAGAAAAGCCAGAAAAAAGCCAACTCAAACAAATCAAGATTTCGGCAATTATGTTGCCAAACCTCCTGACTTTGTGCTGTCCCCAAACGGCCAAATACGGGTTCCCGTTGAATTTGAAACCTGATTTGCATACTACAGCTCTTCACGTTTGTAGCGATGCCCAACATGTCCATATCTACTGTGGAATTATGGAGAAAAGCCAGAAAAAAGCCAACTCAAACAAATCACGATTTCAACAATCATGTTGCTAAAACCTCCTGACTTTTTTCTGTCCCCAAACGGCCAAATATGAATTCCCGTTGAATTTGAAACCGGATTTGCATACTACAGCTCTTCACATTTGTAGGGATGCACAACATGTCCATATCTACTGTGGAAATATGGAGAAAACCAAGAAAAAATCCAACTCAAACAAACTCAGATTTGTTGCTAAACCTCCTTACTTTGTGCTATCCCCAAACGGCCAAATATGGATTCCCGTTGAGTTTGAAACCTGATTTGTATACTACAGCTCTTCACGTTTGTAGGGATGCCCAACATGTCCATATCTACTGTGGAAATATGGAGAAAACCAAGAAATAAGCCAACTCAAACAAATTCAGATTTGTTGCTAAACCTCCTGACTTTGTGCTGTCCACAAACGTCCAAATATCGATTCCCGTTGAATTTGAAGCCTGATTTGCATTCTACAGCTCTTCACGTTTGTAGGTATGCCCAACATGTCCATATCTACTGTGGAATTATGGAGAAAAGCCAGAAAAAAAGCCAACTCAAACAAATCACGATTTCAACAATTATGTTGCTAAACCTCCTGAATTTTTTCTGTCCCCAAACGGCCAAATATGAATTCCCGTTGAATTTGAAACCTGATTTGCATACTACAGCTCTTCACGTTTGAAGGGATGCCCAACATGTCCATATCTACTGTGGAAATATGGAGAAAACCAAGAAATAAGCCAACTCAAACAAATTCAGATTTGTTGCTAAACCTCCTGACTTTGTGCTGTCCACAAACGTCCAAATATCGATTCCCGTTGAATTTGAAGCCTGATTTGCATTCTACAGCTCTTCACGTTTGTAGGTATGCCCAACATGTCCATATCTACTGTGGAATTATGGAGAAAAGCCAGAAAAAAAGCCAACTCAAACAAATCACGATTTCAACAATTATGTTGCTAAACCTCCTGAATTTTTTCTGTCCCCAAACGGCCAAATATGAATTCCCGTTGAATTTGAAAACTGATTTGCATACTACAGCTCTTCACGTTTGTAGGGATGCCCAACATGTCCATATCTACTGTGGAAATATGGAGAAAACCAAGAAATAAGCCAACTCAAACAAATTCAGATTAGTTGCTAAACCTCCTGAATTTGTGCTATCCCCAAACGGCCAAATATGGATTCCCGTTGAGTTTGAAAACTGATTTGTATACTACAGCTCTTCACGTTTGTAGGGATGCCCAACATGTCCATATCTACTGTGGAAATATGGAGAAAAGCCAGAAAAAAGCCAACTCAAACAAATCAAGATTTCGACAATATGTGTTGCTAAACCTCCTGACTTTGTGCTGTCCCCAAAAGGCCAAATACGGGTTCCCGTTGAATTTGAAACCTGATTTGCATACTACAGCTCTTCACGTTTGTAGGGATGCCCAACGTGTCCATATCTACTGTGGAATTATGGAGAAAAGCCAGAAAAAAGCCAACTCAAACAAATCAAGATTTCAACAATTATGTTGCTAAACCTCCTGAATTTGTGCTGTCCCAAAACAGCCAAATATCGATTCCCGTTGAATTTGAAACCTGATTCGCATACTACAGCTCTTCACGTTTGTAGGGATGCCCAACATGTCCATATCTACTGTGGAATTATGGAGAAAAGCCAGAAAAAAGCCAACTCAAACAAATCACGATTTCAACAATTATGTTGTTAAAACCTCCTGACTTTTTTCTGTCCCCAAACGGCCAAATATGAATTGCCGTTGAGTTTGAAACCTGATTTGTATACTACAGCTCTTCACGTTTGTAGCGATGCCCAACATTTCCATATCTACTGTGGAAATATGGAGAAAAGCCAGAAAAAAGCCAACTCAAACAAATCAAGATTTCGGCAATTATGTTGCCAAACCTCCTGACTTTGTGCTGTCCCCAAACGGCCAAATACGGGTTCCCGTTGAATTTGAAACCTGATTTGCATACTACAGCTCTTCACGTTTGTAGCGATGCCCAACATGTCCATATCTACTGTGGAATTATGGAGAAAAGCCAGAAAAAATCCAACTCAAACAAATCAAGATTTCAACAATTATGTTGCTAAACCTCCTGACTTTGTGCTGTCCCAAAACAGCCAAATATCGATTCCCGTTGAATTTGAAACCTGATTCGCATACTACAGCTCTTCACGTTTGTAGGGATGCCCCACATGTCCATATCTACTGTGGAATTATGGAGAAAAGCCAGAAAAAAGCCAACTCAAACAAATCAAGATTGCGACAATTATGTTGCTAAACCTCCTGACTTTGTGCTGTCCCCAAACGGCCAAATACGGGTTCCCGTTGAATTTGAAACCTGACTTGCATACCACAGCTCTTCACGTTTGTAGAGATGCCCAACATGTCCATATCTACTGTGGAATTATGGAGAAAAGCCAGAAAAAAGCCAACTCAAACAAATCACGATTTCAACAATCATGTTGCTAAAACCTCCTGACTTTTTTCTGTCCCCAAACGGCCAAATATGAATTCCCGTTGAATTTGAAACCGGATTTGCATACTACAGCTCTTCACGTTTGTAGGGATGCACAACATGTCCATATCTACTGTGGAAATATGGAGAAAACCAAGAAAAAATCCAACTCAAACAAATTCAGATTTGTTGCTAAACCTCCTTACTTTGTGCTATCCCCAAACGGCCAAATATGGATTCCCGTTGAGTTTGAAACCTGATTTGTATACTACAGCTCTTCACGTTTGTAGGGATGCCCAACATGTCCATATCTACTGTGGAAATATGGAGAAAACCAAGAAATAAGCCAACTCAAACAAATTCAGATTTGTTGCTAAACCTCCTGACTTTGTGCTGTCCACAAACGTCCAAATATCGATTCCCGTTGAATTTGAAGCCTGATTTGCATTCTACAGCTCTTCACGTTTGTAGCTATGCCCAACATGTCCATATCTACTGTGGAATTATGGAGAAAAGCCAGAAAAAAAGCCAACTCAAACAAATCACGATTTCAACAATTATGTTGCTAAACCTCCTGAATTTTTTCTGTCCCCAAACGGCCAAATATGAATTCCCGTTGAATTTGAAACCTGATTTGCATACTACAGCTCTTCACGTTTGAAGGGATGCCCAACATGTCCATATCTACTGTGGAAATATGGAGAAAACCAAGAAATAAGCCAACTCAAACAAATTCAGATTTGTTGCTAAACCTCCTGACTTTGTGCTGTCCACAAACGTCCAAATATCGATTCCCGTTGAATTTGAAGCCTGATTTGCATTCTACAGCTCTTCACGTTTGTAGGGATGCCCAACGTGTCCATATCTACTGTGGAATTATGGAGAAAAGCCAGAAAAAAGCCAACTCAAACAAATCAAGATTTCAACAATTATGTTGCTAAACCTCCTGAATTTGTGCTGTCCCAAAACAGCCAAATATCGATTCCCGTTGAATTTGAAACCTGATTCGCATACTACAGCTCTTCACGTTTGTAGGGATGCCCAACATGTCCATATCTACTGTGGAATTATGGAGAAAAGCCAGAAAAAAGCCAACTCAAACAAATCACGATTTCAACAATTATGTTGTTAAAACCTCCTGACTTTTTTCTGTCCCCAAACGGCCAAATATGAATTGCCGTTGAGTTTGAAACCTGATTTGTATACTACAGCTCTTCACGTTTGTAGCGATGCCCAACATTTCCATATCTACTGTGGAAATATGGAGAAAAGCCAGAAAAAAGCCAACTCAAACAAATCAAGATTTCGGCAATTATGTTGCCAAACCTCCTGACTTTGTGCTGTCCCCAAACGGCCAAATACGGGTTCCCGTTGAATTTGAAACCTGATTTGCATACTACAGCTCTTCACGTTTGTAGCGATGCCCAACATGTCCATATCTACTGTGGAATTATGGAGAAAAGCCAGAAAAAATCCAACTCAAACAAATCAAGATTTCAACAATTATGTTGCTAAACCTCCTGACTTTGTGCTGTCCCAAAACAGCCAAATATCGATTCCCGTTGAATTTGAAACCTGATTCGCATACTACAGCTCTTCACGTTTGTAGGGATGCCCCACATGTCCATATCTACTGTGGAATTATGGAGAAAAGCCAGAAAAAAGCCAACTCAAACAAATCAAGATTGCGACAATTATGTTGCTAAACCTCCTGACTTTGTGCTGTCCCCAAACGGCCAAATACGGGTTCCCGTTGAATTTGAAACCTGACTTGCATACCACAGCTCTTCACGTTTGTAGGGATGCCCAACATGTCCATATCTACTGTGGAATTATGGAGAAAAGCCAGAAAAAAGCCAACTCAAACAAATCACGATTTCAACAATCATGTTGCTAAAACCTCCTGAATTTTTTCTGTCCCCAAACGGCCAAATATGAATTCCCGTTGAATTTGAAACCGGATTTGCATACTACAGCTCTTCACGTTTGTAGGGATGCACAACATGTCCATATCTACTGTGGAAATATGGAGAAAACCAAGAAAAAATCCAACTCAAACAAATTCAGATTTGTTGCTAAACCTCCTTACTTTGTGCTATCCCCAAACGGCCAAATATGGATTCCCGTTGAGTTTGAAACCTGATTTGTATACTACAGCTCTTCACGTTTGTAGGGATGCCCAACATGTCCATATCTACTGTGGAAATATGGAGAAAACCAAGAAATAAGCCAACTCAAACAAATTCAGATTTGTTGCTAAACCTCCTGACTTTGTGCTGTCCACAAACGTCCAAATATCGATTCCCGTTGAATTTGAAGCCTGATTTGCATTCTACAGCTCTTCACGTTTGTAGCTATGCCCAACATGTCCATATCTACTGTGGAATTATGGAGAAAAGCCAGAAAAAAAGCCAACTCAAACAAATCACGATTTCAACAATTATGTTGCTAAACCTCCTGAATTTTTTCTGTCCCCAAACGGCCAAATATGAATTCCCGTTGAATTTGAAACCTGATTTGCATACTACAGCTCTTCACGTTTGAAGGGATGCCCAACATGTCCATATCTACTGTGGAAATATGGAGAAAACCAAGAAATAAGCCAACTCAAACAAATTCAGATTTGTTGCTAAACCTCCTGACTTTGTGCTGTCCACAAACGTCCAAATATCGATTCCTGTTGAATTTGAAGCCTGATTTGCATTCTACAGCTCTTCACGTTTGTAGGGATGCCCAACGTGTCCATATCTACTGTGGAATTATGGAGAAAAGCCAGAAAAAAGCCAACTCAAACAAATCAAGATTTCAACAATTATGTTGCTAAACCTCCTGAATTTGTGCTGTCCCAAAACAGCCAAATATCGATTCCCGTTGAATTTGAAACCTGATTCGCATACTACAGCTCTTCACGTTTGTAGGGATGCCCAACATGTCCATATCTACTGTGGAATTATGGAGAAAAGCCAGAAAAAAGCCAACTCAAACAAATCACGATTTCAACAATTATGTTGTTAAAACCTCCTGACTTTTTTCTGTCCCCAAACGGCCAAATATGAATTGCCGTTGAGTTTGAAACCTGATTTGTATACTACAGCTCTTCACGTTTGTAGCGATGCCCAACATTTCCATATCTACTGTGGAAATATGGAGAAAAGCCAGAAAAAAGCCAACTCAAACAAATCAAGATTTCGGCAATTATGTTGCCAAACCTCCTGACTTTGTGCTGTCCCCAAACGGCCAAATACGGGTTCCCGTTGAATTTGAAACCTGATTTGCATACTACAGCTCTTCACGTTTGTAGCGATGCCCAACATGTCCATATCTACTGTGGAATTATGGAGAAAAGCCAGAAAAAATCCAACTCAAACAAATCAAGATTTCAACAATTATGTTGCTAAACCTCCTGACTTTGTGCTGTCCCAAAACAGCCAAATATCGATTCCCGTTGAATTTGAAACCTGATTCGCATACTACAGCTCTTCACGTTTGTAGGGATGCCCCACATGTCCATATCTACTGTGGAATTATGGAGAAAAGCCAGAAAAAAGCCAACTCAAACAAATCAAGATTGCGACAATTATGTTGCTAAACCTCCTGACTTTGTGCTGTCCCCAAACGGCCAAATACGGGTTCCCGTTGAATTTGAAACCTGACTTGCATACCACAGCTCTTCACGTTTGTAGGGATGCCCAACATGTCCATATCTACTGTGGAATTATGGAGAAAAGCCAGAAAAAAGCCAACTCAAACAAATCACGATTTCAACAATCATGTTGCTAAAACCTCCTGACTTTTTTCTGTCCCCAAACGGCCAAATATGAATTCCCGTTGAATTTGAAACCGGATTTGCATACTACAGCTCTTCACGTTTGTAGGGATGCACAACATGTCCATATCTACTGTGGAAATATGGAGAAAACCAAGAAAAAATCCAACTCAAACAAATTCAGATTTGTTGCTAAACCTCCTTACTTTGTGCTATCCCCAAACGGCCAAATATGGATTCCCGTTGAGTTTGAAACCTGATTTGTATACTACAGCTCTTCACGTTTGTAGGGATGCCCAACATGTCCATATCTACTGTGGAAATATGGAGAAAACCAAGAAATAAGCCAACTCAAACAAATTCAGATTTGTTGCTAAACCTCCTGACTTTGTGCTGTCCACAAACGTCCAAATATCGATTCCCGTTGAATTTGAAGCCTGATTTGCATTCTACAGCTCTTCACGTTTGTAGCTATGCCCAACATGTCCATATCTACTGTGGAATTATGGAGAAAAGCCAGAAAAAAAGCCAACTCAAACAAATCACGATTTCAACAATTATGTTGCTAAACCTCCTGAATTTTTTCTGTCCCCAAACGGCCAAATATGAATTCCCGTTGAATTTGAAACCTGATTTGCATACTACAGCTCTTCACGTTTGAAGGGATGCCCAACATGTCCATATCTACTGTGGAAATATGGAGAAAACCAAGAAATAAGCCAACTCAAACAAATTCAGATTTGTTGCTAAACCTCCTGACTTTGTGCTGTCCACAAACGTCCAAATATCGATTCCCGTTGAATTTGAAGCCTGATTTGCATTCTACAGCTCTTCACGTTTGTAGGTATGCCCAACATGTCCATATCTACTGTGGAATTATGGAGAAAAGCCAGAAAAAAAGCCAACTCAAACAAATCACGATTTCAACAATTATGTTGCTAAACCTCCTGAATTTTTTCTGTCCCCAAACGGCCAAATATGAATTCCCGTTGAATTTGAAACCTGATTTGCATACTACAGCTCTTCACGTTTGTAGGGATGCCCAACATGTCCATATCTACTGTGGAAATATGGAGAAAACCAAGAAATAAGCCAACTCAAACAAATTCAGATTAGTTGCTAAACCTCCTGACTTTGTGCTATCCCCAAACGGCCAAATATGGATTCCCGTTGAGTTTGAAACCTGATTTGTATACTACAGCTCTTCACGTTTGTAGGGATGCCCAACATGTCCATATCTACTGTGGAAATATGGAGAAAAGCCAGAAAAAAGCAAACTCAAACAAATCAAGATTTCGACAATATGTGTTGCTAAACCTCCTGACTTTGTGCTGTCCCCAAAAGGCCAAATACGGGTTCCCGTTGAATTTGAAACCTGATTTGCATACTACAGCTCTTCACGTTTGTAGGGATGCCCAACGTGTCCATATCTACTGTGGAATTATGGAGAAAAGCCAGAAAAAAGCCAACTCAAACAAATCAAGATTTCAACAATTATGTTGCTAAACCTCCTGAATTTGTGCTGTCCCAAAACAGCCAAATATCGATTCCCGTTGAATTTGAGACCTGATTCGCATACTACAGCTCTTCACGTTTGTAGGGATGCCCAACATGTCCATATCTACTGTGGAATTATGGAGAAAAGCCAGAAAAAAGCCAACTCAAACAAATCAAAATTGCGACAATTATGTTGCTAAACCTCCTGACTTTGTGCTGTCCCCAAACGGCCAAATACGGGTTCCCGTTGAATTTGAAACCTGATTTGCATACCACAGCTCTTCACGTTTGTAGCGATGCCCAACATGTCCATATCTACTGTGGAATTATGGAGAAAAGCCAGAAAAAAAGCCAACTCAAACATATCACGATTTCAACAATCATGTTGCTAAAACCTCCTGACTTTTTTCTGTCCCCAAACGGCCAAATATGAATTCCCGTTGAATTTGAAACCTGATTTACATTCTACAGCTCTTCACGTTTGTAGGGATGCCCAACATATCCATATCTACTGTGGAAATATGGAGAAAACCAAGAAAAAAGCCAACTCAAACAAATTCAGATTTGTTGCTAAACCTCCTGACTTTGTGCTATCCCCAAACGGCCAAATATGGATTCCCGTTGAGTTTGAAACCTGATTTGTATACTACAGCTCTTCACGTTTGTAGGGATGCCCAACATGTCCATATCTACTGTGGAATTATGGAGAAAAGCCAGAAAAAAAGCCAACTCAAACAAATCACGATTTCAACAATCATGTTGCTAAAACCTCCTGACTTTTTTCTGTCCCCAAACGGCCAAATATGAATTCCCGTTGAATTTGAAACCGGATTTGCATACTACAGCTCTTCACGTTTGTAGGGATGCACAACATGTCCATATCTACTGTGGAAATATGGAGAAAACCAAGAAAAAAGCCAACTCAAACAAATTCAGATTTGTTGCTAAACCTCCTGACTTTGTGCTATCCCCAAACGGCCAAATATGGATTCCCGTTGAGTTTGAAACCTGATTTGTATACTACAGCTCTTCACGTTTGTAGGGATGCCCAACATGTCCATATCTACTGTGGAAATATGGAGAAAACCAAGAAATAAGCCAACTCAAACAAATTCAGATTTGTTGATAAACCTCCTGACTTTGTGCTGTCCACAAACGTCCAAATATCGATTCCCGTTGAATTTGAAGCCTGATTTGCATTCTACAGCTCTTCACATTTGTAGGTATGCCCAACATGTCCATATCTACTGTGGAATTATGGAGAAAAGCCAGAAAAAAGCCAACTCAAAAAAATCACGATTTCAACAATTATGTTGCTAAACCTCCTGAATTGTTTCTGTCCCCAAACGGCCAAATATGAATTCCCGTTGAAATTGAAACCTGATTTGCATACTACAGCTCTTCACATTTGTAGGGATGCCCAACATGTCCATATCTACTGTGGAAATATGGAGAAAACCAAGAAATAAGCCAACTCAAACAAATTCAGATTAGTTGCTAAACCTCCTGACTTTGTGCTATCCCCAAACGGCCAAATATGGATTCCCGTTGAGTTTGAAACCTGATTTGTATACTACAGCTCTTCACGTTTGTAGGGATGCCCAACATGTCCATATCTACTGTGGAAATATGGAGAAAAGCCAGAAAAAAGCCAACTCAAACAAATCAAGATTTCGACAATATGTGTTGCTAAACCTCCTGACTTTGTGCTGTCCCCAAAAGGCCAAATACGGGCTCCCGTTGAATTTGAAACCTGATTTGCATACTACAGCTCTTCACGTTTGTAGGGATGCCCAACGTGTCCATATCTACTGTGGAATTATGGAGAAAAGCCAGAAAAAAGCCAACTCAAACAAATCAAGATTTCAACAATTATGTTGCTAAACCTCCTGAATTTGTGCTGTCCCAAAACAGCCAAATATCGATTCCCGTTGAATTTGAAACCTGATTCGCATACTACAGCTCTTCACGTTTGTAGGGATGCCCAACATGTCCATATCTACTGTGGAATTATGGAGAAAAGCCAGAAAAAAGCCAACTCAAACAAATCAAGATTGCGACAATTATGTTGCTAAACCTCCTGACTTTGTGCTGTCCCCAAACGGCCAAATACGGGTTCCCGTTGAATTTGAAACCTGATTTGCATACCACAGCTCTTCACGTTTGTAGGGATGCCCAACATGTCCATATCTACTTTGGAATTATGGAGAAAAGCCAGAAAAAAGCCAACTCAAACATATCACGATTTCAACAATCATGTTGCTAAAACCTCCTGAATTTTTTCTGTCCCCAAACGGCATAATATGAATTCCCGTTGAATTTGAAACGGGATTTGCATACTACAGCTCTTCGCGTTTGTAGGGATGCCCAACATATCCATATCTACTGTGGAAATATGGAGAAAACCAAGAAAAAAGCCAACTCAAACAAATTCAGATTTGTTGCTAAACCTCCTGACTTTGTGCTATCCCCAAACGGCCAAATATGGATTCCCGTTGAGTTTGAAACCTGATTTGTATACTACAGCTCTTCACGTTTGTAGGGATGCCCAACATGTCCATATCTACTGTGGAAATATGGAGAAAACCAAGAAATAAGCCAACTCAAACAAATTCAGATTTGTTGCTAAACCTCCTGACTTTGTGCTGTCCACAAACGTCCAAATATCGATTCCCGTTGAATTTGAAGCCTGATTTGCATTCTACAGCTCTTCACGTTTGTAGGTATGCCCAACATGTCCATATCTACTGTGGAATTATGGAGAAAAGCCAGAAAAAAAGCCAACTCAAACAAATCACGATTTCAACAATTATGTTGCTAAACCTCCTGAATTTTTTCTGTCCCCAAACGGCCAAATATGAATTCCCGTTGAATTTGAAACCTGATTTGCATACTACAGCTCTTCACGTTTGTAGGGATGCCCAACATGTCCATATCTACTGTGGAAATATGGAGAAAACCAAGAAATAAGCCAACTCAAACAAATTCAGATTAGTTGCTAAACCTCCTGACTTTGTGCTATCCCCAAACGGCCAAATATGGATTCCCGTTGAGTTTGAAACCTGATTTGTATACTACAGCTCTTCACGTTTGTAGGGATGCCCAACATGTCCATATCTACTGTGGAAATATGGAGAAAAGCCAGAAAAAAGCCAACTCAAACAAATCAAGATTTCGACAATATGTGTTGCTAAACCTCCTGACTTTGTGCTGTCCCCAAAAGGCCAAATACGGGTTCCCGTTGAATTTGAAACCTGATTTGCATACTACAGCTCTTCACGTTTGTAGGGATGCCCAACGTGTCCATATCTACTGTGGAATTATGGAGAAAAGCCAGAAAAAAGCCAACTCAAACAAATCAAGATTTCAACAATTATGTTGCTAAACCTCCTGAATTTGTGCTGTCCCAAAACAGCCAAATATCGATTCCCGTTGAATTTGAAACCTGATTCGCATACTACAGCTCTTCACGTTTGTAGGGATGCCCAACATGTCCATATCTACTGTGGAATTATGGAGAAAAGCCAGAAAAAAACCAACTCAAACAAATCAAGATTGCGACAATTATGTTGCTAAACCTCCTGACTTTGTGCTGTCCCCAAACGGCCAAATACGGGTTCCCGTTGAATTTGAAACCTGATTTGCATACCACAGCTCTTCACGTTTGTAGGGATGCCCAACATGTCCATATCTACTGTGGAATTATGGAGAAAAGCCAGAAAAAAAGCCAACTCAAACATATCACGATTTCAACAATCATGTTGCTAAAACCTCCTGAATTTTTTCTGTCCCCAAACGGCCAAATATGAATTCCCGTTGAATTTGAAACCGGATTTGCATACTACAGCTCTTCGCGTTTGTAGGGATGCCCAACATATCCATATCTACTGTGGAAATATGGAGAAAACCAAGAAAAAAGCCAACTCAAACAAATTCAGATTTGTTGCTAAACCTCCTGACTTTGTGCTATCCCCAAACGGCCAAATATGGATTCCCGTTGAGTTTGAAACCTGATTTGTATACTACAGCTCTTCACGTTTGTAGGGATGCCCAACATGTCCATATCTACTGTGGAAATATGGAGAAAACCAAGAAATAAGCCAACTCAAACAAATTCAGATTTGTTGCTAAACCTCCTGACTTTGTGCTGTCCACAAACGTCCAAATATCGATTCCCGTTGAATTTGAAGCCTGAATTGCATTCTACAGCTCTTCACGTTTGTAGGTATGCCCAACATGTCCATATCTACTGTGGAATTATGGTGAAAAGCCAGAAAAAAAGCCAACTCAAACAAATCAAGATTTCAACAATTATGTTGCTAAACCTCCTGAATTTGTGCTGTCCCAAAACAGCCAAATATCGATTCCCGTTGAATTTGAAACCTGATTCGCATACTACAGCTCTTCACGTTTGTAGGGATGCCCAACATGTCCATATCTACTGTGGAATTATGGAGAAAAGCCAGAAAAAAGCCAACTCAAACAAATCAAGATTGCGACAATTATGTTGCTAAACCTCCTGACTTTGTGCTGTCCCCAAACGGCCAAATACGGGTTCCCGTTGAATTTGAAACCTGATTTGCATACCACAGCTCTTCACGTTTGTAGGGATGCCCAACATGTCCATATCTACTGTGGAATTATGGAGAAAAGCCAGAAAAAAAGCCAACTCAAACATATCACGATTTCAACAATCATGTTGCTAAAACCTCCTGAATTTTTTCTGTCCCCAAACGGCCAAATATGAATTCCCGTTGAATTTGAAACCGGATTTGCATACTACAGCTCTTCGCGTTTGTAGGGATGCCCAACATATCCATATCTACTGTGGAAATATGGAGAAAACCAAGAAAAAAGCCAACTCAAACAAATTCAGATTTGTTGCTAAACCTCCTGACTTTGTGCTATCCCCAAACGGCCAAATATGGATTCCCGTTGAGTTTGAAACCTGATTTGTATACTACAGCTCTTCACGTTTGTAGGGATGCCCAACATGTCCATATCTACTGTGGAAATATGGAGAAAACCAAGAAATAAGCCAACTCAAACAAATTCAGATTTGTTGCTAAACCTCCTGAATTTGTGCTGTCCACAAACGTCCAAATATCGATTCCCGTTGAATTTGAAGCCTGATTTGCATTCTACAGCTCTTCACGTTTGTAGGTATGCCCAACATGTCCATATCTACTGTGGAATTATGGAGAAAAGCCAGAAAAAAAGCCAACTCAAACAAATCACGATTTCAACAATTATGTTGCTAAACCTCCTGAATTTTTTCTGTCCCCAAACGGCCAAATATGAATTCCCGTTGAATTTGAAACCTGATTTGCATACTACAGCTCTTCACGTTTGTAGGGATGCCCAACATGTCCATATCTACTGTGGAAATATGGAGAAAACCAAGAAATAAGCCAACTCAAACAAATTCAGATTAGTTGCTAAACCTCCTGACTTTGTGCTATCCCCAAACGGCCAAATATGGATTCCCGTTGAGTATGAAACCTGATTTGTATACTACAGCTCTTCACGTTTGTAGGGATGCCCAACATGTCCATATCTACTGTGGAAATATGGAGAAAAGCCAGAAAAAAGCCAACTCAAACAAATCAAGATTTCGACAATATGTGTTGCTAAACCTCCTGACTTTGTGCTGTCCCCAAAAGGCCAAATACGGGTTCCCGTTGAATTTGAAACCTGATTTGCATACTACAGCTCTTCACGTTTGTAGGGATGCCCAACGTGTCCATATCTACTGTGGAATTATGGAGAAAAGCCAGAAAAAAGCCAACTCAAACAAATCAAGATTTCAACAATTATGTTGCTAAACCTCCTGAATTTGTGCTGTCCCAAAACAGCCAAATATCGATTCCCGTTGAATTTGAAACCTGATTCGCATACTACAGCTCTTCACGTTTGTAGGGATGCCCAACATGTCCATATCTACTGTGGAATTATGGAGAAAAGCCAGAAAAAAGCCAACTCAAACAAATCAAGATTGCGACAATTATGTTGCTAAACCTCCTGACTTTGTGCTGTCCCCAAACGGCCAAATACGGGTTCCCGTTGAATTTGAAACCTGATTTGCATACCACAGCTCTTCACGTTTGTAGGGATGCCCAACATGTCCATATCTACTGTGGAATTATGGAGAAAAGCCAGAAAAAAAGCCAACTCAAACATATCACGATTTCAACAATCATGTTGCTAAAACCTCCTGAATTTTTTCTGTCCCCAAACGGCCAAATATGAATTCCCGTTGAATTTGAAACCTGATTTGCATACTACAGCTCTTCACGTTTGTAGGGATGCCCAACATATCCATATCTACTGTGGAAATATGGAGAAAACCAAGAAAAAAGCCAACTCAAACAAATTCAGATTTGTTGCTAAACCTCCTGACTTTGTGCTATCCCCAAACGGCCAAATATGGATTCCCGTTGAGTTTGAAACCTGATTTGTACACTACAGCTCTTCACGTTTGTAGGGATGCCCAACATGTCCATATCTACTGTGGAAATATGGAGAAAACCAAGAAATAAGCCAACTCAAACAAATTCAGATTTGTTGCTAAACCTCCTGACTTTGTGCAGTCCACAAACGTCCAAATATCGATTCCCGTTGAATTTGAAACCTGATTTGCATTCTACAGCTCTTCACGTTTGTAGGGATGCCCAACATATCCATATCTACTGTGGAATTATGGAGAAAAGCCAGAAAAAAGCCAACTCAAACAAATTCAGATTTCTTGCTAAACCTCCTGACGTTGCTCTTCCCCAAATGGCCGAATTTGGATTCCTGTTGAATTTGAAACCTGATTTGCATACTACAGCTCTTCCCGTTTATAGAGATGCTCAACATGTCCATATCTACTGTGGAAATATGGAGAACAGCAAGAAAAAAGCCAACTCAAACAAATCCAGATTTGTTACTAAAACTCCTGACTTTGCGCTTCCCCAAATGGCCGAATTTGGATTCCCGTTGAGTTTGAAACCTGATTTGCATACTACAGCTCTTCACGTTTGTAGGGATGCCCAACATGTCCATATCTACTGTGGAAATATGGAGAAAACCAAGAAATAAGCCAACTCAAACAAATTCAGATTTGTTGCTAAACCTCCTGACTTTGTGCTGTCCACAAACGTCCAAATATCGATTCCCGTTGAATTTGAAACCTGATTTGCATTCTACAGCTCTTCACGTTTGTAGGTATGCCCAACATTTCCATATCTACTGTGGAATTATGGAGAAAAGCCAGAAAAAAGCCAACTCAAACAAATTCAGATTTCTTGCTAAACCTCCTGACTTTGCTCTTCCCCAAATGGCCGAATTTGGATTCCTGTTGAATTTGAAACCAGATTTGCATAATACAGCTATTCACGTTCATAGGGATGCCTACCATGTCCATATCTACTGTGGAATTATGGAGAAAATCCAGAAAAAATCCAGCTCAAACAAATCCAGATTTCGACAATTATGTTCCTAAACCTCATGACTTTGTGCTGTCCCCAAACGGCCAAATATGGTTTCACGTTGAATTTGAAACCTGATTTGCATACTACAGCTCTTCACGTTTGTAGTGATGCCCAACATGTCCATATCTACTGTGGAATTATGGAGAAAAGCCAGAAAAAAGCCAACTCAAACAAATTCAGATTTATTGTTAACCCTCCTGACTTTGCTCTTCCCCAAATGGCCGAATTTGGATTCCTGTTGAATTTGAAACCTGATTTGCATACTACAGCTCTTCACGTTTATAGAGATGCTCAACATGTCCATATCTTCTGTGGAATTATGGAGAACAGCGAGAAAAAAAACAACTCAAAGAAATCCAGATTTGTTACTAAAACTCCTGACTTTGAGCTTCCCCAAATGGCCGAATTTGGATTCCCGTTGAATTTGAAACCTGAATTGCATACTACAGCTCTTCACGTTTGTAGGGATGCCCAACATGTCCATATCTACTGTGGAAATATGGAGAAAACCAAGAAAAGAGCCAACTCAAACAAATCCAGATTTGTTGCTAAACCTCCTGATTTTGCGCTTCCCCAAATGGCCGAATTTGGATTCCAGTTGAATTTGAAACCTGATTTGCATATTACAGCTCTTCACGTTTAGAGGGATGCCCAAAATATCCATACATACCTTGAAATTATGGAGAAAAGCCAGAAAACAGCAAAGTCAAACAAATCAAGATTTCAACAATTATGTTGCTAAACCTCCTGACGTTGTGCTGTCCACAAACGGCCAAATATCGATTCCAGTTGAAACCTGATTTGCATACTACAGCTCTTCACGTTCGTAGGGATACCCAACATGTCCATATCTACTGTAGAATTATGGAGAAAAGCCAGAAAAAAGCCAACTCAAACAAATCAAGATTTCGACAATATGTGTTGCTAAACCTCCTGACTTTGTGCTGTCCCCAAAAGGCCAAATACGGGTTCCCGTTAAATTTGAAACCTGATTTGCATACTACAGCTCTTCACGTTTGTAGGGATGCCCAACGTGTCCATATCTACTGTGGAATTATGGAGAAAAGCCAGAAAAAAGCCAACTCAAACAAATCAAGATTTCAACAATTATGTTGCTAAACCTCCTGAATTTGTGCTGTCCCAAAACAGCCAAATATCGATTCCCGTTGAATTTGAAACCTGATTCGCATACTACAGCTCTTCACGTTTGTAGGGATGCCAAACATGTCCATATCTACTGTGGAATTTAGGAGAAAAGCCAGAAAAAAGCCAACTCAAACAAATCAAGATTGCGACAATTATGTTGCTAAACCTCCTGACTTTGTGCTGTCCCCAAACGGCCAAATACGGGTTCCCGTTGAATTTGAAACCTGATTTGCATACCACAGCTCTTCACGTTTGTAGGGATGCCCAACATGTCCATATCTACTGTGGAATTATGGAGAAAAGCCAGAAAAAAAGCCAACTCAAACATATCACGATTTCAACAATCATGTTGCTAAAACCTCCTGAATTTTTTCTGTCCCCAAACGGCCAAATATGAATTCCCGTTGAATTTGAAACCTGATTTGCATACTACAGCTCTTCACGTTTGTAGGGATGCCCAACATATCCATATCTACTGTGGAAATATGGAGAAAACCAAGAAAAAAGCCAACTCAAACAAATTCAGATTTGTTGCTAAACCTCCTGACTTTGTGCTATCCCCAAACGGCCAAATATGGATTCCCGTTGAGTTTGAAACCTGATTTGTACACTACAGCTCTTCATGTTTGTAGGGATGCCCAACATGTCCATATCTACTGTGGAAATATGGAGAAAACCAAGAAATAAGCCAACTCAAACAAATTCAGATTTGTTGCTAAACCTCCTGACTTTGTGCAGTCCACAAACGTCCAAATATCGATTCCCGTTGAATTTGAAACCTGATTTGCATTCTACAGCTCTTCACGTTTGTAGGTATGCCCAACATGTCCATATCTACTGTGGAATTATGGAGAAAAGCCAGGAAAAAGACAACTCAAACAAATCAAGATTTCAACAATTATGTTGCTAAACCTCCTGACTTTGTTCTGTCCCCAAACGGCCAAATGTGGATTCTTGTTAAATTTGAAACCTAATTCGCATACTACAGCTTTTCACGTTTGTAGGGATGCCCAACATGTCCATATCTACTGTGGAATTATGGAGAAAAGCCAGAAAAAAGCCAACTCAAACAAATTCAGATTTCTTGCTAAACCTCCTGACGTTGCTCTTCCCCAAATGGCCGAATTTGGATTCCTGTTGAATTTGAAACCTGATTTGCATACTACAGCTCTTCCCGTTTATAGAGATGCTCAACATGTCCATATCTACTGTGGAAATATGGAGAACAGCAAGAAAAAAGCCAACTCAAACAAATCCAGATTTGTTACTAAAACTCCTGACTTTGCGCTTCCCCAAATGGCCGAATTTGGATTCCCGTTGAGTTTGAAACCTGATTTGCATACTACAGCTCTTCACGTTTGTAGGGATGCCCAACATGTCCATATCTACTGTGGAAATATGGAGAAAACCAAGAAATAAGCCAACTCAAACAAATTCAGATTTGTTGCTAAACCTCCTGACTTTGTGCTGTCCACAAACGTCCAAATATCGATTCCCGTTGAATTTGAAACCTGATTTGCATTCTACAGCTCTTCACGTTTGTAGGTATGCCCAACATTTCCATATCTACTGTGGAATTATGGAGAAAAGCCAGAAAAAAGCCAACTCAAACAAATTCAGATTTCTTGCTAAACCTCCTGACTTTGCTCTTCCCCAAATGGCCGAATTTGGATTCCTGTTGAATTTGAAACCAGATTTGCATAATACAGCTATTCACGTTCATAGGGATGCCTACCATGTCCATATCTACTGTGGAATTATGGAGAAAATCCAGAAAAAATCCAGCTCAAACAAATCCAGATTTCGACAATTATGTTCCTAAACCTCATGACTTTGTGCTGTCCCCAAACGGCCAAATATGGTTTCACGTTGAATTTGAAACCTGATTTGCATACTACAGCTCTTCACGTTTGTAGTGATGCCCAACATGTCCATATCTACTGTGGAATTATGGAGAAAAGCCAGAAAAAAGCCAACTCAAACAAATTCAGATTTCTTGTTAACCCTCCTGACTTTGCTCTTCCCCAAATGGCCGAATTTGGATTCCTGTTGAATTTGAAACCTGATTTGCATACTACAGCTCTTCACGTTTATAGAGATGCTCAACATGTCCATATCTTCTGTGGAATTATGGAGAACAGCGAGAAAAAAAACAACTCAAAGAAATCCAGATTTGTTACTAAAACTCCTGACTTTGAGCTTCCCCAAATGGCCGAATTTGGATTCCCGTTGAATTTGAAACCTGAATTGCATACTACAGCTCTTCACGTTTGTAGGGATGCCCAACATGTCCATATCTACTGTGGAAATATGGAGAAAACCAAGAAAAGAGCCAACTCAAACAAATCCAGATTTGTTGCTAAACCTCCTGATTTTGCGCTTCCCCAAATGGCCGAATTTGGATTCCAGTTGAATTTGAAACCTGATTTGCATATTACAGCTCTTCACGTTTAGAGGGATGCCCAAAATATCCATACATACCTTGAAATTATGGAGAAAAGCCAGAAAACAGCAAAGTCAAACAAATCAAGATTTCAACAATTATGTTGCTAAACCTCCTGACGTTGTGCTGTCCACAAACGGCCAAATATCGATTCCAGTTGAAACCTGATTTGCATACTACAGCTCTTCACGTTCGTAGGGATGCCCAACATGTCCATATCTACTGTAGAATTATGGAGAAAAGCCAGAAAAAAGCCAACTCAAACAAATCAAGATTTTGACAATATGTGTTGCTAAACCTCCTGACTTTGTGCTGTCCCCAAAAGGCCAAATACGGGTTCCCGTTGAATTTGAAACCTGATTTGCATACTACAGCTCTTCACGTTTGTAGGGATGCCCAACGTGTCCATATCTACTGTGGAATTATGGAGAAAAGCCAGAAAAAAGCCAACTCAAACAAATCAAGATTTCAACAATTATGTTGCTAAACCTCCTGAATTTGTGCTGTCCCAAAACAGCCAAATATCGATTCCCGTTGAATTTGAAACCTGATTCGCATACTACAGCTCTTCACGTTTGTAGGGATGCCAAACATGTCCATATCTACTGTGGAATTTAGGAGAAAAGCCAGAAAAAAGCCAACTCAAACAAATCAAGATTGCGACAATTATGTTGCTAAACCTCCTGACTTTGTGCTGTCCCCAAACGGCCAAATACGGGTTCCCGTTGAATTTGAAACCTGATTTGCATACCACAGCTCTTCACGTTTGTAGGGATGCCCAACATGTCCATATCTACTGTGGAATTATGGAGAAAAGCCAGAAAAAATGCCAACTCAAACATATCACGATTTCAACAATCATGTTGCTAAAACCTCCTGAATTTTTTCTGTCCCCAAACGGCCAAATATGAATTCCCGTTGAATTTGAAACCGGATTTGCATACTACAGCTCTTCACGTTAGTAGGGATGCCCAACATATCCATATCTACTGTGGAAATATGGAGACAACCAAGAAAAAAGCCAACTCAAACAAATTCAGATTTGTTGCTAAACCTCCTGACTTTGTGCTATCCCCAAACGGCCAAATATGGATTCCCGTTGAGTTTGAAACCTGATTTGTATACTACAGTTCTTCACATTTGTAGGGATGCCCAACATGTCCATATCTACTGTGGAAATATGGAGAAAACCAAGAAATAAGCCAACTCAAACAAATTCAGATTTGTTGCTAAACCTCCTGACTTTGTGCTGTCCACAAACGTCCAAATATCAATTCCCGTTGAATTTGAAGCCTGATTTGCATTCTACAGCTCTTCACGTTTGTAGGTATGCCCAACATGTCCATATCTACTGTGGAATTATGGAGAAAAGCCAGAAAAAAAGCCAACTCAAACAAATCACGATTTCAACAATTATGTTGCTAAACCTCCTGAATTTTTTCTGTCCCCAAACGGCCAAATATGAATTCCCGTTGAATTTGAAACCTGATTTGCATACTACAGCTCTTCACGTTTGTAGGGATGCCCAACATGTCCATATCTACTGTGGAAATATGGAGAAAACCAAGAAATAAGCCAACTCAAACAATTTCAGATTAGTTGCTAAACCTCCTGACTTTGTGCTATCCCCAAACGGCCAAATATGGATTCCCGTTGAGTTTGAAACCTTATTTGTATACTACAGCTCTTCCCGTTTGTAGGGATGCCCAACATGTCCATATCTACTGTGGAAATATGGAGAAAAGCCAGAAAAAAGCCAACTCAAACAAATCAAGATTTCGACAATATGTGTTGCTAAACCTCCTGACTTTGTGCTGTCCCCAAAAGGCCAAATACGGGTTCCCGTTGAATTTGAAACCTGATTTGCATACTACAGCTCTTCACGTTTGTAGGGATGCCCAACGTGTCCATATCTACTGTGGAATTATGGAGAAAAGCCAGAAAAAAGCCAACTCAAACAAATCAAGATTTCAACAATTATGTTGCTAAACCTCCTGAATTTGTGCTGTCCCAAAACAGCCAAATATCGATTCCCGTTGAATTTGAAACCTGATTCGCATACTACAGCTCTTCACGTTTGTAGGGATGCCCAACATGTCCATATCTACTGTGGAATTATGGAGAAAAGCCATAAAAAAGCCAACTCAAACAAATCAAGATTGCGACAATTATGTTGCTAAACCTCCTGACTTTGTGCTGTCCCCAAACGGCCAAATACGGGTTCCCGTTGAATTTGAAAGCTGATTTGCATACCACAGCTCTTCACGTTTGTAGGGATGCCCAACATGTCCATATCTACTGTGGAATTATGGAGAAAAGCCAGAAAAAAAGCCAACTCAAACATATCACGATTTCAACAATCATGTTGCTAAAACCTCCTGAATTTTTTCTGTCCCCAAACGGCCAAATATGAATTCCCGTTGAATTTGAAACCTGATTTGCATACTACAGCTCTTCACGTTTGTAGGGATGCCCAACATATCCATATCTACTGTGGAAATATGGAGAAAACCAAGAAAAAAGCCAACTCAAACAAATTCAGATTTGTTGCTAAACCTCCTGACTTTGTGCTATCCCCATCGGCCAAATATGGATTCCCGTTGAGTTTGAAACCTGATTTGTACACTACAGCTCTTCACGTTTGTAGGGATGCCCAACATGTCCATATCTACTGTGGAAATATGGAGAAAACCAAGAAATAAGCCAACTCAAACAAATTCAGATTTGTTGCTAAACCTCCTGACTTTGTGCTGTCCACAAACGTCCAAATATCGATTCCCGTTGAATTTGAAACCTGATTTGCATTCTACAGCTCTTCACGTTTGTAGGTATGCCCAACATGTCCATATCTACTGTGGAATTATGGAGAAAAGCCAGGAAAAAGACAACTCAAACAAATCAAGATTTCAACAATTATGTTGCTAAACCTCCTGACTTTGTTCTGTCCCCAAACGGCCAAATATGGATTCTTGTTAAATTTGAAACCTAATTCGCATACTACAGCTTTTCACGTTTGTAGGGATGCCCAACATGTCCATATCTACTGTGGAATTATGGAGAAAAGCCAGAAAAAAGCCAACTCAAACAAATTCAGATTTCTTGCTAAACCTCCTGACGTTGCTCTTCCCCAAATGGCCGAATTTGGATTCCTGTTGAATTTGAAACCTGATTTGCATACTACAGCTCTTCCCGTTTATAGAGATGCTCAACATGTCCATATCTACTGTGGAAATATGGAGAACAGCAAGAAAAAAGCCAACTCAAACAAATCCAGATTTGTTACTAAAACTCCTGACGTTGCGCTTCCCCAAATGGCCGAATTTGGATTCCCGTTGAGTTTGAAACCTGATTTGCATACTACAGCTCTTCACGTTTGTAGGGATGCCCAACATGTCCATATCTACTGTGGAAATATGGAGAAAACCAAGAAATAAGCCAACTCAAACAAATTCAGATTTGTTGCTAAACCTCCTGACTTTGTGCTGTCCACAAACGTCCAAATATCGATTCCCGTTGAATTTGAAACCTGATTTGCATTCTACAGCTCTTCACGTTTGTAGGTATGCCCAACATTTCCATATCTACTGTGGAATTATGGAGAAAAGCCAGAAAAAAGCCAACTCAAACAAATTCAGATTTCTTGCTAAACCTCCTGACTTTGCTCTTCCCCAAATGGCCGAATTTGGATTCCTGTTGAATTTGAAACCTGATTTGCATACTACAGCTCTTCACGTTTATAGAGATGCTCAACATGTCCATATCTTCTGTGGAATTATGGAGAACAGCGAGAAAAAAAACAACTCAAAGAAATCCAGATTTGTTACTAAAACTCCTGACTTTGAGCTTCCCCAAATGGCCGAATTTGGATTCCCGTTGAATTTGAAACCTGAATTGCATACTACAGCTCTTCACGTTTGTAGGGATGCCCAACATGTCCATATCTACTGTGGAAATATGGAGAAAACCAAGAAAAGAGCCAACTCAAACAAATCCAGATTTGTTGCTAAACCTCCTGATTTTGCGCTTCCCCAAATGGCCGAATTTGGATTCCAGTTGAATTTGAAACCTGATTTGCATATTACAGCTCTTCACGTTTATAGGGATGCCCAAAATATCCATACATACCTTGAAATTATGGAGAAAAGCCAAAAAACAGCAAAGTCAAACAAATCAAGATTTCAACAATTATGTTGCTAAACCTCCTGACGTTGTGCTGTCCACAAACGGCCAAATATCGATTCCAGTTGAAACCTGATTTGCATACTACAGCTCTTCACGTTCGTAGGGATGCCCAACATGTCCATATCTACTGTAGAATTATGGAGAAAAGCCAGAAAAAAGCCAACTCAAACAAATCAAGATTTCGACAATTATGTTGCTAAACATCCTGACTTTGTGCTGTCCCCAAACGGCCAAATACGGGTTCCCGTTGAATTTGAAACCTGATTTGCATACAACAGCTCTTCACGTTTGTTGGGATGCCCAACATGTCCATATCTACTGTGGAATTATGGAGAAAAGCCAGAAAAATGCCAACTCAAACAAATCCAGATTTCGACAATTATGTTGCTAAACCTCCTGACTTTGTGCTGTCCCAAAACGGCCAAATATCGATTCCCATTGAATTTGAAACCTGATTCGCATACTACAGCTCTTCACGTTTGTAGGTATGCCCAACATTTCCATATCGACTGTGGAATTATGGAAAAAAGCCAGAAAAAAAGCCAACTCAAACAAATTCAGATTTGTTGATAAGCCTCCTGACTTTGCTCTTCCCAAAAATGGCCAAATATGGTTTCACGTTGAATTTGAAACCTGATTTGCATACTACAGCTCTTCACGTTTGTAGGGATGCCCAACATGTCCATATCTACTGTGGAAATATGGAGAAAAGCCAGAAAAAAGCCAACTCAAACAAATCAAGATTTCAACAATTATGTTGCTAAACCTCCTGACTTTGTGCTGTCCCAAAACGGCCAAATATCGATTCCCGTTGAATTTGAAACCTAATTCGCATACTACAGCTCTTCACGTTTGTAGGGATGCCCAAACTGTCCATATCTACTATGGAATTATGGAGAAAAGCCAGAAAAAAGCCAACTCAAACAAATCAAGATTTCGACAATTATGTTGCTAAACCTCCTGACTTTGTGCTGTCCCCAAACGACCAAATACGGGTTCCCGTTGAATTTGAAACCTGATTTGCATGCCACAGCTCTTCACATTTGTAGGGATGCCCAACATGTCCATATCTACTGTGGGATTATGGAGAAAAGCCAGAAAAATGCCAACTCAAACAAATCCAGACTTCGACAATTATGTTGCTAAACCTCCTGACTTTGTGCTGTCCCAAAACGGCCAAATATTGATTCCCATTGAATTTGAAACCTGATTCGCATACTACAGCTCTTCACGTTTGTAGGGATGCCCAACATGTCCATATCTACTGTGGAAATATGGAGAAAACCAAGAAAAGAGCCAACTCAAACAAATCCAGATTTGTTGCTAAACCTCCTGATTTTGCGCTTCCCCAAATGGCCGAATTTGGATTCCAGTTGAATTTGAAACCTGATTTGCATATTACAGCTCTTCACGTTTATAGGGATGCCCAAAATATCCATACATACCTTGAAATTATGGAGAAAAGCCAGAAAACAGCAAAGTCAAACAAATCAAGATTTCAACAATTATGTTGCTAAACCTGCTGACGTTGTGCTGTCCACAAACGGCCAAATATCGATTCCAGTTGAAACCTGATTTGCATACTACAGCTCTTCACGTTCGTAGGGATGCCCAACATGTCCATATCTACTGTGGAATTATGGAGAAAAGCCAGAAAAAAGCCAACTCAAACAAATCAAGATTTCGACAATTATGTTGCTAAACATCCTAACTTTGTGCTGTCCCCAAACGGCCAAATACGGGTTCCCGTTGAATTTAAAACCTGATTTGCATACAACAGCTCTTCACGTTTGTTGGGATGCCCAACATGTCCATATCTACTGTGGAATTATGGAGAAAAGCCAGAAAAATGCCAACTCAAACAAATCCAGATTTCGACAATTATGTTGCTAAACCTCCTGACTTTGTGCTGTCCCAAAACGGCCAAATATCGATTCCCATTGAATTTGAAACCTGATTCGCATACTACAGCTCTTCACGTTTGTAGGTATGCCCAACATTTCCATATCGACTGTGGAATTATGGAAAAAAGCCAGAAAAAAAGCCAACTCAAACAAATTCAGATTTGTTGATAAGCCTCCTGACTTTGCTCTTCCCAAAAACGGCCAAATATGGTTTCACGTTGAATTTGAAACCTGATTTGCATACTACAGCTCTTCACGTTTGTAGGGATGCCCAACATGTCCATATCTACTGTGGAAATATGGAGAAAAGCCAGAAAAAAGCCAACTCAAACAAATCAAGATTTCAACAATTATGTTGCTAAACCTCCTGACTTTGTGCTGTCCCCAAACGGCCAAATACGGGTTCCCGTTGAATTTGAAACCTGATTTGCATGCCACAGCTCTTCACATTTGTAGGGATGCCCAACATGTCCATATCTACTGTGGAATTATGGAGAAAAGCCAGAAAAATGCCAACTCAAACAAATCCAGACTTCGACAATTATGTTGCTAAACCTCCTGACTTTGTGCTGTCCCTAAACGGCCAAATATTGATTCCCATTGAATTTGAAACCTGATTCGCATACTACAGCTCTTCACGTTTGTAGGGATGCCCAACATGTCCATATCTACTGTGGAAATATGGAGAAAACCAAGAAAAAAGCCAACTCAAACAAATCCAGATTTGTTGCAAAACCTCCTGACTTTGTTCTGTCCCCAAACGGCCAAATATGGATTCCCGTTGAATTTGAAACCTGATTTGCATACTACAGCTCTACACGTTTGTAGGTATGACCATCATGTCCATATCTACTGTGGAATTATGGAGAAAAGCCAGAAAAAAGCCAACTCAAACAAATTCAGATTTCTTGTTAAACCTCCTGACTTTTCTCTTCCCCAAATGGCCGAATTTGGATTCCTGTTGAATTTGAAACCTGATTTGCATACTACAGCTCTTCACGTTTGTAGGGATGCCCAACATGTCCATATCTACTGTGGAATTATGGAGAAAAGCCAGAAAAAAGCCAACTCAAACAAATCAAGATGTCGACAATTATGTTGCTAAACCTCCTGACTTTGTGCTGTCCCCAAACGGCCAAATACGGGTTCCCATTGAATTTGAAACCTGATTTGCATACCACAGCTCTTCACGTTTGTAGGGATGTGCAACATGTCCATATCTACTATGGAATTATGGAGAAAAGCCAGAAAAAAGCCAACTCAAACAAATCAAGATTTCAACAATTATGTTGCTAAACCTCCTGACGTTGTGCTATCCACAAACGGCCAAATATCGATTCCAGTTGAAACCTGATTTACATACTACAGCTCTTCACGTTTGTAGGGATGCCCAACATGTCCATATCTACTGTGGAATTATGGAGAAAAGCCAGAAAAAAGCCAACTAAAACAAATCAAGATTTCGACAATTATGTTGCTAAACATCCTGACTTTGTGCTGTCCCCAAACGGCCAAATACGGGTTCCCGTTGAATTTGAAACCTGATTTGCATACTACAGCTCTTCACATTTGTTGGGATGCCCAACATGTCCATATCTACTGTGGAATTATGGAGAAAAGCCAGAAAAATGCCAACTCAAACAAATCCAGATTTCGACAATTATGTTGCTAAACCTCCTGAATTTGTGCTGTCCCAAAACGGCAAAATATCGATTCCCATTGAATTTGAAACCTGATTCGCATACTACAGCTCTTCACGTTTGTAGGTATGCCCAACATTTCCATATCGACTTTGGAATTATGGAAAAAAGCCAGAAAAGAAGCCAACTCAAACAAATTCAGATTTGTTGATAAGCCTCCTGACTTTGCTCTTCCCCAAACGGCCAAATATGATTTCACGTTGAATTTGAAACCTGATTTGCATACTACAGCTCTTCACGTTTGTAGGGATGCCCAACATGTCCATATCTACTGTGGAAATATGGAGAAAAGACAGAAAAAAGCCAACTCAAACAAATCAAGATTTCAACAATTATGTTGCTAAACCTCCTGACTTTGTGCTGTCCCAAAACGGCAAAATATCGATTCCCGTTGAATTTGAAACCGAATTCGCATACTACAGCTCTTCACGTTTGTAGGGATGCCCAACATGTCCATGTCCACTGTGGAATTATGGAGAAAACCCAGAAAAAAGCCAACTCAAACAAATCAAGATTTCGACAATTATGTTGCTAAACCTCCTGACTTTGTGCTGTCCCCAA
Organism: Zingel zingel; assembly: GCA_023566125.1. Classification (NCBI taxonomy): domain Eukaryota; kingdom Metazoa; phylum Chordata; class Actinopteri; order Perciformes; family Percidae; genus Zingel; species Zingel zingel. Next base: position 16,263,971 of record CM042322.1, on the reverse strand, counting down.
ACGGCCAAATACGGGTTCCCGTTGAATTTGAAACCTGATTTGCATACTACAGCTCTTCACGTTTGTAGGGATGCCCAACATGTCCATATCTACTGTGGAATTATGGAGAAAAGCCAGAAAAAAACAAACTCAAACAAATCAAGATTTCAACAATTATGTTGCTAAACCTCCTGACTTTGTGCTGTCCCAAAACAGCCAAATATCGATTCCCGTTGAATTTGAAACCTGATTCGCATACTACAGCTCTTCACGTTTGTAGGGATGCCCAACATGTCCATATCTACTGTGAAATTATGGAGAAAAGCCAGAAAAAAAACAACTCAAACAAATCAAGATTTCGACAATTATGTTGCTAAACCTCCTGACTTTGTGCTGTCCCCAAACTGCCAAATACGGGTTCCCGTTGAATTTGAAACCTGATTTGCATACCACAGCTCTTCACGTTTGTAGGGATGCCCAACATGTCCATATCTACTGTGGAATTATGGAGAAAAGCCAGAAAAATGCCAACTCAAACAAATCCAGACTTCGACAATTATGTTGCTAAACCTCCTGACTTTGTGCTGTCCCAAAACGGCCAAATATCGATTCCCATTGAATTTGAAAGCTTATTCGCATACTACAGCTCTTCACGTTTGTAGGGATGCCCAACATGTCCATATCTACTGTGGAAATATGGAGAAAACCAAGAAAAAAGCCAACTCAAACAAATCCAGATTTCTTGTTAAACCTCCTGACTTTGCTCTTCCCCAAATGGCCAAATTTGGATTCCTGTTGAATTTGAAACCTGATTTGCATACTACATCTCTTCACGTTTGTAGGGATACCCAATATGTCCATATCTACTGTGGAATTATGGAGAAAAGCTAGAAAAAAGCCAACTCAAACAAATCAAGATTTCAACAATTATGTTGCTAAACCTCCTGACTTTGTGCTGTCCCAAAACGGCCAAATATCGATTCCCGTTGAATTTGAAACGTATTTCGCATACTACAGCTCTTCACGTTTGTAGGGATGCCCAACATGTCCATATCTACTGTGGAATTATGGAGAAAAGCCAGAAAAAAGCCAACTCAAACAAATCAAGATTTCGACAATAATGTTGCTAAACCTCCTGACTTTGTGCTGTCCCCAAACGGCCAAATACGGGTTCCCGTTGAATTTGAAACCTGATTTGCATACTACAGCTCTTCACGTTTGTAGCGATGCCCAACATGTCCATATCTACTGTGGAATTATGGAGAAAAGCCAGAAAAAAGCCAACTCAAACAAATCAAGATTTCAACAATTATGTTGCTAAACCTCCGGACTTTGTGCTGTCCCCAAACGGCCAAATACGGGTTCCCTTTGAATTTGAAACCTGATTTGCATACCACAGCTCTTCACGTTTGTAGGGATGCGCAACATGTCCATATCTACTGTGGAATTATGGAGAAACGCCAGAAAAATGCCAACTCAAACAAATCCAGATTTCGACAATTATGTTGCTAAACCTCCTGAATTTGTGCTGTCCCAAAACGGCCAAATATCGATTCCCATTGAATTTGAAACCTGATTCGCATACTACTGTCATGTTTTATCCCTGTGTCAAGTTATGGTTTTTAGTTTGTATTACATTTTCTGTTTTGTCTTCAACTTCCTGTTTTATTTTGAAGGTTGTCTGTTTTATTTCCTGTTAGTTTCTTTCCAGCTTGTGTGATTACCTGTCCCGCCCTAATGTGTTGCATCTGTGTCTAATTTAGTTGTGTATTTAAGTTCTGTCTCCCCCCTCTCTCCAGTGCGAGATTGTCTGTTGCCATGTGTCCAGCTTTTGAGCGTTTTCCCCGTGTTCCTGTTACCTGTTGTTTTTTTGGATTTCCCGGATTTTTGGACTTTGCCTGTCTCCTGGATTTTTCCCTATTGCCTGTCGTTTATTGGACACTGTTGCTGAGTTTATTTGTTGATAAATAAACTATTGTATTTTACATTCTGAGTCGTGCCTCGTGGGTCCATTATCTGTGTGCCTGATAACTACAGCTCTTCACGTTTGTAGGGATGCCCAACATGTCCATATCTACTGTGGAAATATGGAGAAAACCAAGAAAAAAGCCAACTCAAACAAATTCAGATTAGTAGCTAAACCTCCTGATTTTGTGTTATCCCCAAACGGCCAAATATGGATTCCCGTTGAGTTTGAAACCTGATTTGTATACTACAGCTCTTCACGTTTGTAGGGATGCCCAACATGTCCATATCTACTGTGGAATTATGGAGAAAAGCCAGAAAAATGCCAACTCAAACAAATCCAGACTTCGACAATTGTGTTGCTAAACCTCCTGACTTTGTGCTGTTCCAAAACGGCCAAATATCGATTCCCATTGAATATGAAACCTGATTCGCATACTACAGCTCTTCACGTTTGTAGGGATGCCCAACATGTCCATATCTACTGTGGAAATATGGAGAACAGCAAGAAAAAAGCCAACTCAAACAAATCCAGATTTGTTGCAAAACCTCCTGACTTTGTTCTGTCCCCAAACGGCCAAATATGGATTCCCGTTGAATTTGAAACCTGATTTGCATACTACAGCTCTACACGTTTGTAGGAATGACCAACATGTCCATATCTACTGTGGAATTATGGAGAAAAGCCAGAAAAAAGCCAACTCAAACAAATTCAGATTTCTTGTTAAACCTCCTGACTTTGCTCTTCCCCAAATGGCCGAATTTGGATTCCTGTTGAATTTGAAACCTGATTTGCATACTACATCTCTTCCCGTTTGTAGGGATGCCCAATATGTCCATATATACTGTGGAATTATGGAGAAAAGCCAGAAAAAAGCCAACTCAAACAAATCAAGATTTCGACAATTATGTTGCTAAACCTCCTGACTTTGTGCTGTCCCAAAACAGCCAAATATGGATTCCCGTTAAATTTGAAACCTGATTCGCATACTACAGCTTTTCACGTTTGTAGGGATGCCCAACATGTCCATATCTACTGTGGAATTATGGAGAAAAGCCAGAAAAAAGCCAACTCAAACAAATTCAGATTTCTTGCTAAACCTCCTGACGTTGCTCTTCCCCAAATGGCCGAATTTGGATTCCTGTTGAATTTGAAACCTGATTTGCATACTACACCTCTTCACGTTTATAGAGATGCTCAACATGTCCATATCTACTGTGGAATTATGGAGAACAGCAAGAAAAAAGCCAACTCAAACAAATCCAGATTTGGTACTAAAACTCCTGACTTTGCGCTTCCCCAAATGACCGAATTTGGATTCCCGTTGAGTTTGAAACCTGATTTGCATACTACAGCTCTTCACGTTTGTAGGGATGCCCAACATGTCCATATCTACTGTGGAAATATGGAGAAAACCAAGAAATAAGCCAACTCAAACAATTTCAGATTTGTTGCTAAACCTCCTGACTTTGTGCTGTCCACAAACGTCCAAATATCGATTCCCGTTGAATTTGAAACCTGATTTGCATTCTACAGCTCTTCACGTTTGTAGGTATGCCCAACATTTCCATATCTACTGTGGAATTATGGAGAAAAGCCAGAAAAAAGCCAACTCAAACAAATTCAGATTTGTTGCTAAACCTCCTGATTTTGCTCTTCCCCAAATGGCCGAATTTGGATTCCTGTTGAATTTGAAACCAGATTTGCATAATACAGCTATTCACGTTCATAGGGATGCCTACCATGTCCATATATACTGTGGAATTATGGAGAAAATCCAGAAAAAAAGCTAGCTCAAACAAATCCAGATTTCGACAATTATGTTCCTAAACCTCATGACTTTGTGCTGTCCCCAAACGGCCAAATATGGTTTCACGTTGAATTTGAAACCTGATTTGCATACTACAGCTCTTCACGTTTGTAGTGATGCCCAACATGTCCATATCTACTGTGGAATTATGGAGAAAAGCCAGAAAAAAGGCAACTCAAACAAATTCAGATTTCTTGTTGACCCTCCTGACTTTGCTCTTCCCCAAATGGCCGAATTTGGATTCCTGTTGAATTTGAAACCTGATTTGCATACTACAGCTCTTCACGTTTGTAGTGATGCCCAACATGTCCATATCTACTGTGGAATTATGGAGAAAAGCCAGAAAAAAGCCAACTCAAACAAATCAAGATTTCAACAATTATGTGGCTAAACCTCCTGATTTTGTTCTGTCGCCAAACGGCCAAATATGGATTCCCATTGAATTTGAAACCTGATTTGCATACTACAGCTCTTCACGTTTGTAGGGATGCCCAACATGTTCATATCTACTGTGGAAATATGGATAAAACCAAGAAAAAAGCCAACTCAAACAAATCCAGATTTGTTGCAAAACCTCCTGACTTTGTTCTGTCCCCAAACGGCCAAATATGGATTCCCGTTGAATTTGAAACCAGATTTGCATACTACAGCTCTTCCCGTTTGTAGGGATGCCCAAAATGTCCATATCTACTGTGGAATTATGGAGAAAAGCCAGAAAAAAGCCAACTCAAACAAATCAAGATTTCGACAATTATGTTGCTAAACATCCTGACTTTGTGCTGTCCCCAAACGGCCAAATACGGGTTCCCGTTGAATTTGAAACCTGATTTGCATACTACAGCTCTTCACGTTTGTTGGGATGCCCAACATTTCCATATCGACTGTGGAATTATGGAAAATCCAGAAAAAAAGCCAACTCAAACAAATTCAGATTTGTTGATAAGCCTCCTGACTTTGCACTTCCCCAAACGGCCAAATATGGTTTCACGTTGAATTTGAAACCTGATTTGCATACTACAGCTCTTCACGTTTGTAGGGATGCCCAACATGACCATATCTACTGTGGAAATATGGAAAAAAGCCAGAAAAAAGCCAACTCAAACAAATCAAGATTTCAACAATTATGTTGCTAAACCTCCTGACTTTGTGCTGTCCCAAAACGGCCAAATATCGATTCCCGTTGAATTTGAAACCTAATTCGCATACTACAGCTCTTCACGTTTGTAGCGATGCCCAATATGTCCATATCTACTGTGGAATTATGGAGAAAAGCCAGAAAAAAGCCAACTCAAACAAATCAAGATTTCGACAATTATGTTGCTAAACTTCCTGATTTTGTGCTGTCCCCAAACGGCCAAATACGGGTTCCCGTTGAATTTGAAACCTGATTTGCATACTACAGCTCTTCACGTTTGTAGGGATGCCCAACATGTCCATATCTACTGTGGAATTATGGAGAAAAGCCAGAAAAAAGCCAACTCAAACAAATCAAGATTTCGACAATTATGTTGCTAAACCTCCTGACTTTGTGCTGTCCCCAAACGGCCAAATACGGGTTCCCGTTGAATTTGAAACCTGATTTGCATACTACAGGTCTACACGTTTGTAGGTATGACCAACATGTCCATATCTACTGTGGAATTATGGAGAAAAGCCAGAAAAAAGCCAACTCAAACAAATTCAGATTTCTTGTTAAACCTCCTGACTTTGCTCTTCCCCAAACGGCCAAATACGGGTTCCCGTTGAATTTGAAACCTGATTTGCATACTACAGCTCTTCACGTTTGTAGGGATGCCCAACATGTCCATATCTACTGTGGAATTATGGAGAAAAGCCAGAAAAAAGCCAACTCAAACAAATCTAGATTTCAACAATTATGTTGCTAAACCTCCTGACTTTGTGCTGTCCCAAAACAGCCAAATATCGATTCCCGTTGAATTTGAAACCTGATTCGCATACTACAGCTCTTCACGTTTGTAGGGATGCCCAACATGTCCATATCTACTGTGGAATTATGGTGTAAAGCCAGAAAAAAGCCAACTCAAACAAATCAAGATTTCGACAATTATGTTGCTAAACCTCCTGACTTTGTGCTGTCCCCAAACGGCCAAATACGGTTTCCCGTTGAATTTGAAACCTGATTTGCATACCACAGCTCTTCACGTTTGTAGGGATGCCCAACATGTCCATATCTACTGTGGAATTATGGAGAAAAGCCAGAAAAAATGCCAACTCAAACAAATCCAGACTTCAAAAATTATGTTGCTAAACCTCCTGACTTTGTGCTGTCCCAAAACGGCCAAATATCGATTCCCATTGAATTTGAAACCTGATTCGCATACTACAGCTCTTCACGTTTGTAGGGATGCCCAACATGTCCATATCTACTGTGGAAATATGGAGAAAACCAAGAAAAAAGCCAACTCAAACAAATCCAGATTTGTTGCAAAACCTCCTGACTTTGTTCTGTCCCCAAACGGCCAAATATGGATTCCCGTTGAATTTGAAACCTGATTTGCAGACTACAGCTCTACACGTTTGTAGGTATGACCAACATGTCCATATCTACTGTGGAATTATGGAGAAAAGCCAGAAAAAAGCCAACTCAAACAAATTCAGATTTCTTGTTAAACCTCCTGACTTTGCTCTTCCCCAAATGGCCGAATTTGGATTCCTGTTGAATTTGAAACCTGATTTGCATACTACATTTCGTCACGTTTGTAGGGATGGCCAATATGTCCATATCTACTGTGGAATTATGGAGAAAAGATAGAAAAAAGCCAACTCAAACAAATCAAGATTTCAACAATTATGTTGGTAAACCTCCTGACTTTGTGCTGTCCCAAAACGGCCAAATATGGATTCCCGTTGAGTTTGAAACCTGATTTGTATACTACAGCTCTTCACGTTTGTAGGGATGCCCAACATGTCCATGTCTACTGTGGAAATATGGAGAAAAGCCAGAAAAAAGCCAACTCAAACAAATCAAGATTTCGACAATTATGTTGCTAAACCTCCTGACTTTGTGCTGTCCCCAAACGGCCAAATACGGGTTCCCGTTGAATTTGAAACCTGATTTGCATACTACAGCTCTTCACGTTCGTAGGGATGCCCAACATGTCCATATCTACTGTGGAATTATGGAGAAAAGCCGGAAAAAAGCCAACTCAAACAAATCAAGATTTCAACAATTATGTTGCTAAACCTCCTGACTTTGTGCTGTCCCAAAACAGCCAAATATCGATTCCCGTTGAATTTGAAACCTGATTCGCATACTACAGCTCTTCACGTTTGTAGCGATGCCCAACATGTCCATATCTACTGTGGAATTATGGAGAAAAGCCAGAAAAAAGCCAACTCAAACAAATCAAGATTTCGACAATTATGTTGCTAAACCTCCTGACTTTGTGCTGTCCCCAAACGGCCAAATATGGGTTCCCGTTGAATTTGAAACCTGATTTGCATACCTCAGCTCTTCACGTTTGTAGGTATGCCCAACATGTCCATATCTACTGTGGAATTATGGAGAAAAGCCAGGAAAAGGACAACTCAAACAAATCAAGATTTCAACAATTATGTTGCTAAACCTCCTGACTTTGTGCTGTCCCAAAACGGCCAAATATCGATTCCCATTGAATTTGAAACCTGATTCGCATACTACAGCTCTTCACGTTTGTAGGGATGCCCAACATGTCCATATCTACTGTGGAAATATGGAGAAAACCAAGAAAAAATCCAACTCAAACAAATCCAGATTTGTTGCAAAACCTCCTGACTTTGTTCTGTCCCCAAACGGCCAAATATGGATTCCCGTTGAATTTGAAACCTGATTTGCATACTACAGCTCTACACGTTTGTAGGTATGACCAACATGTCCATATCTACTGTGGAATTATGGAGAAAAGCCAGAAAAAAGCCAACTCAAACAAATTCAGATTTCTTGTTAAACCTCCTGACTTTGCTCTTCCCCAAATGGCCGAATTTGGATTCCTGTTGAATTTGAAACCTGATTTGCATACTACATCTCTTCACGTTTGTAGCGATGCCCAATATGTCCATATCTACTGTGGAATTATGGAGAAAAGCTAGAAAAAAGCCAACTCAAACAAATCAAGATTTCAACAATTATGTTGCTAAACCTCCTGACTTTGTGCTGTCCCAAAACGGCCAAATATGGATTCCCGTTGAGTTTGAAACCTGATTTGTATACTACAGCTCTTCTCGTTTGTAGGGATGCCCAACATGTCCATGTCTACTGTGGAAATATGGAGAAAAGCCAGAAAAAAGCCAACTCAAACAAATCAAGATTTCGGCAATTATGTTGCTAAACCTCCTGACTTTGTGCTGTCCCCAAACGGCCAAATACGGGTTCCCGTTGAATTTGAAACCTGATTTGCATACTACAGCTCTTCACGTTTGTAGGGATGCCCAACATGTCCATATCTACTGTGGAATTATGGAGAAAAGCCGGAAAAAAGCCAACTCAAACAAATCAAGATTTCAACAATTATGTTGCTAAACCTCCTGACTTTGTGCTGTCCCAAAACAGCCAAATATCGATTCCCGTTGAATTTGAAACCTGATTCGCATACTACAGCTCTTCACGTTTGTAGCGATGCCCAACATGTCCATATCTACTGTGGAATTATGGAGAAAAGCCAGAAAAAAGCCAACTCAAACAAATCAAGATTTCGACAATTATGTTGCTAAACCTCCTGACTTTGTGCTGTCCCCAAACGGCCAAATACGGGTTCCCGTTGAATTTGAAACCTGATTTGCATACCTCAGCTCTTCACGTTTGTAGGTATGCCCAACATGTCCATATCTACTGTGGAATTATGGAGAAAAGCCAGGAAAAGGACAACTCAAACAAATCAAGATTTCAACAATTATGTTGCTAAAACTCCTGACTTTGTGCTGTCCCAAAACGGCCAAATATCGATTCCCATTGAATTTGAAACCTGATTCGCATACTACAGCTCTTCACGTTTGTAGGGATGCCCAACATGTCCATATCTACTGTGGAAATATGGAGAAAACCAAGAAAAAATCCAACTCAAACAAATCCAGATTTGTTGCAAAACCTCCTGACTTTGTTCTGTCCCCAAACGGCCAAATATGGATTCCCGTTGAATTTGAAACCTGATTTGCATACTACAGCTCTACACGTTTGTAGGTATGACCAACATGTCCATATCTACTGTGGAATTATGGAGAAAAGCCAGAAAAAAGCCAACTCAAACAAATTCAGATTTCTTGTTAAACCTCCTGACTTTGCTCTTCCCCAAATGGCCGAATTTGGATTCCTGTTGAATTTGAAACCTGATTTGCATACTACATCTCTTCACGTTTGTAGCGATGCCCAATATGTCCATATCTACTGTGGAATTATGGAGAAAAGCTAGAAAAAAGCCAACTCAAACAAATCAAGATTTCAACAATTATGTTGCTAAACCTCCTGACTTTGTGCTGTCCCAAAACGGCCAAATATGGATTCCCGTTGAGTTTGAAACCTGATTTGTATACTACAGCTCTTCTCGTTTGTAGGGATGCCCAACATGTCCATGTCTACTGTGGAAATATGGAGAAAAGCCAGAAAAAAGCCAACTCAAACAAATCAAGATTTCGGCAATTATGTTGCTAAACCTCCTGACTTTGTGCTGTCCCCAAACGGCCAAATACGGGTTCCCGTTGAATTTGAAACCTGATTTGCATACTACAGCTCTTCACGTTTGTAGGGATGCCCAACATGTCCATATCTACTGTGGAATTATGGAGAAAAGCCGGAAAAAAGCCAACTCAAACAAATCAAGATTTCAACAATTATGTTGCTAAACCTCCTGACTTTGTGCTGTCCCAAAACAGCCAAATATCGATTCCCGTTGAATTTGAAACCTGATTCGCATACTACAGCTCTTCACGTTTGTAGCGATGCCCAACATGTCCATATCTACTGTGGAATTATGGAGAAAAGCCAGAAAAAAGCCAACTCAAACAAATCAAGATTTCGACAATTATGTTGCTAAACCTCCTGACTTTGTGCTGTCCCCAAACGGCCAAATACGGGTTCCCGTTGAATTTGAAACCTGATTTGCATACCTCAGCTCTTCACGTTTGTAGGTATGCCCAACATGTCCATATCTACTGTGGAATTATGGAGAAAAGCCAGGAAATGGACAACTCAAACAAATCAAGATTTCAACAATTATGTTGCTAAAACTCCTGACTTTGTGCTGTCCCAAAACGGCCAAATCTCGATTCCCATTGAATTTGAAACCTGATTCGCATACTACAGCTCTTCACGTTTGTAGGGATGCCCAACATGTCCATATCTACTGTGGAAATATGGAGAAAACCAAGAAAAAAGCCAACTCAAACAAATCCAGAATTGTTGCAAAACCTCCTGACTTTGTTCTGTCCCCAAACGGCCAAATATGGATTCCCGTTGAATTTGAAACCTGATTTGCATACTACAGCTCTACACGTTTGTAGGTATGACCAACATGTCCATATCTACTGTGGAATTATGGAGAAAAGCCAGAAAAAAGCCAACTCAAACAAATTCAGATTTCTTGTTAAACCTCCTGACTTTGCTCTTCCCCAAATGGCCGAATTTGGATTCCTGTTGAATTTGAAACCTGATTTGCATACTACATCTCTTCACGTTTGCAGGGATGCCCAATATGTCCATATCTACTGTGGAATTATGGAGAAAAGCTAGAAAAAAGCCAACTCAAACAAATCAAGATTTCAACAATTATGTTGCTAAACCTCCTGACTTTGTGCTGTCCCAAAACGGCCAAATATGGATTCCCGTTGAGTTTGAAACCTGATTTGTATACTACAGCTCTTCACGTTTGTAGGGATGCCCAACATGTCCATGTCTACTGTGGAAATATGGAGAAAAGCCAGAAAAAAGCCAACTCAAACAAATCAAGATTTCGACAATTATGTTGCTAAACCTCCTGACTTTGTGCTGTCCCCAAACGGCCAAATACGGGTTCCCGTTGAATTTGAAACCTGATTTGCATACCACAGCTCTTCACGTTTGTAGGGATGCCCAACATGTCCATATCTACTGTGGAATTATAGAGAACAGCCAGAAAAAATGCCAACTCAAACAAATCCAGACTTCGAAAATTATGTTGCTAAACCTCCTGACTTTGTGCTGTCCCAAAACGGCCAAATATCGATTCCCATTGAATTTGAAACCTGATTCACATACTACAGCTCATCACGTTTGTAGGGATGCCCAACATGTCCATATCTACTGTGGAAATATGGAGAAAACCAAGAAAAAAGCCAACTCAAACAAATCCAGATTTGTTGCAAAACCTCCTGACTTTGTTCTGTCCCCAAACGGCCAAATATGGATTCCCGTTGAATTTGAAACCTGATTTGCATACTACAGCTCTACACGTTTGTAGGTATGACCAACATGTCCATATCTACTGTGGAATTATGGAGAAAAGCCAGAAAAAAGCCAACTCAAACAAATTCAGATTTCTTGTTAAACCTCCTGACTTTGCTCTTCCCCAAATGGCTGAATTTGGATTCCTGTTGAATTTGAAACCTGATTTGCATACTACATCTCGTCACGTTTGTAGGGATGGCCAATATGTCCATATCTACTGTGGAATTATGGAGAAAAGCTAGAAAAAAGCCAACTCAAACAAATCAAGATTTCAACAATTATGTTGGTAAACCTCCTGACTTTGTGCTGTCCCAAAACGGCCAAATATGGATTCCCGTTGAGTTTGAAACCTGATTTGTATACTACAGCTCTTCACGTTTGTAGGGATGCCCAACATGTCCATGTCTACTGTGGAAATATGGAGAAAAGCCAGAAAAAAGCCAACTCAAACAAATCAAGATTTCGACAATTATGTTGCTAAACCTCCTGACTTTGTGCTGTCCCCAAACGGCCAAATACGGGTTCCCGTTGAATTTGAAACCTGATTTGCATACTACAGCTCTTCACGTTTGTAGCGATGCCCAACATGTCCATATCTACTGTGGAATTATGGAGAAAAGCCGGAAAAAAGCCAACTCAAACAAATCAAGATTTCAACAATTATGTTGCTAAACCTCCTGACTTTGTGCTGTCCCAAAACAGCCAAATATCGATTCCCGTTGAATTTGAAACCTGATTCACATACTACAGCTCTTCACGTTTGTAGCGATGCCCAACATGTCCATATCTACTGTGGAATTATGGAGAAAAGCCAGAAAAAAGCCAACTCAAACAAATCAAGATTTCGACAATTATGTTGCTAAACCTCCTGACTTTGTGCTGTCCCCAAACGGCCAAATACGGGTTCCCGTTGAATTTGAAACCTGATTTGCATACCTCAGCTCTTCACGTTTGTAGGTATGCCCAACATGTCCATATCTACTGTGGAATTATGGAGAAAAGCCAGGAAAAGGACAACTCAAACAAATCAAGATTTCAACAATTATGTTGCTAAACCTCCTGATTTTTGTGCTGTCCCAAAACGGCCAAATATCGATTCCCATTGAATTTGAAACCTGATTCGCATACTACAGCTCTTCACGTTTGTAGGGATGCCCAACATGTCCATATCTACTGTGGAAATATGGAGAAAACCAAGAAAAAAGCCAACTCAAACAAATCCAGATTTGTTGCAAAACCTCCTGACTTTGTTCTGTCCCCAAACGGCCAAATATGGATTCCCGTTGAATTTGAAACCTGATTTGCATACTACAGCTCTACACGTTTGTAGGTATGACCAACATGTCCATATCTACTGTGGAATTATGGAGAAAAGCCAGAAAAAAGCCAACTCAAACAAATTCAGATTTCTTGTTAAACCTACTGACTTTGCTCTTCCCCAAATGGCCGAATTTGGATTCCTGTTGAATTTGAAACCTGATTTGCATACTACATCTCTTCACGTTTGTAGGGATGCCCAATATGTCCATATCTACTGTGGAATTATGGAGAAAAGCTAGAAAAAAGCCAACTCAAACAAATCAAGATTTCAACAATTATGTTGCTAAACCTCCTGACTTTGTGCTGTCCCAAAACGGCCAAATATGGATTCCCGTTGAGTTTGAAACCTGATTTGTATACTACAGCTCTTCACGTTTGTAGGGATGCCCAACATGTCCATGTCTACTGTGGAAATATGGAGAAAAGCCAGAAAAAAGCCAACTCAAACAAATCAAGATTTCGACAATTATGTTGCTAAACCTCCTGACTTTGTGCTGTCCCCAAACGGCCAAATACGGGTTCCCGTTGAATTTGAAACCTGATTTGCATACTACAGCTCTTCACGTTTGTAGGGATGCCCAACATGTCCATATCTACTGTGGAATTATGGAGAAAAGCCGGAAAAAAGCCAACTCAAACAAATCAAGATTTCAACAATTATGTTGCTAAACCTCCTGACTTTGTGCTGTCCCAAAACAGCCAAATATCGATTCCCGTTGAATTTGAAACCTGATTCGCATACTACAGCTCTTCACGTTTGTAGCGATGCCCAACATGTCCATATCTACTGTGGAATTATGGAGAAAAGCCAGAAAAAAGCCAACTCAAACAAATCAAGATTTCGACAATTATGTTGCTAAACCTCCTGACTTTGTGCTGTCCCCAAACGGCCAAATACGGGTTCCCGTTGAATTTGAAACCTGATTTGCATACCTCAGCTCTTCACGTTTGTAGGTATGCCCAACATGTCCATATCTACTGTGGAATTATGGAGAAAAGCCAGGAAAAGGACAACTCAAACAAATCAAGATTTCAACAATTATGTTGCTAAACCTCCTGACTTTGTGCTGTCCCAAAACGGCCAAATATCGATTCCCATTGATTTGAAACCTGATTCGCATACTACAGCTCTTCACGTTTGTAGGGATGCCCAACATGTCCATATCTACTGTGGAAATATGGAGAAAACCAAGAAAAAAGCCAACTCAAACAAATCCAGATTTGTTGCAAAACCTCCTGACTTTGTTCTGTCCCCAAACGGCCAAATATGGATTCCCGTTGAATTTGAAACCTGATTTACATACTACAGCTCTACACGTTTGTAGGTATGACCAACATGTCCATATCTACTGTGGAATTATGGAGAAAAGCCAGAAAAAAGCCAACTCAAACAAATTCAGATTTCTTGTTAAACCTCCTGACTTTGCTCTTCCCCAAATGGCCGAATTTGGATTCCTGTTGAATTTGAAACCTGATTTGCATACTACATCTCTTCACGTTTGCAGGGATGCCCAATATGTCCATATCTACTGTGGAATTATGGAGAAAAGCTAGAAAAAAGCCAACTCAAACAAATCAAGATTTCAACAATTATGTTGCTAAACCTCCTGACTTTGTGCTGTCCCAAAACGGCCAAATATGGATTCCCGTTGAGTTTGAAACCCAGATTTGTATACTACAGCTCTTCACGTTTGTAGGGATGCCCAACATGTCCATGTCTACTGTGGAAATATGGAGAAAAGCCAGAAAAAAGCCAACTCAAACAAATCAAGATTTCGACAATTATGTTGCTAAACCTCCTGACTTTGTGCTGTCCCCAAACGGCCAAATACGGGTTCCCGTTGAATTTGAAACCTGATTTGCATACTACAGCTCTTCACATTTGTAGGGATGCCCAACATGTCCATATCTACTGTGGAATTATGGAGAAAAGCCAGAAAAAAGCCAACTCAAACAAATCAAGATTTCGACAATTATGTTGCTAAACCTCCTGACTTTGTGCTGTCCCCAAACGGCCAAATACGGGTTCCCGTTGAATTTGAAACCTGATTTGCATACCTCAGCTCTTCACGTTTGTAGGTATGCCCAACATGTCCATATCTACTGTGGAATTATGGAGAAAAGCCAGGAAAAGGACAACTCAAACAAATCAAGATTTCAACAATTATGTTGCTAAACCTCCTGACTTTGTGCTGTCCCAAAACGGCCAAATATCGATTCCCATTGATTTGAAACCTGATTCGCATACTACAGCTCTTCACGTTTGTAGGGATGCCCAACATGTCCATATCTACTGTGGAAATATGGAGAAAACCAAGAAAAAAGCCAACTCAAACAAATCCAGATTTGTTGCAAAACCTCCTGACTTTGTTCTGTCCCCAAACGGCCAAATATGGATTCCCGTTGAATTTGAAACCTGATTTACATACTACAGCTCTACACGTTTGTAGGTATGACCAACATGTCCATATCTACTGTGGAATTATGGAGAAAAGCCAGAAAAAAGCCAACTCAAACAAATTCAGATTTCTTGTTAAACCTCCTGACTTTGCTCTTCCCCAAATGGCCGAATTTGGATTCCTGTTGAATTTGAAACCTGATTTGCATACTACATCTCTTCCCGTTTGCAGGGATGCCCAATATGTCCATATCTACTGTGGAATTATGGAGAAAAGCTAGAAAAAAGCCAACTCAAACAAATCAAGATTTCAACAATTATGTTGCTAAACCTCCTGACTTTGTGCTGTCCCAAAACGGCCAAATATGGATTCCCGTTGAGTTTGAAACCCAGATTTGTATACTACAGCTCTTCACGTTTGTAGTGATGCCCAACATGTCCATGTCTACTGTGGAAATATGGAGAAAAGCCAGAAAAAAGCCAACTCAAACAAATCAAGATTTCGACAATTATGTTGCTAAACCTCCTGACTTTGTGCTGTCCCCAAACGGCCAAATACGGGTTCCCGTTGAATTTGAAACCTGATTTGCATACTACAGCTCTTCACATTTGTAGGGATGCCCAACATGTCCATATCTACTGTGGAATTATGGAGAAAAGCCGGAAAAAAAGCCAACTCAAACAAATCAAGATTTCAACAATTATGTTGCTAAACCTCCTGACTTTGTTCTGTCCCCAAACGGCCAAATATGGATTCCCGTTAAATTTGAAAGCTGATTCGCATACTACAGCTTTTCACGTTTGTAGGGATGCCCAACATGTCCATATCTACTGTGGAATTATGGAGAAAAGCCAGAAAAAAGCCAACTCAAACAAATCAAGATTTCGACAATTATGTTGCTAAACCTCCTGACTTTGTGCTGTCCCCAAACGGCCAAATACGGGTTCCCGTTGAATTTGAAACCTGATTTGCATGCCTCAGCTCTTCACGTTTGTAGGTATGCCCAACATGTCCATATCTACTGTGGAATTATGGAGAAAAGCCAGGAAAAGGACAACTCAAACAAATCAAGATTTCAACAATTATGTTGCTAAACCTCCTGACTTTGTTCTGTCCCCAAACGGCCAAATATGGATTCCCGTTAAATTTGAAAGCTGATTCGCATACTACAGCTTTTCACGTTTGTAGGGATGCCCAACATGTCCATATCTACTGTGGAATTATGGAGAAAAGCCAGAAAAAAGCCAACTCAAACAAATCAAGATTTCGACAATTATGTTGCTAAACCTCCTGACTTTGTGCTGTCCCCAAACGGCCAAATACGGGTTCCCGTTGAATTTGAAACCTGATTTGCATACCTCAGCTCTTCACGTTTGTAGGTATGCCCAACATGTCCATATCTACTGTGGAATTATGGAGAAAAGCCAGGAAAAGGACAACTCAAACAAATCAAGATTTCAACAATTATGTTGCTAAACCTCCTGACTTTGTGCTGTCCCAAAACGGCCAAATATCGATTCCCATTGAATTTGAAACCTGATTTGCATACTACAGCTCTACACGTTTGTAGGTATGACCAACATGTCCATATCTACTGTGGAATTATTGAGAAAAGCCAGAAAAAAGCCAACTCAAACAAATTCAGATTTCTTGTTAAACCTCCTGACTTTGCTCTTCCCCAAATGGCCGAATTTGGATTCCTGTTGAATTTGAAACCTGATTTGCATACTAGATCTCTTCACGTTTGTAGGGATGCCCAATATGTCCATATCTACTGTGGAATTATGGAGAAAAGCTAGAAAAAAGCCAACTCAAACAAATCAAGATTTCGACAATTATGTTGCTAAACCTCCTGACTTTGTGCTGTCCCAAAACGGCCAAATATGGATTCCCGTTGAGTTTGAAACCTGATTTGTATACTACAGCTCTTCTCGTTTGTAGGGATGCCCAACATGTCCATGTCTACTGTGGAAATATGGAGAAAAGCCAGAAAAAAGCCAACTCAAACAAATCAAGATTTCGACAATTATGTTGCTAAACCTCCTGACTTTGTGCTGTCCCCAAACGGCCAAATACGGGTTCCCGTTGAATTTGAAACCTGATTTGCATACTACAGCTCTTCACGTTTGTAGGGATGCCCAACATGTCCATATCTACTGTGGAATTATGGAGAAAAGCCGGAAAAAAGCCAACTCAAACAAATCAAGATTTCAACAATTATGTTGCTAAACCTCCTGACTTTGTGCTGTCCCAAAACAGCCAAATATCGATTCCCGTTGAATTTGAAACCTGATTCGCATACTACAGCTCTTCACGTTTGTAGCGATGCCCAACATGTCCATATCTACTGTGGAATTATGGAGAAAAGCCAGAAAAAAGCCAACTCAAACAAATCAAGATTTCGACAATTATGTTGCTAAACCTCCTGACTTTGTGCTGTCCCCAAACGGCCAAATACGGGTTCCCGTTGAATTTGAAACCTGATTTGCATACCTCAGCTCTTCACGTTTGTAGGTATGCCCAACATGTCCATATCTACTGTGGAATTATGGAGAAAAGCCAGGAAAAGGACAACTCAAACAAATCAAGATTTCAACAATTATGTTGCTAAACCTCCTGACTTTGTGCTGTCCCAAAACGGCCAAATATCGATTCCCATTGAATTTGATACCTGATTCGCATACTACAGCTCTTCACGTTTGTAGGGATGCCCAACATGTCCATATCTACTGTGGAAATATGGAGAAAACCAAGAAAAAAGCCAACTCAAACAAATCCAGATTTGTTGCAAAACCTCCTGACTTTGTTCTGTCCCCAAACGGCCAAATATGGATTCCCGTTGAATTTGAAACCTGATTTGCATACTACAGCTCTACACGTTTGTAGGTATGACCAACATGTCCATATCTACTGTGGAATTATGGAGAAAAGCCAGAAAAAAGCCAACTCAAACAAATTCAGATTTCTTGTTAAACCTCCTGACTTTGCTCTTCCCCAAATGGCCGAATTTGGATTCCTGTTGAATTTGAAAACTGATTTGCATACTACATCTCTTCACGTTTGCAGGGATGCCCAATATGTCCATATCTACTGTGGAATTATGGAGAAAAGCTAGAAAAAAGCCAACTCAAACAAATCAAGATTTCAACAATTATGTTGCTAAACCTCCTGACTTTGTGCTGTCCCAAAACGGCCAAATATGGATTCCCGTTGAGTTTGAAACCTTATTTGTATACTACAGCTCTTCACGTTTGTAGGGATGCCCAACATGTCCATGTCTACTGTGGAAATATGGAGAAAAGCCAGAAAAAAGCCAACTCAAACAAATCAAGATTTCGACAATTATGTTGCTAAACCTCCTGACTTTGTGCTGTCCCCAAACGGCCAAATACGGGTTCCCGTTGAATTTGAAAGCTGATTTGCATACTACAGCTCTTCACATTTGTAGGGATGCCCAACATGTCCATATCTACTGTGGAATTATGGAGAAAAGCCGGAAAAAAGCCAACTCAAACAAATCAAGATTTCAACAATTATGTTGCTAAACCTCCTGACTTTGTGCTGTCCCAAAACAGCCAAATATCGATTCCCGTTGAATTTGAAACCTGATTCGCATACTACAGCTCTTCACGTTTGTAGCGATGCCCAACATGTCCATATCTACTGTGGAATTATGGAGAAAAGCCAGAAAAAAGCCAACTCAAACAAATCAAGATTTCGACAATTATGTTGCTAAACCTCCTGACTTTGTGCTGTCCCCAAACGGCCAAATACGGGTTCCCGTTGAATTTGAAACCTGATTTGCATGCCTCAGCTCTTCACGTTTGTAGGTATGCCCAACATGTCCATATCTACTGTGGAATTATGGAGAAAAGCCAGGAAAAGGACAACTCAAACAAATCAAGATTTCAACAATTATGTTGCTAAACCTCCTGACTTTGTTCTGTCCCCAAACGGCCAAATATGGATTCCCGTTAAATTTGAAAGCTGATTCGCATACTACAGCTTTTCACGTTTGTAGGGATGCCCAACATGTCCATATCTACTGTGGAATTATGGAGAAAAGCCAGAAAAAAGCCAACTCAAACAAATTCAGATTTCTTGCTAAACCTCCTGACGTTGCTCTTCCCCAAATGGCCGAATTTGGATTCCTGTTGAATTTGAAACCTGATTTGCATACTACAGCTCTTCACGTTTGTAGGGATGCCCAACATGTCCATATCTACTGTGGAAATATGGAGAAAACCAAGAAATAAGCCAACTCAAACAAATTCAGATTTGTTGCTAAACCTCCTGACTTTGTGCTGTCCACAAACGTCCAAATATCGATTCCCGTTGAATTTGAAGCCTGATTTGCATTCTACAGCTCTTCACGTTTGTAGGTATGCCCAACATTTCCATATCTACTGTGGAATTATGGAGAAAAGCCAGAAAAAAGCCAACTCAAACAAATTCAGATTTCTTGCTAAACCTCCTGACTTTGCTCTTCCCCAAATGGCCGAATTTGGATTCCTGTTGAATTTGAAGCCAGATTTGCATAATACAGCTATGCACGTTCATAGGGATGCCTACCATGTCCATATCTACTGTGGAATTATGGAGAAAATCCAGAAAAAAAGCCAGCTCAAACAAATCCAGATTTCGACAATTATGTTCCTAAACCTCATGACTTTGTTCTGTCCCCAAACGGCCAAATATGGATTCCCGTTGAATTTGAAACCTGATTTGCATACTACAGCTTTACACGTTTGTAGGTATGACCAACATGTCCATATCTACTGTGGAATTTTGGAGAAAAGCCAGAAAAAAGCCAACTCAAACAAATTCAGATTTCTTGTTAAACCTCCTGACTTTGCTCTTCCCCAAATGGCCGAATTTGGATTCCTGTTGAATTTGAAACCTGATTTGCATACTACATCTCTTCACGTTTGTAGGGATGCCCAAGATGTCCATATTTACTGTGGAATTATGGAGAAAAGCTAGAAAAAAGCCAACTCAAACAAATCAAGATTTCAACAATTATGTTGCTAAACCTCCTGACTTTGTGCTGTCCCAAAACGGCCAAATATCGATTGCCGTTGAATTTGAAACCTAATTCGCATACTACAGCTCTTCACGTTTGTAGGGATGCCCAACATGTCCATATCTACTGTGGAATTATGGAGAAAAGCCAGAAAAAAGCCAACTCAAACAAATCAAGATTTCGACAATTATGTTGCTAAACCTCCTGACTTTGTGCTGTCCCCAAACGGCCAAATACGGGTTCCCGTTGAATTTCAAACCTGATTTGCATACTACAGCTCTTCACGTTTGTAGGGATGCCCAAGATGTCCATATCTACTGTGGAATTGTGGAGAAAAGCCAGAAAAAAGCCAACTCAAACAAATCAAGATTTCGACAATTATGTTGCTAAACCTCCTGACTTTGTGCTGTCCCCAAACGGCCAAATACGGGTTCCCGTTGAATTTGAAACCTGATTTGCATACCACAGCTCTTCACGTTTGTAGGGATGCCCAACATGTCCATATCTACTGTGGAATTATGGAGAAAAGCCAGAAAAATGCCAACTCAAACAAATCCAGATTTCGACAATTATGTTGCTAAACCTCCTGACTTTGTGCTGTCCCAAAACGGCCAAATATCGATTCCCATTGAATTTGAAACCTAATTAGCATACTACAGCTCTTCACGTTTGTAGGGATGCCCAACATGTCCATATCTACTGTGGAATTATGGAGAAAAGACAGAAAAAAGCCAACTCAAACAAATCAAGATTTCAACAATTATGTTGCTAAACCTCCTGACTTTGTGCTGTCCCAAAACAGCCAAATATCGATTCCCGTTGAATTTGAAACCTGATTTGCATACTACAGCTCTTCACGTTTGTAGGGATGCCCAAGATGTCCATATCTACTGTGGAATTATGGAGAAAAGCCAGAAAAAAGCCAACTCAAACAAATCAAGATTTCGACAATTATGTTGCTAAACCTCCTGACTTTGTGCTGTCCCCAAACGGCCAAATACGGGTTCCCGTTGAATTTGAAACCTGATTTGCATACCACAGCTCTTCACGTTTGTAGGGATGCCCAACATGTCCATATCTACTGTGGAATTATGGAGAAAAGCCAGAAAAATGCCAACTCAAACAAATCCAGATTTCGACAATTATGTTGCTAAACCTCCTGAATTTGTGCTGTCCCAAAACGGCCAAATATCGATTCCCATTGAATTTCAAACCTAATTAGCATACTACAGCTCTTCACGTTTGTAGTGATGCCCAACATGTCCATATCTACTGTGGAATTATGGAGAAAAGCCAGAAAAAAGCCAACTCAAACAAATCAAGATTTCAACAATTATGTTGCTAAACCTCCTGACTTTGTGCTGTCCCAAAACAGCCAAATATCGATTCCCGTTGAATTTGAAACCTGATTTGCATACTACAGCTCTTCACGTTTGTAGGGATGCCCAACATGTCCATATCTACTGTGGAATTATGGAGAAAAGCCAGAAAAAAGCCAACTCAAACAAATCCAGATTTCGACAATTATGTTGCTAAACCTCCTGACTTTGTGCTGTCCCAAAACGGCCAAATATCGATTCCCATTGAATTTGAAACCTAATTAGCATACTACAGCTCTTCACGTTTGTAGGGATGCCCAACTTGTCCATATCTACTGTGGAATTATGGAGAAAAGACAGAAAAAAGCCAACTCAAACAAATCAAGATTTCAACAATTATGTTGCTAAACCTCCTGACTTTGTGCTGTCCCAAAACAGCCAAATATCGATTCCCGTTGAATTTGAAACCTGATTTGCATACTACAGCTCTTCACGTTTGTAGGGATGCCCAAGATGTCCATATCTACTGTGGAATTATGGAGAAAAGCCAGAAAAAAGCCAACTCAAACAAATCAAGATTTCGACAATTATGTTGCTAAACCTCCTGACTTTGTGCTGTCCCCAAACGGCCAAATACGGGTTCCCGTTGAATTTGAAACCTGATTTGCATACCACAGCTCTTCACGTTTGTAGGGATGCCCAACATGTCCATATCTACTGTGGAATTATGGAGAAAAGCCAGAAAAATGCCAACTCAAACAAATCCAGATTTCGACAATTATGTTGCTAAACCTCCTGAATTTGTGCTGTCCCAAAACGGCCAAATATCGATTCCCATTGAATTTCAAACCTAATTAGCATACTACAGCTCTTCACGTTTGTAGGGATGCCCAACATGTCCATATCTACTGTGGAATTATGGAGAAAAGCCAGAAAAAAGCCAACTCAAACAAATCAAGATTTCAACAATTATGTTGCTAAACCTCCTGACTTTGTGCTGTCCCAAAACAGCCAAATATCGATTCCCGTTGAATTTGAAACCTGATTTGCATACTACAGCTCTTCACGTTTGTAGGGATGCCCAACATGTCCATATCTACTGTGGAATTATGGAGAAAAGCCAGAAAAAAGCCAACTCAACCAAATCAAGATTTCAACAATTATGTTGCTAAACCTCCTGACTTTGTGCTGTCCCAAAACAGCCAAATATCGATTCCCGTTGAATTTGAAACCTGATTCGCATACTACAGCTCTTCACGTTTGTAGGGATGCCCAACATGTCCATATCTACTGTGGAATTATGGAGAAAAGCCGGAAAAAAGCCAACTCAAACAAATCAAGATTTCGACAATTATGTTGCTAAACCTCCTGACTTTGTGCTGTCCCCAAACGGCCAAATACGGGTTCCCGTTGAATTTGAAACCTGATTTGCATACCACAGCTCTTCACGTTTGTAGGGATGCCCAACATGTCCATATCTACTGTGGAATTATGGAGAAAAGCCAGAAAAATGCCAACTCAAACAAATCCAGATTTTGACAATTATGGTGCTAAACCTCTTGACTTTGTGCTGTCCCAAAACGGCCAAATATCGATTCCCATTGAATTTGAAACCTGATTCGCATACTACAGCTCTTCACGTTTGTAGGGATGCCCAACATGTCCATATCTACTGTGGAATTTTGGAGAAAAGCCAGAATAAAGCCAACTCAAACAAATTCAGATTTCTTGTTAAACCTCCTGACTTTGCTCTTCCCCAAATGGCCGAATTTGGATTCCTGTTGAATTTGAAACCTGATTTGCATACTACATCTCTTCACGTTTGTAGGGATGCCCAACATGTCCATATCTACTGTGGAATTATGGAGAAAAGCTAGAAAAAAGCCAACTCAAAAAAATCAAGATTTCAACAATTATGTTGCTAAACCTCCTGACTTTGTGCTGTCCCAAAACGCCCAAATATCGATTCCCGTTGAATTTGAAACCTAATTCGCATACTACAGCTCTTCACGTTTGTAGGGATGCCCAACATGTCCATATCTACTGTGGAATTATGGAGAAAAGCCAGAAAAAAGCCAACTCAAACAAATCAAGATTTTGACAATTATGTTGCTAAACCTCCTGACTTTGTGCTGTCCCCAAACGGCCAAATACGGGTTCCCGTTGAATTTGAAACCTGATTTGCATACTACAGCTCTACACGTTTGTAGGTATGACCAACCTGTCCATATCTACTGTGGAATTTTGGAGAAAAGCCAGAAAAAAGCCAACTCAAACAAATTCAGATTTCTTGTTAAACCTCCTGACTTTGCTCTTCCACAAATGGCCGAATTTGGATTCCTGTTGAATTTGAAACCTGATTTGCATACTACATCTCTTCACGTTTGTAGGGATGCCCAACAAGACCATATCTACTGTGGAATTATGGAGAAAAGCCGGAAAAAAGCCAACTCAAACAAATCAAGATTTCAACAATTATGTTGCTAAACCTCCTGACTTTGTGCTGTCCCAAAACGGCCAAATATCGATTCCCGTTGAATTTGAAACATAATTCGCATACTACAGCTCTTCACGTTTGTAGCGATGCCCAACATGTCCATATCTACTGTGGAATTATGGAGAAAAGCCAGAAAAAAGCCAACTCAAACAAATCAAGATTTCGACAATTATGTTGCTAAACCTCCTGACTTTGTGCTGTCCCCAAACGGCCAAATACGGGTTCCCGTTGAATTTCAAACGTGATTTGCATACTACAGCTCTTTACGTTTGTAGGGATGCCCAACATGTCCATATCTACTGTGGAATTATGGAGAAAAGCCAGAAAAAAGCCAACTCAAACAAATCAAGATTTCGACAATTATGTTGCTAAACCTCCTGACTTTGTGCTGTCCCCAAACGGCCAAATACGGGTTCCCGTTGAATTTGAAACCTGATTTGCATACCACAGCTCTTCACGTTTGTAGGGATGCCCAACATGTCCATATCTACTGTGGAATTATGGAGAAAAGCCAGAAAAAAACAAACTCAAACAAATCAAGATTTCAACAATTATGTTGCTAAACCTCCTGACTTTGTGCTGTCCCAAAACGGCCAAATATGGATTCCCGTTGAGTTTGAAACCCAGATTTGTATACTACAGCTCTTCACGTTTGTAGGGATGCCCAACATGTCCATGTCTACTGTGGAAATATGGAGAAAAGCCAGAAAAAAGCCAACTCAAACAAATCAAGATTTCGACAATTATGTTGCTAAACCTCCTGACTTTGTGCTGTCCCCAAACGGCCAAATACGGGTTCCCGTTGAATTTGAAACCTGATTTGCATACTACAGCTCTTCACATTTGTAGGGATGCCCAACATGTCCATATCTACTGTGGAATTATGGAGAAAAGCCGGAAAAAAGCCAACTCAAACAAATCAAGATTTCAACAATTATGTTGCTAAACCTCCTGACTTTGTGCTGTCCCAAAACAGCCAAATATCGATTCCCGTTGAATTTGAAACCTGATTCGCATACTACAGCTCTTCACGTTTGTAGCGATGCCCAACATGTCCATATCTACTGTGGAATTATGGAGAAAAGCCAGAAAAAAGCCAACTCAAACAAATCAAGATTTCGACAATTATGTTGCTAAACCTCCTGACTTTGTGCTGTCCCCAAACGGCCAAATACGGGTTCCCGTTGAATTTGAAACCTGATTTGCATGCCTCAGCTCTTCACGTTTGTAGGTATGCCCAACATGTCCATATCTACTGTGGAATTATGGAGAAAAGCCAGGAAAAGGACAACTCAAACAAATCAAGATTTCAACAATTATGTTGCTAAACCTCCTGACTTTGTTCTGTCCCCAAACGGCCAAATATGGATTCCCGTTAAATTTGAAAGCTGATTCGCATACTACAGCTTTTCACGTTTGTAGCGATGCCCAACATGTCCATATCTACTGTGGAATTATGGAGAAAAGCCAGAAAAAAGCCAACTCAAACAAATCAAGATTTCGACAATTATGTTGCTAAACCTCCTGACTTTGTGCTGTCCCCAAACGGCCAAATACGGGTTCCCGTTGAATTTGAAACCTGATTTGCATACCTCAGCTCTTCACGTTTGTAGGTATGCCCAACATGTCCATATCTACTGTGGAATTATGGAGAAAAGCCAGGAAAAGGACAACTCAAACAAATCAAGATTTCAACAATTATGTTGCTAAACCTCCTGACTTTGTGCTGTCCCAAAACGGCCAAATATCGATTCCCATTGAATTTGAAACCTGATTCGCATACTACAGCTCTTCACGTTTGTAGGGATGCCCAACATGTCCATATCTACTGTGGAAATATGGAGAAAACCAAGAAAAAAGCCAACTCAAACAAATCCAGATTTGTTGCAAAACCTCCTGACTTTGTTCTGTCCCCAAACGGCCAAATATGGATTCCCGTTGAATTTGAAACCTGATTTGCATACTACAGCTCTACACGTTTGTAGGTATGACCAACATGTCCATATCTACTGTGGAATTATTGAGAAAAGCCAGAAAAAAGCCAACTCAAACAAATTCAGATTTCTTGTTAAACCTCCTGACTTTGCTCTTCCCCAAATGGCCGAATTTGGATTCCTGTTGAATTTGAAACCTGATTTGCATACTAGATCTCTTCACGTTTGTAGGGATGCCCAATATGTCCATATCTACTGTGGAATTATGGAGAAAAGCTAGAAAAAAGCCAACTCAAACAAATCAAGATTTCGACAATTATGTTGCTAAACCTCCTGACTTTGTGCTGTCCCAAAACGGCCAAATATGGATTCCCGTTGAGTTTGAAACCTGATTTGTATACTACAGCTCTTCTCGTTTGTAGGGATGCCCAACATGTCCATGTCTACTGTGGAAATATGGAGAAAAGCCAGAAAAAAGCCAACTCAAACAAATCAAGATTTCGACAATTATGTTGCTAAACCTCCTGACTTTGTGCTGTCCCCAAACGGCCAAATAAGGGTTCCCGTTGAATTTGAAACCTGATTTGCATACTACAGCTCTTCACGTTTGTAGGGATGCCCAACATGTCCATATCTACTGTGGAATTATGGAGAAAAGCCGGAAAAAAGCCAACTCAAACAAATCAAGATTTCAACAATTATGTTGCTAAACCTCCTGACTTTGTGCTGTCCCAAAACAGCCAAATATCGATTCCCGTTGAATTTGAAACCTGATTCGCATACTACAGCTCTTCACGTTTGTAGCGATGCCCAACATGTCCATATCTACTGTGGAATTATGGAGAAAAGCCAGAAAAAAGCCAACTCAAACAAATCAAGATTTCGACAATTATGTTGCTAAACCTCCTGACTTTGTGCTGTCCCCAAACGGCCAAATACGGGTTCCCGTTGAATTTGAAACCTGATTTGCATACCTCCGCTCTTCCCGTTTGTAGGTATGCCCAACATGTCCATATCTACTGTGGAATTATGGAGAAAAGCCAGGAAAAGGACAACTCAAACAAATCAAGATTTCAACAATTATGTTGCTAAACCTCCTGACTTTGTGCTGTCCCAAAACGGCCAAATATCGATTCCCATTGAATTTGAAACCTGATTCGCATACTACAGCTCTTCACGTTTGTAGGGATGCCCAACATGTCCATATCTACTGTGGAAATATGGAGAAAACCAAGAAAAAAGCCAACTCAAACAAATCCAGATTTGTTGCAAAACCTCCTGACTTTGTTCTGTCCCCAAACGGCCAAATATGGATTCCCGTTGAATTTGAAACCTGATTTGCATACTACAGCTCTACACGTTTGTAGGTATGACCAACATGTCCATATCTACTGTGGAATTATGGAGAAAAGCCAGAAAAAAGCCAACTCAAACAAATTCAGATTTCTTGTTAAACCTCCTGACTTTGCTCTTCCCCAAATGGCCGAATTTGGATTCCTGTTGAATTTGAAAACTGATTTGCATACTACATCTCTTCACGTTTGCAGGGATGCCCAATATGTCCATATCTACTGTGGAATTATGGAGAAAAGCTAGAAAAAAGCCAACTCAAACAAATCAAGATTTCAACAATTATGTTGCTAAACCTCCTGACTTTGTGCTGTCCCAAAACGGCCAAATATGGATTCCCGTTGAGTTTGAAACCTTATTTGTATACTACAGCTCTTCACGTTTGTAGGGATGCCCAACATGTCCATGTCTACTGTGGAAATATGGAGAAAAGCCAGAAAAAAGCCAACTCAAACAAATCAAGATTTCGACAATTATGTTGCTAAACCTCCTGACTTTGTGCTGTCCCCAAACGGCCAAATACGGGTTCCCGTTGAATTTGAAAGCTGATTTGCATACTACAGCTCTTCACATTTGTAGGGATGCCCAACATGTCCATATCTACTGTGGAATTATGGAGAAAAGCCGGAAAAAAGCCAACTCAAACAAATCAAGATTTCAACAATTATGTTGCTAAACCTCCTGACTTTGTGCTGTCCCAAAACAGCCAAATATCGATTCCCGTTGAATTTGAAACCTGATTCGCATACTACAGCTCTTCACGTTTGTAGCGATGCCCAACATGTCCATATCTACTGTGGAATTATGGAGAAAAGCCAGAAAAAAGCCAACTCAAACAAATCAAGATTTCGACAATTATGTTGCTAAACCTCCTGACTTTGTGCTGTCCCCAAACGGCCAAATACGGGTTCCCGTTGAATTTGAAACCTGATTTGCATGCCTCAGCTCTTCACGTTTGTAGGTATGCCCAACATGTCCATATCTACTGTGGAATTATGGAGAAAAGCCAGGAAAAGGACAACTCAAACAAATCAAGATTTCAACAATTATGTTGCTAAACCTCCTGACTTTGTTCTGTCCCCAAACGGCCAAATATGGATTCCCGTTAAATTTGAAAGCTGATTCGCATACTACAGCTTTTCACGTTTGTAGGGATGCCCAACATGTCCATATCTACTGTGGAATTATGGAGAAAAGCCAGAAAAAAGCCAACTCAAACAAATTCAGATTTCTTGCTAAACCTCCTGACGTTGCTCTTCCCCAAATGGCCGAATTTGGATTCCTGTTGAATTTGAAACCTGATTTGCATACTACAGCTCTTCACGTTTGTAGGGATGCCCAACATGTCCATATCTACTGTGGAAATATGGAGAAAACCAAGAAATAAGCCAACTCAAACAAATTCAGATTTGTTGCTAAACCTCCTGACTTTGTGCTGTCCACAAACGTCCAAATATCGATTCCCGTTGAATTTGAAGCCTGATTTGCATTCTACAGCTCTTCACGTTTGTAGGTAGGCCCAACATTTCCATATCTACTGTGGAATTATGGAGAAAAGCCAGAAAAAAGCCAACTCAAACAAATTCAGATTTCTTGCTAAACCTCCTGACTTTGCTCTTCCCCAAATGGCCGAATTTGGATTCCTGTTGAATTTGAAGCCAGATTTGCATAATACAGCTATGCACGTTCATAGGGATGCCTACCATGTCCATATATACTGTGGAATTATGGAGAAAATCCAGAAAAAAAGCCAGCTCAAACAAATCCAGATTTCGACATTTATGTTCCTAAACCTCATGACTTTGTTCTGTCCCCAAACGGCCAAATATGGATTCCCGTTGAATTTGAAACCTGATTTGCATACTACAGCTTTACACGTTTGTAGGTATGACCAACATGTCCATATCTACTGTGGAATTTTGGAGAAAAGCCAGAAAAAAGCCAACTCAAACAAATTCAGATTTCTTGTTAAACCTCCTGACTTTGCTCTTCCCCAAATGGCCGAATTTGGATTCCTGTTGAATTTGAAACCTGATTTGCATACTACATCTCTTCACGTTTGTAGGGATGCCCAAGATGTCCATATTTACTGTGGAATTATGGAGAAAAGCTAGAAAAAAGCCAACTCAAACAAATCAAGATTTCAACAATTATGTTGCTAAACCTCCTGACTTTGTGCTGTCCCAAAACGGCCAAATATCGATTGCCGTTGAATTTGCAACGTAATTCGCATACTACAGCTCTTCACGTTTGTAGGGATGCCCAACATGTCCATATCTACTGTGGAATTATGGAGAAAAGCCAGAAAAAAGCCAACTCAAACAAATCAAGATTTCGACAATTATGTTGCTAAACCTCCTGACTTTGTGCTGTCCCCAAACGGCCAAATACGGGTTCCCGTTGAATTTCAAACCTGATTTGCATACTACAGCTCTTCACGTTTGTAGGGATGCCCAAGATGTCCATATCTACTGTGGAATTGTGGAGAAAAGCCAGAAAAAAGCCAACTCAAACAAATCAAGATTTCGACAATTATGTTGCTAAACCTCCTGACTTTGTGCTGTCCCCAAACGGCCAAATACGGGTTCCCGTTGAATTTGAAACCTGATTTGCATACCACAGCTCTTCACGTTTGTAGGGATGCCCAACATGTCCATATCTACTGTGGAATTATGGAGAAAAGCCAGAAAAATGCCAACTCAAACAAATCCAGATTTCGACAATTATGTTGCTAAACCTCCTGACTTTGTGCTGTCCCAAAACGGCCAAATATCGATTCCCATTGAATTTGAAACCTAATTAGCATACTACAGCTCTTCACGTTTGTAGGGATGCCCAACATGTCCATATCTACTGTGGAATTATGGAGAAAAGACAGAAAAAAGCCAACTCAAACAAATCAAGATTTCAACAATTATGTTGCTAAACCTCCTGACTTTGTGCTGTCCCAAAACAGCCAAATATCGATTCCCGTTGAATTTGAAACCTGATTTGCATACTACAGCTCTTCACGTTTGTAGGGATGCCCAAGATGTCCATATCTACTGTGGAATTATGGAGAAAAGCCAGAAAAAAGCCAACTCAAACAAATCAAGATTTCGACAATTATGTTGCTAAACCTCCTGACTTTGTGCTGTCCCCAAACGGCCAAATACGGGTTCCCGTTGAATTTGAAACCTGATTTGCATACCACAGCTCTTCACGTTTGTAGGGATGCCCAACATGTCCATATCTACTGTGGAATTATGGAGAAAAGCCAGAAAAATGCCAACTCAAACAAATCCAGATTTCGACAATTATGTTGCTAAACCTCCTGAATTTGTGCTGTCCCAAAACGGCCAAATATCGATTCCCATTGAATTTCAAACCTAATTAGCATACTACAGCTCTTCACGTTTGTAGGGATGCCCAACATGTCCATATCTACTGTGGAATTATGGAGAAAAGCCAGAAAAAAGCCAACTCAAACAAATCAAGATTTCAACAATTATGTTGCTAAACCTCCTGACTTTGTGCTGTCCCAAAACAGCCAAATATCGATTCCCGTTGAATTTGAAACCTGATTTGCATACTACAGCTCTTCACGTTTGTAGGGATGCCCAACATGTCCATATCTACTGTGGAATTATGGAGAAAAGCCAGAAAAAAGCCAACTCAACCAAATCAAGATTTCAACAATTATGTTGCTAAACCTCCTGACTTTGTGCTGTCCCAAAACAGCCAAATATCGATTCCCGTTGAATTTGAAACCTGATTCGCATACTACAGCTCTTCACGTTTGTAGGGATGCCCAACATGTCCATATCTACTGTGGAATTATGGAGAAAAGCCGGAAAAAAGCCAACTCAAACAAATCAAGATTTCGACAATTATGTTGCTAAACCTCCTGACTTTGTGCTGTCCCCAAACGGCCAAATACGGGTTCCCGTTGAATTTGAAACCTGA
Organism: Zingel zingel; assembly: GCA_023566125.1. Taxonomy (NCBI): domain Eukaryota; kingdom Metazoa; phylum Chordata; class Actinopteri; order Perciformes; family Percidae; genus Zingel; species Zingel zingel. Next base: position 16,233,015 of record CM042322.1, on the reverse strand, counting down.
TTTGCATACCACAGCTCTTCACGTTTGTAGGGATGCCCAACATGTCCATATCTACTGTGGAATTATGGAGAAAAGCCAGAAAAATGCCAACTCAAACAAATCCAGATTTCGACAATTATGGTGCTAAACCTCTTGACTTTGTGCTGTCCCAAAACGGCCAAATATCGATTCCCATTGAATTTGAAACCTGATTCGCATACTACAGCTCTTCACGTTTGTAGGGATGCCCAACATTTCCATATCTACTGTGGAATTATGGAGAAAAGCCAGAAAAAAGCCAACTCAAACAAATTCAGATTTCTTGCTAAACCTCCTGACTTTGCTCTTCCCCAAATGGCCGAATTTGGATTCCTGTTGAATTTGAAGCCAGATTTGCATAATACAGCTATGCACGTTCATAGGTATGCCTACCATGTCCATATCTACTGTGGAATTATGGAGAAAATCCAGAAAAAAAGCCAGCTCAAACAAATCCAGATTTCGACAATTATGTTCCTAAACCTCATGACTTTGTTCTGTCCCCAAACGGCCAAATATGGATTCCCGTTGAATTTGAAACCTGATTTGCATACTACAGCTCTACACGTTTGTAGGTATGACCAACATGTCCATATCTACTGTGGAATTTTGGAGAAAAGCCAGAATAAAGCCAACTCAAACAAATTCAGATTTCTTGTTAAACCTCCTGACTTTGCTCTTCCCCAAATGGCCGAATTTGGATTCCTGTTGAATTTGAAACCTGATTTGCATACTACATCTCTTCACGTTTGTAGGGATGCCCAACATGTCCATATCTACTGTGGAATTATGGAGAAAAGCTAGAAAAAAGCCAACTCAAAAAAATCAAGATTTCAACAATTATGTTGCTAAACCTCCTGACTTTGTGCTGTCCCAAAACGCCCAAATATCGATTCCCGTTGAATTTGAAACCTAATTCGCATACTACAGCTCTTCACGTTTGTAGGGATGCCCAACATGTCCATATCTACTGTGGAATTATGGAGAAAAGCCAGAAAAAAGCCAACTCAAACAAATCAAGATTTCGACAATTATGTTGCTAAACCTCCTGACTTTGTGCTGTCCCCAAACGGCCAAATACGGGTTCCCGTTGAATTTGAAACCTGATTTGCATACTACAGCTCTACACGTTTGTAGGTATGACCAACATGTCCATATCTACTGTGGAATTTTGGAGAAAAGCCAGAAAAAAGCCAACTCAAACAAATTCAGATTTCTTGTTAAACCTCCTGACTTTGCTCTTCCCCAAATGGCCGAATTTGGATTCCTGTTGAATTTGAAACCTGATTTGCATACTACATCTCTTCACGTTTGTAGGGATGCCCAACATGTCCATATCTACTGTGGAATTATGGAGAAAAGCTAGAAAAAAGCCAACTCAAACAAATCAAGATTTCAACAATTATGTTGCTAAACCTCCTGACTTTGTGCTGTCCCAAAACGGCCAAATATCGATTCCCGTTGAATTTGAAACATAATTCGCATACTACAGCTCTTCACGTTTGTAGGGATGCCCAACATGTCCATATCTACTGTGGAATTATGGAGAAAAGCCAGAAAAAAGCCAACTCAAACAAATCAAGATTTCGACAATTATGTTGCTAAACCTCCTGACTTTGTGTTGTCCCCAAACGGCCAAATACGGGTTCCCGTTGAATTTCAAACCTGATTTGCATACTACAGCTCTTTACGTTTGTAGGGATGCCCAACATGTCCATATATACTGTGGAATTATGGAGAAAAGCCAGAAAAAAGCCAACTCAAACAAATCAAGATTTCGACAATTATGTTGCTAAACCTCCTGACTTTGTGCTGTCCCCAAACGGCCAAATACGGGTTCCCGTTGAATTTGAAACCTGATTTGCATACCACAGCTCTTCACGTTTGTAGGGATGCCCAACATGTCCATATCTACTGTGGAATTATGGAGAAAAGCCAGAAAAATGCCAACTCAAACAAATCCAGATTTCGACAATTATGTTGCTAAACCTCCTGACTTTGTGCTGTCCCCAAACGGCCAAATACGGGTTCCCGTTGAATTTGAAACCTGATTTGCATACCACAGCTCTTCACGTTTGTAGGGATGCCCAACATGTCCATATCTACTGTGGAATTATGGAGAAAAGCCAGAAAAATGCCAACTCAAACAAATCCAGATTTCGACAATTATGGTGCTAAACCTCTTGACTTTGTGCTGTCCCAAAACGGCCAAATATCGATTCCCATTGAATTTGAAACGTGATTCGCATACTACAGCTCTTCACGTTTGTAGGGATGCCCAACATGTCCATATCTACTGTGGAAATATGGAGAAAACCAAGAAAAAAGCCAACTCAAACAAATCCAGATTTGTTGCAAAACCTCCTGACTTTGTTCTGTCCCCAAACGGCCAAATATGGATTCCCGTTGAATTTGAAACCCGATTCGCATACTACATCTCTTCACGTTTGTAGGGATGCCCAACATGTCCATATCTACTGTGGAAATATGGAGAAAACCAAGAAAAAAGCCAACTCAAACAAATCCAGATTTGTTGCTAAACCTCCTGACTTTGTTCTGTCCCCAAACGGCCAAATATGGATTCCCGTTGAATTTGAAACCTGATTTGCATACTACAACTCTACACGTTTGTAGGTATGACCAACATGTCCATATCTACTGTGGAATTTTGGAGAAAAGCCAGATAAAAGCCAACTCAAACAAATTCAGATTTCTTGTTAAACCTCCTGACTTTGCTCTTCCCCAAATGGCCGAATTTGGATTCCTGTTGAATTTGAAACCTGATTTGCATACTACATCTCTTCACGTTTTTAGGGATGCCCAACATGTCCATATCTACTATGGAATTATGGAGAAAAGCTAGAAAAAAGCCAACTCAAACAAATCAAGATTTCAACAATTATGTTGCTAAACCTCCTGACTTTGTGCTGTCCCCAAACGGCCAAATATCGATTCCCGTTGAATTTGAAACCTAATTTGCATACGACAGCTCTTCACGTTTGTAGGGATGCCCAACATGTCCATATCTACTGTGGAATTATGGAGAAAAGCCAGAAAAAAAGCCAACTCAAACAAATCAAGATTTCAACAATTATGTTGCTAAACCTCCTGACTTTGTGCTGTCCCAAAACAGCCAAATATCGATTCCCGTTGAATTTGAAACCTGATTTGCATACTACAGCTCTTCACGTTTGTAGGGATGCCCAACATGTCCATATCTACTGTGGAATTATGGAGAAAAGCCAGAAAAAAGCCAACTCAAACAAATCAAGATTTCGACAATTATGTTGCTAAACCTCCTGACTTTGTGCTGTCCCCAAACGGCCAAATACGGGCTCCCGTTGAATTTGAAACCTGATTTGCATACCACAGCTCTTCACGTTTGTAGGGATGCCCAACATGTCCATATCTACTGTGGAATTATGGAGAAAAGCCAGAAAAATGCAACTCAAACAAATCCAGATTTCGACAATTATGTTGCTAAACCTCCTGACTTTGTGCTGTCCCAAAACGGCCAAATATCGATTCCCATTGAATTTGAAACCTGATTCGCATACTACAGCTCTTCGCGTTTGTAGGGATGCCCAACATGTCCATATCTACTGTGGAATTATGGAGAAAAGCCAGAAAAATGCCAACTCAAACAAATCCAGATTTCGACAATTATGGTGCTAAACCTCTTGACTTTGTGCTGTCCCAAAACGGCCAAATATCGATTCCCATTGAATTTGAAACGTGATTCGCATACTACAGCTCTTCACGTTTGTAGGGATGCCCAACATGTCCATATCTACTGTGGAATTATGGAGAAAAGCCAGAAAAAAGCCAACTCAAACAAATCAAGATTTCGACAATTATGTTGCTAAACCTCCTGACTTTGTGCTGTCCCCAAACGGCCAAATACGGGTTCCCGTTGAATTTGAAACCTGATTTGCATACCACAGCTCTTCACGTTTGTAGGGATGCCCAACATGTCCATATCTACTGTGGAATTATGGAGAAAAGCCAGAAAAATGCCAACTCAAACAAATCCAGATTTCGACAATTATGTTGCTAAACCTCCTGACTTTGTGCTGTCCCCAATCGGCCAAATACGGGTTCCCGTTGAATTTGAAACCTGATTTGCATACCACAGCTCTTCACGTTTGTAGGGATGCCCAACATGTCCATATCTACTGTGGAATTATGGAGAAAAGCCAGAAAAATGCCAACTCAAACAAATCCAGATTTCGACAATTATGGTGCTAAACCTCTTGAATTTGTGCTGTCCCAAAACGGCCAAATATCGATTCCCATTGAATTTGAAACCTGATTCGCATACTACAGCTCTTCACGTTTGTAGGGATGCCCAACATGTCCATATCTACTGTGGAAATATGGAGAAAACCAAGAAAAAAGCCAACTCAAACAAATCCAGATTTGTTGCAAAACCTCCTGACTTTGTTCTGTCCCCAAACGGCCAAATATGGATTCCCGTTGAATTTGAAACCCGATTCGCATACTACATCTCTTCACGTTTGTAGGGATGCCCAACATGTCCATATCTACTGTGGAAATATGGAGAAAACCAAGAAAAAAGCCAACTCAAACAAATCCAGATTTGTTGCTAAACCTCCTGACTTTGTTCTGTCCCCAAACGGCCAAATATGGATTCCCGTTGAATTTGAAACCTGATTTGCATACTACAGCTCTACACGTTTGTAGGTATGACCAACATGTCCATATCTACTGTGGAATTTTGGAGAAAAGCCAGATAAAAGCCAACTCAAACAAATTCAGATTTCTTGTTAAACCTCCTGACTTTGCTCTTCCCCAAATGGCCGAATTTGGATTCCTGTTGAATTTGAAACCTGATTTGCATACTACATCTCTTCACGTTTTTAGGGATGCCCAACATGTCCATATCTACTGTGGAATTATGGAGAAAAGCTAGAAAAAAGCCAACTCAAACAAATCAAGATTTCAACAATTATGTTGCTAAACCTCCTGACTTTGTGCTGTCCCAAAACGGCCAAATATCGATTCCCGTTGAATTTGAAACCTAATTTGCATACGACAGCTCTTCGCGTTTGTAGGGATGCCCAACATGTCCATATCTACTGTGGAATTATGGAGAAAAGCCAGAAAAAAAGCCAACTCAAACAAATCAAGATTTCAACAATTATGTTGCTAAACCTCCTGACTTTGTGCTGTCCCAAAACAGCCAAATATCGATTCCCGTTGAATTTGAAACCTGATTTGCATACTACAGCTCTTCACGTTTGTAGGGATGCCCAACATGTCCATATCTACTGTGGAATTATGGAGAAAAGCCGGAAAAAAGCCAACTCAAACAAATCCAGATTTCGACAATTATGGTGCTAAACCTCTTGACTTTGTGCTGTCCCAAAACGGCCAAATATCGATTCCCATTGAATTTGAAACCTGATTCGCATACTACAGCTCTTCACGTTTGTAGGGATGCCCAACATTTCCATATCTACTGTGGAATTATGGAGAAAAGCCAGAAAAAAGCCAACTCAAACAAATTCAGATTTCTTGCTAAACCTCCTGACTTTGCTCTTCCCCAAATGGCCGAATTTGGATTCCTGTTGAATTTGAAGCCAGATTTGCATAATACAGCTATGCACGTTCATAGGTATGCCTACCATGTCCATATCTACTGTGGAATTATGGAGAAAATCCAGAAAAAAAGCCAGCTCAAACAAATCCAGATTTCGACAATTATGTTCCTAAACCTCATGAGTTTGTTCTGTCCCCAAACGGCCAAATATGGATTCCCGTTGAATTTGAAACCTGATTTGCATACTACAGCTCTACACGTTTGTAGGTATGACCAACATGTCCATATCTACTGTGGAATTTTGGAGAAAAGCCAGAAAAAAGCCAACTCAAACAAATTCAGATTTCTTGTTAAACCTCCTGACTTTGCTCTTCCCCAAATGGCCGAATTTGGATTCCTGTTGAATTTGAAACCTGATTTGCATACTACATCTCTTCACGTTTGTAGGGATGCCCAACATGTCCATATCTACTGTGGAATTATGGAGAAAAGCTAGAAAAAAGCCAACTCAAAAAAATCAAGATTTCAACAATTATGTTGCTAAACCTCCTGACTTTGTGCTGTCCCAAAACGCCCAAATATCGATTCCCGTTGAATTTGAAACCTAATTCGCATACTACAGCTCTTCACGTTTGTAGGGATGCCCAACATGTCCATATCTACTGTGGAATTATGGAGAAAAGCCAGAAAAAAGCCAACTCAAACAAATCAAGATTTCGACAATTATGTTGCTAAACCTCCTGACTTTGTGCTGTCCCCAAACGGCCAAATACGGGTTCCCGTTGAATTTGAAACCTGATTTGCATACTACAGCTCTACACGTTTGTAGGTATGACCAACATGTCCATATCTACTGTGGAATTTTGGAGAAAAGCCAGAAAAAAGCCAACTCAAACAAATCCAGATTTCGACAATTATGGTGCTAAACCTCTTGACTTTGTGCTGTCCCAAAACGGCCAAATATCGATTCCCATTGAATTTGAAACCTGATTCGCATACTACAGCTCTTCACGTTTGTAGGGATGCCCAACATTTCCATATCTACTGTGGAATTATGGAGAAAAGCCAGAAAAAAGCCAACTCAAACAAATTCAGATTTCTTGCTAAACCTCCTGACTTTGCTCTTCCCCAAATGGCCGAATTTGGATTCCTGTTGAATTTGAAGCCAGATTTGCATAATACAGCTATGCACGTTCATAGGTATGCCTACCATGTCCATATCTACTGTGGAATTATGGAGAAAATCCAGAAAAAAAGCCAGCTCAAACAAATCCAGATTTCGACAATTATGTTCCTAAACCTCATGAGTTTGTTCTGTCCCCAAACGGCCAAATATGGATTCCCGTTGAATTTGAAACCTGATTTGCATACTACAGCTCTACACGTTTGTAGGTATGACCAACATGTCCATATCTACTGTGGAATTTTGGAGAAAAGCCAGAAAAAAGCCAACTCAAACAAATTCAGATTTCTTGTTAAACCTCCTGACTTTGCTCTTCCCCAAATGGCCGAATTTGGATTCCTGTTGAATTTGAAACCTGATTTGCATACTACATCTCTTCACGTTTGTAGGGATGCCCAACATGTCCATATCTACTGTGGAATTATGGAGAAAAGCTAGAAAAAAGCCAACTCAAAAAAATCAAGATTTCAACAATTATGTTGCTAAACCTCCTGACTTTGTGCTGTCCCAAAACGCCCAAATATCGATTCCCGTTGAATTTGAAACCTAATTCGCATACTACAGCTCTTCACGTTTGTAGGGATGCCCAACATGTCCATATCTACTGTGGAATTATGGAGAAAAGCCAGAAAAAAGCCAACTCAAACAAATCAAGATTTCGACAATTATGTTGCTAAACCTCCTGACTTTGTGCTGTCCCCAAACGGCCAAATACGGGTTCCCGTTGAATTTGAAACCTGATTTGCATACTACAGCTCTACACGTTTGTAGGTATGACCAACATGTCCATATCTACTGTGGAATTTTGGAGAAAAGCCAGAAAAAAGCCAACTCAAACAAATTCAGATTTCTTGTTAAACCTCCTGACTTTGCTCTTCCCCAAATGGCCGAATTTGGATTCCTGTTGAATTTGAAACCTGATTTGCATACTACATCTCTTCACGTTTGTAGGGATGCCCAACATGTCCATATCTACTGTGGAATTATGGAGAAAAGCTAGAAAAAAGCCAACTCAAACAAATCAAGATTTCAACAATTATGTTGCTAAACCTCCTGACTTTGTGCTGTCCCAAAACGGCCAAATATCGATTCCCGTTGAATTTGAAAAATAATTCGCATACTACAGCTCTTCACGTTTGTAGGGATGCCCAACATGTCCATATCTACTGTGGAATTATGGAGAAAAGCCAGAAAAAAGCCAACTCAAACAAATCAAGATTTCGACAATTATGTTGCTAAACCTCCTGACTTTGTGCTGTCCCCAAACGGCCAAATACGGGTTCCCGTTGAATTTCAAACCTGATTTGCATACTACAGCTCTTTACGTTTGTAGGGATGCCCAACATGTCCATATCTACTGTGGAATTATGGAGAAAAGCCAGAAAAAAGCCAACTCAAACAAATCAAGATTTCGACAATTATGTTGCTAAACCTCCTGACTTTGTGCTGTCCCCAAACGGCCAAATACGGGTTCCCGTTGAATTTGAAAACTGATTTGCATACCACAGCTCTTCACGTTTGTAGGGATGCCCAACATGTCCATATCTACTGTGGAATTATGGAGAAAAGCCAGAAAAATGCCAACTCAAACAAATCAAGATTTCGACAATTATGTTGCTAAACCTCCTGACTTTGTGCTGTCCCCAAACGGCCAAATACGGGTTCCCGTTGAATTTGAAACCTGATTTGCATACCACAGCTCTTCACGTTTGTAGGGATGCCCAACATGTCCATATCTACTGTGGAATTATGGAGAAAAGCCAGAAAAATGCCAACTCAAACAAATCCAGATTTCGACAATTATGGTGCTAAACCTCTTGACTTTGTGCTGTCCCAAAACGGCCAAATATCGATTCCCATTGAATTTGAAACCTGATTCGCATACTACAGCTCTTCACGTTTGTAGGGATGCCCAACATGTCCATATCTACTGTGGAAATATGGAGAAAACCAAGAAAAAATCCAACTCAAACAAATCCAGATTTGTTGCAAAACCTCCTGACTTTGTTCTGTCCCCAAACGGCCAAATATGGATTCCCGTTGAATTTGAAACCCGATTCGCATACTACATCTCTTCACGTTTGTAGGGATGCCCAACATGTCCATATCTACTGTGGAAATATGGAGAAAACCAAGAAAAAAGCCAACTCAAACAAATCCAGATTTGTTGCTAAACCTCCTGACTTTGTTCTGTCCCCAAACGGCCAAATATGGATTCCCGTTGAATTTGAAACCTGATTTGCATACTACAACTCTACACGTTTGTAGGTATGACCAACATGTCCATATCTACTGTGGAATTTTGGAGAAAAGCCAGATAAAAGCCAACTCAAACAAATTCAGATTTCTTGTTAAACCTCCTGACTTTGCTCTTCCTCAAATGGCCGAATTTGGATTCCTGTTGAATTTGAAACCTGATTTGCATACTACATCTCTTCACGTTTTTAGGGATGCCCAACATGTCCATATCTACTGTGGAATTATGGAGAAAAGCTAGAAAAAAGCCAACTCAAACAAATCAAGATTTCAACAATTATGTTGCTAAACCTCCTGACTTTGTGCTGTCCCAAAACGGCCAAATATCGATTCCCGTTGAATTTGAAACCTAATTTGCATACGACAGCTCTTCACGTTTGTAGGGATGCCCAACATGTCCATATCTACTGTGGAATTATGGAGAAAAGCCAGAAAAAAAGCCAACTCAAACAAATCAAGATTTCAACAATTATGTTGCTAAACCTCCTGACTTTGTGCTGTCCCAAAACAGCCAAATATCGATTCCCGTTGAATTTGAAACCTGATTTGCATACTACAGCTCTTCACGTTTGTAGGGATGCCCAACATGTCCATATCTACTGTGGAATTATGGAGAAAAGCCAGAAAAAAGCCAACTCAAACAAATCAAGATTTCGACAATTATGTTGCTAAACCTCCTGACTTTGTGCTGTCCCCAAACGGCCAAATACGGGCTCCCGTTGAATTTGAAACCTGATTTGCATACCACAGCTCTTCACGTTTGTAGGGATGCCCAACATGTCCATATCTACTGTGGAATTATGGAGAAAAGCCAGAAAAATGCAACTCAAACAAATCCAGATTTCGACAATTATGTTGCTAAACCTCCTGACTTTGTGCTGTCCCAAAACGGCCAAATATCGATTCCCATTGAATTTGAAACCTGATTCGCATACTACAGCTCTTCGCGTTTGTAGGGATGCCCAACATGTCCATATCTACTGTGGAATTATGGAGAAAAGCCAGAAAAATGCCAACTCAAACAAATCCAGATTTCGACAATTATGGTGCTAAACCTCTTGACTTTGTGCTGTCCCAAAACGGCCAAATATCGATTCCCATTGAATTTGAAACCTGATTCGCATACTACAGCTCTTCACGTTTGTAGGGATGCCCAACATGTCCATATCTACTGTGGAATTATGGAGAAAAGCCAGAAAAAAGCCAACTCAAACAAATCAAGATTTCGACAATTATGTTGCTAAACCTCCTGACTTTGTGCTGTCCCCAAACGGCCAAATACGGGTTCCCGTTGAATTTGAAACCTGATTTGCATACCACAGCTCTTCACGTTTGTAGGGATCCCCAACATGTCCATATCTACTGTGGAATTATGGAGAAAAGCCAGAAAAATGCCAACTCAAACAAATCCAGATTTCGACAATTATGGTGCTAAACCTCTTGACTTTGTGCTGTCCCAAAACGGCCAAATATCGATTCCCATTGAATTTGAAACCTGATTCGCATACTACAGCTCTTCACGTTTGTAGGGATGCCCAACATGTCCATATCTACTGTGGAAATATGGAGAAAACCAAGAAAAAATCCAACTCAAACAAATCCAGATTTGTTGCAAAACCTCCTGACTTTGTTCTGTCCCCAAACGGCCAAATATGGATTCCCGTTGAATTTGAAACCCGATTCGCATACTACATCTCTTCACGTTTGTAGGGATGCCCAACATGTCCATATCTACTGTGGAAATATGGAGAAAACCAAGAAAAAAGCCAACTCAAACAAATCCAGATTTGTTGCTAAACCTCCTGACTTTGTTCTGTCCCCAAACGGCCAAATATGGATTCCCATTGAATTTGAAACCTGATTTGCATACTACAACTCTACACGTTTGTAGGTATGACCAACATGTCCATATCTACTGTGGAATTTTGGAGAAAAGCCAGATAAAAGCCAACTCAAACAAATTCAGATTTCTTGTTAAACCTCCTGACTTTGCTCTTCCCCAAATGGCCGAATTTGGATTCCTGTTGAATTTGAAACCTGATTCGCATACTACATCTCTTCACGTTTTTAGGGATGCCCAACATGTCCATATCTACTGTGGAATTATGGAGAAAAGCTAGAAAAAAGCCAACTCAAACAAATCAAGATTTCAACAATTATGTTGCTAAACCTCCTGACTTTGTGCTGTCCCAAAACGGCCAAATATCGATTCCCGTTGAATTTGAAACCTAATTTGCATACGACAGCTCTTCACGTTTGTAGGGATGCCCAACATGTCCATATCTACTGTGGAATTATGGAGAAAAGCCAGAAAAAAAGCCAACTCAAACAAATCAAGATTTCAACAATTATGTTGCTAAACCTCCTGACTTTGTGCTGTCCCAAAACAGCCAAATATCGATTCCCGTTGAATTTGAAACCTGATTTGCATACTACAGCTCTTCACGTTTGTAGGGATGCCCAACATGTCCATATCTACTGTGGAATTATGGAGAAAAGCCAGAAAAAAGCCAACTCAAACAAATCAAGATTTCGACAATTATGTTGCTAAACCTCCTGACTTTGTGCTGTCCCCAAACGGCCAAATACGGGCTCCCGTTGAATTTGAAACCTGATTTGCATACCACAGCTCTTCACGTTTGTAGGGATGCCCAACATGTCCATATCTACTGTGGAATTATGGAGAAAAGCCAGAAAAATGCAACTCAAACAAATCCAGATTTCGACAATTATGTTGCTAAACCTCCTGACTTTGTGCTGTCCCAAAACGGCCAAATATCGATTCCCATTGAATTTGAAACCTGATTCGCATACTACAGCTCTTCGCGTTTGTAGGGATGCCCAACATGTCCATATCTACTGTGGAATTATGGAGAAAAGCCAGAAAAATGCCAACTCAAACAAATCCAGATTTCGACAATTATGGTGCTAAACCTCTTGACTTTGTGCTGTCCCAAAACGGCCAAATATCGATTCCCATTGAATTTGAAACCTGATTCGCATACTACAGCTCTTCACGTTTGTAGGGATGCCCAACATGTCCATATCTACTGTGGAATTATGGAGAAAAGCCAGAAAAAAGCCAACTCAAACAAATCAAGATTTCGACAATTATGTTGCTAAACCTCCTGACTTTGTGCTGTCCCCAAACGGCCAAATACGGGTTCCCGTTGAATTTGAAACCTGATTTGCATACCACAGCTCTTCACGTTTGTAGGGATCCCCAACATGTCCATATCTACTGTGGAATTATGGAGAAAAGCCAGAAAAATGCCAACTCAAACAAATCCAGATTTCGACAATTATGGTGCTAAACCTCTTGACTTTGTGCTGTCCCAAAACGGCCAAATATCGATTCCCATTGAATTTGAAACCTGATTCGCATACTACAGCTCTTCACGTTTGTAGGGATGCCCAACATGTCCATATCTACTGTGGAAATATGGAGAAAACCAAGAAAAAATCCAACTCAAACAAATCCAGATTTGTTGCAAAACCTCCTGACTTTGTTCTGTCCCCAAACGGCCAAATATGGATTCCCGTTGAATTTGAAACCCGATTCGCATACTACATCTCTTCACGTTTGTAGGGATGCCCAACATGTCCATATCTACTGTGGAAATATGGAGAAAACCAAGAAAAAAGCCAACTCAAACAAATCCAGATTTGTTGCTAAACCTCCTGACTTTGTTCTGTCCCCAAACGGCCAAATATGGATTCCCGTTGAATTTGAAACCTGATTTGCATACTACAACTCTACACGTTTGTAGGTATGACCAACATGTCCATATCTACTGTGGAATTTTGGAGAAAAGCCAGATAAAAGCCAACTCAAACAAATTCAGATTTCTTGTTAAACCTCCTGACTTTGCTCTTCCCCAAATGGCCGAATTTGGATTCCTGTTGAATTTGAAACCTGATTCGCATACTACATCTCTTCACGTTTTTAGGGATGCCCAACATGTCCATATCTACTGTGGAATTATGGAGAAAAGCTAGAAAAAAGCCAACTCAAACAAATCAAGATTTCAACAATTATGTTGCTAAACCTCCTGACTTTGTGCTGTCCCAAAACGGCCAAATATCGATTCCCGTTGAATTTGAAACCTAATTTGCATACGACAGCTCTTCACGTTTGTAGGGATGCCCAACATGTCCATATCTACTGTGGAATTATGGAGAAAAGCCAGAAAAAAAGCCAACTCAAACAAATCAAGATTTCAACAATTATGTTGCTAAACCTCCTGACTTTGTGCTGTCCCAAAACAGCCAAATATCGATTCCCGTTGAATTTGAAACCTGATTTGCATACTACAGCTCTTCACGTTTGTAGGGATGCCCAACATGTCCATATCTACTGTGGAATTATGGAGAAAAGCCAGAAAAAAGCCAACTCAAACAAATCAAGATTTCGACAATTATGTTGCTAAACCTCCTGACTTTGTGCTGTCCCCAAACGGCCAAATACGGGCTCCCGTTGAATTTGAAACCTGATTTGCATACCACAGCTCTTCACGTTTGTAGGGATGCCCAACATGTCCATATCTACTGTGGAATTATGGAGAAAAGCCAGAAAAATGCAACTCAAACAAATCCAGATTTCGACAATTATGTTGCTAAACCTCCTGACTTTGTGCTGTCCCAAAACGGCCAAATATCGATTCCCATTGAATTTGAAACCTGATTCGCATACTACAGCTCTTCGCGTTTGTAGGGATGCCCAACATGTCCATATCTACTGTGGAATTATGGAGAAAAGCCAGAAAAATGCCAACTCAAACAAATCCAGATTTCGACAATTATGGTGCTAAACCTCTTGACTTTGTGCTGTCCCAAAACGGCCAAATATCGATTCCCATTGAATTTGAAACCTGATTCGCATACTACAGCTCTTCACGTTTGTAGGGATGCCCAACATTTCCATATCTACTATGGAATTATGGAGAAAAGCCAGAAAAAAGCCAACTCAAACAAATTCAGATTTCTTGCTAAACCTCCTGACTTTGCTCTTCCCCAAATGGCCGAATTTGGATTCCTGTTGAATTTGAAGCCAGATTTGCATAATACAGCTATGCACGTTCATAGGGATGCCTACCATGTCCATATCTACTGTGGAATTATGGAGAAAATCCAGAAAAAAAGCCAGCTCAAACAAATCCAGATTTCGACAATTATGTTCCTAAACCTCATGACTTTGTTCTGTCCCCAAACGGCCAAATATGGATTCCCGTTGAATTTGAAACCTGATTTGCATACTACAGCTCTACACGTTTGTAGGTATGACCAACATGTCCATATCTACTGTGGAATTTTGGAGAAAAGCCAGAAAAAAGCCAACTCAAACAAATTCAGATTTCTTGTTAAACCTCCTGACTTTGCTCTTCCCCAAATGGCCGAATTTGGATTCCTGTTGAATTTGAAACCTGATTTGCATACTACATCTCTTCACGTTTGTAGGGATGCCCAACATGTCCATATCTACTGTGGAATTATGGAGAAAAGCTAGAAAAAAGCCAACTCAAAAAAATCAAGATTTCAACAATTATGTTGCTAAACCTCCTGACTTTGTGCTGTCCCAAAACGCCCAAATATCGATTCCCGTTGAATTTGAAACCTAATTCGCATACTACAGCTCTTCACGTTTGTAGGGATGCCCAACATGTCCATATCTACTTTGGAATTATGGAGAAAAGCCAGAAAAAAGCCAACTCAAACAAATCAAGATTTCGACAATTATGTTGCTAAACCTCCTGACTTTGTGCTGTCCCCAAACGGCCAAATACGGGTTCCCGTTGAATTTGAAACCTGATTTGCATACTACAGCTCTACACGTTTGTAGGTATGACCAACATGTCCATATCTACTGTGGAATTTTGGAGAAAAGCCAGAAAAAAGCCAACTCAAACAAATTCAGATTTCTTGTTAAACCTCCTGACTTTGCTCTTCCCCAAATGGCCGAATTTGGATTCCTGTTGAATTTGAAACCTGATTTGCATACTACATCTCTTCACGTTTGTAGGGATGCCCAACATGTCCATATCTACTGTGGAATTATGGAGAATAGCTAGAAAAAAGCCAACTCAAACAAATCAAGATTTCAACAATTATGTTGCTAAACCTCCTGACTTTGTGCTGTCCCAAAACGGCCAAATATCGATTCCCGTTGAATTTGAAACATAATTCGCATACTACAGCTCTTCACGTTTGTAGGGATGCCCAACATGTCCATATCTACTGTGGAATTATGGAGAAAAGCCAGAAAAAAGCCAACTCAAACAAATCAAGATTTCGACAATTATGTTGCTAAACCTCCTGACTTTGTGCTGTCCCCAAACGGCCAAATACGGGTTCCCGTTAAATTTCAAACCTGATTTGCATACTACAGCTCTTTACGTTTGTAGGGATGCCCAACATGTCCATATCTACTGTGGAATTATGGAGAAAAGCCAGAAAAAAGCCAACTCAAACAAATCAAGATTTCGACAATTATGTTGCTAAACATCCTGACTTTGTGCTGTCCCCAAACGGCCAAATACGGGTTCCCGTTGAATTTGAAACCTGATTTGCATACCACAGCTCTTCACGTTTGTAGGGATGCCCAACATGTCCATATCTACTGTGGAATTATGGAGAAAAGCCAGAAAAATGCCAACTCAAACAAATCCAGATTTCGACAATTATGTTGCTAAACCACCTGACTTTGTGCTGTCCCCAAACGGCCAAATACGGGTTCCCGTTGAATTTGAAACCTGATTTGCATACCACAGCTCTTCACGTTTGTAGGGATGCCCAACATGTCCATATCTACTGTGGAATTATGGAGAAAAGCCAGAAAAATGCCAACTCAAACAAATCCAGATTTCGACAATTATGGTGCTAAACCTCTTGACTTTGTGCTGTCCCAAAACGGCCAAATATCGATTCCCATTGAATTTGAAACCTGATTCGCATACTACAGCTCTTCACGTTTGTAGGGATGCCCAACATGTCCATATCTACTGTGGAAATATGGAGAAAACCAAGAAAAAAGCCAACTCAAACAAATCCAGATTTGTTGCAAAACCTCCTGACTTTGTTCTGTCCCCAAACGGCCAAATATGGATTCCCGTTGAATTTGAAACCCGATTCGCATACTACATCTCTTCACGTTTGTAGGGATGCCCAACATGTCCATATCTACTGTGGAAATATGGAGAAAACCAAGAAAAAAGCCAACTCAAACAAATCCAGATTTGTTGCTAAACCTCCTGACTTTGTTCTGTCCCCAAACGGCCAAATATGGATTCCCGTTGAATTTGAAACCTGATTTGCATACTACAGCTCTACACGTTTGTAGGTATGACCAACATGTCCATATCTACTGTGGGATTTTGGAGAAAAGCCAGATAAAAGCCAACTCAAACAAATTCAGATTTCTTGTTAAACCTCCTGACTTTGCTCTTCCCCAAATGGCCGAATTTGGATTCCTGTTGAATTTGAAACCTGATTTGCATACTACATCTCTTCACGTTTTTAGGGATGCCCAACATGTCCATATCTACTGTGGAATTATGGAGAAACGCTAGAAAAAAGCCAACTCAAACAAATCAAGATTTCAACAATTATGTTGCTAAACCTCCTGACTTTGTGCTGTCCCAAAACGGCCAAATATCGATTCCCGTTGAATTTGAAACCTAATTCGCATACTACAGCTCTTCACGTTTGTAGGGATGCCCAACATGTCCATATCTACTGTGGAATTATGGAGAAAAGCCAGAAAAAAGCCAACTCAAACAAATCAAGATTTCGACAATTATGTTGCTAAACCTCCTGACTTTGTGCTGTCCCCAAACGGCCAAATACGGGTTCCCGTTGAATTTGAAACCTGATTTGCATACTACAGCTCTACACGTTTGTAGGTATGACCAACATATCCATATCTACTGTGGAATTTTGGAGAAAAGCCAGAAAAAAGCCAACTCAAACAAATTCAGATTTCTTGTTAAACCTCCTGACTTTGCTCTTCCCCAAATGGCCGAATTTGGATTCCTGTTGAATTTGAAACCTGATTTGCATACTACATCTCTTCACGTTTGTAGGGATGCCCAACATGTCCATATCTACTGTGGAATTATGGAGAATAGCTAGAAAAAAGCCAACTCAAACAAATCAAGATTTCAACAATTATGTTGCTAAACCTCCTGACTTTGTGCTGTCCCAAAACGGCCAAATATCGATTCCCGTTGAATTTGAAACATAATTCGCATACTACAGCTCTTCACGTTTGTAGGGATGCCCAACATGTCCATATCTACTGTGGAATTATGGAGAAAAGCCAGAAAAAAGCCAACTCAAACAAATCAAGATTTCGACAATTATGTTGCTAAACCTCCTGACTTTGTGCTGTCCCCAAACGGCCAAATAAGGGTTCCCGTTGAATTTGAAACCTGATTTGCATACTACAGCTCTTCACGTTTGTAGGGATGCCCAACATGTCCATATCTACTGTGGAATTATGGAGAAAAGCCAGAAAAAAGCCAACTCAAACAAATCAAGATTTCGACAATTATGTTGCTAAACCTCCTGACTTTGTGCTGTCCCCAAACGGCCAAATACGGGCTCCCGTTGAATTTGAAACCTGATTTGCATACCACAGCTCTTCACGTTTGTAGGGATGCCCAACATGTCCATATCTACTGTGGAATTATGGAGAAAAGCCAGAAAAATGCAAACTCAAACAAATCCAGATTTCGACAATTATGTTGCTAAACCTCCTGACTTTGTGCTGTCCCAAAACGGCCAAATATCGATTCCCATTGAATTTTAAACCTGATTCGCATACTACAGCTCTTCGCGTTTGTAGGGATGCCCAACATATCCATATCTACTGTGGAAATATGGAGAAAGCCAAGAAAAAAGCCAACTCAAACAAATCCAGATTTGTTGCAAAACCTCCTGACTTTGTTCTGTCCCCAAACGGCCAAATATGGATTCCCGTTGAATTTGAAACCTGATTTGTATACTACAGCTCTTCACGTTTGTAATTATGCCCAACATGTCCATATCTACTGTGGAATTATGGAGAAAAGCCAGAAAAAGCCAACTCAAACAAATTCAGATTTCTTGTTAAACCTCCTGACTTTGCTCTTCCCCAAATGGCCGAATTTGGATTCCTGTTGAATTTGAAACCTGATTTGCATACTACATCTCTTCACGTTTGTAGGGATGCCCAACATGTCCATATCTACTGTGGAATTATGGAGAAAAGCCAGAAAAAAGCCAACTCAAACAAATTCAGATTTCTTGTTAACCCTCCTGACTTTGCTCTTCCCCAAATGGCCGAATTTGGATTCCTGTTGAATTTGAAACCTGATTTGCATACTACAGCTCTTCACGTTTATAGAGATGCTCAACATGTCCATATCTACTGTGGAATTATGGAGAACAGCGAGAAAAAAGCCAACTCAAGCAAATCCAGATTTGTTACTAAAACTCCTGACTTTGCGATTCCCCAAATGGCCGAATTTGGATTCCCGTTGAATTTGAAACCTGATTTGCATACTACAGCTCTTCACATTCATAGGGATGCCCAAAATATCCATACATACCTTGAAATTATGGAGAAAAGCCAGAAAAAAGCAAAGTCAAACAAATCAAGATTTCAACAATTATGGTGCTAAACCTCCTGACGTTGTGCTGTCCACAAACAGCCAAATATCGATTCCAGTTGAAACCTGATTTGCATACTACAGCTCTTCACAATTGTAGGGATGCCCAACATGTCCATATCTACTGTGGAATTATGGAGAAAAGCTAGAAAAAAGCCAACTCAAACAAATCAAGATTTCAACAATTATGTTGCTAAACCTCCTGACTTTGTTCTGTCGCCAAACGGCCAAATATGGATTCCCGTTGAATTTGAAACCTGATTTGTATACTACAGCTCTTCACGTTTGTAGTTATGCCCAACATGTCCATATCTACTGTGGAATTATGGAGAAAAGCCAGAAAAAAGCCAACTCAAACAAATTCAGATTTCTTGTTAAACCTCCTGACTTTGCTCTTCCCCAAATGGCCGAATTTGGATTCCTGTTGAATTTGAAACCTGATTTGCATACTACATCTCTTCACGTTTGTAGGGATGCCCAACATGTCCATATCTACTGTGGAATTATGGAGAAAAGCCAGAAAAAAGCCAACTCAAACAAATTCAGATTTCTTGTTAACCCTCCTGACTTTGCTCTTCCCCAAATGGCCGAATTTGGATTCCTGTTGAATTTGAAACCTGATTTGCATACTACAGCTCTTCACGTTTATAGAGATGCTCAACATGTCCATATCTACTGTGGAATTATGGAGAACAGCGAGAAAAAAGCCAACTCAAGCAAATCCAGATTTGTTACTAAAACTCCTGACTTTGCGATTCCCCAAATGGCCGAATTTGGATTCCCGTTGAATTTGAAACCTGATTTGCATACTACAGCTCTTCACGTTTGTAGGGATGCCCAACATGTCCATATCTACTGTGGAAATATGGAGAAAACCAAGAAAAAAGCCAACTCAAACAAATCCAGATTTGTTGCTAAACCTCCTGATTTTGCGCTTCCCCAAATGGCCGAATTTGGATTCCAGTTGAATTTGAAACCTGATTTGCATATTACAGCTCTTCACATTTATAGGGATGCCCAAAATATCCATACATACCTTGAAATTATGGAGAAAAGCCAGAAAAAAGCAAAGTCAAACAAATTAAGATTTCAACAATTATGTTGCTAAACCTCCTGACGTTGTGCTGTCCACAAACGGCCAAATATCGATTCCAGTTGAAACCTGATTTGCATACTACAGCTCTTCACAATTGTAGGGATGCCCAACATGTCCATATCTACTGTGGAATTATAGAGAAAAGCTAGAAAAAAGCCAACTCAAACAAATCAAGATTTCAACAATTATGTTGCTAAACCTCCTGACTTTGTTCTGTCGCCAAACGGCCAAATATGGATTCCCGTTGAATTTGAAACCTGATTTGTATACTACAGCTCTTCACGTTTGTAGGTATGCCCAACATGTCCATATCTACTGTGGAATTATGGAGAAAAGCCAGAAAAAAATCCAGCTCAAACAAATCCAGATTTCGACAATTATGTTGCTAAACCTCCTGACTTTGTGCTGTCCCCAAACGGCCAAATATGGTTTCACGTTGAATTTGAAACCTGATTTGCATACCACAGCTCTTCACGTTTGTAGGGATGCCCAACATGTCCATATCTACTGTGGAATTATGGAGAAAAGCCAGAAAAATGCCAACTCAAACAAATCCAGATTTCGACAATTATGTTGCTAAACCTCCTGACTTTGTGCTGTCCCCAAACGGCCAAATACGGGTTCCCGTTGAATTTGAAACCTGATTTGCATACAACAGCTCTTCACGTTTGTAGGGATGCCCAACATGTCCATATCTACTGTGGAATTATGGAGAAAAGCCAGAAAAATGCCAACTCAAACAAATCCAGATTTCGACAATTATGGTGCTAAACCTCTTGACTTTGTGCTGTCCCAAAACGGCCAAATATCGATTCCCATTGAATTTGAAACCTGATTCGCATACTACAGCTCTTCACGTTTGTAGGGATGCCCAACATGTCCATATCTACTGTGGAAATATGGAGAAAACCAAGAAAAAAGCCAACTCAAACAAATCCAGATTTGTTGCAAAACCTCCTGACTTTGTTCTGTCCCCAAACGGCCAAATATGGATTACCGTTGAATTTGAAACCCGATTCGCATACTACATCTCTTCACGTTTGTAGGGATGCCCAACATGTCCATATCTACTGTGGAAATATGGAGAAAACCAAGAAAAAAGCCAACTCAAACAAATTCAGATTCCTTGTTAAACCTCCTGACTTTGCTCTTCCCCAAATGGCCGAATTTGGATTCCTGTTGAATTTGAAACCTGATTTGCATACTACATCTCTTGACGTTTGTAGGGATGCCCAACATGTCCATATCTACTGTGGAATTATGGAGAAAAGCCAGAAAAAAGCCAACTCAAACAAATTCACATTTCTTGTTAACCCTCCTGACTTTGCTCTTCCCCAAATGGCCGAATTTGGATTCCTGTTGAATTTGAAACCTGATTTGCATACTACAGCTCTTCACGTTTATAGAGATGCTCAACATGTCCATATCTACTGTGGAATTATGGAGAACAGCGAGAAAAAAGCCAACTCAAGCAAATCCAGATTTGTTACTAAAACTCCTGACTTTGCGCTTCCCCAAATGGCCGAATTTGGATTCCCGTTGAATTTGAAACCTGATTTGCATACTACAGCTCTTCACGTTTGTAGGGATGCCCAACATGTCCATATCTACTGTGGAAATATGGAGAAAACCAAGAAAAAAGCCAACTCAAACAAATCCAGATTTGTTGCTAAACCTCCTGATTTTGCGCTTCCCCAAATGGCCGAATTTGGATTCCAGTTGAATTTGAAACCTGATTTGCATATTACAGCTCTTCACATTCATAGGGATGCCCAAAATATCCATACATACCTTGAAATTATGGAGAAAAGCCAGAAAAAAGCAAAGTCAAACAAATCAAGATTTCAACAATTATGGTGCTAAACCTCCTGACGTTGTGCTGTCCACAAACAGCCAAATATCGATTCCAGTTGAAACCTGATTTGCATACTACAGCTCTTCACAATTGTAGGGATGCCCAACATGTCCATATCTACTGTGGAATTATGGAGAAAAGCTAGAAAAAAGCCAACTCAAACAAATCAAGATTTCAACAATTATGTTGCTAAACCTCCTGACTTTGTTCTGTCGCCAAACGGCCAAATATGGATTCCCGTTGAATTTGAAACCTGATTTGTATACTACAGCTCTTCACGTTTGTAGTTATGCCCAACATGTCCATATCTACTGTGGAATTATGGAGAAAAGCCAGAAAAAAGCCAACTCAAACAAATTCAGATTTCTTGTTAAACCTCCTGACTTTGCTCTTCCCCAAATGGCCGAATTTGGATTCCTGTTGAATTTGAAACCTGATTTGCATACTACATCTCTTCACGTTTGTAGGGATGCCCAACATGTCCATATCTACTGTGGAATTATGGAGAAAAGCCAGAAAAAAGCCAACTCAAACAAATTCATATTTCTTGTTAACCCTCCTGACTTTGCTCTTCCCCAAATGGCCGAATTTGGATTCCTGTTGAATTTGAAACCTGATTTGCATACTACAGCTCTTCACGTTTATAGAGATGCTCAACATGTCCATATCTACTGTGGAATTATGGAGAACAGCGAGAAAAAAGCCAACTCAAGCAAATCCAGATTTGTTACTAAAACTCCTGACTTTGCGATTCCCCAAATGGCCGAATTTGGATTCCCGTTGAATTTGAAACCTGATTTGCATACTACAGCTCTTCACGTTTGTAGGGATGCCCAACATGTCCATATCTACTGTGGAAATATGGAGAAAACCAAGAAAAAAGCCAACTCAAACAAATCCAGATTTGTTGCTAAACCTCCTGATTTTGCGCTTCCCCAAATGGCCGAATTTGGATTCCAGTTGAATTTGAAACCTGATTTGCATATTACAGCTCTTCACATTCATAGGGATGCCCAAAATATCCATACATACCTTGAAATTATGGAGAAAAGCCAGAAAAAAGCAAAGTCAAACAAATCAAGATTTCAACAATTATGGTGCTAAACCTCCTGACGTTGTGCTGTCCACAAACAGCCAAATATCGATTCCAGTTGAAACCTGATTTGCATACTACAGCTCTTCACAATTGTAGGGATGCCCAACATGTCCATATCTACTGTGGAATTATGGAGAAAAGCTAGAAAAAAGCCAACTCAAACAAATCAAGATTTCAACAATTATGTTGCTAAACCTCCTGACTTTGTTCTGTCGCCAAACGGCCAAATATGGATTCCCGTTGAATTTGAAACCTGATTTGTATACTACAGCTCTTCACGTTTGTAGTTATGCCCAACATGTCCATATCTACTGTGGAATTATGGAGAAAAGCCAGAAAAAAGCCAACTCAAACAAATTCAGATTTCTTGTTAAACCTCCTGACTTTGCTCTTCCCCAAATGGCCGAATTTGGATTCCTGTTGAATTTGAAACCTGATTTGCATACTACATCTCTTCACGTTTGTAGGGATGCCCAACATGTCCATATCTACTGTGGAATTATGGAGAAAAGCCAGAAAAAAGCCAACTCAAACAAATTCAGATTTCTTGTTAACCCTCCTGACTTTGCTCTTCCCCAAATGGCCGAATTTGGATTCCTGTTGAATTTGAAACCTGATTTGCATACTACAGCTCTTCACGTTTATAGAGATGCTCAACATGTCCATATCTACTGTGGAATTATGGAGAACAGCGAGAAAAAAGCCAACTCAAGCAAATCCAGATTTGTTACTAAAACTCCTGACTTTGCGATTCCCCAAATGGCCGAATTTGGATTCCCGTTGAATTTGAAACCTGATTTGCATACTACAGCTCTTCACGTTTGTAGGGATGCCCAACATGTCCATATCTACTGTGGAAATATGGAGAAAACCAAGAAAAAAGCCAACTCAAACAAATCCAGATTTGTTGCTAAACCTCCTTATTTTGCGCTTCCCCAAATGGCCGAATTTGGATTCCAGTTGAATTTGAAACCTGATTTGCATATTACAGCTCTTCACATTTATAGGGATGCCCAAAATATCCATACATACCTTGAAATTATGGAGAAAAGCCAGAAAAAAGCAAAGTCAAACAAATCAAGATTTCAACAATTATGTTGCTAAACCTCCTGACGTTGTGCTGTCCACAAACGGCCAAATATCGATTCCAGTTGAAACCTGATTTGCATACTACAGCTCTTCACAATTGTAGGGATGCCCAACATGTCCATATCTACTGTGGAATTATAGAGAAAAGCTAGAAAAAAGCCAACTCAAACAAATCAAGATTTCAACAATTATGTTGCTAAACCTCCTGACTTTGTTCTGTCGCCAAACGGCCAAATATGGATTCCCGTTGAATTTGAAACCTGATTTGTATACTACAGCTCTTCACGTTTGTAGGTATGCCCAACATGTCCATATCTACTGTGGAATTATGGAGAAAAGCCAGAAAAAAATCCAGCTCAAACAAATCCAGATTTCGACAATTATGTTGCTAAACCTCCTGACTTTGTGCTGTCCCCAAACGGCCAAATATGGTTTCACGTTGAATTTGAAACCTGATTTACATACTACAGCTCTACACGTTTGTAGGGATGCCCAACATGTCCATATCTACTGTGGAATTATGGAGAAAAGCCAGAAAAAAGCCAACTCAAACAAATCAAGATTTCAACAATTATGTTGCTAAACCTCCTGAATTTGTGCTGTCCCCAAACGGCCAAATACGGGTTCCCGTTGAATTTGAAACCTGATTTGCATACCACAGCTCTTCACGTTTGTAGGGATGCCCAACATGTCCATATCTACTGTGGAATTATGGAGAAAAGCCAGAAAAATGCCAACTCAAACAAATCCAGATTTCGACAATTATGGTGCTAAACCTCTTGACTTTGTGCTGTCCCAAAACGGCCAAATATCGATTCCCATTGAATTTGAAACCTGATTCGCATACTACAGCTCTTCACGTTTGTAGGGATGCCCAACATGTCCATATCTACTGTGGAAATATGGAGAAAACCAAGAAAAAAGCCAACTCAAACAAATCCAGATTTGTTGCAAAACCTCCTGACTTTGTTCTGTCCCCAAACGGCCAAATATGGATTCCCGTTGAATTTGAAACCCGATTCGCATACTACATCTCTTCACGTTTGTAGGGATGCCCAACATGTCCATATCTACTGTGGAAATATGGAGAAAACCAAGAAAAAAGCCAACTCAAACAAATCCAGATTTGTTGCTAAACCTCCTGACTTTGTTCTGTCCCCAAACGGCCAAATATGGATTCCCGTTGAATTTGAAACCTGATTTGCATACTACAGCTCTACACGTTTGTAGGTATGACCAACATGTCCATATCTACTGTGGAATTTTGGAGAAAAGCCAGATAAAAGCCAACTCAAACAAATTCAGATTCCTTGTTAAACCTCCTGACTTTGCTCTTCCCCAAATGGCCGAATTTGGATTCCTGTTGAATTTGAAACCTGATTTGCATACTACATCTCTTCACGTTTTTAGGGATGCCCAACATGTCCATATCTACTGTGGAATTATGGAGAAAAGCTAGAAAAAAGCCAACTCAAACAAATCAAGATTTCAACAATTATGTTGCTAAACATCCTGACTTTGTGCTGTCCCAAAACGGCCAAATATCGATTCCCGTTGAATTTGAAACCTAATTTGCATACGACAGCTCTTCACGTTTGTAGGGATGCCCAACATGTCCATATCTACTATGGAATTATGGAGAAAAGCCAGAAAAAAGCCAACTCAAACAAATCAAGATTTCAACAATTATGTTGCTAAACCTCCTGACTTTGTGCTGTCCCAAAACAGCCAAATATCGATTCCCGTTGAATTTGAAACCTGATTTGCATACTACAGCTCTTCACGTTTGTAGGGATGCCCACCATGTCCATATCTACTGTGGAATTATGGAGAAAAGCCAGAAAAAAGCCACCTCAAACAAATCAAGATTTCGACAATTATGTTGCTAAACCTCCTGACTTTGTGCTGTCCCCAAACGGCCAAATACGGGCGCCCGTTGAATTTGAAACCTGATTTGCATACCACAGCTCTTCACGTTTGTAGGGATGCCCAACATGTCCATATCTACTGTGGAATTATGGAGAAAAGCCAGAAAAATGCCAACTCAAACAAATCCAGATTTCGACAATTATGTTGCTAAACCTCCTGACTTTGTGCTGTCCCAAAACGGCCAAATATCGATTCCCATTGAATTTGAAACCTGATTCGCATACTACAGCTCTTCGCGTTTGTAGGGATGCCCAACATATCCATATCTACTGTGGAAATATGGAGAAAGCCAAGAAAAAAGCCAACTCAAACAAATCCAGATTTGTTGCAAAACCTCCTGACTTTGTTCTGTCCCCAAACGGCCAAATATGGATTCCCGTTGAATTTGAAACCTGATTTGCATACTACAGCTCTACACGTTTGTAGGTATGACCAACATGTCCATATCTACTGTGGAATTATGGAGAAAAGCCAGAAAAAAGCCAACTCAAACAAATTCAGATTTCTTGTTAAACCTCCTGACTTTGCTCTTCCCCAAATGGCGGAATTTGGATTCCTGTTGAATTTGAAACCTGATTTGCATACTACATCTCTTGACGTTTGTAGGGATGCCCAACATGTCCATATCTACTGTGGAATTATGGAGAAAAGCCAGAAAAAAGCCAACTCAAACAAATTCACATTTCTTGTTAACCCTCCTGACTTTGCTCTTCCCCAAATGGCCGAATTTGGATTCCTGTTGAATTTGAAACCTGATTTGCATACTACAGCTCTTCACGTTTATAGAGATGCTCAACATGTCCATATCTACTGTGGAATTATGGAGAACAGCGAGAAAAAAGCCAACTCAAGCAAATCCAGATTTGTTACTAAAACTCCTGACTTTGCGCTTCCCCAAATGGCCGAATTTGGATTCCCGTTGAATTTGAAACCTGATTTGCATACTACAGCTCTTCACGTTTGTAGGGATGCCCAACATGTCCATATCTACTGTGGAAATATGGAGAAAACCAAGAAAAAAGCCAACTCAAACAAATCCAGATTTGTTGCTAAACCTCCTGATTTTGCGCTTCCCCAAATGGCCGAATTTGGATTCCAGTTGAATTTGAAACCTGATTTGCATATTACAGCTCTTCACATTCATAGGGATGCCCAAAATATCCATACATACCTTGAAATTATGGAGAAAAGCCAGAAAAAAGCAAAGTCAAACAAATCAAGATTTCAACAATTATGGTGCTAAACCTCCTGACGTTGTGCTGTCCACAAACAGCCAAATATCGATTCCAGTTGAAACCTGATTTGCATACTACAGCTCTTCACAATTGTAGGGATGCCCAACATGTCCATATCTACTGTGGAATTATGGAGAAAAGCTAGAAAAAAGCCAACTCAAACAAATCAAGATTTCAACAATTATGTTGCTAAACCTCCTGACTTTGTTCTGTCGCCAAACGGCCAAATATGGATTCCCGTTGAATTTGAAACCTGATTTGTATACTACAGCTCTTCACGTTTGTAGTTATGCCCAACATGTCCATATCTACTGTGGAATTATGGAGAAAAGCCAGAAAAAAGCCAACTCAAACAAATTCAGATTTCTTGTTAAACCTCCTGACTTTGCTCTTCCCCAAATGGCCGAATTTGGATTCCTGTTGAATTTGAAACCTGATTTGCATACTACATCTCTTCACGTTTGTAGGGATGCCCAACATGTCCATATCTACTGTGGAATTATGGAGAAAAGCCAGAAAAAAGCCAACTCAAACAAATTCATATTTCTTGTTAACCCTCCTGACTTTGCTCTTCCCCAAATGGCCGAATTTGGATTCCTGTTGAATTTGAAACCTGATTTGCATACTACAGCTCTTCACGTTTATAGAGATGCTCAACATGTCCATATCTACTGTGGAATTATGGAGAACAGCGAGAAAAAAGCCAACTCAAGCAAATCCAGATTTGTTACTAAAACTCCTGACTTTGCGATTCCCCAAATGGCCGAATTTGGATTCCCGTTGAATTTGAAACCTGATTTGCATACTACAGCTCTTCACGTTTGTAGGGATGCCCAACATGTCCATATCTACTGTGGAAATATGGAGAAAACCAAGAAAAAAGCCAACTCAAACAAATCCAGATTTGTTGCTAAACCTCCTAATTTTGCGCTTCCCCAAATGGCCGAATTTGGATTCCAGTTGAATTTGAAACCTGATTTGCATATTACAGCTCTTCACATTTATAGGGATGCCCAAAATATCCATACATACCTTGAAATTATGGAGAAAAGCCAGAAAAAAGCAAAGTCAAACAAATCAAGATTTCAACAATTATGTTGCTAAACCTCCTGACGTTGTGCTGTCCACAAACGGCCAAATATCGATTCCAGTTGAAACCTGATTTGCATACTACAGCTCTTCACAATTGTAGGGATGCCCAACATGTCCATATCTACTGT
This sequence comes from Zingel zingel, assembly GCA_023566125.1. Taxonomy (NCBI): domain Eukaryota; kingdom Metazoa; phylum Chordata; class Actinopteri; order Perciformes; family Percidae; genus Zingel; species Zingel zingel. The sequence goes on along the minus strand of CM042322.1, from coordinate 16,204,828 downwards.
GGAATTATAGAGAAAAGCTAGAAAAAAGCCAACTCAAACAAATCAAGATTTCAACAATTATGTTGCTAAACCTCCTGACTTTGTTCTGTCGCCAAACGGCCAAATATGGATTCCCGTTGAATTTGAAACCTGATTTGTATACTACAGCTCTTCACGTTTGTAGGTATGCCCAACATGTCCATATCTACTGTGGAATTATGGAGAAAAGCCAGAAAAAAATCCAGCTCAAACAAATCCAGATTTCGACAATTATGTTGCTAAACCTCCTGACTTTGTGCTGTCCCCAAACGGCCAAATATGGTTTCACGTTGAATTTGAAACCTGATTTACATACTACAGCTCTACACGTTTGTAGGTATGACCAACATGTCCATATCTACTGTGGAATTATGGAGAAAAGCCAGAAAAAAGCCAACTCAAACAAATTCAGATTTCTTGTTAAACCTCCTGACTTTGCTCTTCCCCAAATGGCCGAATTTGGATTCCTGTTGAATTTGAAACCTGATTTGCATACTACAGCTCTTCACGTTTGTAGGGATGCCCAACATGTCCATATCTACTGTGGAATTATAGAGAAAAGCCAGAAAAAAACCAACTCAAACAAATTCAGATTTCTTGTTAAGCCTCCTGACTTTGCTCTTCCCCAAATGGCCGAATTTGGATTCCTGTTGAATTTGAAACCTGATTTGCATACAACAGCTCTTCACATTTAGAGAGATGCTCAACATGTCCATATCTACTGTGGAATTATGGAGAACAGCGGGAAAAAAGCCAACTCAAGCAAATCCAGATTTGTTACTAAAACTCCTGACTTTGCGCTTCCCCAAATGGCCAAATTTGGATTCCCGTTGAATTTGAAACCTGATTTGCATACTACAGCTCTTCACGTTTGTAGGGATGCCCAACATGTCCATATCTACTGTGGAAATATGGAGAAAACCAAGAAAAAAGCCAACTCAAACAAATCCAGATTTGTTGCTAAACCTCCTGATTTTGCGCTTCCCCAAATGGCCGAATTTGGATTCCAGTTGAATTTAAAACCTGATTTGCATATTACAGCTCTTCACATTTATAGGGATGCCCAAAATATCCATACATACCTTGAAATTATGGAGAAAAGCCAGAAAAAAGCAAAGTCAAACAAATCAAGATTTCAACAATTATGTTGCTAAACCTCCTGACGTTGTGCTGTCCACAAACGACCAAATATCGATTCCAGTTGAAGTCTGATTTGCATACTACAGCTCTTCACGTTTGTAGGGATGCCCAACATGTCCATATCTACTGTGGAAATATGGAGAAAACCAAGAAAAAAGCCAACTCAAACTAATTCATATTTGTTGCTAAACCTCCTGACTTTGTGCTATCCCCAAACAGCCAAATATGGATTCCCGTTGAATTTGAAACCTGATTTGCATACTACAGCTCTTCACGTTTGTAGGGATGCCCAACATGTCCATATCTACTGTGGAATTATGGAGAAAAGCCAGAAAAAAGCCAACTCAAACAAATCAAGATTTCAACAATTATGTTGCTACACCTCCTGACTTTGTGCTGTCCCAAAACGGCCAAATATCGATTCCCGTTGAATTTGAAACCTGATTCGCATACTACAGCTCTTCACGTTTGTAGGTATGCCCAACATGTCCATATCGACTGTGGAATTATGCAAAAAAGCCAGAAAAAAAGCCAACTCAAACAAATTCAGATTTGTTGCTAAACCTCCTGACTTTGCTCTTCCCCAAATTTCCGAATTTGTATTCCTGTTGAATTTGAAACCTGATTTGCATACTACAGCTCTTCACGTTGTAGGGATGCCCAACATGTCCATATCTACTGTGGAACTATGGAGAAAAGCCACAAAAAAGCCAACTCAAACAAATCAAGATTTCGACAATTATGTTGCTAAACCTCCTGACTTTGTGCTGTCCCCAAACGGCCAAATACGGGTTCCCGTTGAATTTGAAACCTGATTTGCATACTACAGCTCTTCACGTTTGTAGGGATGCCCAACATGTCCATATCTACTGTGGAATTATGGAGAAAAGCCAGAAAAATGCCAACTCAAACAAATCCAGATTTCAACAATTATGTTGCTAAACCTCCTGACTTTGTGCTGTCCCAAAACGGCCAAATATCGATTCCCATTGAATTTGAAACCTGATTCGCATACTACAGCTCTTCACGTTTGTATGTATGCCCAACATGTCCATATCGACTGTGGAATTATGGAAAAAAGCCAGGAAAAAAGCCAACTCAAAACAAATTCAGATTTGTTGCTAAGCCTCCTGACTTTTCTCTTCCCCAAATGGCCGAATTTGGATTCCTGTTGAATTTGAAACCAGATTTGCATAATACAGCTCTTCACGTTTGTAGGGATGCCCAACATGTCCATATCTACTGTGGAAATATGGAGAAAACCAAGAAAAAAGCCAACTCAAACAAATCCAGATTTGTTGCTAAACCTCCTGATTTTGCGCTTCCCCAAATGGCCGAATTTGGATTCCAGTTGAATTTTAAACCTGATTTGCATATTACAGCTCTTCACATTTATAGGGATGCCCAAAATATCCATACATACCTTGAAATTATGGAGAAAAGCCAGAAAAAAGCAAAGTCAAACAAATCAAGATTTCAACAATTATGTTGCTAAACCTCCTGACGTTGTGCTGTCCACAAACGACCAAATATCGATTCCAGTTGAAACCTGATTTGCATACTACAGCTCTTCACGTTTGTAGGGATGCCCAACATGTCCATATCTACTGTGGACCTATGGAGAAAAGCCACAAAAAAGCCAACTCAAACAAATCAAGATTTCGACAATTATGTTGCTAAACCTCCTGACTTTGTGCTGTCCCCAAACGGCCAAATACGGGTTCCCGTTGAATTTGAAACCTGATTTGCATACTACAGCTCTTCACGTTTGTAGGGATGCCCAACATGTCCATATCTACTGTGGAATTATGGAGAAAAGCCAGAAAAATGCCAACTCAAACAAATCCAGATTTCAACAATTATGTTGCTAAACCTCCTGACTTTGTGCTGTCCCAAAACGGCCAAATATCGATTCCCATTGAATTTGAAACCTGATTCGCATACTACAGCTCTTCACGTTTGTATGTATGCCCAACATGTCCATATCGACTGTGGAATTATGGAAAAAAGCCAGGAAAAAAGCCAACTCAAACAAATTCAGATTTGTTGCTAAGCCTCCTGACTTTGCTCTTCCCCAAATGGCCGAATTTGGATTCCTGTTGAATTTGAAACCAGATTTGCATAATACAGCTCTTCACGTTTGTAGGGATGCCCAACATGTCCATATCTACTGTGGAATTATGGAGAAAAGCCAGAAAAAAGCCAACTCAAACAAATTCAGATTTCTTGATAAACCTCCTGACTTTGCTCTTCCCAAATGGCCGAATTTGGATTCCTGTTGAATTTGAAACCTGATTTGCATACTACAGCTCTTCACGTTTATAGAGATGCTCAACATGTCCATATCTACTGTGGAATTATGGAGAACAGCGAGAAAAAAGCCAACTCAAGCAAATCCAGATTTGTTACTAAAACTCCTGACTTTGCGATTCCCCAAATGGCCGAATTTGGATTCCCGTTGAATTTGAAACCTGATTTGCATACTACAGCTCTTCACGTTTGTAGGGATGCCCAACATGTCCATATCTACTGTGGAAATATGGAGAAAACCAAGAAAAAAGCCAACTCAAACAAATCCAGATTTGTTGCTAAACCTCCTGATTTTGCGCTTCCCCAAATGGCCGAATTTGGATTCCAGTTGAATTTGAAACCTGATTTGCATATTACAGCTCTTCACATTTATAGGGATGCCCAAAATATCCATACATACCTTGAAATTATGAAGAAAAGCCAGAAAAAAGCAAAGTCAAACAAATCAAGATTTCAACAATTATGTTGCTAAACCTCCTGACGTTGTGCTGTCCACAAACGGCCAAATATCGATTCCAGTTGAAACCTGATTTGCATACTACAGCTCTTCACAATTGTAGGGATGCCCAACATGTCCATATCTACTGTGGAATTATAGAGAAAAGCTAGAAAAAAGCCAACTCAAACAAATCAAGATTTCAACAATTATGTTGCTAAACCTCCTGACTTTGTTCTGTCGCCAAACGGCCAAATATGGTTTCACGTTGAATTTGAAACCTGATTTACATACTACAGCTCTACACGTTTGTAGGTATGACCAACATGTCCATATCTACTGTGGAATTATGGAGAAAAGCCAGAAAAAAGCCAACTCAAACAAATTCAGATTTCTTGTTAAACCTCCTGACTTTGCTCTTCCCCAAATGGCCGAATTTGGATTCCTGTTGAATTTGAAACCTGATTTGCATACTACAGCTCTTCACGTTTGTAGGGATGCCCAACATGTCCATATCTACTGTGGAATTATGGAGAAAAGCCAGAAAAAAACCAACTCAAACAAATTCAGATTTCTTGTTAAGCCTCCTGACTTTGCTCTTCCCCAAATGGCCGAATTTGGATTCCTGTTGAATTTGAAACCTGATTTGCATACAACAGCTCTTCACATTTATAGAGATGCTCAACATGTCCATATCTACTGTGGAATTATGGAGAACAGCGAGAAAAAAGCCAACTCAAGCAAATCCAGATTTGTTACTAAAACTCCTGACTTTGCGCTTCCACAAATGGCCAAATTTGGATTCCCGTTGAATTTGAAACCTGATTTGCATACTACAGCTCTTCACGTTTGTAGGGATGCCCAACATGTCCATATCTACTGTGGAAATATGGAGAAAACCAAGAAAAAAGCCAACTCAAACAAATCCAGATTTGTTGCTAAACCTCCTGATTTTGCGCTTCCCCAAATGGCCTAATTTGGATTCCAGTTGAATTTTAAACCTGATTTGCATATTACAGCTCTTCACATTTATAGGGATGCCCAAAATATCCATACATACCTTGAAATTATGGAGAAAAGCCAGAAAAAAGCAAAGTCAAACAAATCAAGATTTCAACAATTATGTTGCTAAACCTCCTGACGTTGTGCTGTCCACAAACGACCAAATATCGATTCCAGTTGAAACCTGATTTGCATACTACAGCTCTTCACGTTTGTAGGGATGCCCAACATGTCCATATCTACTGTGGAAATATGGAGAAAACCAAGAAAAAAGCCAACTCAAACTAATTCATATTTGTTGCTAAACCTCCTGACTTTGTGCTATCCCCAAACAGCCAAATATGGATTCCCGTTGAATTTGAAACCTGATTTGCATACTAGAGCTCTTCACGTTTGTAGGGATGCCCAACATGTCCATATCTACTGTGGAATTATGGAGAAAAGCCAGAAAAAAGCCAACTCAAACAAATCAAGATTTCAACAATTATGTTGCTAAACCTCCTGACTTTGTGCTGTCCCAAAACGGCCAAATATCGATTCCCGTTGAATTTGAAACCTGATTCGCATACTACAGCTCTTCACGTTTGTAGGTATGCCCAACTTGTCCATATCGACTGTGGAATTATGCAAAAAAGCCAGAAAAAAAGCCAACTCAAACAAATTCAGATTTGTTGCTAAACCTCCTGACTTTGCTCTTCCCCAAATTTCCGAATTTGTATTCCTGTTGAATTTGAAACCTGATTTGCATACTACAGCTTTTCACGTTTGTAGGGATGCCCAACATGTCCATATCTACTGTGGAACTATGGAGAAAAGCCACAAAAAAGCCAACTCAAACAAATCAAGATTTCGACAATTATGTTGCTAAACCTCCTGACTTTGTGCTGTCCCCAAACGGCCAAATATGGGTTCCCGTTGAATTTGAAACCTTATTTGCATACTACAGCTATTCACGTTTGTAGGGATGCCCAACCTGTCCATATCTACTGTGGAATTATGGAAAAAAGCCAGAAAAAAGCAAACTCAAACAAATCCAGATTTTTTTGCGAAACCTCCTGACTTTGCGCTTCCCCAAATGGCCGAATTTGGATTCCTGTTGAATTTGAAACCAGATTTGCATAATACAGCTATTCACGTTCGTAGGGATTCCTACCATGTCCATATCTACTGTGGAATTATGGAGAAAATCCAGAAAAAAAGCCAGCTCAAACAAATCCAGAATTCGACAATTATGTTGCTAAACCTCATGACTTTGAGCTGTCCCCAAACGGCCAAATATGGTTCACGTTGAATTTGAAACCTAATTTGCATACTACAGCTCTTCACGTTTGTAGGTATGACAAACATGTCCATATCTACTGTGGAATTATGGAGAAAAGCCAGAATAAGCCAACGCAAACAAATCAAGATTTCGACAATTATGTTGCTAAACCTCCTGACTTTGTGCTGTCCCCAAATGGCCAAATATGGATTCCTGTTGAATTTGAAACCTGATTTGCATACTACAACTATTCACGTTTGTAGGGATGCCCAACATGTCCATATCTACTGTGGAATTATGGAGAAAAGCCAGAAAAAAGCCAACTCAAACAAATCCAGATTTGTTTCGAAACCTCCTGACTTTGCGCTTCCCCAAATGGCCGAATTTGGATTCCTTTTGAATTTGAAACCTGATTTGCATACTACATCTCTTGACGTTTGTAGGGATGCCCAACATGTCCATATCTACTGTGGAATTATGGAGAAAAGCCAGAAAAAAGCCAACTCAAACAAATCCAGATTTGTTTCGAAACCTCCTGACTTTGCGCTTCCCCAAATGGCCGAATTTGGATTCCTTTTGAATTTGAAACCTGATTTGCATACTACAGCTCTTCACGTTTGTAGGGATGCCTAACATGTCCTTATCTACTGTGGAATTATGGAGAAAAGCAAGAAAAAAAGCCACCTCAAACAAATCCAGATTTCTTAATAAACCTCCTGACTTTGATCTTCCCCAAATGGCCAAATTTGGATTCCCATTGAATTTGAAACGTGATTTGCATACTACGGCTCTTCACGTTTGTAGGGATGACCAACATGTCCATATCTACTGTGTAATTATAGAGAAAAGCCAGAATAAGCCAACGCAAACAAATCAAGATTTCGACAATTATGTTGCTAAACCTAATGAATTTGTGCTGTCCCCAAACGGCCAAATATGGATTCCTGTTGAATTTGAAACCTGATTTGCATACTACAGCTATTCACGTTTGTAGGGATGCCCAACATGTCCATATCTACTGTGGAATTATGGAGAAAAGACAGAAAAAAGCCACCTCAAACAAATCAATATTTCAACAATTATGTTGCTGCACCTCCTGACTTTGTGCTGTCCCCAAACGGCAAATATCGATTCCCGTTGAATTTAAAACCTGATTTGCATACTACAGCTCTTCACCTTTGTAGGTATGCCCAAAATGTCCATATCTTCTGTGGAATTATGGAGAAAAGCCAGAAAAGAGCCACCTCAAACAAATCCAGATTTGTTAATAAACCTCCTGATTTTGCGCTTTCCAAAATGGCCGAATTTGGATTCCTGTTGAATTTGAAACCTGATTTGCATACTACAGCTACCCTGGAGGTATGGAGAAAACCAACTCCAACTAAAGCAATATTTTGACAACTCCATTGCTAAAGTGCCTGACTTTGCACTGGCCCCAAATGGCCATATATGGCTCCCCATTGAATTTTAAAGCTGATTCACATACTGCAGATACTACATTTCCCATTGATGCCCACCCTGTCCATATCTACCCTGGACTTAAGGGAAAACCCAGCTCCACTAAATCAATATTTTGACAACTCCATTGCTAAAGTGCCTGACTTTGCACTTGCCCCAAATGGCCAAATATGGCTCCCAATTGAATTTTTAAACTGATTCACATACTACAGATACTACATTTCCCATTGATGCCCACCCTGTCCATATCTACCCTGGAGGTATGGAGAAAACCCAGCTCCAACCAAATCATGATTATTGACAATTCTATTGCTGAAGTGCCTGACTTTGCACTGGCCCCAAATGGCCAAATATGGCTCCCCGTTGTATTTTAAAACTGATTAACACTCTACTGATACTACATTTCCCATTGATGCCCACCCTGTCCATATCTATCCTGGACTTAAGGAGAAAACCCAGCTCCACTAAATCAATATTTTGACACCTCCATTGCTAAAGTGCCTGACTTTGCACTGGCCCCAAATGGCCAAATATGGCTCCCCGTTGAATTTTGAAACTGATTCACATACTACAGATACTACATTTCCCACTGATGCCCACCCTGTCCATATCTACCCCGGACGTAAGGAGAAAACCCAGCTCCAACTAAATCAATGTTTTGACAACTCCATTGCTAAAGTGCCTGACTTTGCACTGGCCCCAAATGGCCACATATGGCTCCCCTTTGGATTTTAAAACTGATTCACATACTACAGATACTACATTTCCCATTGATGCCCACCCTGTCCATATCTACCCTGGACTTAAGGAGAAAACCCAGCTCGGACTGAATCAATATTTTGACAACTCCATTGCTAAAGTGCCTAACTTTGCACTGGCCCCAAATGGCCAAATATGGCTCCCCACTGAATTTTAAAACTGATTCACATACTATAGATACTACATTTCCCATTGATGCCCATCATGTCCATATCTACCCTGGAGGTATGGATAAAACCCAGCTCCAAATAAATCAATATTTTGACAACTCCATTGCTAAAGTGCCTGACTTTGCACTGGCCCCAAATGGCCAAATATGGCTCTCCGTTGAATTTGAAAGCTGATTCACATACTACATCTCGTCCCGTTCACATTGACAAGTACTACTCTTGTTCACCTTCCAAAGGACACAGGGACAACTCAAATTTCTGACTTAATCACTTTTATTTTTAGTTTGCTTTGTCAGTTGATTGGTCTGTTCAGTAAATTAGGTTGTAAACCTTTAAAGACCATTTAAGTTACCATTTTAATTAACCGTAGTAAAGTTGGTTTTATATTGGACTTTGGATATTCGACATATTCGAAAAATCTATTATGCGGCTTGCCATTTTAACCTATTCATGTCAAAATACTTTTGTTGAACTCCGCTACCTCCCCTACACATTTCACAAAGGTTATTTTTTCAAAAAAACCCATCCTTTGATTTTATAGATTTTTTTTAATGTAAAAAAAATGCTATGAATCTATTATGCAGCCTGACCTTTCCACCTATTCATGTCAAACCACTTTTGTTGAACTCCGCTACCTCCCCTACACATTTCACAAAGGTTATTTTTTCAAAAAAAAACATCCTTTGATCTTTAAAATATTTTTTAATATTAAAAAATGCTATAAATCTATTATGCGGATTGACCTTTTGACCTATTCATGTCAATCCACTTTTGGTGAACTCACTTAACCCCCCTACACATTGCACAAAGCTTCTTTTTAAAAAAAAAAACATCCTTTGATTTTATAAATATTTGTTAATGTAAAAAAAATTTATAAATCTATTATGCGGCCTGACCTTTTGACCTATTCATGTCAAACCACTTTTGGTGAACTCAGCTATCTCCCCCACACATTGCACAAAGCTTCCTTGCTCAAAAAAACATCCTTTGATCCTAGATCTCTACACTCCAGCAACCGGAATGGTACATGTTCCAGATGAATTGTTTCAATGTACACTGTGTCCATCCATCTTCGTCTGCTTATCCAGTATCGGGTCGCGGGGGTAGCAGCTCCAGCAGGGGACCCCAAACTTCCCTTTCCCGAGCCACATTAACCAGCTCTGACTGGGGGATCCCGAGGCGTTCCCAGGCCAGGTTGGAGATATAATCCCTCTACCTAGTCCTGGGTCTTCCCCGAGGCCTCCTCCCAGCTGGACGTGCCTGGAACACCTCCCTAGGGAGGCGCCCAGGGGGCATCCTTACCAGATGCCCGAACCACCTCAACTCACATGTACACTGTGTGAAAAACAATAAATAACTAGAACTGCAAGCAGTTATGAACGGGGCCTAAGCCTCCCCGGCGCCAGTCCCCCCTGGCGCGAGTCGCCCCTGACGACGCTAAGAGCCCACGGAAGCGGAGCCCGCGAAAGGAGAACCCAAAGCACGATGGCGGCGAAGCAAAAGTCAGGAAATTTGACCAAGTGCGAGGTCCAAAGTATGTAGTGAAATGCAATTGCAAATTTCCTCTTCATTGCATAAAAGGCCAAAACACTCCTACCTCAATTATAGCTCCCCCTAAAGGGCGATCATCACCAAATCTGGTGGAGAGCCGCAGAGTGGCATGTCGAACAATAATCTCAAGTTTTGTGATGATAGCATTTACTGCAGCAGAGATATTTCCATTGCAAATTATTCCCATTTTTAATGCATTGACTTATTTGCCAAAAGGCCTCTACGTTCATTATAGCGCCCCCTAACGGTCGATTTTCACCAAATTTGGTAGGGAGGCTCCAAGTGGGATGTCAAACAACAGTACCGAGTTTTGTAAATTGTAAATTGTGAATGTTATAACATAGCCAAATTATGTTGACAACTTTAGGTCAGGTCCGTATAGAGATGCTACCTACCAAGTTTTGTGCCAATAGCTCGCACGGCCTAGGAGGAGATAGAAAAGGTTTGTATTGTGCGATATTGCGAAAAAACTTCTTAGCGCAAATGGGTGAGGCCTATATCGTCAGACTCAGATGGATTCAAGGAACACATGGATATAAGGGTTTCTAATCTGCGATGTAGACTGTGGGAGTTATAGGCAAAAGCATGTTTTATGTCATTATAGCGCACAATCTGAATCTGAATCTGAATCTGATCTGAATCTGAATCTGACCTAGTGGTCCATGTGTGTAATTTTTGGTAGGTAAGGTCCATGAACCATTGTCCATCTACACTGTAAATTTTAAGTTGCTCACATTAGTGTAGTGGTGAATCGAAACCTGGGTCCCATAGGCCACGCCCACTTTGATGAATCAGTACCCAACTGTAGGCATGGCCTCAGGAGTGGGCCGAGATGGTACACTCAAAATTTCGTAAAAATCGGATGAGCCGTTCATGAGATATAAACCTTGCTGAGATATGGCAACGTTTGTGTCTTCGTAGCTAGCTACACAAATTTGTTTGTGCGTAATTTATGCAATTTTTGTCAGGTCGGTCTGGAGAAGCTACGTACCAAGTTTCATGCAGATCGGTCGCACGGTCTAGGAGTAAGAAAAAGCAGGTTTACAATAAATCGCGATTTTTCACGCATTAAAGTCTAGGCAGAAATGGGCGTGGCCTATATCACGTGATTCGGTTGGATCCAGGGAACGCGTAGATGTATGGTTTTTGAATGTCGGGTCTACGGTGTGGGAGTTATAAGGCCAAATGCGTTTTTTCTGCTATATCGCCACCTAGTGGTGAAAGTGGCTGAATTTTTTTGTCCAAGGTCCCTGCATCTGGACCCCCCCCCCCCCCCACCACCATGTACGGTTTAGGCTGTAGGCTGTAGCATCTGTTCGGCGGAAGAATAATAATCCACGCCAGTCGCCCCCGTCGCCACGGGGAGCGCGCAAAAGCGGAACCCGAAGCCGGGCGGCAGGAAGGCAAACGTCGGTAAATATCGAGAGGCGTCTGTGGTACGTCGCCGTTGCAAAAGTAGTGGTCAACAGCTCACCTCCACGCATATACAGACGACTTTAACAATTCTCTACAATAAACAATCTTCTTAATCCACCTGACCGCAGGAGACAGGAGAGAGAAATGAGAGCGTGACTGCGAGAGTGGAGGGGGTAGGCAGGTGTGGTGGTTGAAGGAGCAGGTAAGGTGGTCAAGTTGTTGCAAATGGCGTCATAGGTGCCGATTTTTGTTTTCCTCCGTGGGTGCTTCGTGGGAAATTAAGCATCAATGCCACCGACATAACCTATCACACTATGACAGACGCTCCACTTAGCACCAACTGCAATGTTTAATTGCACAGTATCGGCGCCTATGAATGGTGTTGATTTTGGATTGAAAAAGTGAGAGAAAAGAGTTGAATTTGTCCACTGTGAAGGTTGTAGAAACTTTGTCAGGTGGGTTAAGAAGTTTGTTTATTGTCAAAAACCAAAGGAGCACGAAAAAGTAAAAACCAAAACATAATGGTAAGAGGCAAACATCAATAAATATTAAGAAGTGTGAGCTGCGAGGTCTGTGGTACATTTTCATTGCAAATATCCCATTAACATTGAGTAAAAGGGCCAAAACTCGTCTACGTTGATTATAGCGCCTCCTAATAGCCGATCTTTGCCAAATTTGGTAGAGAGCCTCCGAGCGGCATGCCGAACGAGCCCCACAAGTTTCGTGTTGATTGCATTTACTGTGGCAGAGATATTGCAATTGCCAATTTCCCATTTAAATGCATTGAGTTACTGGCCAAAACAAATAAACGTTGCTTATAGCGCCCCCTAAAGGCTGATCTTTGCCGAATTTGGTACAGAGCATCGTAGTGGGATGTTGAACAAAGATCTCAAGTTATTTGCTGATAACATTTAATTTGGCCGAGATATGATATGATACATGTGTGGTAGCTAGCTACGAAAATTTGTTTGGTCGTCAAATGCGCATACTTTAACGTAGCAAAATTCCTTGGGTAACGTTTGGTCACGTCTATATGGAGATGCTATCTACCAGGTTTCGTCGCACGGCCAAGGACGAGTTCGAAAAAGTTGTTTTGGCGCATTGTACAATTTTGCGGGGAAAAAATTAAGCGGAAATGGGCGTGGCCTATATCATGTGATTCAGCTTGATTCAAGGAACACGTGGATTTAAGTATTTGTAATGTGCAATGTATAATGTGAGAGTTAAAGGCAAAAAAACATTATAGCGCCACCTAGTGGTCCACATGTGTAATTTTTGGTAGGTGTGGTCCATGACCCATTGTCTATCTATCTTGTAAATTTAAAGTTATTCACGTTACTCTAAGTAGTAAATTCATACTTGGGTCCCATAGGCCACGCCCACTTTGACTCCTCAGTACCCCACTCTAGGGGTGGCCTCAGGAGTGTCCCTAGATGGTACCCATCAAATTTTGTAAAAATCGGATGAGCAGTTCATGAGATATAAACTTTTTGTACTTGTAGCACCCCCTAGTGACCAATTTTCGTAAAACGCGTCAGCGACCTCCGGCGGTTCAAAACAAACAAGAATCTAAAGTTTGGCGTTGATAGCATTTATTTTGGCTGACATATGGCAAAGTTGGTATTTTCATAGTTAGCTACAAAAATCTGTTTGTGCGTAATATGCGCAATTTTTATCCTATCAAAATTATTTTTATTAACTTTTTGTCATGTCGGTCTGGAGATGCTACCTGCCAAATTTCATGAAGATCGGTCGCACGGTCTAAGAGGAGTTCGAAAAAGTAGGTTTTTGATAAATCGCGATTTTTCATGCATAAAAGTTTAGGCGGAAATGGGCGTGGCCTATATCACGTGATTCAGTTGGATCCAGGGAACGCGTGGATGTATGGTTTTTGAATGTCCGTTGTACGGTGTGGGAGTTATAGGGCCGAACACGTTTCTTCTGCTATAGCGCCACCTAGTGGTGGAAGTGGGTGAATTGTTGCGCCTGAGGTCCTTGTTGAGATTGGGACCAGTCCTGAAAATGGCAGCCCCCCACCATGTACGGTTTAGGCTGTAGTCAGAGTTTTAGGCGGGGAAGAAAAATTAAAATCTTTAGAAAAACAATAGGGTTCTACAGCCCTGCTGTACGAACAGCATAGCTTTGCTATTGTCCGTTCTTACAGACTCAGGCTTGGACCCCTAAAAATCAGTAGAAAAACAATAGGGTTCTACAGCCCTGCTGTGCGAACGGCATAGCTTTGCTATTGCCCGTTCTTACAGACTCAGGCTTGGACCCCTAATAATAAACCTTAGAAAAGCAATAGGGTTCCACAGCCCTGCTGTGCGAACAGCGTAGCTTCGCTACCGCCCGTTCTTCCAGCCTCAGGCTTGGACCTCTAATTAGAACTGCAAGCAGTTATGACAGGGTCGTGAGTCGCCCCCGACGACCCAGGGGCACGCGAAAGTGAGACCCAAAGCGTAACGGTGAGGAGGCAAACGTCATTAAATATCGACATGTGTGAGCCGCAAGGTCTGTGGTACGTTGCCATTGCAAATATCCCATTAACAACGATTGAGTAGAAGGGCCGAAAATGGTCTACGTTGGCTATAGCGCCACTTAAAGGCCGATCTTCTTAAAATGTGTGAGGGACCACCAGGGTCATGGCAAACTAGGATCTAAAGTTTCGTGTTGGTAGCATTTATTTTGGTTGAGATATGTCAAAGTTGGTGTTTGCATAGTTACCTACACAAATTTGTTTGTGCGTAATTTGCGCAATTTTTGTCTAATAAAAATTCTATAAAATTAAAGGATGGGTTTTTTGAGAAAAGAAGCTTTGTGCAATGTGTAGGGGGGTTAGCTGAGTTCACCAAAAGTGGTTTGGTATGAATAGGACAAAAGTTCAATCCGCATAATAGATTTATAGTATTTTTTAATATTAAAAATTTTTTAAAAATTAAAGGATGTTTTTTTTGAGAAAACAAGCTTTGTGTTATGTGTAGGGGGATTAGCTGAGTTCCCCAAAAGTGGTTTGATATGAATAGGTCAAAAGGTCAATCCGCATAATAGATTTATAGCATTTTTTTACATAACAAAATAGTTAAAAAAATTAAAGGATGGGTTTTTTGAAAAAAGAAGCTTTGTTTTATGTGTGGGGGGTTAGCTGTGTTCATCAGAAGTATTTTGACATTAATAGGTCAAAATGGCAAGCCGCATAATAGATTTTTCGAATGTCGAATATCCAATGTCCAATATAAAACTAACTTTACCACGTTTGGCGTTTGGCATAACAACTTGTTGCATGACTGCCACCAACGGCTGGCCGTAGCCTAGAGCATCAGGTGTGAAAACATGGAGGCCACAATAACAAAAGATTTGCTGCTGTTTTCTTATACGAGCATAGAAACAGCACATGGACAGGTGTTTGTGTTATCTGCAGGACAACGAACGGGAAAGGACATGGATAAGGTGTTTGTTTTTTTATACATAGGGCTATTTATGAATAATTTGAAACATGTTATTTCTGTGTTGTATGTTTCTTGGCAGAGGCATTTGTCCACAATAAACAGTTTATTGTCATTGAAATATGTTCAGTGAACCAAAGTTGCCTACATCCAACGTCAGTTGTCAACAACACATCACCAACTGGGAAACTCAGTTTACAAAATCTAGCCCGAGTTGAGGCCAAGGAAGCAACAGTCGGGAAATAGCGTTGCTAAACTTTAAAATGTTTTTTCTCACCTTCAAAGTGGAATTTATTTGAATTAAACAGCTTGTGACTCTTATTGACCCTTTTCTGAACGTCTATGTTCTACATTTGCTGCAAAGCCAACAATTGGGACTGACTACCGGGAGTCTAGTTAACTCCGACAACTGACAACGAACAAGCTAACGGGAGTCACACTAGCTAGCTAACTCCGACAACTCACAACAACAAAGACGAACAAGCTAACCTAGCTAGCTAGATAACTCGGAAAACTGACAACAACAAAGACGAACACTAAAAAGACCTCAACGATGGGGGATAAAAGAACAAGAGATCAGGGGCGATTCTAGGATTTGACCTTTGGGGGGGCTCAGCCCCTAATGAAAAGTTGATAGCAGATAAGCTAGGGGGAATGCCCCCGTAAGATTTTTTTTTTTTTTTAAATCCTTAAATCATGACTTCTGGTGAGTTTTGGGGAAATGAATAGAGAGATTGATTCATGCAATTATGACAAACTATCAACAGATTCAAGGCATCTGCTGTGAAAAAAAGATGGCAACTACAAAGCATGATTATTGCAGCACACATACCCAGGGGCATTGGACTGGGGGAAAAAAGGGGACTGATTACGTAGGGCCCTCGTGTGAGGAGGGCCCAAAAAGATGCTATAGCTGTGGATGCAGGGCCCAGCATTTTGAGCTACACTCCTGCACATACCTTGAACTGGTAAAATAAACCTTAACATATTTTTAGACAGGATTATTCATGTTTTTTTCTCAGGTTAATTTTCGACTTTTTCATTTGAATCATTGATAGAAACTGATATGGTTATACAGCTAAATGATTAATAATTAATAATGCCTCTGAACCAGATGGGGAAAATCCAACATTTCTTTTTCATCAGAGCCTAGTCCTCCATGAAATGCATATGTAAATATAATGTGAATGGAATATTTTAAGTGTTTTAAGTGTTTTTGCCCGTACAATATATGTCCACTTTCTCACCTGGTTCTTCCAGGTCCCTCTCTTTGTCCACTCTCTCTCTCCATCCTCCTCTATCCCTCTATCCCCCTCCCCTCCGTCATATCACTGACAAAACATTTTGTAATCAACTAGAAAATAATCTTCAAATAAAAGAGAAAATAAAACACACTAGTCCTACTATATATGTCTTATAGACTACCTAGCCATTTTCTCACCTTGTTCATCTTGCTCTCTCTGCCCTTCTCTCTCTCTATTTGCCTCACTCCTTTGTGCTGTCAACCAGAAGGCAAATGTAATCAACTAGGCTAATCAACAGAGAATGCATCGTGTAGGCTACCAAACGTTATAAATTCACTTATTCATAACATATGTGAATATGGGGTTGCTGTTTAGTGCAGTAGGATAATGTTAAAGGCTTATCTTATACTTTCTCACCTGAACCTGGCTGTTTTCTTTTAAAAAAGAAACGTATATCCATCTATGGGGAAACAGACTGTGAGTCAGAGTTTGTTGTTCCAGTGTTTCAGTTCTGATATGAATGAGTCTGATGATCCGTCAGGTCGAATTATTTATTTTTCATTGGCATTGACAGTTAAAAATAAGAAAGTGTCTGGTAGGGAAGTAACTATGCTATTTTTAGCGGTGCTCAAGCAGTTAAGGCAGGCTATTAATAGCACACTTTAAAAACTCTTTGTAGGCCAGGGGTTCTCAATAGGTGAGGCTAGCCTCCCCTGGGCGGCGCCAAAGTGCCACAGGGGAGGCGCGACACACAGAAAAAATAACTGTATGCAGCTCTATTGATATCGGTAATTGTGCGTGCGTGTATTAGCTTTAAAATGCATCGTTTCCTTGTCCCAAGTCAACAGAAGTCAGCATTAAGGGAGGAGACAGGACCCAGCAAAAAACGTAAATAACGGAGAAATGCCGATCACGCGTTTATGGTTGTCTGTGGAGAGCGCGTTCCCCCAGATCTCCACTAAGGCTATGAAAGTCCTAATCCCCTTCACCTCCACCTACTTGTGTGAGTGTGGGTTTTCCGCACTGACCCTGATTAAAAACAAATACTGATCAAGGCTGCAGGTAGAGGACGACTTGCGTTTATTTCTCTCTGCAGTGCAACCCCGCTTTGAACAACTGCGCATCAAAATCGCGGCCTCATTGTTCCCACTAACAGACGCGCCGTCAGCTGATTTTGCCGGTGCTTCAGCCCCGAATGTTTTGAGTGTAACCCCAAATGTATTTTGAAAAGTTGACTGACAAATATAAAACTGGACGTCGCTTGTAAAAGGTGTGCAGCTTCAGGTTTATGGATGCGCTCTGCTGTCAACATGCTGCGGCAGATTTGTCGCATTTGTGCTCCGTGTATTTCTGCAGTAGCCTAGTTTTGGGTTTCCACCTCCGACGTAGAGCAGCGTACAGCCACTTCCCTAAACGTTGTCTCATTCAGAGACCAGAGACCCAAACAGGGCTGTGAGTCTGTCAGGAGGTCTGAGATCTACCGTCTCAGCAGAGTAATCACGTAATGCACAGCAGACTATGGTGCATGTAGATTATTTTCTGAAATTGTGACTTTACTCTTGTAATAGCCTATCTTTCACAAAATATCACGACTCCTCCAAACCTCAGAGAACACAGATGGGATGAGTTATATTTTGTGCACAACGTTTTAGACATGAGCAGAAATCTTGCTCAAACATGTGAAATATTACAGTCCAGGGGTTTATTAATACATTAAAATGAATAATGTATAATTGAGGTTACTTCCTCAACAAAAGATGCAAAAGACAAGGTAAGAGTAAATTATGCCTAAGCTACATGTGCACTGACTCAGATCTATTTAGTTAAGCAGATCTACAGGAGAATAAATAGATGAACGCAATACAGAATGCCTGTGAGCCTTACTGCAATATATTCCATTATGTTTTTATATTTGGATTGTAATGTTTCCCTTTACATAAAGATATTTAAGTGTTTAATGCTCAAAATTTTCGGGGGGTGGACCCCCAGACCCCTCACATCATAACACGTTAAGCATGTTTTGTTGACTTGTGGATAGGCCCACTGATTTTATGATGAATGATTTTAAAAGTAGCCTCAATTAGGCCTGCATGAAGTTGGAAATCATTTGCTGTTGCAAAGAATCGTTTATGAATGCACTTTTAAAAGATTTGTGGAAATAAAATGTCTTCAAATGCAATATTAAAAAATATTTACATTTTATCAGTTGTTATTGAAACTCATTATTGCCTGGAACACACAAAAGATGACATTTACTGCAGAGGAGTGTGTGGCTTAGGGCAGGCAGACGGGACTTTGGGGAAGGGGGGGCTCGGCTGTCCTTACCTACTCTAAGGGGAGGCTCACTTTCACCAGATTTGAAAACCCATGTTGTAGGCTACTCCTAAGCTACATTTGCCTACAGTTAGCAATTTTGTCTAACGTTGCACAACAAAATTGGACTCTGTGGTAAATAAGCTAGGCTAATTCAGATATAACTGCCATCATTGTGATCAAGGATCACAGATTGGTTCCACAAATACTACACCTCTAGCCTACTTAACGTGTTCATTGGATTAGATTTAATTTTCACTCCATTAGCCATACCTTTTCAGTGGATGAAAGTAGCCATACTCTGACGACAGTTCCCCAAAGTTATCTGCACAGACTGAACAGTAGGCTGAGGCGCCCTCGTTCAGGGAATCGCTGATAGGCTGTTGACTTTAGGCTACAACTGAGCTGAGCCTGTCGTCATTTATCCTATTCCATCGCTAAAATCAGGTTTGCAAAAGTAATAAGGTTTGAGCACTAAACGATTTCACTAAATCACAATGATAAGGACTTTATTTTTCAGGGGTGCTGGTGCTGAGATGATTTTTAGGGGTGCTTCAGCCTTCAGGTCATGGATGGAACATGGTGAAAGGAACACTAAATATTTTCATAGTTTAGAAAAAACAAATGCCAGTCTTATTATTATAATATACATAAACTTAAGATTAAAGAGCAGATATTTGAACATCCCCCTGAAATTTCGAATTTTGAGGGAAACTTTTATAAAAAAAAATTACATTCCGAGTAAAATGGCAGTTTTAACACATCTGATTTTTTTTTTTTTTATCTCTATAAAAAACGAGGCACAAGGTATTGACCAAACACAAAAAAAATATCTGTGATCAAACGCTGTCACTCTTATGAATTAAAAAAGAATATTAGTAAACTGGAAGATAATAGCCCCTGGTAATGATGGCCTTACTGGTGAATTTTACAAGGTAGGCTATTTCAAGATCATATTTCTGAATTTTTAGCTATAGACGTTGGCAAACTTCCACCAACTATGTGTCAGGGTATAATTACGTTGATACCTAAACCTAATAAAGACAAACTTGTGCTTGATAACTGGAGACCCATAACCCTAATTAATAATGATACAAAATTATTCTCACATTTTTGCACAAAGACTCAAGGCATGTCTAGACACAATTATAGATGAATGCCAGTCTGGATTTATGCAAGGAAGGCACATCAGTAACAATATTCGTCTGATTTTAGATCTGATTGACATATTTATTATAATAGGTCTAAATCAAATTCCAATTGATATTCCCAAGGTGTTTATTCCAATATTTTTTGCATCGAGCATCTGTGGGGCAATGTGTCAAATGTCTAAAATATCTATTATTGCACTTTTTATCCTTTATGTCAATGCCATTTAATAAAACATCTGTTCTAAATGTTGACTGGTCATTTGACACATTACTACCCTGCAGCAGCCTTACATAACCTGTGGGTACAGCATCAAATACTATGCTATATTCTCGTGCAATTATTGGCATGTTAAACTTCATTAAGATTTCTGAATATGTAAGTAAGTTACCATTGTCATTAATCAGCTGGGAAATCAATAACATGTTGTTTTGGACCCAATTGGGATAAAATATTGACTTGTTCTTATACTTTACATCTTTATTATTCCATATCACATTACATAACAGACAACAGCTACATTTTATTCATAGACTAAAGCCTTTAATACTGTAAATCATAGTATTTTATTTGATGTATTAGATTTTTTTGGTTTTGGTCAATACTCCAAAAGAGCAATACAAACTTTTTATAGTGACTGCAATAGTTCAGTTAAACTTCCGTGGGGAACAACTCATAGATTCAACATATCCCATGGTATAAAACAAGGAGATCCTACGGCCCCATTCTTGTTTCTCTTAGTAATGCAAGTGATGGCCCTACATCTGTACAATGACGACTTTCAAGGCATTAACGTTGTAGGGAAAGAAATAAAATGTTGCCAGCTAGCTGATGATACAGCCATTTTCTTAAAAGATGAATTTCAGGTTAAAAAAGTTATTGATTGTCTAATGTGTTATCTAAAATTTCAGGATTAGCATTAACTATAAAAAAAAATTACCCCTTTTCCACTCAAAGAGAGCAATATACATACAACAGAATTTGAGGGTATTCCGGTAAAGAGGAAGTAACATACTTAGGAATTAATATTTGTAAAAGTCAGACAGAAAGGATGTTCAACCTCTCATTCCAAAAGTCAAAAATAAATTTGATAGATGGCTCATGAGAGATTTATCACTCAAAGGTCGGGTACTTTTATCCAAAACTGAAGGATTATCATTAGTTTATCTGGCCAAAGTCTGAGATGTTCCAAAACCTTTTATTAAGAAAATAGATTCTACATTATTCAATTTCATATGGAAAAATAAGCCTCACTATTTAAATAAACTTATTTACTATATGTAATCCTTACAATCAAGGAGCTTTGAATGTTCTTGATTTCCATTCATCAAATATAATTTTCAAGGTGAACTGGATTAAATATTATATAAAAAATAAAGATAACATGTGGTATTTTATTCCAAACTTTATTTTTCAAAAAAGTTGGGGGGTATTGAATTTTTACTTAAGTGCAATTTTGATATTGATACAATCCCTATTCAGCTATCTAACTTTCATAGGCAGGCTCTTTTATGTTGGATTCTTATTTATAAACAAATTTTCACCCCACAAACATGTGATATGGAATAATAAAGATGTAAAGTATAAGAACAAGTCAATATTTTATCCCAATTGGGTCCAAAACAACATGTTATTGATTTCCCAGCTGATTAATGACAATGGTAACTTACTTACATATTCAGAAATCTTAATGAAGTTTAACATGCCAATAATTGCACGAGAATATAGCATAGTATTTGATGCTGTACCCACAGGTTATGTAAGGCTGCTGCAGGGTAGTAATGTGTCAAATGACCAGTCAACATTTAGAACAGATGTTTTATTAAATGGCATTGACATAAAGGATAAAAAGTGCAATAATAGATATTTTAGACATTTGACACATTGCCCCACAGATGCTCGATGCAAAAATTATTGGAATAAACACCTTGGGAATATCAATTGGAATTTGATTTAGACCTATTATAATAAATATGTTGTTAGTAATAAAGTTAATGAAGTATTTTTCAAAATTGTCCATTGCATCTACCCAACAAATCAAATTTTAAAGAAATATAAACCTGAACTTTCTGAATCCTGCAAATTTTGTGGGGTTTTCACAGAGACAATTGCACATTTGTTTTGTGAATGTTTTTATGTCAGATTGTTCTGGATTTATATGGAGGATGTATTTCATGTATTGTGCTCTAGCATAAAATCACAGAGTAGAGACATTATTTTTTACTATGAAGGAAATTATTTGGATAAATTCCATATTTTCATTTTGAATCTTTTAATTTTATTTGGAAAATGTTATATCCATAAATGTAAATGGTCTGAAAGAAAACCAAATATTCACCAATTTAAAAATGACATGAAATTATATTTTGAAACTTTAAAAGGACTGACATATAAGAAAGCCATCCGGACTCTGAACATTTACAATAGGCTCGTTCGAGATGAACTGCGCCTCGCCTGTAAAGTGGACGAGAGCAGGCGGGAGCAGCCGGGGGCGGTGACAAAAATCCGCTGTCAAATCGGACAGTTTCCAGCAGCCTTCAGGCTGAACAGGAAGTGACAGAAACACTATGGTCCGATTCCGATTTAATAAAATGTTATCAGACCCATATATCAGCTCCTACACAGTCTCCAGTTGTTTTAATTATGACAGAGTAACTGTTAAAATGCTCTACATGCGATCTGTTGATGATTTTAATTAAGAACACACTGTAGATGATCCGTAATCTTAACAGATTGAGTTTCTCTGACTTCTAAACGTCACTATCAGTCACACAACATGTGTTCTGTACAGAATAAGCCTTCAAATCAAACAAATAGCAGTTAAAATCCCTCCAAATCAATAAAAAGTTTATATAAAACGTTATCATGTTGAGTCGATTGTGAACCAATCAGCAGTTAGATCAGCTGAGAGGCCTGCGTTTCCCAGCATGCCCTGGGTCCGCCTGGGTCTTGCAGTCGGTATCAGTACCCGATCCGTGCCGCCTGCACGATCCATTCTGCGCATGCGCAAGGTTGTACGAGGATTTACGCCACTGCCGATCTGTTCCACGCTAGCCTCCACCGGGAAGCTAACAGCTAATTCGGCTAACAGCTAGATTCTGTTTAAAATAACGTTAAGTCAAACTTAATGGGAAAAGAAGGCTACAGCTAAATTAAGACTTCACAGTAATAACAATAAAGACAAGTATTGAGTGATTGTATTTTAAATGAGCACAAGTAAAGTAGAACTGACGTAACAGCAAGTTTTATTTTGAGGGTCTTTTAAAGTTTACATGCTGTCTCAGCTAGCGGTTAGCCGAATTAGCTGTTAGCTAAACTAACGATAGCTTGCCTGTGGAGGCTAACGGCAGACTGCTACAATCAGCTAGCGGTTAGCCGAATTAGCCGTTAGCTAAACTAACGTTAGCTTGCCTATGGAGGCTAACGGCAGACCGCTATAATCACCTAGCGGTCAGCCGAATTAGCTGTTAGCTAAACTAACGTTACCTTCCCGGTGGAGGCTAGCGTGGAACAGATCAGACAGTGGCGTAAATCCTCGTACAACAGCGCATGTGCTAATTTATTGCGCATGCGCATAACGGATCGTGCAGGCGGCACGGATCGGGTACTGACAGTCGGTGGAGAGCAACTGCGGCGCCTGGCTTTAAAAATTGCGGCCGCCTTGATCTCGTGAGGTTATCGTTGCCCACGTGTGCATGACGTCAGAGCAAGTCGGGATCAAGTCGGACACAAATCTAACCGGCATGCATTGGGCGGCGATCGCCGGTGATCGATTCTACGCAGATCTGGCTCATCTCGAACGAGCCTAACGTAATCACGGTTAGGCTCTGCCACCTCGGAAGTCTCTGTCATTCCGCGGTGGCATGAACGCGCCAATAATCTCGTTGAATTTTCGTGTTTTTCATTCATTAACTACATTTCCCATTACGCTTTGCGGCATCACTTGATGCTCAAATGGCTTCACATGACATCAACACATCTCTGACTAGTGTCCAAAGAAAGCAAGTTATAACCAGTGGCCCACTTCCCCAAAAACTAAATTGATGTCCACATCGCACAGAAGGAAAAGCACATACAGGTAGGCTGGAGCAGACAGTTGACATTAATTTAATAGTTTTCGACAGTATCATAAACAGATCGCTGTAAGCCTAATAGCCTGTCTTATTCCTAACGTTTATCCTGTAACGTTATTTATGTAAGTCTG
Source organism: Zingel zingel (assembly GCA_023566125.1). Taxonomy (NCBI): domain Eukaryota; kingdom Metazoa; phylum Chordata; class Actinopteri; order Perciformes; family Percidae; genus Zingel; species Zingel zingel. Next base: position 16,180,954 of record CM042322.1, on the reverse strand, counting down.
GCTTTGAACAAGATAGTGTGACCAAAAGTTACCACTTGGATAACAGCTTTTTGTTCTTTCTTTTGTACCTTATTCTTTCTTTATTTTGAACCTTATTCTTTCTTTGTTTCTTTGCATATCAGGTATATTCAGTCATGGCCCCTTCTGCTGATAAAAAGCTGACCGGCCTAATTGCAGCCACTTTTACTCCATTTACCAGAGAAGGGTAAGTAACCTTTATAACCCACTTCTCTTTGTCTGCTTGTTTTTCCATGAATCCAGCACTGTGTGTTGTGTTAGATGTGTGTGAAAGTGCAGGATGAGTTTGGGCATATTTGAAAACTTTGGCACACTCCTAGATCTGGATCACTATAGCATGTTTGGTATTCTTTTTTGCAAAATGTGTAGGCCTATATTTTCACAATTTCCCAAAACAGTGAAATCAATCTACTCGAGATTGGTCCTTATATTGACTACTTGACAGAGAAGCAAGGTGTTCGTAACATATTTGGTAAGTTTACAAGTGGATTCTTCTGTTGATCTTTGTCACTGTCTGTGTTCCCATCTGAATCAACCCTAATATTGCATGTTTTATTTTGTTGGTTTGTAGAAATAGTTAATGTGTTTCTCCTCTGTTGACCATGTTAACCCTCCTTTCTGTCCAAAACGTTGCAGTGTTGGGTTAGATTACAATGGTATGTAGCCAGGTAGGGTTGATAACACACAGGAATACTAAACCTTAGTAAGTTAGTTGTTAGTTTTTTTTGTTTGTTTTTCAATCATATTCTTAAAGCAATATTCTACCTCCAGTAATTTCACAAAACAAGCTGAAGGCTCCCCATGACTACAATAGAACTACCAATTATTTATAAATACCTTTAAGCCACATACTCCATATTAAATGTAATGTGTTAATACTCAACTGTAGAGCTTCCAATGAAACATACTGATTCATAGTGTGTGATTCGATTATCATTGCAACATCAGAATCAGTGTCATTTCTTCAGAAGAACATGCACTGTGCAATTGTTCCTACAATAAAGACAAGTCTACCTTCAATTGTACCACCATTGTAAAAGAAGTGTATGATTTTAAAGGCAATTATCCCATTTACATTACAGCATATTCACAATAAATGGTGCCTTGTGGAGTTGTGTTTACCAAAACACAATGTATCCTTGAGGCCTGATAAATAAGTTTAAGCCTTTCTTTTTAAACGTTTGCAAAGCCGATTAAAAAATAAATAAATACATAATACTATATCAGTTTTGCTTCAGACAGTATCATTTTCCTGGAAAGGAAAAAAACCTTAATGACACCTTGACCTTTACACTTTTGATTAAGTTAATGTGTTGCTCTTCAGTTATCACAGTTTTATCTGACCTTTCTGGCAAAATAGGAATATATTGTTTTGTCTCTAGCTTCGGTTAGCATCAATCTGTTCCACATTAACCATTGTCCCAGGAACAGAAACACAGAGGTTTGATAAGGTGAAGATATAAAGTCTACCCTTTTCTCTACATTGATCAAAGCTGGCTAGTGTTCCCCGTGTGTCAAACATGACTCTGATTACTGTTTAATATCACACTTTTTCTTAAACCCAATGAATCACGCTAGGTGTGAACTACGATGATTCATTGTAGTTAACGCTTCATTTATATACCGTCTGTGAACTATCAGTGTGACTTTACCCAGCAGAGGAGGTGTGTACTCATCTTTGTGTCTCATCATATTTTTATGTTTTCTTTTATGTTCATCTCCCTGTCATTATCTGCATTATCGCTCATTACCTTTTGTTCTGTCCATGGCACATATTGCACACTAAGCCATCCGAGTAGTGGTGGATCCCTCTATGGGCCCCACCAGACCAGGTTTCTTCCATTTATTTTGCCAAAAGGTCTGGTGCTGCCAGGTAGGCTAACCTTGGCTATGTAGGTTAGCTAATCCTTTTATGCCTACAGTATATACAGTGCCATGCAATTAGATGTATTTTGCTTTGTTTGGTTTTCTTTGTGGATTTTGTATACTGTACTGCAACTATACTGTTTGTTTGTGATTCATTAGAGCTAGATTCAGGTCAGCTTGTTCTTTTCCCTTTGCTATTCTTTAAAACTGCAAATGCATTTGTGATGTGGGAAACAGGATGTAAATACTTAACTTTCTGACAGTGAATGGCACCACCGGAGAGAGCATGTCTCTCAGTGTTGCAGAGAGGAAGATCCTGGCTGAGGAGTGGTGTCAGAAAGCCAAGGGCAAGTAAGTCATCACACAGCCTGTTTGTCTGGAGATTTGTCCATATGTTGAGTCTATAATGCAGCAGGAAAAAGTCAAGAGTTTGTGACATTTCTTAATTGTGCATGTCTCTACAGAATGGATCAGGTGATTGTGCACGTCGGCTGCATGAGTCTTAAAGATGCCCAAGAACTGGTGAGTGGCTGCCTTAAGTTGCAATGTAGACTCAAAGGCGTATCTCTTAAAGAAAGTGTGCTAGTTACAGTACAAACCAGGCTCACTGCATTGAAAATGGCTTATTTTCAGGAAATGTTTCATGAAGCAGGTTTAATAAGTCTATCCTGAATTACCATGGAAACGCATACCTCCAGACTAGCCTGGTAAGGCAAGTTTTCCATCAGAGCTTATATCCTTTTTAGCCTAAAGTATCTGTGCTGTGTTCAAGTCACACTATGTGACTTTAAGATGCACTGTAATAAAAATAAAGCCCATATATATGTTTGATCCACCTTCAGTAATGAGTATGAACTCATAGATGGTCTACAACCTGTTGCCAAAAGTTCTCAAAGTGTTAATATATTTTTTTTCATCACATTAATTGCACTGTTTTAGGAGAACCAGTCAGTTTCCATTTTTATGCTAAGCTAAGGTAACCGACTGCTGTGTAGCCACATAATTAACGGACAGATACAGTGGGTACGGAAAGTATTCAGACCCCTTTTAAATTTGTCACTCTTTGTTTCATTTGCTAAAATCAAAAAAGTTCATTTTATTTCTCATTACTCAGCACCCCATCTTGACAAAAAAAAACAAATGTAGAAATATTTGCAAATTTATAAAAAAAGAAAAACTGAAATATCACATGGTCATAAGTATTCAGACCCTTTGCTATGACACTCATATTTAACTCACATGCTGTCCATTTCTTCTGATCCTCCTTGAGATGGTTATACTCCTTCATTGGAGTCCTGCTGTGTTTAATTAAACTGCTTGGACTTGATTAGGAAAGGCACACACCTGTGTATATAAGACCTTACAGCTCACAGTGCATGTCAGAGCAAATGAGAATCATGAGGTCGAAGGAACTGCCCAAGGAGCTCAGAGACAGAATTGTGGCAAGGCATAGATCTGGCCAAGGTTACAAAAGAATTTCTGCAGAACTCAAGGTTCCTAAGAGCACAGTGGCCTCCATAATCCTTAAATGGAAGAAGTTTGGGACGACCAGATCTCTTCCTAGACCTGGCCGTCCAGCCAAACTAAGCAATCGTGGGAGAAGAGCCTTGGTGAGAGAGGTAAAGAAGAACCCAAAGATCACTGTGGCTGAGCTCCAGAGATGCAGTAGGGAGGTTGGAGAAAGTTCCACAAAGTCAACTATCACTGCAGCCCTCCACTAGCAGCAGGGGCAGGATGACTGGTTGCAATTGAAGGAAAGATGAATGTGGCCAAGTACAGAGATATCCTGGAAGAAAACCTCATCCAGAGTGCTCAGGACCTCAGACTGTGCTGAAGGTTCACCTTCCAACAAGACAATGACCCTAAGCACACAGCTAAAATAACAAAGGAGTGGCTTCGGAACAACTCTGTGACCATTCTTGACTGGCCCAGCCAGAGCCCTGACCTAAACCCAATTGAGCATCTCTGGAGAGACCTGCAAATGGCTGTCCACAGGTTGTTCACCATCCAACCTGATGGAACTGGAGAGGATCTGCAAGGAAGAATGGCAGAGGATCCCCAAATCCAGGTGTAAAAAAACTTGTTGCATCATTCCCAAGACTCATGGCTGTACTAGCTCAAAAGGGTGCTTCTACTCAATACTGAGCAAAGGGTCTGAATACTTATGACCATGTGATATTTTAGTTTTTCTTTTTTTTTTAATTTGCAAAAATTTCTACATTTCTGTTTTTTCTGTCAAGATGGGGTGCTGAGTGTACATTAATGAGAAATAAAATGAACTTTTTTGATTTTAGCAAATGGCTGCAATGAAACAGAGTGACAAATTTAAAGGGGTCTGAATACTTTCCGTACCCACTGTATAAGAGTGGTATCAATCTTCTCGTATAATTCTCTGCCAGAAAGCAAAAAAGCTATTCCTTTAAAACCGTTGTGAACTTAATTTGAAAAAAAAAAAAAAAAAAAAAAAAAAACCTACGGAATTGGTCAAGTACATGACTAGAAATGATTAATGTATTTTTTTTAGACAATGGGTACTTAACCATAGATCGAAACACTACAGTGATAGTATACTGTATAAACTACAAAGTTTAGTATATCCACTGTAGCAGTAGATTCACATTGTTTTGATCTATAATATCCATGTTTCCTCTAGACTCGCCATGCAGCACAGATCAGGGCTGATGCCGTAGCAGTCATTGCCCCCTCCTTCTTCAAGCCAAGCAATGCAGGTATGCAACGGTTTTATTTCCACATGTTCAAATGCAAATTCCTGCACACTGAAAATGTGTGCCGCTTAACAACCACTTTCACATTTATTCACATGTCAATACTGTACTTATTAAGCTCATTTGGAAAGTAAGCCCAAAATAAAATATTTTTTCATGATGTAAATTGTCCATATTTCTTTCCTCTCATCCTGCTTCAGATGTGTTGAAGTCATTCCTCCAGGAAGTGGCTTCAGTTGCCCCAACTCTGCCTTTTTATTATTATCATCTTCCAGCTATCACCGGTGTTAATGGTTAGTGCCATGATTTTGCAGTTGCATACAATTTTGAAATAGAGCGACTCTGCATCTTTAACTACAGTAAAATAATATTGAATGTCTTTACTGATGGCATACTGAATGTGACAGGGCCTTGTTTTTTCTTCAGTCCCGGCAAAAGATGTGTTGGACGGTATTGAGAAACTCATTCCCTCCTTCAGAGGTGTGAAGTTCAGTGGGAGTGACCTGATGGACTTTGGCCGCTGTGTCAGCTACTGTCAGCCTCACTGGTCAGTCCTCTACGGCATGGACGAGGTTAGCTCTTTCTCCCTTTCCATCTTTTTTTTGGGTCCATCTGTTTTGTGCTGTAGCTGCTTATATTGCAAGATGACATTTTGTGACTCTGACCTCCACCATAGAACCATTCTAAAACAATTTTTGTGTCATTTTGCCATAGCAACTGCTTGCAGCTCTGGCCATGGGAGGCCATGGAGCAGTTGGCAGGTCAGTGTGTGAGCCTGCATAATGCTTTGTCTCCTTTTGATTCTTAACAGTTATTTACAAGTAAATTGATCTTCATTTGTCTGCCCGCAGCACATATAACTATGCAGGATGTCATGTCAATAAGCTCATATCAGCATTTGAGAATGGCGACCTTGTCCAAGCCAGGACAATACAGGTACGGTCCATCTCCTTGTTGTTGCTCCCATCTTGTATTTGATATTATACATCAATTCTGGTTACTTACGTCTTTGTCTAATTTCCATGAGCAGTTCAAGATGCAAGAGCTTCTCAGTCATGCCATGAAACTTGGTGAGCAACACTTGTCTCATGATGTTTTTCAGTCATATTATATATGAGATGAATGAATGCTCATGTTCTATAGCAGTCATAATCTACCTTTTGAGACTCCCTTATTGTTATTGACAGGCTTTGATCTGGGAGTGAACAAGCAGCTGATGAATGAGGTGTCAGGCTTGTGTCTCGGGCCCCCCCGACTCCCTGTGATGCCGTGTCCTCCTGATCGCGCTCAGTCCATCACACGGAAATATCACAGCATTTTCCCTGAATGCTGATGTGTTCATACTGGGTTGTTGAAATCCCTCGATATCTCAACACAGCAGTTCTGACTGAAACATTTACACTTTGAATCAAACTGTACCATTAAATAGGATATTTCTTCTTTGTAGAAATCTATTATGTTAACAAATATCTTAATCTCAGTGTTTATCATTTCATAAAATGTGAAAATAACTAACTCTCATAATTAAGGGAATGTGGCACTTTTGTTTTTTGCTACACTTAGGGAACAAGGGGACTGTCGCAAATCACATATCTTACTATCCTGTACTGTGTAAGCTGAGTCTCATTGAAGGAGTTTGACCACTTTAAGCCTTGTTTTGTAAATCACGTGGTGGCATTACATTCATAGAAATTAAAAATGATCACAATGAACTACTTTAAAAAAGGGAATGAAAAGCGTCAAAGCTTTACTATGTTTTGTGGTTCAGGTTTGTAGAATGTTTTGCCTCTCTCCACAGTCTTAATTATCACCAGTGAAATGAAAGTTGAACAATTTTTGACCTTGAAAATCAGTTATGGAAAAGTGCTGACTCCATGAGAGGGACAATAACAGACAGAAGGGGCATTATTATGAACGCTATTTCATGAAAAAAAAAAATGAAGTGTGTGTGTGTGTGTGTGTGTGTGTGTGTGTGTGTGTGTGTGTGTGTGTGTGTGTGTGTGTGTGTGTGTGTGTGTGTGTGTGTGTGTGTGTGTGTGATTTCATGATAGTCTTTTTGGCCTGACGTTACTACAATTACCTGTACTTGTTTGTGTATTTGTATAAATGATAATTCAGTTGTAAATCTGTTGTGGATTTTCTTTTCCTGGCTAAATTTAGTTGGTGAAGAGTTTGGGGAACATTCAAGAAATCCTCTGAGAACAATGTTTGCCCTTCTCAGACTACTTGAGTTTGGGGATTGCCATCAAATTCTGCCTGTTGCTGACAAACCTCATCTGTTGATGGATTTCATCAACTAGTAATTATCTCTAAACCTTGATAACATTGTGGTTTACACCCAAAATTAGCCTCCAGTTATATACTACATTTAAATGCCATTTAATTCAAGATAAGTCCAAACCTGAATGTCACTGCTGTTGTTCCAAATGAACCTGTAATTGCGAGGTTTGGTAGAATAGTTTTAACCAATGTGCTTCTCTATTCACCACATAAATGGCAGTGAATTTACAGAAACAGTGTGTAAACAGATGGGAGAAAGAAAAGCCTCACACAAACCAGCCTCACCTTTGTGAGAAGCTATGCTGCCACCCACTAAGACAGACATAAGCAGCATTTATGGATTCTGCAGCTGTGTAACACCTCCAAATGACTTTGCTCAACCTGATAGTACACCACCCCAGACTGTCACACGGGTAATATCAGAGCATTCTGATGTAGGATTTTAAATGAAAGGCTTTGGAAATGTCCAAATAAAGCTATATTTGAACGTTTTTCAGGCTGCTCTAAAAACGAAACCTCCTGTTTAGCCAGACTCATTTCACTTCAGCGTGATAGTACACCACCCCCAGACTGTCACTCGGGTAATATCAGAACATTCTGATGTAGGATTTTAAATTTAAAGGCTTGAAAATGTCCAATTGAAGCTATATTTTAACTCTTTTTCAGGCTGCTAATTAAAGCTATGTTTTAACTCTTTTTCAGGCTGCTCTAAAAACAAAACCTCCTGTTTAGCAATACTAATTTCAATTCAGAGTGATAGTACACCACCCCAGACTGTCACACGGGTAATATCAGAGCATTTTGATGACTTGTTCAAGGCATGTTTCGTCATCAGTCGTTTCTCTAACAGTAAAGAACAAAACAAGCGCAGTGAGTAGTGCATGTTTGAGTAGTGCAGAAACTCTCTCCTCAGGCTGCATCTTGTTATGAACTTCAGTAGCTCTGTGTGTGTGTGTGTGTGTGTGTGCATTCTGTTTACTGTCATTTTGTCACTGCTATACATTACATTTAGCCTAGTAGATAGTATGTGCTATTGGAGGCGGTTACAATGAGCATTTTTAGACACACTGTGGAGTATTTTATCATCTCCTACATTAGGCCATGAGGTGGGACCAGGGGGAGAACTTGTTCTGCGTGCCAATAATTAATGTCCACAATCTGTCTGCATTTCGGTGCTGTGACCCATTTATTTTCCTGACGGCCTGCTCACTGTCGCGCAAGCAATACAGTCCATTTCATTTCATTTCTGGTTTAGTTCCATTAATTTTCCTTGTCAAACAAATCAAACAATGACACGCACTGACACGTTGAAAAGCTGTATGCTTTCCCCTTTTTCCACACACCTGTGTACCTGTGGATGATTACCTTTATGCCTTCCCAAAGGCAATGCTCCACCCAGTGCTCAAACATGAAACTGCAGATTAATTAGCATAACCAACATGGTAGCCTATATAAACAAAACAAAGTGGTGTAATGGCTGTTTTACTATTAGTACCAAGTTGATCTTCTGCATGTAAATCTTGTTTGTATTGAGACTTGTGCCTGAACCTCCCTGCTGCGCTCGTATGAACTGGCAGCTGCAGTGGTACAAGACTGGTGCCATGCTAACAGATGGAGCCTGGGGAGCAAACAGAGAGGAGAGATGATATAGGATAAAACTTTGATTTTGACTTTGACAACTTATCCCCATGAGGACACAGGGCTGTTGGAGCAGAAATAAATAAAATAATAGAACATTTAATGAACATTACAGAGCAAATGGTGATTAGAGGATGTCCGGGATGCTAAACTGATGTGTAACTGCAACTCTTGTGTTACATGGAAAGAAATATATGGTCTATAAAGTTTAAAGTATGTATAACAGTGTTTAGAGGATGAACAGAGTAGCAGCATGAGGAGCAACAGGCGAAGGTGCTGCAAAGCTGCGTCATCTCACCATTGAGGGTGTTTCTTGTAACTGAAAGTACTAAGCTAACTTAAAAAGAGCAGTGTGTTGTTGAACCAGACAAATTCACTCTCAATAAGCCACATCCACCTCCAGTAGAGGGTGGAATAGTGAGATGGCGCTTACCCTGTCAAACCTGTCATAAAGCACTTTTAATATTTTCATTCTATGGAGCCTTCTTGTTCCTCTCTATAAGCCTTTGTTCTGGTGTCCAATTTTCCATCTGTCATTCTCCTTAGCTCCCTTTAGACACACTTCCTCCATGTCTCCTTTCCTGAAAGTCTAGTTCTTCTTACAGAGGAGTAATTTAATACTTTAAGGATTTACAAACATAAAACAGGCTGGTTTTCATATTAAATAAACTGTGAAGGGGTACTGTACACACTTCTGGGGTTTTATCGCGTTCTTCTCAGTTTATGCCATGTCTCGCCTCCACAAAATGTCCGACCTGCAGCAGACATGCAGAGTGGCAGACGCCGGTGGTCACTTGGTGGGGGTCTGCCGTATCAGGGCTGCAGCCTATGACAGTGACTCCCTGTGGACCCGCCCCCTGACTCACTCACAAGTGATAAAACTGAGAGGTTGTGAAAGGTCTGGTGACGTCTTATTTTCTTTCTTTCTTTATTTCTTTCTTTCTTTCTTTATCCCTCACCTGTCTGCCCTTAGCTTGGAGGAGGAGACTCTCACTGTGGTTACAAAGTATCAGCCTCTGTTGATGCTGTCTCACAGCTTGGTTATGAGTGCCGACACCATATTAGTTGTATGATGGTTTAAAAACGTGTGCATGTGCATCTGTTTGGAGAAGGATTGCCACGCTATGACTCCACTTCTCATGTAAAGGTTAGATTCTTGCTGGCCTTCGTACCTGGAGTTCAAATGATTTGCTGCACGGTTCTGTGTGTCTCCTTGCTCCATCTGACATTTCAAAATAATTTGCTTCAAATATACTTTTATCCTCTCTGCTTTAAATCCTGAGCAATGCTTAGAACTTGCCTTTTTAAGATATGACATAATGCAGCTGTTTGAATAAAATAGATTAAATACCATAAAGAAAGAGGGGAAGTCAATTTCTTTGTGTTGTACAGAATGTTTGTCTCACTGAGGCTTACCCTAACAGTGACCAATGCTGCCCTCAGCTGTATATATTTTGCACTTACAAGATAAACATGTAACAATAATCTTTGGTTGCTCCATGGTGTAAAGGACAATAAAGGATTAGTGGAGTAAGAGGGATATCATTCTGTGCAATAAGAAGAATGGAAATGGAAAGGTGGGGTAATGATTCAAGTCAAGCAGAGTGTCCTGTTTTGTGGTCATAGCATAATTTCCTGGGCTGACTGCATTCAACATCTAATTTTATTATTATATTGACACCAGTAAAAAGACTATAGTGTTCATATCAAGACTTCTTTACTGTCTTCTAAAAAAAATAGCTATGTTTTTTGTTTACACTTTATTGAAGTGACGGGGGACTTTTTCTGTAAAGTATTTACATAGAAATCATATTTTCAGAAATAATAAACACAATAATCATCTGTATAGGCTACACTCATTGAAATGCATTCAGCACTGCATAACAGATTATCAAATTTGTCAACCTAGACTAATTGTATTTTTTAAGATTCTTATCAAATAAACATTTTGTCAATTATTTTAGGATAAGAACATTTTTGAACTCTTTATATTAGTCATAAAGTATGCTACTTTTTTAAACTCATAAAAGTCTAATTAATAATTATAATAATAATAATAATAATAATAATAATAATAATAATAATAATAATAATTAGAATAGAATATAATGCCTTTTATTGTCATTATACACATGTACAACGAGATTGAAGCAAGTCTTTTTCCAGTGTCAACATGTACGTAAGAGAAATGTAACATGTAATAAAATAAGTAGTGCAAAAGAAAATGGGGGGGGGGTAAGGTGCACAGTTCTGAGACGCTATATACATATAGAAAGTATATTAGTTATTTATTTATTTGAAGACGACACGTGTCTTATACACAGTAATTCCACATGATGTATGACGACGATGATAATAATACACTAGGAAATTAAATAAAGTAAGAAAAGTCACTATGAACACAAACATTCAGTCTTTGTAGAAAACGTTATAAGTAAAAGTGATACGGAACTGTATTTGTGGTCACAAATTGCTTCCGCATAACGAGAGGACGGAAATATTTAGCTGTGACACACACAGCTCTTGCGTTTCCGGCCAGCTCAGCGCGTCAGCCCTGTGGTGTTGTCAGTTTACAGCCTCTGTCAAACCCAGTCCCAGTTTACCTGGAACATTTTTAGTGGGCAGCGGAACACCCGGACATCGCGGAGAGATGGTGCTGCTGACGATGATCGCTCGGCTGGCTGACGGACTGCCGTTAGCCGCTTCAATGCAGGAGGACGAGCAGGTTAAAATTTCCGCTTCTTTTTTTGCCAGCAGCTGTCGGTTTGCTGTTATCACTGCACAGGCTTCTGCTGTAGACGCCTGTAGAAGTTGTACTAATGCTATAGTGACACGTTAGCTAACATTTACTGGCTAACGTTACTGTAGGCCTGTCTGTCTGTACACAGAGCCAGCATTTTATTTACCTAAAGCAACTGAGTCATTCCTCAGAGTGCTTACAGAACAGTGTTTCAACCCTGACCTTATTCATATGCTGCATAATCATTTGAGCATTGCATAACTTCACCTGTAAGTTTCATGAGGCTAAACACAGTCCAATTTAGGTCTTTAAAAATCAGTTTTCCACAGTCAGAGATGTCTATATGTTGTACCAAACACAGAGGGCTGCAGTCAAAACATGCTCATTATCGGGTTTGATTGTAAATTAGGTCAGTAATACTTGATTAAAGGCATAGTTTGACTTTCTGTAGAACATATCCTGATAAATATATTTATGTTATCATATAAATATATTTATCTTATTATATAGATATCTGTACTGTATGAATGTTGGCCGATAGATAAAAAGATATGTTTGACATGAAAAATGTGCAGAAAAAAAAAATACAAAATTTGTCCACCAGAGAGTACCAACATGCTTATTTATTAACTGTAAAATGGTCTTGCTTACAATTTATCAATGACTAAATTTGGCAGAGTGGTTCAGGTGCAACGTCCCTGTTTTACCGCAGTACACCTGTCAATTGAAATGGCCGGTTAGCTCAGTTGGTAGAGCAGGCACACATATACTGAGGTTTATTCCTCGACGCAGAAGGTCGAGGGTTCGAGTCTGACCTGTGATAGTTTCCTGCATGTCTCCCCCCCTTTCGTGTCTGAGCTGTCCTATCATTAAAGGCGTAAATGTCCATAAAAATAATCTTCAAAAAAACTCAACTAGAGTGAGAAGACACAAACAAACTTAACATATGAAAATGTTAAATGTATGGCATTGTAACATGTTAAGTTGCTTTATTATGCTTGAGCATGACTTACCAGGAGTCTAACATCTTTCCCTCACTCTCTCGTTTGCTTTCATAAAGGGAAGTGAAAAGGTTTGTTGTGTCTCTGCTCGCTGCTTCTACATCGTGCGTGTATCTGTGATGCTACAGTGTTGCTGTAAAGGATCTCTCATTTGCTAGAGTCAACATCACCCAGGAAATGAATACCACCCAAATGCTGACCATAAAAAAATTCACCACAAACCGCTGGAGTGGCTATTTTTTCTTTAAAAAAAAACAAACCACATTGCCTTTTGTCTCAGTTGTAGCATCACACTGCTGAGTCTGTCTGTAGTCTTTTGTGCCAACTATTTATTTCCAGCACACTGTACAGGGCAAGAAATTAACACCATCAAAGAAATTAGTGTAAAATCTGGACTGTAGGTGGTTGCTATTTTTGTCTGTCTCGACAAACACTTAAACAAATCAACTAATATTTTTGCCATTTTGTCTTTTTCTGGTGCTAAAATTGTGACATTTGCTTGTGAGCTCTACATGCAAATGTCAATTTCTTGCCCTGATGAAACACACGTATTTGCTGTTTGAGATGTGAGTCGCGTTGTAACTGGTGTTGTTATTTGGTCTGTTCAGCTGGGTCGGGACCTTCAGCAGTATCAGAGTCAAGCTAAGCAGCTCTTCAGGAAACTCAATGATCAGAGTCCCACACGCTGCACTTTAGAAGCTGGCTCCATGTCATTTCAGTGAGTATGAAGAAGAACACGAGTCCAGTTAAAAACATTGTGATGACATCATTATATTTCTAGAATTCAGAATTTTCAAACATTAAATGCACAGTGGCGCAGAACACTAAAACAAATCTACAATACAATTATTTCTGTAATGGTGTCTTTTCCCATTTTTATGTTCTCCTTGCAGCTACGTTATAGAGAAAGGAGTGTGCTACCTTGTGCTGTGTGAAGCCAGCTTTGCTAAGAAGCTGGCCTTTGCTTACCTTGAAGACCTGCAGGCAGAGTTTCATGAGCAACATGGAAAGAAGGTCCCCACAGTTTCGCGGCCCTACTCCTTCATTGAATTTGGTAAGAAGAAAAGAGAGCCAGGAGCAACTGAATAACTGCTCTCTGGGCTGATAAGTTTAAGCTTGTTGTGTGTTTCAAATGCATTAGTGACCACTATTATGTTGTATAATATGTATAGATGCGATGTAAAAAAGTCGGGTATCTACAAATCTGACCTTTTCTCTATAACACATGGAAGTGAGAAATTATGTTGCACTGCTTTTGGTAGTTTCACAACAGAGCCTCCAGGCCCATTTTGCTCTTGATTGCGCCATGGCATTTTATTACTTTCGACCCACTTTTGTTGCACCGCTGGTCAGTTCTGCCTTAAATAACAATGTCACTCGTATCCCATAGAAAATCAATAAGAGCAAACTCAATGTCGCTTATCAAATCTTATCAGAGAGGGGAATTTGTCCAACACCCAGATGACAGGCAGACTACCAGGACTGTGGAGCTGATAGTCATCTGCATAACTTATTTAGAGTGTGGCGGGTTTGGTAAAAGTCCACTCCCCTCACTCCTGGATATTTACCAAACCCGCCTCACCCGCAAAGCAACCAGAATTGTGCGTAACCTCAGCCACCCCTCACACTGCTTCTTCAGCCTCTTGCCATCTGGGAGACGGTACCGGAGCATCTGAGCCTGTTCCACCAGACTGGCAAACAGCTAAATTCCCCAGGCAGTCAGCTCTGTATGTCTGGCACATATTGCAGAATTGACCATAAAGTTGACTTGACTTATTTGACAGTTAAACATTTTGAGAAACCCCTCCACACGATGCCATTAACTGCTTTTATTATTTGTGCTGCTGCCTCACCAGACACTTACATCCAAAAAACCAAGAAGTCATACATTGACAGCCGAGCGAGAAGGAATCTGGGCAGCATCAACACAGAGCTCCAGGACGTACAGAGGATCATGGTGGCTAACATAGAGGAGGTGCTGCAGAGAGGAGAGGCTCTCTCGGGTAAGTCGATGTTAGCTCAGGTCTCTTCGGGGTCAAACCGACGCAGTGTGTCCCTCTCTCACTGATTGAGAAAAGTGAGGAGGGCGATCCTTATTTGATATTGTCCTTATCTGTGTCTCTCTTCTCCTTTTTCCCAATCTCCTCTCTTCTTTTTGTTTTCAACTCCGGTTCCCTTTCCTCCTGTTTCGCATCCCCGCAGCGTTGGACTCCAAGGCCAGCAACTTGTCCAGCCTGTCGAAGAAGTACAGGAGCGACGCCAAGTATCTGAATACCCGCTCCACTTATGCCAAGCTGGCAGCCGGTGGTGTCTTTTTCATCATGCTCATTGTCTATGTGCGCTTCTGGTGGCTCTGAGAGAGAAAAGAGAGGTGGAAAATGAGCTGCAGAGTCTGCAGACACTTAAGAAAAGCTGTCACCTTTGACTAAAAACAGGATCCCTGCTCTTAATAAGACTTTGCAGACATACCACCACCCATTTTGTTCTCACCTGTACATGGATGTGTGATCTGAATATAAATGATGTCATAATGCATAGTTTTATTATTAACAATCGTACAGTAATGCGCTAGTATTTAGGTTGAGAGGAAGTGAGTGAATGTGTGCGTGCGTGGGTTGATTGCGCAGTTTATTTACAGGTGATTAGTTTTGGAGGGAAAATGAAGAGAAACAGAAATTTCCTGTTTTGTGAGTTTCCAAAGCTGTACTGTACTGTAACAGGACTGATTTAATAGTGTTTACTGTCTAATAATACAGAAAAAAGCAAAAAAAAAAGAAACACAACTTTATTTATCCTAAGCACTTCATATGGGTAACTGCGTTCTTTAACATTATAATCGTAGTAGCGATGGCTTGACGGGCCTTGACTACCCACAGTTACAAAAAATTGGAAAACATGGCATTCATTCTTTTAGTTCTTTTAGTTGGCTCAGCAACAAAATAGGAAAAGTAATTTAAGTTTTCCTCATTATGGGATATCCAACATTTATTAGGGGGTCAGAAAAGGGGGAGGGTGATGTATTTTCTTTTTAAAACTTTGTTTGGGCGAGCAGGGGTGGAGTCATTTAATTTTACTTACCCCAAACTGATATTTCACTCTTCCCGAGCGAGATGATTTATAATGTTCTTTTTCTTTTTTTAAAGTATGCAATGGTCTCAAAACAGTGGTTTAGTGTGCACAGTGGGTCATAAAGGTGCCCTTAACAATCTTGTCACAGCTTTATTTCATATTTTCCCATCACAGTCAACTAGCTAATAGAAATATTTGGTAACACTTGAAGGTATCTACATAAGAGTGACATGACACTGTCATGACACATGAACGCTAACCCTAACCCTAACTTGTCATGCCAAAAACCGAATGACAGTCTGACAGAAGCATTATGTCATAAACGTTTATGACTTGTTTATGATGTTTATGACACGTTCATGACAGTGTCATGTCACTCTTATGTAGATACCTTCACGTATAGTATAACCAAAATATATCAATTATGAGAAACACAGAATATGGATATTCATGTTTACCGATAATACTTGTTATGTCATAATTCAAGTGCAGCCTATTAGTATCTCTTTATTTTAAAATAGAGAGTGGCTGGAATATTCATACTCCCTTTATTGCACCGTGGCTTTGTGGACCTGCACCTTTCTGTTCGCAGGCATATAAAGATGCCTGATGCCTTTTTATTTTGTGTAAAGTTTCAACATGTAGACTCAATTTAAAAGTGGATTAAGGCTGAGAGACACAGGTGCTCGCGGCTGAAAAGGACACCTCTTTTTCTGTTCTGTCCGCTATCTATGAATAAAATCATTTGCACAAAGCACGCTTCCTCTCTGTCAGAGGACCTTGAGTTGACCTGATGATTATCAACTGTTCTTCAACTGGGAATGCAAATAGAGATGCTTGCATTATACAGTTCTCTCTGTTGGTTAAGCCATCTATGCTGAATATTGCCTAATATATTATTGGCATGATTAAGAATCTCACCGCTGCGGCCTGGGTTCGATTCCCAGGTCTCCTTCTAAAATTTCCCTCGGGAGGAATAAAGTATCTATCTATCTATCTATCTATCTATCTATCTATCTATCTATCTATTGCAGGACTGCAAATTGCCACCAGTTTTTATTCTAATCCTGTTCCCACACTATTGAAATGCAAAAGTAAGTTATTTGAGTGGGCTTATCTAAGACAGAAACTTGATAGTTCAGCTCAGCATTTAGAATTTTTTTATACCTTGTTATTTAATCAGCGTGAGATTTAACCTTTAAGAGGTTTTCCTATGACCGTCTGAGTAATATACTGTAACAGTATGCAAAACACTTCCAGGAAAACTACTCCCTTTATATAAAATGGGGGAAATGTAAATTAAAAACGGAAACTCCGTGACTAAGAGGGCACTTCCAGGTAGCCAAAGGCTGTTGGTTTCACTTCCACAGCTATTGTTTAAAATACAAATTTTCCAGAAATACAGTACTTTGACTTTACCCATTGTGCTACTTCATGGTGTTTGCCACCAGGGACACAGTCTGGTGATACCACTGTTGGCCAGCAGGTGGAGTGCTTTGCTCACTGTTGCAAAAAAAAGAATTAGGCTCAAAATCTCCCTGACCTGCAATTTCTGCTGCTGACAGTGGCCTTCTGCTAGCTGAGCTCCAAATCATACCTTAGGTTACAGTAAGGTAAGAGTTAAAGAAAAACCCAGACTGTTGCAGATGCACTTTACATAACATATATAGAACATAACAGTAAATGCAACAACTACTAACATTGTAAGCTTCCAGAGCTGCAAAGCTGACTCCTCAACTTAGAGGTAGAACAGGAAATGTCAGAAAAAGAAATGAGAAGCAGCAGAGGGTAGCGTGCCAAAACCAACCACAGGGCACAGGCTAACCTTTTCACCTCTCAACGGTGTGTGCATTTGTTAGTTTGGCCTCAGTTGTGATAAAAAGTTATCTTTCTTGTAATCTTGTTAGCCCAGAACAGCTTTCATTACTTGAAAGATGCTTTTTTGCAGACCTTCCTTTTTATTAACTGTCGTTGTCGTAGATTACTACTGGTTTGCAATTATGTCTCTGCATGCTGTCGTGTGTGACACTGCTCATATTTACAGCCTTATGTACCCTGTCTGTCTTCTGTCAGTTTCAGTTAAACACAATATTTGTCACCATTTTCTCAGCCATTCTCTCCATGTTTAAACCGGTCAGCCTTTAAACGTGACTTTCCAGACACAGAAAAGTCTTCAATTTTTCTGTTGCTTACATATATTTGTAAATAATGTTCATTTAACTGAATGGTTTCTTGTTATTGGTAATCTCACAGATTGTCTAACTTGATAACAGTGTCTTTTCTTCCTGCCTTCCTGTCATTCAAAAGGCATAAAAGTTCCTTCAAATATCAGGGTTCGTATTTTTGTTAAGTCAAAAACAAGGAAGAGAAAGAAACTAGAGTACCACATAGTTAAGGAGTAAATGTTGATGTCGCATTGATTAAAGAGAGGACAACATACCTCTCTCTCACTCCAGCACTTTCTCTCCTTCCTCTGCATGTTACCATAGCAGCAGCAGCGAGTGTGTGACAGTCATGTGAAAACGAAGCTGATTGGATTAAAATACTTTGTGTGATCAAGGGTCAGGAATACACCGCATGTACTAAACACACTCGTAGCCACACACACACACACACACACACACACACACACACACACACACACACACACACACACACACACACACACACACACACACACACACACACACACACACACACACACACACACACACACACACACACACACACACACACACACACACACACACACACACACACACACACACACACACACACACACAAACCAAGACAGGTAGAAAGGTTGCTGTGCCTTCAGTTTTAAAGAACAATACAGTACATGTGCTGTGCTGCTTGCCAACTCATACTACTGTATCTTAATTACATTTCCTGTCAGACAGACACAACCATAAGACTGTCCACCCACACACTCGACTTCTCCTAACCTTAAAGAAAAAGGACATTAAAAAACCTTCAGCAACTTCCTTTAAAAGTCACTGGAACAGTCTAGCATGCAAATTCAGACAAGCAAGAGAGAGTTTCAGTCATGTTTCCGGCAAAGTGACTTCCTCACGTGAGCTTTTAACTTTTTCTGTAACAGCAAAGACACCATGCTCAGTTGATAAATTCATTGATTGTTCCACAGTGTTGGCCATGTTCACTGAACTTCTGACGTCATTAATAACAGGCCACAGTGTCCCTCTCCACTCTGACAACTACATCTACTCCCCCGAGGGTGAGTAGACCTCCATCTCTGACAGGATGTGACAAAAAAAACACCATCAGACAATTTAATTAGCATGCTAAAAATCACTAGGTTAAATACTGAGCTAGTTTGGATCAGTAAGGCACTGACACAACACTGGGTTCATTTTCTCTAGTTTTAACCTATTCTATACAGCCTGGTTTTAACCATTGTTCAGCACAACAAGCACGCAAGCAAGTTTTACCTTGGTCTATATCAATGACGGTTCATTTACGGGGTAGTTCCGGTGCTGCCGGAAGTTCCGCCAGATGTCCCCCACTTTCCGATTTCTTAGAGCTAACTTTAAACTCCGGTCGGATTGAGCAACATTAACCGGAACCTCTGAGCAGCGTTACATGCTGAAAATGGCAAGTTTTGAGGAAAATTTGGTTTGTGCAACAAGTGAGGCCTGCTTGGTTTGTTCGGGGAATGATTGTAAAGATTTACAAAGGATATGTTTACGGCACTTACTCTCTAACTGGGACGTTTTGGGCCCAAAAAATTACGTTTAATCTTCCAGCTAATTTAAATAGCTCACGTTACTGTATTGTGTGAACAGTTAACTGCGTTAACAGTCCCTTCTCGAGACTTTGCAGAGTCACCGTCGCTGCGTCCGAAGCTTAGCCCCGCCCAAGACGATTGTGATTGATTTAAAGAAATGCAAACAACGCCTGACCGTTTTTTCTCCTATCCAGGAAAGTTGTATGGAAGGGCCAGACCTTCCTCCACAGTGCTGTGGAGATGTCTGGCAATGCAAGACTAGTTTTACCTTAAAGGGGCGCTATGCAGTTTTGGCAATTTCTTCGCTGTTTTCTCGCTTTTTGTTCGCAGGTTTCTCTATAGAGCTCCCCCTACAGCTTCAGAATAGATATTTGGCAGCTCCTATGTCTACTTGTGTCTGACTCCTCGCTCGGTCAGTCTGCCGTTTCCTCTTTTTCTGTTCCTTCGACAACGTTTTCCTAGCTTTCTGCTTCTTTTTTGCCAGCTCAGCCATGACGATAGTGTGGAAAAACTCCATTGCTACCTTGTTCATATAGCTAGCCGGTTCCTGTATGTGTGCAGTGCCGTGAAGCAATTCGTTACATCACGAGACCTGATATCACGCGATACTTACAGGCGCTAGGGGGGAGCGAGACGACCACAATCCAACCCGAAAAAAGTCATATAACCTTTCCAGTGACTCTGAAACTGTTCAGTTAATGTAAATTAAGATAAAAAAAAACTGCGTAGTTCCCCTTTAAAACTGGCACAAATTATTTGTTAGTTACACAAAACTGCAAAGGATACACATATTATTAACAATCAACAACAAATAGGCCTAGTGACATGAAAGTTTAAAAGACCTACTACTGTAAAGATCCTATATTCTCTTGTTTTTGGTGCTTCCTTTACCTCACTTCCTTTTCTCTCCTTATGCTTCCACCTGTCACCCCTAATTACCTGATTGAGTTCACCTGGTGACTCCTTACTAAAGACTGCACTCAGTCACTGCTCACCTTTAAATGGGGTGGCAGCTGATTCACCAGCCCATGTGTGTTTTGTTTGTGCTCCTTACCATTTGCACCACTATTTTGAGAGGAAATAAAACCTCTGTTAAGTGGACTGACGTTTTCTTGGCTCTTGCATTCTAACCAAAGCCTCACAATGATAGCACTCAAATTCAGAAAGTGAACCCTCCTCCTTGACAGCCACAGTAGATTATAAAGGTTCCCAACCTTCGTTTATTTAGATAACCGAAGAGTCTACAGCCATGCTAGCAGATCTGTGAGGCTGTACCTAAACACAGCCGAGCTTTGAGCTAAATGCTAACATCGACATGCTATTTCACAGTAAGCTGCGGACCACAAGGGTTGTGTCCATCTAGTCATCTGTAATGGCCGTGATAAAATAAAGAAACGTGTTCCATCCCATATACAAACCAGCTTCCCACCTCATCCCAGCTGCTTCCCTGTCTCTTCCCCTTCATCCTCTTCCCTCAACCTCCCGCCTGATCCAATCAGAGCAAAGGGAAGCTGTGGAGACAGCAGCTGTATGGCAGAGGAGAGGGTCATAAAACGCAGAAGGCCGAAAGAGGAAGTCAAGGGAGCTGGTGAGTTATTGCCCCCCAAACGTACACACCGGGCCCTGGGAACCGGGAACTTCTCACAGGGGGGGTCAGTGTGGAGTGTTTTCCACAGGCCTGGACCTGCTCTGCACTCTGTGTGTTCTTTATCACTTCATCACAAACCAACGATGAGCCCTCACACCTTGCCTTCATAATACTGCACAAGTCTATTTAAAAAAAGAGAAGACTTTTAACTCTGTAATAAACTGAAGTAATAAATTATCCTTTTTTCCCAGCACTACATATATACCCACACCTCACATTGAGCACTAGGATTTCCCTTTAGGTGTGTATGAATATGCCATAAACATAAACAGGATATAAGGTGGGAAGAGAGAAATGTGAGAGAAAGTGAAAAAGAGGAGGATTAAAAGACATGTCACACTTTGTAGAGAGTCATGACTTAATGCCTGGAAAACACACCTCTGCAATATTGAATTGCCCCAGATTAACATTTTAATGTAAAGGCTGAATAATTTTTATTATGATAAAATATATAATTCTCTCATTTCCCATTTATTCCTTCAAACAGATAACATTGTTGGTTTATTAATAGTGTCCTATCGGACACACAAGCAAACACACACACTCTCTCACACACGCATGCACACACACACACACACACACACACACAAACACACACACACACACACACACACACACACACACACAAACACACACACACACACACACACACACACAAACACACACACACACACACACACACACACAATGCAGGGTTGTGCCTGTGAGAAAGTGAGGACTCAAGTGTGAATTCCAGCCATACCTGTCTTTTAGCAGCTTGTGAATTTATGACACAATTAACCCTGGAAGATATGTCGAGCACGCTCGCTTTACACTCTCTATAACTTTCAGCGTGTGAGTTAAACACAAACATGCAGAGAAACATGGTCTGCACACATATGTTATGAATTGAGAATGGAGAAAATGGCAAAAGAAAAAGAAGTACTGGAAAGGATCAACCAGGTAGAGATGTTGGCCAAGTCTTTAATCCTGCGTCACGCTTCAGATTTATGCATAACACATAGTTCATGGTTTTTTACCCCTTGCATGTCCATGTTTCATATGATTTGAATCTGCTTTCCAGTTCATGTTCAGGCAAAATAAAACCAAACCAATCACTTCAACCCACATACTGCGTTTTATTCCTGTTTTATTTTTTACTATCATTTCTACTCTGTATTCTGTCCCTGCTATTCCCATCCAGTCTGTGTGGTAAACATCATGGACTGTGGCAGATTAGTTTGACCTACTGCACCCCTTGGGCCTCAGGGACCAGGGGTCCAAATGTGCGTGTCAGTATTTTTTGTGTTTACGTTTTGTGTGCATACATCTGTGCTTAGATGTGCATCCCTTAATGTATGATGACCTTGGGCGGGAGTTGGCAAGACTGAATTTGCCCTCACTGAGACCTTTCTCAAAACCAAATATCACCAGCAGTGGATTACATGCAGAGGCCATGGTGTCAACCTCAGGTCCTCTATAACTCCTTTTACTAAATCAGTCTCACCAACTTCCCCCATCTAAACACCAACCCTTGATGCAGTTAATAACAACTACAAGTGTCCATTTCAAGTAGTTTTTTCTCATAAGGTCATGTTATAAAGCTATTGTTTTATAATTAACTTTGGTGAAGGCTGTTTTGTGCCTCGTCACTTTTGTTGCAACAGAGTTCAGGGTTTAGGTTACACAAGAGTCATATGGTAATTTTGGCTTAATCTGGCCATAATTTATATAAATAGTTGTGCCTTCCTCACTGAATTGGGCTACAGGAGGCACCAAACTGTCAACATGACATCATGACTTTGCGTAAACATACACGCCACTTTACTAAAGCCAAGTGGCGTGTTATCTGTGCGCATTTTGAGCTATCCGCGTGTATGTCTACGCTGTATACGGCGCACGGCAGTCTGCAACGTCACAGCGCAAACATACACACCACTTTCTAAAACCACGTGGCGTGTTATCGCGAGGCTACGGTTAGGTTTAGGAAATGTCACACGCGGCTTGGGTTTAGGAAAAGAAGAACGGGGTTGGGTTTAGGAAAAGAACAAACGTGGAAAGGAAACGTCACATGCGGGATGTGATCCCTCCTCTCCTGGGTGGACGTCCTGTGTTTTACCCATCTTCCACCCCGACCAACCTCCCAGAGCAGATTTTCGCCCTTTCATACTACTCGCTACGGTGTCAATTCACACGCAATCGCAAGGTAATGCAAGTCAACGGAGGCCAAACGGCGTTGATAAACACGCTAAAAAGCGAGTATGCATCTTGATAACACACCAATAATGGCATACGAATTGACGTGTCATACATACTCCACTTCATGAGATCAGTCTGAAACTGTAGAGAACACTCAAAATGTCTTGTGGAATTGTTGTTTTCATGAGTCAAGAGAAGTGCTGAACCATTCAGTTGCTGTTAGTTTGCATGCTTAGATATTTCAAAATGTACACCCTTATCTTATTTTTAGCTCCATATTTGCTTCCTGCAGCAGACAGTAAAACTATATTCATCCCTGAAGCACAGTTTGAGAGGTTTCATGAATGTTCATGCTCAAATGAGAATATTGCATGCATGAGTGCCTGTGCATTGTGTGTGTGTGTGCATGTGTATTTTTGTGTTTTCAAAACCCTATCAACGTATTTAAAATCAGTTTCCTAGTCATTGCCACAGTATTAAACTATCATGTTGCCCTGTGTTTCTAACTTGTCCTCTGCACACATCTAAGTCCAATTAGTCCTTAAACATCTGAATACTGTGGCTCAAGGATAATTGAGAGCACCAGTGATAACACGAGTGTACAAGGCTAATATGCCAATTATGCATGAGATTGTCCTAAAGTTGTTTGTGACTGACGGAGTTGGGAAGCATTGTTATGTATGTATGCGTGTGTGTGGAGTATAAACCTTGCAGAACCCAGATGACACTGTCGGGGCTGTTATTTTCCCACAGTGCAATATAAATAGCCTGCTAGTGTGGGGTGATGGTGGGCAGGCAGGGGCGCTCAAGGGAGGATCCCATCCACACACAACCACACATTCCCATCCACCTGGCCCTGCCAGAGCCCTAGGTCACTTACAGGATGGGTTTTCACACACACACACACACACACACACACACACACACACACACACACACACACACACACACACACACACACACACACACACACACACATACATACACACACACACACACACACACACACCCCTCCTCCTCACACCTTTCCTCTATCACCTGTTTCCTCACCACTCTACCAACTCCCCTTTTCTCCTCATCAGGGACCCCTTGGCTGAGATCTCTGCCCCCATCACGCTTGGTCACATCGCGCCCGCGCGCTCGCTGACTCTCCACCTTTGACCACTGTGGAACGCCATGACACACACATTCACTCGCACACACTATCTTGGTTTCTCACACCAACGTACTTATAAAAGCCCTGGTTTCCTCAAGGAAGTTGACAACTTCCAAATGCTACTTTAGTCTCACATACACTTTTATATCCAAAGCAAAGGGATATCGAACAGCTAATGATATCTGCTGGTGATGGCGTTACAATTTGTGTGATAGGGGTTTACAAAGTGATTCATTAGCTTGACAATGAATCAAATAATTGCACAAACTCAGCTCAATCGTAATAGACTTTATGGTAAATAAGTTTTGAGAGATTACACGCAATGATTACACTATAAAAGTACACCTTTTATGTATGGCTAATCTGCAGCACAACTTTTATCTCAATATTTTACAATAAAATTGAGGCCAGTAGAAAGAACTTGCACACATATGTTTACTTCCCACCAAGTAAATGATTACACTGATTTAGTGTGGGTTTGTGTGCTTTTTTAAATTATGTGCGCATTATCTCTTCCGATGTTGACATTTGACTCAAATACCTGCAAGTTCACACAGGAAAATAATTTACTGTGATTAAATACATGGAAACCCTTGAATCAGCTCTGTAAATTATAACACCACGTGGGTTCTCATGTTGATAACCTGGCTCTTGTGGCCAAACTTCCCCTGTTGATGATTTTGTCATGGAGAAAATGCTCTGATATGCTCTTAGATATGCTCCTACTACTTGTTATCATGGTCACGGTCACAGAGCAGAACATCGCCTTCCACCTCCGCTGATTTCAAAACTTCACACCCAAAGCTCGAGGTTCATGAATGCTCATCTCAGCAAAGCCAGCACAACATGCCTGCTGGTCAACACTTGTGTTAACTAAACCTGATCTCAGTGGAGCATACATAGCTGCTTTAAAGGTTAACAGTTTGAAAAATGCTATGGTGCAAAAAGCAGTGATTATAAGTATGAAGTGTCTCTGAAGAGCATTGAAGCATCCAGAACCAAGAACAAAGCCTGCCTCAGTTTATACGACTGTTTATGCTAGCAAATCTGTTGCCACAGCTGGGAAAAGTAAATCAGTCCCTGCCACTACTAATTATAGAAAGGCATCATATATACACTTCATCCTGACTCTCCTGCCTGCCATCTTAGAACGTAAAGGCCGGGGTGACTTCTTCTTGGATTACAGGCACTGATTCTGTTTCCCATGGCTATCACGTTGGGGGAAGATGGTGTGTTTATGGTTAAGGGGAGCGCATAAGAACATGCACACACCCTCATACTTTCTAGTGTAATCAGTCATTACTATATGCCCCTCTGAACACCATGTTCTGCAGTATAAATCTACCGGCTGACAGCTGGAGTCACCCTGACTGATGAGCTCCAAATCAGTGTGAAGAGCCCCAACGTTGATGAAAGCAGCTCTCTCGACAGCATGGCAGAGGCTGATGGCTCTGATCCAGGCCAAGTTTTATTACTTCTCTCTGTGGTATACCTGAAATACAAAGAACTTATACGCATGCCGTGGATGCAAAATGTACTGTATCAAAGCTAATGTTCTGATGACATTGATTTCCTTTGATTCCTGACAGTACTGCATTTACTGCTAATGAAACAGACTTTTTTTATGTGGTTTGTAAATGTGTTCAGTACAAACAAAGCTGTAATTATGCAATCTACTTGTATTATCTGATAAACTCGAGGGGTTGTTGATGTATTTAATACAAAGGTGGTTCAAAAGGATTTAAAGCATCGGTGAGACTGAGCTTCCCCAACACTTTGCTTATTTGTCCTTTTTTTGAAATTGTGTCAGACTTCTGTGGTAGAAGCCTTTCATCAGCGCAATGGCAAGGAGGAACTAATCAGCGTGTTCTGCTCACGAGGCAGATCCACACCCTTTCTCACCCCATCTTCCCCACCAAACTACAGAGGCGCACATCTGGAGTGACATCATTAGGAAAACAGTGCTGCAGACAAAAGTGATCCTCTGATGTGATTTATATCAAGTTACTATTGGCTCACCGTGAAATTAGAGAATTATAGAAGTGTAGTAGAAGAATTCTGAATTTAAATTTACAACCTTGTGACAAAACAAAAATGCAACTCAGAAAGCGTTGCATCTGTGGCAGTGGATTGATTGTTGAAAGATAAGAAGAATAAGCAAACACCAGTTGTGGTTGATCAACAAAAACAGCATCTGACCAAATGCCTGAACAGTGTTTGTACTGGTGCCAGCACCTGACACCCAACCACGCATTGGAAAGCAAGAGCTTGACATTGGCCACAGCAACAAAGCGTTGTCAGTACGGACTCCCGAGGAGATCAATTTGCTCCCCCCAGTTCCAGGCCTTTCAGCAGGGTTGAATAGAGGACAGAGGGCTGGTCAGAGCAGCAGGAGGCTCGGCAATGTTTCTCTAACGGGGTGTAAAGACAAACAAATCACTGGGATGAGAAGTGGTCTTGTTATTGGGATGAGCCAGTGACTTACACCTGGATCATTAAGGCTGATAAGAGATAATTAGTTTGGGATTACTGTGGTCACTAACAGTTTATGAAGGCAGTGTGTGTGAGTGTGTCTGTCTGTGCATGAGTGAGGGAGTTTGTGTTGGGGGTTCACTTGTGTTTCAGGTGTTACGACCTTGCGCTTCAGAAACATAAAACAATAATGTGATCAAAAACAGGATGAACTATTGTAAAATACTTTGCTTCTGGTAAGTAACGAGGAACATGTTTAATTATGCAAGCTACTGACGACCTCCGCATTTAACCTTACCTGTATGCTAACTGGGGCTGCAGCTTTATTGATTCGTCGGATGATTTGTTTTCTCTGTTAATCTAGAAAATATTCAAATAGTTTGAAAAATGCCATCATTTCCCAGAGCGCAATATGACATCTTCAAATGTTTTGTTTTTTTCTTACATTTTCACATTTGAGAATGATTGGCTTTTTTGCTTGAAAAATTATGAATCAAATCAAAATAGTTGCCCATTCATTTTCTGTTGATTAAATAATTTGCCTCTAGTGATAACAAAATAATAAAAGAAAATACATTGAAAACTACGGTTATAGTAATGTCTTTATTTTGAAAAAGAATGACATCACTATAACACGTATTGGAAAACTCCATTCTTCCCTTGTACATTATTAAATTGTTTTTATTTTTATTTGAATATGACTCTTAAAGATCTCCCTGCCAAAATAGTCCTATAACAACATTTATCTTGTGAATTCAAACTATTGCAGAACTTAATCTGCGCCTGAGTAAGTGGTGACTAACCTGAAACCTGCAGGTAAACTGCATCAACACTGATTAAAAAGCTGGAGCAACGCAAACTTGATTTACTCACATCTAGGCTATTATTCCTTCATTCACAGTACCAAGTATGGATTTTAAACCACAACAAACATGCAACGTTAGTTGGTTTTGGTGATCGCTGGAAGTCA
The DNA here is from genome assembly GCA_023566125.1 of Zingel zingel. NCBI lineage: Eukaryota > Metazoa > Chordata > Actinopteri > Perciformes > Percidae > Zingel > Zingel zingel. Next base: position 16,153,447 of record CM042322.1, on the reverse strand, counting down.
TTTTACCCCCTTTTTTTGTCTGCCTTTACATTCTTTCAAAGTCAAGCTTTTCATTCCCATAAATTACCTGAAAACGTAGACCTGAACCCTGGGACGCAGCTTGGCATGAATAGTTCTAGCCATGAAAAAAACGTAAAAGTAAAGAGTGGGCGTTCAAAGACATATCGGGGGAAAAACATGCAGTTCATGGGAGAAAAAACAAAAAAAACATTGAACGGGTTAATTTTGAGTCATACCAGGCTCTGAGAAGTAGAAAAATGAGAACAAAAATTCCTCCGCCGCGACGACACAGAGGAAAAAAAACTTTAACTTCTACTGCGTTTTGTGTCCAGGGTAATATGAACGAATATATCGAGTAATACGAGTTGTCTAAAGCGGTAACAAACACTCTAATTGAGATATAAGCTTTTAACACGTTTTTACCATCTTTTCACCCCGTCGATAGATCTCTGCTGACTTCAGCGGAAGGATATGGATTTTTGTTTCTTCACCCTTAGTGACTTTAGTCACTGGTGAGCGTAGAGAGGTGGAAGACTTTTTCGGTGGCGTGTCTGACTAATAGAAGTTAAATTGTGTATTTAACGTAACGGCTCGTAGAACACATTGTAACAAATTACTGAAATGTTGTAATTTGGCGCTACAAGTAGTTTTTCCCCTCTTAATTGCGCGTGAGCCATTTCCAACAAGACTTTTTTTGAGAACTTACCGTCCCGGGAGACAGCTCAACTTTGGGCTGGCGACCTTATGTGGATTTTACAGAAAATATGGAGCAGATCCCCGGTTTCTTCTCGGGCAAATCACTAGTCTTTGTCTTCTGCTTCATTCACCTCTCTTTAGGTAAGTTGTTAATTATGATAAAGCTCTATTGTTATTTTCGAATAATTCACAACTTGTCATGATCACGTTGTGTTACCTCTGCATCTGCGGGACACGGGGCAGACATAGATAGCATCTCTACACATTGCTTGTACACTTGTCTGAATAAAGTTAGCTAGCTAGGTGAGTTTCTTTGAAAAGGTTAACGTAACTTTTGAAAAAAGCAAAGCCTGTTCCTGAAAGTAACTGTATACGCTTGGCTGACTTATAGAAAGCATTTTGTGGTGATTGTTTCGTTCTTTCTGCATTTGGAGAGGAACTTATGTCTCAAAACATACGCTAGCCAACGTAACGTTACGTTGATAACACTTTATCCTCCTTTTTGTTTCTATGTTATCACTACAATTACATTATTAATACCTTTGCTGGACCATTTTCACATAGTTTAAAAGACTAGAAATTGATGGATGATCACTAAAAGTGAAGCTAACATCGCCCTGTGTGTAATTCAAAGGGTTAAGGTCAGGTTAATATGGATACTATGGCAGTCCTACTGCTATTGACTGTTATCAATCTGAGCCGAGTTGCACCGCTGGCCAGATGTTGAACAGCGAGAGCAAGAGTAAGAATTCAAAATGGACACTTAACCATGTTTAGGCTGCCCTGCTGAATTAAGAGAGCTGACTGTGATGAGTGAGAAGATAAATGTAGATTTTAAGGCAAATATCCAACAATAATTTATTGGTAAGTTTTTCCCTTCACAAGACCGTACCTATTTATAACATCAATAACACTGCTACTAGGGTTTGACCACCCTGCAGTTCAGAACTTTGGGTCAGTGGTCAAGTAAGTGCCCAGCACACTCTGTTAATTTGCTCTAAAATGTGGATTAATAAGAAAGGAATGTGTGTATAAATTGAGAAATATTTGTGATTTTCTTAGAGATGACCTAGATCGATGTAATCAGGCACCTGCACTGTTCATTTGTCATCATATTGCTAGCAGTGTCTATGTGTATAGCATATTTAGGGACAACTGGTTTACTTTCTAGTGCAGTCTTTAATTAAGCACTGATTAGTGTCCACTAATTGGAGTCCAATAGCAGGTCCTAAAACACTTAGGTCTTGGGTCAGCTCACAGTGATTAGGAAGTACTCCGATGAATGAAAGGTTCTCTTCATTGAAATTGTAAAATCCAAATGCTAAAACATAGAAAAGCACATGTTATAAACATTTGACTGACATTGTGCATGTTTGTTTCTCCATGACTTATAGTGATATGCATTTTAGTCTGAGATTATGGCGAAGATGTTCTGCAAATACAAAGTTGTATTCTGTTCGATTACTCTGATTAACATAAGATAACACTTACATGTTTAATTTCCTGGGGATCCGAAATTTATGAATGCAATGTTGAAAACTTCATTTGGAGTGTGCCTTGTTTGTATGACCTTTTTCACAAATTTCTTTCTCAGCAACTTAAAATTTGTTTCTTTTTATGTGTGTGTGTTTGCTCTTAGAAATGTGCAATCCGACACAGCCTGTAGCCTTTTAATGGTGCCAAGGCAGTGAAACTGATTTCATCTCACGTTTTTCTTTTTTTGCCTTTTTAGCTCAGAGTTGATACATGTAGTCTTGCTATTCTTTCTCGCGTTTTTTTCACGGACTATAGGTGACTTTTGAACAGAGAAGTTACACAAAAGAAGAAAAGACAATGTGAAAGTGCTGCAGGCAGTGCAAGGAGAGTCAGTGGAATGTTGTTGGTGTTTGACATTCCTCCCTCCCTCTCTGTTCAGGCTCACACACGCACGTGCACGCACCCACCTACGCACACACACACACACACACACACACACACACACACACACACACACACACACACACACACTTTGTGCTCCATGATTTTCTTTTCCTTCCTCTGTCCATCTATCTATCCTTTTTCCCGCTGAACATCCAGATAGTTGGGACTCTGCCCCGTAAGGTTGCATGGAATAAGGTGTTGTTTACCTTACCCACTTCACTGTTTTTTTGTTTTTGTTTGTTTTACCATTTCTTGTTTGCAATATTTGCAAATGATTTGCCAACAAAACCGTGTAACAATGTCTGTGTCTTGCTGTGTAGACTCATTTTGTATCAAATTGCTAAATATTTCTAACTGCTGTGACAAATACAGCCGCTCCTCCTCTAGCATCTTCACAATAAAAGCCTGCCAGATGTTTGCGATTGAAAGCTTTAAAAGTTAAGCAGCATGTTTACATTATCTTAACCTGCCAATTAAAGCTCCAATATTGCACATGAATCAGAATAGAGCTGCAAACTGCTGAATATAGAAATTAAACAAATATATGCTTTGTATATGTCTCCTCGCATGCCACATGTCAAACAAATCAATTTAGTGCATCACAGCTCAGTTTGGGAGGAACAGTTTAACCTTACTCCTAAGCAGGGCCACAACAATGATCCCCTGCTGTGAAGTGGTGCAGTGGAAATGCTTATTATAATCACAACTTTGCACGCAACAGCAGCAAGCAGGGTTTTATACTTAACTTTTTGTCCACCAGCCAAATGGCTAGTGAATGTTCAAGTTTTACCAACCACTCAATATGTTACCATATATTTTGGCTGGTGAGTGCGGCAAATCTACCAGCCACTTGCATATTTTACCAGCATTTGGGTGGTAAATGGTGCTAATTTTGAACCCCTGCAGCAACTAAAGCATGTTATTCCTGAGACAGTGGAAATGGGCATTTATTGTCTGAAGTAGATGATAGTGTCTGTATTTTCTCTTTGCTCAGTGTTAATAAGCTCTGACTGCAAAAATGGATATGTGACACATTCATCATTAAACTACCTGTAACAGCATACCAGAGGCTGCATTGGCATTTGTCAATAAGTTCCAGTGGTTTGCTTTGCTAATTGAGCTGAAAACATTGCTAAAGTCTAACCCTAAAGAAGAAATGCTTATTCCCTGTTCAGTTACAATCTGAAGGCCTGCAAAGGACAATGAAGCCCCTCTGTGGTGATGCAGAAACATGGCTAATAATACTGTGCTACATAGCGTTGTAGCTGATTGTTAAACTGATTCTAGAGGAAGCGTAGGTGCCATCTTTGTGGCACACGACATAGTGTGTTACCCCTATGGTGTGGGTATGTGGATGGTTGCATATATTTGCCTAGTGCAAACAGCTGACATGCTTGTGCATGTCTATTTGCGTGTGTGTATGTACTGCATTGTGGATACAAACTGACACAGGCCAGCAATTGTGCCGCCCATGGTTTACTTGCATCTGACCCAAGCTGGAGCCTGGTGTGAAATGTGATTTATCTGCACCATGCTTCGCCCAGTGCTCTGAAGACAAAGATTTTATTATATAAGATTTATTGAGCTGCCCACAACACTGCATTATTTACTGACCATCAGCTCTACCCACTGCTTTGTGGCTGTGTTATTAATGTGGCTCAAGACACCTTCTCTGTGACACCCTCAAAGCTTTCCCTTTTCTTTTGTATCTCTTCTCATCTTAGATGCATTTGCCATTGCTTCTGTATGCTCATGTTGCAGGTTGTATTCAGTTCAGCCTTCTCCACCCTTTTGATTAGTAGTGTAGTGGAAAAAACCAGGCCTCCGCATGTGTTTCGGTCCCATACTTGTTGTAGTGGGAGAGAGTAGTAAATAATATGTCGACCTGTATGATTCAGTGGTTGAAAGTCTGTGGTACTTGCTCCAGATGCATGTGTGTCTGTATTTCCATGCACACATTCATGCATACGTGTGTGTGCCTCTGTAGCCATGGTGGCTTAGAATAGACGTAAACCTATATACCTACTGTGATTAAGGTCTTGAAGATGAAATGCATAGCAGGCAAGGTGGAAATCACAGTCATGGTAACCATTTTGCTTCACAGTGCTAATACAGCGCCAATGCCTGCTTGACCAGTTTGCTCTTACTCACTTTGATCCTGACGCATTAAAAAATACCAGTCAAAATGGGAATGAAGCTAGGTGCATGCCCTGCATGAACCACATGCACTGTTACTATAGTCTTTGTGGCTGTGAAGGTCGAGGGGATTACAGAGCGTTGTGTCTGCACTGTTGAACAGGTTAGCAAATTAACAGGGAATTACTGCGGACTGCATTCCTTGGCCAACACTGCCCTGTAATCCTGGAGACAGGCAGGCAGGTCGCATGGAGTAATGAACCAAGCTGGCCCCATCAGGTAGGAGAAGGAGCAAAACTACTTTCTAATGGGTCGCAGCATTAGTTTATTCATATGCAGTATTGGGGAGTAAAGCTTGATTTATACTTCTGCGTACAATCTATGCCGTGGCTTCATACATAGGTACAGTACGCGGAGACACAAACCCAACTCATTTCCTGGTTCTCCTTCTCCATAAACAACATGAAATCAAGGAGAGGGTTAACTTTTCCTGCTACAGATTTCCCACCGTGGTCAGAAAGCACAGGGGAGACGCTTTTTCTCTCACTATGACTCTAGAGTCAGTACTCGCTCCGAAGCTAATCCCCGTCACTCTCTCATTTTTTCTACCACACAAACACACACACACACACACACACACACACACACACACACACACACACACACACACACACACACACACACACACACACGCTGGCCCTGCTGAGATCTACGCACACACCAACGCACAAGTATAAACTTCAGGCCACTTACATAGGCTAAGGCGAAAGCGCTGCGTGGAGCCTCCGCGGAACCATAAATCAGGCTTTACTAGTTACATTAGCAGTGTTACATAATTAAGTTAAAAAATAAATGCAATTGTAACCCGTTACTGAGAAAAAAATATGTAATTAAATAAGGCTACAGGTTTTAATCAAAATGTTTGTGATTACAAAGGGGTTAAATCTGAATACATTGTTTTTGGTAAAAGCTTATTTTACAGGTTTTACAGCTAAGGCGCCGAGCTGCCGTATCGACATAAAAACAACGTGGGAGCATCTGTCCGAGCCGACGCGTGATGGGACGGGATGCTGCAACGTATCGATAAAATGTTCCCGTCTCGCCAAAGCAGTAGGCTACATAATATTGCAGATGAGAGGCAATCATAAAACTAACAGTCGGGTGGGAACTGGTTGTTTACTAATGCGGGATGATCCTCCCACTAATTGAGTGCCAAATAGCTCGGCAGTTAGTGAATAAGTACAAGAAGACTGCCGCTTATTTTTGCCTGTGTTAAAAATGTTAATTTCCCACAAAGTGCGAGCATTTTCGACCGTACACACAGTCCTTACTGTGGCTGAGCATTTCAGCAGTTCAGGTGTGCCTGAGCAGAGGAACTGGAAAATGGGCAGGTAGGGGGTCTGGAGGTGGCAACCCAGGGTCTAGGCTGTAGGCAATTATTATTAATATCATTTAGCCTGACAAGCCAGACCCACATCAAGATGTTGGGTCTGGGAACTCACCATTGGCAGGGCTCAGTCCGAGGGGCGGGATAAACGGTTATCTTTAAAATTCCCTTTGCACGCAATAGGATAGCGCTACAACCAACCAGAGCAACGAAGAAGTTAGCGGAGCTAGTTGATAGATTAAACTTTTGCCGTATCCGGTCGACAAAACTCCGAACACATCTTCCTTTTTTAAGAATGACTTCAGTGCCGTTCTTTGTTTTCTCAAAGAAAAGCTTAACTCCAAGTTTTCCAGAGTCGCGGCCAAAGCCGATTTTAAAAAAAAAAAAAAAAAAAAAAAAAAAACCCGCTGTTCGCCAGCAGCAGCAGCCATCTTCTTTGTTTCAAGTAGCAGGGAATTCACGCGGAACCTTCGCAACTCTGCCGTCGTTATGTTAAGCCCGCCCACCGACTCTATACACGATGTGATTGGCCTGACTTTTAGCCTGACCAAGCCAACGGAGAGTTGCTAGACTGACCCTGGCTGCAAATTACATTTGCTGCCCCTAGGGTGCGTCTAGATTTCTAGGCTAAATATTGTTAGCAAGCTCTGAGGAACTGTTCCTTATTACTTTTTTTTTAATTATTTGTGAATAAATACAGTTATGAAACCACAGCCAGTAATACACCAAATCTCACTAGAAAAAGTTTAGATATTTTGCCTGAGTGTCTGAAGAAAGAATTACTAGTGGAGAGAGAGAGAGAATACTTTGTTTGGCCAAACCAGGCCAGTGGAAATGTTTTGTAATGGTTAACCAACCATGTACGTTTCTATCTTGATATGAGAAAATATATTGACATATGGATTATCGTCATTATACTATCTTAGAGACTGGTGGTTCTGATAACTATATGAATGCTGACAAACTTTACCGGAATCTGTAAAAACTGAAAAAAAAAAACATTTGACACAAAAGGATGAAAGGGAGTTTGTCTTTTGTACCGTGCGCTTCTGAATTCATAATACCACAACATATTAAATAAATATTAGATAAATGCTGTGATAATTTCAAATGTTGTCCCTGATCACACCTCTTATATGTAAGTTAGAACGTCCAGACCTATGTCAGCTTGTGTCTCAGGAGCCAGTGTGTTGAGCCGTTTCTGCAGACATGGTATCATCACCGGATATGTGTGTTATTTACATACACATTATATGAATATACATTTATGGACACAGTCACACAGTCCGTCACAGGTTCCAGTAATTGATGTTGCATTAAAAATACGCGATCTCTTCAGTTTAAACGATGTAATAAAAAAAAAAGAAAAAAGTGATGTTACTGAACATGTCTGAACAATAGTCCTGATTTTTTGAGTTTTGACGCTGGAAAAAAAAGTTAGGATGTGAAAGAGCAAGGGAAAGTCCCTACATTGCCTTGTCTGGTCTGCCTTCCCTGTTTCTGTCTGTCTGTTTCTCTCTTTCTCCCTCCAACACACACACACAGAGCCAGCAGGCCAGCACTTTTAGATGAGACTTTCCCAACTTTTCCCAGTGATTACAACAGCAAGGCGATGTCTCCATTGAGAGGGTAATTACTGGGGCTGTCCCAGTCAAGATTTTTTTTTTGTCTTAATTTAATTTTCATTGACAGAAACTACTGGCTTCTATTTGATCTTTTATGCTATTCAGTGGTTTACTTTAAGTTTAATTTATGTTGAATAGGTTCAAGAATAGGTTTCAGTATTTACCGTCAGGTGGTTTGGACAGCTGGTGTACCCAGAGTGCAATGGGTTACATAAAACAAAGTAACGGATATGGATCAGGTTTAACACTGATTTAAAAAAAAAAAAAAGTGTTTATCTGCCCTGATAAAGATATAGGAGATGGATTCGAGACATCCCTGGTAATCACACACTTTTGCTGTTTCGGTTGGCACTGATCTGTTTCTTACAGGATGTCACCACCCTCTAAACTAAAGCTGAACTTGGAGACTAAAGCCTTAAAGTCCCTGCTCTGTTCGTCTGCTGTTTGTGTGGTGCCTGTAAAGCTTCCCTCAGGGTTATAGTGTTTAGTTTGAGCCTCATCTCCTGCCTTCCATGCTGAGCTAAGGGTATTTTATTGCAAGTTACCATGACGACTGTTTGGCCTGCTGGATATAGAGGCTTGTACAGCAATTCCAGGAAATAGGGTTACTTCCTCACTCAGCGCGAACAACTTCCTGCCCTCTGCTGTATGGCTGTGTGCCAGGGCTCAGGGACACCCGTTCGTGTGTAGTCTTTGTCTGTAGGTACGTAATTACTTCCCCCATCTCAATCCTCAGCTCCAAAGCCCATCTATCTCTCTCCGTCCCTCGCCCCTCCTTGTTCTACCTCTTTGACAGTCTGTTTTTCTTCTCATGACATGGCTGGATCCCTCCAGGGACCCGCTGTGGTGTCGGTGACAAAGCTGTGGCGAGTGCTGAGGGAAGAACCAGCGTAACGCCAGCTGAGCACAACAACCCTTTTTTTCCCCGGTCTAGACCATTAAAGGCTGTGATTTCTGCCTTCTCTTTATTTAAACTTTATTCACACTAAAGGCTCGGCTTTTCTTTTCTTTTCTTTTTTTTACACATTTTCACAGACAAATATACAGTTTTAAAGAGGAGAATGGTTTAAACCTATTTTTACTCTGAATTTCTGTCACAATGTATCCAAAAGTAGTTTCGGTTGCCGTTTACTGCAGTTTACTCTTGCAACGGGGACAGCTCAGTAAATGCTTCTAGTAATAGAAAGTGTATAGTAGTTAAATGAAGAGAAAAACAAAAGGAGCTGCTGATAATAATAATAAAACAAGCAGCCATACCAGCGGCTCTGTGAGGCTGTACTTAGAAACAGCGGTGCATTGAGGTAAATGGTAACTTCAGCATGCTAACATGGTCAGACACCAATAATAATGCTAGCACATTGATGTTTAGCAGGTATCATTTTTACCATCTTAGTTGAGTGGGTTAGAATGCTAGCATTAGCATTACATTAAAGTTTCGGTTGAGGCTGATTGGGAATGTCTGACCCGATGATGGCGCTTCTGGAAAGGTCATGGGATCAAAGTTTCCTCATCGGACCACAAATGTCTGTACCAAATTTCACAACATCCGACAGTTGGCAAGATATTGAAACAAAAACCAGAAATGTCAACCTGCTGGTGGCGTTAGAGAAAGAGTCAGGCTAACAATGAATGAGGTGATTTGTCTGAACTGTCTCAGTGCATTAAGATGAGGCAGTCCGCTTTAAAACTTTGACGGACTGATTAGTGTCATCCTCAGTTACATTGATAAATACTCTGGAAGGTTATGTCAGGTGAACGTTAGCTGATTGATAGTTATATATTTCAATACCTGTGCCTACTTCTCTGACTTATAACCTTTTTGATCTAGAGTGAAATACAAGCCACTGACAAGTTGCTGTCATGGAGACATATTACGTCTCGCGTACGTGCAGAACGTACGCTCAAGTCAGCGTCGTTTCGGTGTGTTCCGAGGCACTTTTTTGACCCACTCGGGGAGACGGGAGCGGAATGATCAGTCCGACTGCCTTTTCTGCTGACGGTCGGCCGTCGGGTTCGTGTGTCAGAGCCTTAAGCGGGCATCTCTTATTTTTGAATTAAGAAGTCTCCTCTGATCCTTACAACAAGGGCCCCCACCTGGAATCAAACTGGGGACTTTATGGTTACGTACCCATTTTGCCGTTTTTTACCCTTATTTTAGGGCTTTCTGCTTTTTTTTTCAGCTTTTAAAAAAAAATGTACATAAAAACAGGTAGATGGAAACATACCTGTCACTACAGCTTGGATGACCTCTCTTATTTTCCACCCAGCCCAACAGTGAATAGTTTTCCTTTCCCACATCTACATACTGAAACTCACAGCAGATCAGAAGGTTCTCCTTCTTTTTGTTAACATTTTAGGATTCATTGTATACATTTTTATATCTCTTTTGTTCTTTCTCTCTCAGAAGCAGTTATGTTTGAGAAGTGCTATACAATAGTATAGTATAATAGTAATAGTATTATTATGTTGAGGTCATTGAGGAAAGGGTTAGGGTTGCCTAAAACACTTGTGATATCTACAGTATGTATATAGACCCTCTACTTTCAAACTGTGCAAAATGGCTTCTTTACAGATACATATTTCATCAGCAGGGATCACACACAGCCATCCTCCCAGTCCCGCCAGACTGCAGACATTGTAAATCTCCTGCTTTTGTTCTCCACTTAAACTTCCCCTCATCACCTTTACACACACACAAACACACACACACACATCAAACACGCACAAAGCTGGAAGATGTGGTGGTAATGAGTGAGAAAAGGAATGTGGACTATTTTCTTTATCAGGAATAGTCCACATAATAGTAATCATTCAGTCAGGTAACCGTGTGTTTTTTCTCAGCTCTCACACCATCTGCCTGTAGTTTTACTGTTGACTTTGTCGATTGGCTCTTATCAACGCTCTCATTCCTGGGAAATGTTCCTGTCCATGGTTCATTGATAGTGAAGTGTGAGAACAGCCAGGTAGAGAGGATACAATGCTGGTGATATGTATCTCTATCACAACACACTGGCCAGTCATTTGAATGTGTGTGAACTTTTGGTTTAATTGACTTTAGAGAGACAGATTGCTGAAATCTTTTCCAAACCTTCGGGGAATGTACATCATTGGGGTGTGTGTGTGTGTGTGTGTGTGTGTGTGTGTGTGTGTGTGTGTGTGTGTGTGTGTGTGTGTGTGTGTGTGTGTGTGTGTGTGTGTGTGTGTGTGTGTGTGTGTGTGTGTGTGTGTGTGTGTGTGTGTGTGTGTGTGTGTGTGTGTGTGTGTGTGTGTGTGTGTGTGTGTGTGTTAATATGGCGTAATAGCAGGCAGGCTGTCCCAAATCTGGTAAGATCATTGTGTCTGGCATGACGACAGCGAGCATGGGAAGCTCATCAAACCAGGCGGGGGATGAGAGTAGCCTTTTCCGGTCCGTGCTGTCTTGCTTCCATTCCTTCACTCCCTGCAATGGTCTTCTCAGCCCTTCCTCCCCCCCCCCCCCCACCCCTCCCCCCGCATTACTCTTTTCTCGTGCTGATTTTGCAATTGTCTGCTCGCTGCTAGAGGACTGGTATCTCGTCATGCCCTATGGTCTGATTTACTGTACTGTAATCACATTTGATGTCCTTTTTATCATTTATTCAAAAGCAGATTAAACAATACATTTATATTTAAACATGATCAAAAGTGAAAGTTCCAATGTGTCATAGGTCTAACCGCATGTGTGTGGATTTTCTTCTGTCTGCATTTGTTACGTGTGCATGATTTTTGTGTGTTGACTCGTAGCAAGCGTGCATACCGTATGTCTGCTCAGTACAGAAATAGTCCCAAAATAGCACAGTATTTTTCTGCGTACTGCAGCAGTAGCCTGATATCAACTCATACTTTATTACAGTGGGTGTCTGTGCAGTTGTGCACATAGTGGCATGCGTGTGTGTGTGTGTGCTTGTTGGGATTATGAATTTCACAGTGGTTTATGTATAGTATCCCCATGTCTAATGGACTATGTCTGTCAGCCTCGCTCTAATGCAATAGTCTGCCCTCGCTCTCTGACCAGACCATTCAGTGACTGTACCCTGAATGTCCAGCCCTCGAAAACAAACTGTGTAACTTTAAACACCGCAAAATCATATCAAGTATGCTGTTAATAATAGTTAGGGGCCTTCACAAAGACTCCTGAACTTTAGTGACGCTGTGATTAATCTAGGCGCAGGAAGTAACACCAGCGCTGAGCGCACTTCCTGTAATGCAATGACTATTTTCTGAAGACATGGCGTTTCTTTGAAATCAGCTGACCTACCCTCAGTTTTGTACAAAGAGCTCTGTTCTGCAGAGTGGGGTTTCATAAACATACATGGGACTATAAATGAAACAAAATGTTAATTTGCAACATTTGTATAGTCTGTGCTAATGATTTTTATAGCGATTTTGCTTAATTACTCTCTCTCTCTCTCACTCACACACACACACACACACACACACACACACACACACACACACACACACACACACACACACACACACACACACACACACACACACACGCACGCACGCTTAACAGTGGCTTCCTTCATTTGGCTACTACATCACATTGAGACTGAGAACAGCACACTTCATGTTGGGCCGGCATGGTGTGCGTGAAGACTACTTGAGCCATGTGTTTCTAGCGGGCCACACAATAGCTGATGTGTCTGGCTGTGAGTGTTTTAGTGGCGGGGAGATAGATGGGCTTTGTTGTCTTCGTCAAGGCTCATTTCTGTCTGCCTGCCCATCCGGGTGCCCTGTGACCACAGGCTGGCTTTGCATAGTTGGTTAGATAGGTGGTGAGCCTTCTACATGATCTCTGTAAGGATGAGGGGAAGGAAGAGAAACTTGTAGACTATGTGGAGGGTTTCCCTGAGAGGGGTGGCGTGCGTGCGTGCGTGTGTGTGTGTGAGAGAGAGAGAGTGTGTGTGTGTGTGGTGTCTTACCACCTTGGCTGACAAATTTTCTTGGGGGAAACCCTGAATACGTTTTGAGAAATGCCAGCTTTGAAATTCAGCAGCAATAAAGCACTGCAAGCAAGGCTAAAACTACCCAGATTGTGAGGAACTTTCTAGTAATTCAAACATTTTGGAACATGATGCAGGAGGACATCATCATCATAGTCATGGTATGTCTAGACATAATAAGACAAGAACAAGATATGATGGAAACTGAAAACCAGTAAACGTGGTGAATAACTGACTAGATTTGGGAGCAGTCATTGTCACAAATCTATGTATTTAAATGAGAAAACTGACATTCCTGAAACTACTGCAACTTTGTACTGTTTTAAGGTGTGAAGATTGTCTTTAGATACCGCCATGTGGTGACACGTAATTAAAATGTCACACTTAAAATATTGCCAATATTTAAAGTGTTTAGCAGATGAAGTGCCTCTCTGATTGTCCACTCTAACTCGTCTCTTCTCTCTTGCAGCTTTGCAGTGTATGGATGATAAGGCGCCTTGTGTTAACAACGCTACATGTCTGACCTTCAACAATGGCACTGAATACTGCAGGTAAGATTATCTAGCTGGATCTGTGACCAAATGCACAACAGGGCTTTCAGTTTAACTCATGCTGTCATCCCAACACTGTAACAAAAATGTGAACACAGCAATAGAAACACATCATAAAGGGGATTGTTGGATGTGAAAGCCAGTACAGAAATAGGGTTTTTAGATCAACCCTAGCCTGTTCACGGGACCATGAGGTTTTGCTCAGGCACGGAAGAGGGAATAAAAGGCTGCTCTGTTTGAGTAAGTACACCAGTACTGGGAACAATACCAATACACACATTTCCACCTCCAAATGTTATTTAGGACATTTGGGGGTTTTGTTACCAACTCTCCTGTTGCTATAAATTGATAGCTTGAGGCATTGCCAACACATTTCACTGCCCATTGATTTGTTGTTGCCGTGGGATGTCCAGACGATGACGAGACATTTTTATTACATGAGAAAGTAACTATTCATTCTAATTGATGAGGGGGAAAAAAGTGAAACTTGGTTGATTCAATCAGAAATGGCATTAGGCTTGTTACCACTAGGCTCATTGTTACCACACATGTTAGTGTGGCCTTTCTTTTCCTGGCACATACCACGTTGTTGTGGAAACTTGACATAACCTGCAGTCTACCAGAGTCTTTTCTACTACCGGAGGTGCAATCAGATCATTAAGGGAAAGGTGCTGTAGTGAAAAGGAGAGCAGTGGCCTGTTTGATCTATGCCTTCCACTCTCTGACAGCTTAGCCTAGTTTGTAATTAAGACTAAGCTATCTTTATAGTTGCGTTGCCACTCCCGAGCCAAATTCCCAATGAACACACACCATGAACCTGCTCATATTTCATCAAATGTGATGTGAATCGCACTGTGTGTCTGTTCCCAGCGCTTTTGGAATTTCAACACTTTGCTACTTCTGGAAAAGTAACGTTCCTTAATCAGTGTTTGACATTCCCCCTGTGTAAGTGAAGGTCAGAGAGGCATTGTACTGCAGGTGCAAAGGAGCTCATTCTGTGTGTGTGTGTGTGTGTGTGTGTGTGTGTGTGTGTGTGTGTGTGTGTGTGTGTGTGTGTGTGTGTGTGTGTGTGTGTGTGTGTGTGTGTGTGTGTGTGTGTGTGTGTGTGTGTGTGTGTGTGTGTGTGTGTGTGTGTGTGTGTGTGTGTGTGTATCTGTCTGTGTCAATTAGACTCTTCATGATGATGAGAAACAAGCTAAATTCTTTTATTCAGAGTCAACTGTAGACACAGGATCCTAAAGTCAGACAACCAGTGAAGTAAGGTCAGGATGGGTGTGCTGTGATATGATCTTGCTAGTTGGTCAACAGCTGCATTTTGAACTAGTTTGGTGTGGGCGATTGCTGTACAAGTTAATGCAGACGTGATGAATCGTCGGCTAGGATGATCTTTAGATGGACAGCTCACAATAGGCATCTTTTAATTTTGGACATTTTTCTCAGGTGGAGGGAACATGATTGGATTGTCTTGGTTAGATGACTTTTAAACAGGTCTGGATCACAAATCACATTCAGAGCTGTTTTCTTAATATGGGAAGACAGGGATAAAGTACCAGTAGAGCAGTGCTTTATGCCAATACTTGCTGGCATATGTCTCTGAAACAGCATTCAAATCATTTGCAGCTGTTTAAGGTTCAACCACATCCTCTAAGGTTTTGTTTTTTTTATGTTTTTATTACCTTTGCTACTATTTAATTACAATTGTAAATAATATGATGTATAAATGGTTTTTTTTTGTACTAGGGAACCAGTACTTTTTAATTTTAAAGTCTGATGATATATCAGCCGTATTTACTCACGCTCTTGCTCAGCCAAGCTGTCTCCATTCCTGAAGTCAGTATTTATTCTATGAATTAAATGATGATATTGATCAGCAGAGAGGCTTCTTGCCCTGAAGACACAGAGAGGAATCTCTCAATTGAGTGGGGTCAGCTGACAGAGCGCAGGTCTACTGTTAGACAATTAACTAGTCAGTCAATTCTTTTTGCTGTGTACAAGCAAACACACACACACACACACACACACACACACACACACACACACACACACACACACACACACACACACACACACATACACTGTATGCACACACTTGCCTCTGTCTGGTCCCGTCTGTACTGTGCTGCTGGTCAAAAGGCTCATTGTGTAAAAATCTAATTATGTATTTGTTAGTCTCCTCAGTAGATTAAAGGCAGCCGGTTGTAAGTAAACAGTCACTTTGGCCTTTTGGCTCGGAGCAGCCTAATTATGCCACATGGATCACATCTGGGGTCACAATTGGATTACGTGTATCATTAAACAGACAGTTAATAGTATACAACTGATGGACAGTTACATCTGTTTTCCAATATATTTTAAGACATACCTAGTGTACAGTGCCCAGCCTGTTTTTAATGCTGAGAGTGGGAAGCAAGATCAAGTCATCATGTTTTCAACTTTACTCAGTTTATGTTACAATAGGAAAAAACATATACTACCATACATATGCTATATACCAGGGGTTTTCAAATCTGGTGAAAGTGAGCCTCCCCTTAGAGTAGGTAAGGACAGCCGAGCCCCCCCTTCCCCAAAGTCCCGTCTGCCTGCCCTAAGCCACACACTCCTCTGCAGTAAATGTCATCTTTTGTGTGTTCCAGGCAATAATGAGTTTCAATAACAACTGATAAAATGTAAATATTTTTTAATATTGTATTTGAAGACATTTTATTTCCACAAATCTTTTAAAAGTGCATTCATAAACGATTCTTTGCAACAGCAAATAATTTCCAACTTCATGCAGGCCTAATTGGGGCTACTTTTAAAATCATTTATCATAAAATCAGTGGGCCTATCCACAAGTCAACAAAACATGCTTAACATGTGTTATGATGTGAGGGGTCTGGGGGTCCACCCCCCGAAAATTTTGAGCATTAAACACTTCATTTCCTGCATTCTGGTGAATTTGTATGCACCTATTTCTACCTTTTTCTGAATCAATATGCTGGAAATATCTTTATGTAAAGGGAAACATTACAATCCAAATATAAAAACATAATGGAATATATTGCAGTAAGGCTCACAGGCATTCTGTATTGCGTTCATCTATTTATTCTCCTGTAGATCTGCTTAACTGAATAGATCTGAGTCAGCGCACATGTAGCTTAGGCATAATTTACTCTTACCTTGTCTTTTGCATCTTTTGTTGAGGAAGTAACCTCAATTATACATTATTCATTTTAATGTATTAATAAACCCCTGGACTGTAATATTTCAGATGTTTGAGCAAGATTTCTGCTCATGTCTAAAACGTTGTGCACAAAATATAACTCATCCCATCTGTGTTCTCTGAGGTTTGGAGGAGTCGTGATATTTTGTGAAAGATAGGCTATTACAAGAGTAAAGTCACAATTTCAGAAAATAATCTACATGCACCATAGTCTGCTGTGCTTTCCGTGATTACTCTGCTGAGACGGTAGATCTCAGACCTCCTGACAGACTCACAGCCCTGTTTGGGTCTCTGGTCTCTGAATGAGACAACGTTTAGGGAAGTGGCTGTACGCTGCTCTACGTCGGAGGTGGAAACCCAAAACTAGGCTACTGCAGAAATACACGGAGCACAAATGCGACAAATCTGCCGCAGCATGTTGACAGCAGAGCGCATCCATAAACCTGAAGCTGCACACCTTTTACAAGCGACGTCCAGTTTTATATTTGTCAGTCAACTTTTCAAAATACATTCGGGGTTACACTCAAAACATTCGGGGCTGAAGCACCGGCAAAATCAGCTGACGCCGCGTCTGTTAGTGGGAACAATGAGGCCGCGATTTTGATGCGCAGTTGTTCAAAGCGGGGTTGCACTGCAGAGAGAAATAAACGCAAGTCGTCCTCCACCTGCAGCCTTGATCAGTATTTGTTTTTAATCAGGGTCAGTGCGGAAAACCCACACTCACACAAGTAGGTGGAGGTGAAGGGGATTAGGACTTTCATAGCCTTAGTGGAGATCTGGGGGAACGCGCTCTCCACAGACAACCATAAATGCGTGATCGGCATTTCTCCCAGTCACTGCGGCACAGATGCAGCCTCGGACCCCGACCAGGTGAAAGCTAACTTTAACTCAGGATCATATTTCCTACGTTTTTTGCTGGGTCCTCCCTTAATGCTGACTTCTGTTGACTTGGGACAAGGAACCAATGCATTTTAAAGCCAATACACGCACGCACAATTACCGATATCAATAGAGCTGCATACAGTTATTTTTTCTTTGTGTGTCGCGCCTCCCCTGTGGCACTTTGGCGCCCCCCAGGGGAGGCGCGCCTCACCTATTGAGAACCCCTGCAATATACTAATACATAAGTTGTAGTTTGATATTGTAATGAATAGGGTTGGGTACCATTTGTATTTTTACGATTACGATGCCAAACTTGTACTTTTAAAACAATTCCGATTCCTAACCAATTCTTGAAATACTGAAAATTGACTCTTCTTCTTTTTTTTAAATCGAAAATTATTTAAATGTAACAATATATTAACGTTTTAAAAGTACTTAAATATATAATAAGTAAACCTAAGTCACATTAATCCCGCAAGGGGAAATTACAATACCTAACACATAACTACAATAATTTAACAAATAACAGTTACACTATTAACAAGTAACAAACTTTAGCAGTTCTTTTGCTGAAAAATGACCATATTTGCCTTCTTTGGCAAGAAACACACCTCTCCTGACTTATGGCATGTCCTGCGCAGGAGAAATCTCTCAGATGGTGTCCAAGATGACTGGACACACAGGTAGGAGTTTGAAAGGGCAGACAATTTGGGGATTCTGTCCCACCTCCCCCACCACCAGGCTACAGGGTCTGGTCCTGAACGATAGACTAGCAGAACAAGTGTAATAGGTTTACTAGCGATCACGTGCAGTGAATGGTTAATATGCCTTTACGTCCGTTTTGGTGAGCCCAGAGGGAAAATATGGCATTTTAAAAGTAGCCTACATTTCCGATAGCTTGCTAATGGTAGACTACAGAGAAAGTGTGATATTTTTACGTCCGTTTCAGAGCGTGTACAAAAAGCCGTCTATCAGCTGTGTTTGTGTAGTCCATGTCGGAGAATAGCGCGGACACGCGCTTCACACCGCGAGCGGGCACGTGCGCCACTCGGCGTAAAAGGGAGAACGACAAAAGAGTCTGGCACTGTCCGGAGCAACAGAGGGAAAATATTTCAGTCAGAACCGAAATGAGGAACCAAAATTTGCGTTCTAATCCGGTCCGAATACTACCGTTTGCGTAGGAACCGGATCCATAGTGGAACCGGGTTTCGGTACCCAACCCTAGTAATGAAACCTCTGCACAGTGGAGACAAGGCCCTGTTTTGATTTTCAACAGAGTGAGCTTCTTTGCATCTTGCCTCCAGTGCCACTTCTACAGAGTTCCCATACATTCTGGAAACTCCAAAAAACATAAAACGACTACTCTCTGTTTTACATCATTTAATTCCTTAAAAACCTTTTCATTTAAGACCGAAAAGGAGAAGGGAAAGGAGAAACTTTTAATAGGCGTGTGCTTGCATGCATCTCAGTCGCATAGACTAAGGCAATGACATTTGCAGAAGAAATACATTTGAAAATGGGTTGGAAATTTGTGTTTGCATAGAAAGCTCATATGTCTGATTTTGGACAAGAAGAATGTTGTTAAAGAGAGTTAAAGTGCATGGGAGAGGTTGACTAGCAGACTAGCAGGGCAGGGTGCATGGAAGCCGTCTAACCAGTGACACTGCAAGCCATCAGAAATGGGTGTGAGAAAAAGGTGTGTGTTGTGAGTGCGTCTCTGTTTGGATTTGAGCACGTCACAAGCTTGCTTGGCAAATATTTGTAACTTGCAAAATTGCTGAATGGATACCTAAATAGTTTCTGATTAGGTATTTGCGAGGAGAACAGTGGTCTTGTTTGAGGGCCACAGAGGATTCCTGACACTAACATGGAGTCTGACTCACTGATTTAATACCTGAGCTGTCCAATCAAGAGTGAGGCTACACACATTAAGTTGTCCAAACCCTATTTTCTTCCAGAACAAGATCTCTTTGTCTGCTGTTGTGCCGTGGTGCAAACTGATTAACTCTCCCTCCCTTTTCGAAGCCTTTTTTCTCTCACTCTCTTATTCTCTTGCAGTCACTGTCATGCCTTTATGTTTATTAAAAAATATATATATTTTCATGAGAGTGAGAGGAGAGAGTTACTGTGTTGTGTAGACCTGCTGCCTGTTTGATCTGACAGGTCGAATTTGCCTTTGGGGCAGACAGAGGAAGAGAAAGGGCCAACAGAAAAGAGCATGTCTTTTTTCAGGTAATTTGAGGAGGAATACCTCGGAGCACAACTCCTTACTAATGATGAGAGAGCAGCGAAGGGGGGGAAGGGAGACGAGCGAGAAGCGGAGCAGAGAGGGGAGTGTAATTTCCCGCTTGCTACGCCTCCTTCATCAAACTGTCACTCATCCATCCATGCCTCTGTCCCTCTCTCTGCTTCAGAGATTTAGATGCCTCTGGACACAACTCACCAGGCCTCCTAATCCTTCTCCCACAGCCCCATTATTGTCCAGATCTTTACCCTTTTGCCTTTATCATAGCCATATCTGCTCCCTCTCTCATGCATAGCTGTGTGTTTATAGAGATTAGTTGAGGATTTTTTTGCTCTGACTGTTGTTCGCTTTGTGTTACCTCACAGTGAGCACTGGTGTGATTTCACGTCCACATCACCGTTCTTTGTACAATTTACAGCATTAGTTCTCTGAGAATCTCTTTCATATTCAAGCAAAATTGGTATAGTAACTGAAATATTGCTGATCAAATCGATAATGAATCGAATCGGAAATCAAATTGAACCAGGGCCTTGTGATTCGGAATCGATTCAGGGGAAAAAAAAAAAAATATATATATATATATATATATATATATATATATATATATATATATATATATATATATGATCCAAACTAAAGTCTACTAAAGGGTTGGTCATCATCCGATGGATGATGTCATTGTTCATGGGCGATGGCCAACAGTCGTTGTGATTTCACAACAGACATCGTGATGCTTCCCAGTTCTCAGTTTCAGTTTGGATGACTAGCGCAGCCCACGTCTGCAGTCCGAGTGCTGAGCACTGAGTCAAGCAGCGCAGCAGAGAGGAGAGACAGATAATTATGTCGACCAACGATGTCATCGTCCATTGTGATGTTTCTCTGTGGACATCGTCATATGGCAATTCAGTAAACATCACCCAACCCTAACCCACGGCAGTGATCTCTCTCTTACTCTCCAAAGACTTATCTCCTTCCCCTCAGCACAGCAATGGTTTGGACTGGAACCACCACAATAAGAGTTTCTTTGTGTATGTGTGTTGTGTATGTGACTCTTAAGTGTGTGTTTTAAGGGCCCAAATGATGAGGTTAAGTAGACTGTTCATTAGTGACAGCCATGGCTGCAACAAATGATTATTTTGTTTTATCAATGATGCCTGAGGTGACGGTTGCTTGTTGTGTTCGACCAACAGCCCAAAACCCCAAAGATATTTAATTTACAATCAGACAAAAAACAAAAACTTTTTTTCTTTTTTTTTTTCTTTTTTTTTTTAAGAAGTCTTGTATTTACATAGTATGTCTTGTATTTTTGCTTGATACATAACTTATAATCAAATACTAAAACAGTTGTCAGTTAATTTCCTGTCAGTGAATTAATTGACTGATCCTTTCAGCACTAGTGCTAACATGGCCTGCTGTCAGAGCTCACTGGGATCTGACCCTCTCTTTGGGGATCACCACGATAAAAGACCCAGTCAAGAACAAACCAAAGGATAAAACAAACAAACGGATAGAAGCAGATGCACATCAGGCTGCTTGGAGATTTGGAGATTCAAACCCGCTCTCCGAAAGAGGAAGCCTTACAAAGCAGTGGGGAATGTAGCAACCAGACCATAAACCCACATACAGTAAGGTGACAAGTGGCTCTCTGTCACACATGGACGATGACACTGTGGGGTCAAAAGTACCTCTGTTTTGTTATGTTATTTTGTTTTGTAAGGTCATAAGGCATTCTCTATACATACACTGGGATGTAAAGGCTCTGACCAGGATGAGTTTTAGTGCATCGTCACTTAGTTAATTATAAAAAAGAGTCAGTCAATAAAGTAAAACAAATATTATTACTTCATTCGATTACATTTGACTGAACTTTTAGTTGTTATTAAATCATCAACAGACAAACTAACGAAATACATAAAAGAAAATACCTTGTTTTTGAATTTACTACTTGGTTGTGTGCCAGTGGGAAGTTCTAAGCAGACTTTTGAATAGACATAATAAATGCCACGGACAAAAAAAAAAAATTAGCTGGAAGAAAATCTCCTTGGGTGGGCTGCAGCAATACATTTGGTTAACACAAGCAATTCAGTTAACTGACCTTAAAGTGGCCATATTATGCTCATTTTCAGGTTCATAATTGTAATTTGAGATTGTATCAGAATAGGTTTAGTTTAATTTTCAAAAAACACCATCTTTTTGTTGTACTGCACATTGCTGCAGCTCCTCTTTTCACCCTGTGTTCAGGTCTCTGTTTTAGCTACAGAGTGAGACCTCTCAACTTCTGTAACATCTTTGTTGTCTGTCGCACATGCGCAGTAGCAAGGTAAGGATTACATGAGCTAGCTAGCCGTTTCTCCAACTTCGGCCTGTACAAGGCAGGATTAGCCGGGAGACTTCTTCTAAACGAGGGCGCACTTCCAACTTTGTGTGGAATACCTGCAGAACAGGGACATGTAAGTAGTTCTATACAGTTTATTTTGTAGATTAGTGTGAACTTGTGTGTGTTGTAGCAGTGTTTTACCATTGAGAATGAGCTAGCATGCTAGCCCCCGGTTAGCCTCCTAGGCCCCTCGTCTCGGCTAGTTACGTAGAAAGCCGTGCAGATTTTGAACAGCTCACCCAGAGACTGAAGGCAGGACACATTCAGAAACCCGTATCTCACTCAAAACAGCATGCATGTTTGTTTTTCAAAGTTTGTATGCATGTGGAAGCACCAGAGACACAAAATAACACCCCAAATCCCAGAAAAAGTGATTTTTTTTTCATAATATGGGCACTTTAAGTAAAGAGTGAACACTGGACACTATATTCTTTTTTTGTTATAAATTTTGTTTAAAAACAAAAGAATTTTATAGGCCGACAGATCTATTATTGGCGATTCCACATTAAACAACAGGATAATGACAGAACAACATGGAGAGGCAGGCAGAAGGAGCACTCAGAGAGAAAATGGGTCATGTGCTGTCTACCACAGGCACTCAGATGAGTCTTTTTAAACATGTTTCTAAACACAGTCTGAGATTTTACCACATGTCCCTCGTTTGGACTCCACCCTGCTCTGCACTCCTACAATTCTGTCTACACTTATGCTTTTCAGTCTGACTACCTGGCTTCCTTTTCTTGCTGTATGTCTTGTTCTCTTATTACTTTTGTGCCTTTTACTTGCTCCTAACTGCGCTCTCTTCACTTTCTCCACCTTCCTCTTTTTTTCCTAGTATTTTTTTATCTATACAACTTTGACATCATTCTCACACCTCCCTCCGCCTGCCTCCTCTGTGATGCTATTTCTGCAGCCCTTGCTCTTCTGTATCAAAATAAGAAGTGAGGGAGTGTACCAAAAATACACCTCCAACCCAAAACTTCCTAGTTTCCCTCCCCCCAAAAAAGAACCCATAATTAAACCTTAGTTTTCATCTATGTTTGCATTTTAATTTTCCTGGCTTCTCCTCTATGGAACTGGCTGATGTATGGGCCTAAATGGTATGCTGCTGCCAGTCTCCCATTGCCAGACCTATCCACACACTACATTTACACTGGCAGTAGAAGAGAAGGATCTGGCAGAACTCGTTCATTCTGTGATAGGACAAATACCCTCTCTGGGATGTCTGAATTATAGGTGCTCTTCCTTAATGTAGTGCTGGGGATAAGGCTGTGGTGTTATTGAGAAATATCTGTGAGTATTAAGCATATTATATTACTTTAGATTGGCCAGATGTGACTGTTTATTCTCTCTTGCTTTTTTGCTTTAGTTCAATTCTTGTCTGTAATTTCAAAACTTATTGCATCAATGCCTCTGTAATTTAACTAAAGCACCCTTCTTTTTAGTGTATAGTAGTAGTAGCAGCAGTTGACTTGACTGCCTGCAGGAAATGGTATCAAAGCCTTCAGTGTAGACTTTCCTGAGTGGAGGTGGAACAGAGAAGGTCACATGCTGGTGTAACTCCCCATTTAGATATATTTTACCACACTCAAAGCAGTCTTGGGAGCTCCCCGATCAGGCTCCACCATTCACCTTTGAGGTAAAGAAAGTGCTTCCCTGTTTGTTTGTGTCACTTCTGGGTCTTATTTTGACTGTGAACGTTCAACTCAATTGTCCAGGTAATATAGTGACTGAAGATGAAGACTGAAGTTTTTGATTTAAATGCAGAGTTTGGTCTCATGTAATGACTAACAAAGTCCATTGCTTTGAACATCCCATTTATATGTGATTCTGAATGTACATTTGCCATACAGTGATTTATATAAAAATCAGAAAGATGTGATAATGATTTCAAGCACATCACCTGGCCAGCTATTCCATCGCATGACACATTAGCTTTTGTCTCTTTTTTTTTTTTTTTTTTTTTTTTTTTTTTTTAAAGCAGGATCTAAAACTGTCCAGCTTGATGCCATTAGGGGATTTTAAACTCATTTTAATGGTACTGGGAAAACATCTTTAGAATCTTGTTCTTGTTTTTAGTACTTTCGTGTTTTAAGTCTACTTGGGACTTTTGTTTAAATATTGTATATAGTAAATGTTGTGTATACTATTGGATTTTGTTTGCCTGACTGTAGCTGATTGTCCTTAACAGGTCTATCTTGAGAATGAGACCCTGTGTCTCAATGAGATTACCTGTATAAATAAAGGTTGTTATAATAATAATAAAATAAATAATAATAAATGATCTACCAGGCATCTTGCAGCTACAATTTCTATTGCTAGCCGAGGATTCATGAGTTCCCGATTAACCTCCACCACCAAACTAACAGCATAGCCATGCATTGAAGTAACAGCAAAGCCCGCAACGTGTTCTGCACTTGACTTGGGATATCCATGCATGCTCACACAGGACTACAGTATAGTGAATAGGCCACCTATGCTCTAGCCAAGCCAGGGAATGATCCAGGGATTGAAATGTGAGCTGGTTTATGCTCTCTCACACTCTTTCTCTGTGATGGCCGCAGGGGGAGAGCATGATGAAGTTATTAAGCGTAGCTGAGACTAGAATAGTGGCTGGAGGAGGAGTTGGTGGTGGGGTTGTAGTTGAGGAGAGGAAGGTGGAGAGGTAGGAGAAAAGACTTGGCACACAAGAAAAAGGGGAATTACGGCTTTGGGATGGGAGGAGAAGGAAAGATTATGGGAGCTTGGGACATAGGAATTAAGGAATGAAGGAGGTGAGAGACGTTACATGAGTGAGTGAGTGAAAATCAACCCACTCCTCTCTGCTCATTGAAGCTCCTACGGCCAGCCAGGACAGGCAGAGGTCAGCATGAGGTAGAGGAGGAGGAGGAGGGAGAGAACGAAGTAGAGAAGGGGTGCAGAGGGAAAGGGAGAGAAAGAGGGAGGGGTGTGCATGAGATGGGGGGCGCTAATGTGAACCAGCTGTAGAAACCTGACACCTCGAGAGTGGGTTAGAAATGAGAGGTGGAGGAGTGAGAAAGAGAGGGAAAGAAGGGCTGCAGGAAATTGCAGAGTAAGAGAAGGATGGGGAAAAGAGGAGAAAAAAGTCCTCATGAAGCAAAACAAAGAATCCCATAGATGACTTTGGCTGCAGAAACCCCTCTCTGCCGAGTTGTTCATGAAAGAAGAGCTGACTGTATGTGGGTGTTAAGGTATCTATGTGCATTAGTCTGTGTGCAAATTCTTGCCCGAGTTCTGTAGTGTCTAATGAACATTTGTCCCACTGAATCCCACTGCTCTGTGCTGTATTCAGTGACAGACTAATGTGTCAGTGTGTTGGGTTATCTCTTCCTCAGTGAGACACCACTCCCTGACAATAATGTGAACCATGCTTAGCCTTGTCCGATTGCCCCAGAGTCTAGCAATACAGCCAGAGGCTAATAATGAGCTCTCTATCTGGCAGTAAAACCTGAAGGACAGGGTGGTATCGTGTCCTGACGCCATGGCATTTGGCTTGTCAACACTGGTTAGATAGCAGCGATTGAATTTAATAGAGGTTACTATGCATCTTTACTGTCGGCACTTTGGAATTTTCACATAAATCTAAAAGTTGTAAATAATTCTTGAAGGGTGGTATAGAGTTGTGTAGGCTACTCTATAGGAATTATAATTTGTTAGTTTTTTTTATTTAAAAAAAAAAAAATCTTTTATATGCACATTGAGCAATTTCTTAACCAGGTTAATTTAATAGTTATATTTCATACAAAATAATTTAAAAATGATTCATTCTAAGCTCAAAAGACTTGTAATCAAGTCAAACATTAAAACAAAACACACGTTTCAAATTTCCTCGCTCACTCTGAAGTGGCTATACTTAACTTTGGAAATGCCTCTCATATTCCCCATATTTTAACAGTGAAAATGTGTGAAATGTTCCCAGTGAAACGTAAACCTGGCATTAAGCTGGACACAGTGTTTTTTGTGTGACAGCCTGCTAATGTGATGGATGTCACAGGGCAGAGGGCCATGTCATTACTCCTTGAGAGGGGGTGGAGAGGTTGTCCAGGAGAAGAAAGCAGTCCTAATTCCCACAACAGCCTTCTTGTTGTAATATCATGTGCAAGCTGTGTTTGTGTTCAGAGTGGGGAGGGACATCTTTGTGTTTGTGTATTTATCTGTGTGTGTCTTTTGGGGTGTGTGTAGGGTTGCACTGCAGACATGCTGATAGAGCGACGGAGACAGGAAAGAGGGTGGGTGTCTAATCTGACAGAGTTTAGGTGAAGAGGCATGAAGTCTGTCTTTTCTATGAAGATCATACGTCACTATTAATCTACCAACATGTTTATCTGTTTACCAGCACCATGAGTATATAAAATAGCAGATAAATAGCAAATAGCTGATTTTTAGTGAATATGTATGTATTTAAAATATAAGGCTGGCGATAAAACAAACCAACAATGCGTTTTATCTGTCTCTCAGTACTTTCTAATGTGTCTTGCCTCTGTTCGCCTCTGATTCCCAAGCCTATACCTTCCTTATGAAGCTGTAAATCTTTAAAAACAAATTAACAAATGTATACTTTCATATTTATGTTATATTATATCTGGCCTATTTGTGAAAAAAAGCTCTGTCTCTCTTTTAGCTAAGGGGTTCTTGGCCTAAAAAACGTAGAAGACCCCTGCACGAGAGAGGCATTTCTGGCAGCAGGACAGAGTATGTGGACTTGACTGAAAATAAACTACATTGCCCATCATATTGAAGAATCATGTCACTCAATTCTACAATGGGGCTCATTAATGTGTTACCCATCTTTGGACAATAATGTAGGTCTATGGAATAAGATCTGTCAGTCTTTGGCTGCTAATACTTCTAATACTTAGTAGGATCAACTACTTTGTTCACTATAATAACTATGTATGTATGTATATATATATATATATATATATATATATATATATATATATATATATATATATATATATATATATATATATATATATATATATTTTCCTAAACTTAAACTTGAATATTATTGAGGTTTCTGTCATATCTAGACTAAACAAAAATAAAACTACAGAAATCACGAACGTATTTGTTGCTCAATATTATCGTGTTAATTCAGTTTTGTGTTTTTTTTGTTGGTTTGTGCACACGTCAGTGCATTTGATATACTGTATAACTGTGACCTAAATATGTTAGTTAGAGTGGGACTTTGTTGTCAGATGTTGTTTGTTATATGTGAGGAGACATTGGGTGACTCACACATCATACCGAGGAAGTCTCACAGATGTGATTTATCTGTAAGACTTCTGGCAGGCATGATTCATGACTGTCAAGCTGCTTTGGGGTGGAGTAGCCAATAATAAATAAAAGCCAGTAAGCGTGAGACAGATTTTTTTCAAATCATTACCATCTCCAATGTTTCGTCTCTATTTTATATAGCTCATAACACCTATCTCTTCTTCTTCACTTTGTTTTTTCATTTGGAATGGTTATGAAAGAAGGTATTCATTTCTCTGTGCATGTGTATGTGTGTGTTAGTTACTGTGCGGTGTATCCTATTATGTTACCTGAGCCCCTCTAGGGAGGCAGGTTTAGAGGCCTGTGTAAGAGGCAGCAAGTCACTAAGTCGCCCACAGTCCCCAGACAGCGTGTCTGCCATGTGCCACACGCACAATGCAACAGACGGCTGATCAAAATAGCCTGCGCAGGAAATTACCTGACTAATAACATTTTCACTCCGTAACAAAATAACCTTTCTGACCAAATGCTGTCACACATAGAGAAGTGGTGAATGAAAGTGGGAGGGACGGAGAAAAACAGAGGAATAGAAAGTGACTAAGGCATCATTGTCTCTGATGAGATCTCCTAGTGGACACATTGTGTAATATTGCAATTTCCTCCCCACTGCTCGACATGTGGCTGATTCACTTGACTGAAATAGAAGAAAAAGAGAATCAAAAGAAAGTGGTGTTGAATAAGCAGTGAAGAAAAACCAGATACGATTATACTGTAGATTACATGTGGTCATAACATGATATATAGGTGTTGTTTTTCTTTTAAGCCATACACCGTACCGCTTGTTGTGAGCAACTTGCTGTTGTCAAGAAAACATCCTTAACCTTTACTGTGGACACATTTCTGTACGTTACGGCATTATCTGTTGCCATGACTATTGTTCGTTTATTACATTGCCCAAATAATTGCTGGTGCTTTTCAGAAGTTGATTTTAGTTTCTGCCAGGCTTCAGTCAACAACGTCCAGATAGCTCCACCTCACATCCTTCTACTTTTAAACTTCTTCTTTTCGATCATTGACCCCAGTTTAACCCTTTCACCAAGCTCAGCTTCCTCCTTTTCTCTTACAGGGTTTATGGGGCAACAACTTTTCTCAGTAATCTCAGGGTTAGTGGTTTGCATCTTAACAGCATGTCAAAATGTCCTTAAGCAAGACACAATACTCCTAAGTTCTTTTTTTAAGCAGCTCACGGTCATATTAACGTGTGTACTTTTACTGTAAATAGCTTCAGATCTCTCTTCAAGGCATTAAATAAATGCAGACCTTTTAACCATTTAATAGTAATTGAACAACTAGTTTCTCTTTATGCACAACCACACATCTTATATTTAATATCTCCTACATAGGGATGTGGTTCCCCACATGCAGTTGTTTAGATCACTGTACAACAGGGAGACACTAGTGTTTGTTTACCAGTGCTGTTTCTTTGATGTGTGTGTGTACTACAGGACTCTCGTGCAGACGTTATGCTCCGCTATCAATACTGTCGTCTGATGTGGTGCATTATAGCGCATCTGACTGAAACTCACTCTTTTGTTTTGTTTGTTTGCCTCTCTGTCTCACACACACACACACACACACACATATCAGTATTTGTCTTTTTGTTTAACTCATCTTTCAACTTTTTCGTCTGTATTGAGGAGTAATTAGGTTTAAATCCTTGTATGTGTGCCTTGGCATGCTCCATCATTGATTTCTCTGTGTGTGTGTGTGTGTGTGTGTGTGTGTGTGTGTGTGTGTGTGTGTGTGTGTGTGTGTGTGTGTGTGTGTGTGTGTGTGTGTGTGTGTGTGTGTGTGTGTGTGTGTGTGTGTGTGTGTGTGTGTGTGTGTGTGTGTGTGTGTGTGTGTGTGTGTGTGTGTGTGTGTGTGTGTCTAGGTGTGCACCAGGCTTTCTGGGTGAGTATTGCCACCATAGGGACCCTTGTCAACCTGGCTTCTGCCTGAATGGGGGGAACTGCTCTGTGTCCATGTTAGCTGGTGTACCTGTACCAGGCAGCGCTGCCTGCACCTGCCCTCTTGGCTACACCGGACAGCACTGCCAAACTCCCCAGAACTCCACATGTTACCCCAAAAACCCCTGTGCCAACAAAGGTGTCTGCACCCTGCTGTCCCTTGACAAATACAAGTGCGAGTGTGCCAGAGGATGGACAGGTGAGATGCTGTTAAATGACCCCTCAGGAATTTGTCACGGGGGCAGTGACGTCTTACTTTTTATCACCAGTACACTAATCTATTTTTAAACATCCTGAATGCATATCCACTTGCTAACTGTAAAGACTGCTATGTCCTGAGTAGGGTTGGGTACCGAAACCCGGTTCCTATGCAACCGGTAGGAATCGGACCGGATTACAATGAATATTTCGGTTCCTCATTTCGGTTCCACTTAATGTGTTGAAATATTTCCCCTCTGTCGCTCTGAAACAGACGTAAAAATATCACACTTTCTCTGTAGGCTACCATTAGCTAGCTACCGTAAATGTAGGCTACTTTCAAAATGCCATATTTTCCTGATGAATGTCTAAGACCGAAATGTTGTATTTTTCTAAATACATTTTTGCTTGCGTAATGGTCAGTGTGCAGGATTTTCTCTAAGCTTCTGATCTGCTACTTTTGATCATATCCTACGCACCTGCCCGACAAAAGAGGTGTGCAAAAAAGCTTTCCTACGTCCCTCTGGGCTCACCAAAATGTACGTAAAAGCATATTAACCATTCACTTTTCAGTTTTTCAAGAATTGGTTTAGGAATTGGAATCGTTTTAAAAGTACCGGTTCGGCATCGGAATCGTAAAAATCCAAACGATACCCAACCCTAGTCCTGAGTGCAGTTTGGTGACATGATAACTAACTAACTTATTTAAAGAGAGCTAAACAGTGGGCTCTAGAAGTGTTTTAGATTGCCACAAATACATACCTGTCATTGCATATTGCTTTTCCTCTGGTATCTAAGCCATAGTTCTCCACAGGTGGACACATTGATAAATGGAAAATATGATAGCTAAAGCACTAATGCTTGGCTCTTCTCCTTCCTCTCCATTCCCAGGACTGCAGTGTGAGCATGAGGACAGCTGTCTATCTAGTCCCTGTTCCAACGCTGGAACGTGCAGCTCTCTGTCTGGTGGTAGCTACACATGTTCCTGTCCTCCTGGCTACACAGGGCCTCGCTGCCTTAATGACACAAATGAATGTGATGCCACACCCTCTATATGCCAGAATGAAGGACAATGCCACAACACCCCTGGCTCCTACAAGTGAGAATCTAGTGTATAATAACCAAATCTAAACTAAACAAAAAAAAAATGAATGAATTAAACATGAATTTAATGGAATGTACTCGGTCATTGCTACAGGTGTACCTGTACCCCAGGATTTACTGGCAGACACTGTGAAAGCTCATACATCCCTTGCTCACCCTCACCATGCCTAAATGGAGGCACCTGTCACCAGAACTCTGAAACTAGCTACTCGTGCCACTGCCTTCCAGGTAGGAGGATTCCAATCCTGAAATGCCTAGATTTTTGTTCCTCTTTTTAAAGCTGAATATGAACTAGAAACTCATACCACATTTAAAAGGTTAACCAGCCACCACACGTCAAGAGACCTATGGACAGTAGAGAGAGAGAGAGAGAGAGAGAGACAGAGAGAATTGAATGTAGGCAGAGAAAAAGTGTGACACTAACTGGTATTTATCTTTAAACCGATATAGCTTTGAGTTTCTGTATTGTTACATTGTTTTGTTTGTGGTGCAAACAGTCTGAGCCTGTTGGCTGTATTTTATTAGACACACTCTACCGTCAGACACAACAAACATGCTCACAGCTGCTGTTTATATACACTACCAGGACATATCATAATACTTACACTAGAGAATATCATACTACAGTTTATGTATTTAAGTGTGTGTCTTCCCCAATCATTTGCGCCAGGTTTCAACGGGACTAACTGTGAGAATAATATTGATGACTGCCCCGGTCATCAGTGTGCCAATGGAGGAACGTGTATGGACGGAGTCAACACCTACAACTGCCAGTGTCCTCCAGAGTGGACTGGTAAGGGATTGTTTGTTTATGTGTTCCTGTGACAACTATTGTACTCAGTGTTTGTCCACTCTGGTTTGCTGTGATGTCATAGGGTTACCACCCCAGTGCCTCAAATCCATGCAAGATATCAGGGGTTTCCCTCATGTGTCTGAAGGGGATCTGTGTTACATGTTGAAGCAAAGCATAAAAAAGCAGTATTGTGTATTTAAGACATGTCCTCTTAGCTGACATTCAGACTGAAAACAGCCCTGCATTAAAACAGCGCCAGGGGCTGTGTTGTTTAAGGTATCGATGAGACATGAAATGCGATCCAGGAAGTCCAGTTAGAGTAACAGATCCATGAGTTTGAAGGCTTATTAGACTGCAAAACATTTATAATACTCTGACACAGGATTTCAAAACTCTAGAAAGTTTTCACACCAGTAATTTCTATTAGTGCAATTGGTAACTGTACAAATAGGTCGTTCATGTTTCGAAGTAATGCACCAGGAATCTGGTTTGCACTTCTTTGATTGGCGACCGCTGCGTTCGTTCTGGATGAGTCACATTGGCATCCAGTAGAAGTAGAAGTAGAACTTTTTTCCTCGATGACTGTGTTTTTTTTTTGTTGAAGCCCTATGCGTTGACATCGCCACTGCGTCACTGGACTCAGAGCTAAAGTTGGTCTAAACACTGCTTTTTATATTTACGTATTAAGTCTTAAGTATTTTGTATGCCTGCTGTGTTTAAAAAAAAAAATTGTTTGTTGAATATGTTTAGCAGACTATTTTATAATTTTTCACATTTTTTAAATTAAATCCACAGCAGATTGTTTGTGTCTTTCCCTTTTTAATTTTCTAGACATTCTAGCCATATCATTATGAAATGGCTTTTCTACTTTTAAGTCTTAATTTTTCTGTGTTCCGGTTGAGCAGTGAGGTGGAATACATGTTTGTGCTGTGATCAGATAACTTTCCTTTTATGTTGTTTCAATGTTATACTTCCTACTGTTCTTCTATACTCTTTCTTTATCCTACGGAGGCCCGTACTTCACACAAGGTGTGTCTCTGCTAACACACTTATGTGGCATACGCAAGCTTTCTGTTTACAAAGCAAACATGCATGCATCAGCTTCCTTGGGCCTGTCTGAGTTTATGTTGCACTTATCCGACCTGGGGAAGCAAAGCCAACGTGAGGGGAGTACTTACAAATGGCCATCGTGGATTAATAGTATTCTCACACACTATATTTTTCATGTCTGCAAAAAATCTCTCTAAATAAGACTGTAAGCATCTAAAAAAAACGGGTCACTATTTTTAATTTCTTAACCGAAAAACCCATGAGGTTACACATTGAGTTATGTTGTAACATGCAACATAGAGTATTAACTTAATTTGTTTACATTTCCTCCTCTTTATGTCCACCTCCCTGCCTCTCCACAGGTCAGCACTGCACAGAAGATGTGGACGAGTGTCGTCTGCAGCCAAACACTTGCCAGAATGGAGGTACCTGCAGCAACCTGTTTGGCAGCTATGTCTGTGTGTGCGTTAACGGCTGGAGTGGACCCGACTGCTCTGAAAACATCGATGACTGTGCTACAGCTGCGTGCAGCCCAGGCTCCACATGCATCGACCGTGTTGCGTCTTTCGTCTGTCTCTGCCCGTACGGAAAGACAGGTAGGCCAGGAGTGAGACATTTTTATACCCTAAAATGCATTACGCTAATAACAGCCTCTCTGGCCTAGTGCCATACTTCTCTTTATATATTGTGTTGTGTTTATAACTGAAGAAAGAAAAAGAAAAACCACAGTTGCTAAATATATGAAATAATATATCAGTATTGGTCTTTACACTGAAACTGTGTATTTTCAGTGCCCTTAATGTGATCCATGTCAAACAGTCAAATACACTAATCATACCAAAGAATAGATTTGCATTTCCAGCCAGGTGGTTAGAGACTAATTCTTAGATTTGGATTAAGCCTTGCCTTAGAAATAAACCACTCCCTAGTAGCAAATTTGCATTGAGTTTGTTTTACTTTGAAGTGGGCATAACCGTGTATTGGTAATTCTCTGGGGCTATTTTTGTTTAAGCACAGACAAAATTTTAGTTTACTGTAGTTTTGGTTGGCAAAGCGGGGCTGGTCCTATAAAGATAAATGTTTGCCCCTGACTGAGCGTGTGATGAAGTTACACCATTCGTTTGTTGAGTGTCGGATTTTACCAATTGGCTGTTGCTCTTTCAAAAGGAATAGGCGTGAACAGCCCTCAGATTGCTGGTAGACGGCAACAAACGTTATGAGGATAAGGTGGAAATAAGACACCGGTGATTTCATGCAAAACTAGTCTCAGACCATCCTTTACAGCATTGCGGAGGAGGGTCTGGAGAGTCCACACAACATTTCGGGATGGGAGAAAAACGTGCTCTGATTCATTGGCATTTCTTTAAACCAATCACAATTGTCTTGGCTGGTGCTAAGCTTCGCACGGAGGCTTAATAGCCTCCGGAAGGAACGTGTTTTGGTGGGACGTGTACGTTCAAAAGTTGTTTAAGTTGTGTAATAGAAATCTCAGATTGGACAGATAGTCTAGCTAGCTGTCTCAATTTACCCTGCAGAGATCTGAGGAGCAGTTAACCATAGTCCTCATAAGTCGACCAGAGTTTAAAATGCCAGCACAAAGAAAGCGGAAGATAACTGACATCGGTGAAAAGACATGCAACCGGCGGAATTTCCTGCGGCACCAGAGCAATCCCGGAAGTGGAACGTCGTGGATATAGACTAATGCAAAACAAACTGTGCTTTTGCTTGTATTAACAATGTGGCTGCATTTTGCTCCTAACACTCCGATACTGCATTAGTGGACATGTCAGGGATAAACTCTGGAACTCTCAACCTATTCTTGTTTACTCATTCCTTATCAACATGGTGTTCTTTTCAGGCTTGCTCTGCCATAGAGATGATGCCTGTATCAGTAACCCCTGTAGAGAGGGTTCTCAGTGTGACACCAACCCCATCAATGGGATGTTCAACTGTAACTGTCAACCTGGATACGTAGGCAGCACCTGCAACATCGACAGAGACGAATGCAGCATTGGTGAGAAAGAGAGAAAGTTCTAACCAAGTATGCACAACATGTATCTCTGCCTGGCTTCTGATCTTTTCTGCTTTGAAACGCAGCTCTTTCCTCTTCATCATCAGGTACCAACCCTTGCGAGCATGGTGGTCAGTGTGTGAACACTGATGGCTCCTTCACATGTAACTGTGTTCGGGGTTATGCTGGGCCGCGCTGTGAACAAGATGTCAACGAGTGTGCTTCGAATCCCTGCCACAACGATGGCACATGCCTGGATCGCATTGGGGACTACACCTGCATCTGCATGCCCGGTACATCTATTGAGAAAATATAAATAACTGTGCATTCCAACCAATTTGATCAGACATTCTCATCCAAAAAAGAAGTGCAGCAGTTCGAAAAAAGTGCAGCATTGCTGGTCTTGACTTTCAAGATAGCGATATTGTGGATAATAATTTATTTATAACTAGAAAGCATATCTCCACCAAGGCTGAAAAAGTAAAAAAAAAACATATTAGCATCTAAATCTGAAGATCCAGAGTGATCGACTCTAACGTGATACATGTGCCACAATTTATAATGTCTAAAATGTTAAAAAATATAATATTATATATATATTATATTATATTATAAAAAATATGTTAAAAAATATGTTAAAAAATATAATATTATATATATATATATATATATATTCTGCATCCAGATTTACACAAAAATGGTCTCTTGTACCTTGGCCCATAGCCTACCTTTTTAAGTCCCATTCAAATGTGTGTTACTATTTGTTTGATATCCTGCTAACAAATAGACAAGAAGGACCAAAAACATGACTTCCTTGGTGGAGTTGATAACAGCCTGTTGAGGCGGCTGACACCACTAGGTTAAAGTGAAACTGCTTAGAAACTGCAAAGAATTGGGATTCAAAACATAACGTCTTTGGCTTGGTAACGTTTGACAGAAGAAGTAATCTCATAAAAACTTGTTTCTCATCATGCTTGCAGGATTTGAGGGGACTCACTGTGAGATAGAGGTGGATGAGTGCCTCAGCTCGCCCTGTCTGAACCAGGGGAAATGTCTGGACCAGGTCAGCCGCTTTGTCTGCGAATGCCCAGCAGGTTGGTACACATGTTGATGTATTTTTCAGACTTCCATTCACTCAAAGTAAAAATGAATTAGATTATGATGCCCTGTTCTGTTTTAAAACTGTGTTTTAATGTATGAGTTTGTTACTATGTTCATGTTGTTCTGTTTTCAGGCTTCAGCGGTGACATGTGCCAAATAGACATAGATGAGTGTTCCAGCACGCCCTGTTTTAATGGGGCTAAGTGTATCGACCGACCGAACGGATATGATTGTGAATGTGCTGAAGGTAAAAGGGAATAACCATATGTTAAGTTAAAGTAAAAGCAACATATTTGTTGTTTCTGCTCTGCTATTGTTCTATAAAAAATGGTAGACCGCATCACATTAAATCCCATATCCTTTTAAATTTGGAAAGTCTTTTGAAATAGTCACTTGATCCATGATGCAATAGCCTTTGTTATTTTTCTAAGAAGAAATGTCCTCCCGCAGGCTTCACTGACCTACTTTGTGAGGAGAACATCAATGACTGCGTACCAGAGCCTTGCCACCATGGTGTGTGTAAAGATGGCATCGCCACCTTCTCCTGTGAGTGCTATCCAGGATACACAGGGTCTATCTGTAATATCCAGGTCCAGGAGTGCCACAGCAACCCTTGTCAGAACCGAGGACGCTGCGTTGACCTGGTCAATGCCTACCAGTGTAACTGCCCATCGGGAACCACAGGTGGGTACTTTGTGTGCTACAAAAATCATTGCCTGATAGTATGTCAGTGAGACAAGTTAATTCTAATTAATTCTTCAAAGAAAACGTGTCATTCAACATGTCATATGTACAGTAAATGATGCAGTTGTACAACTGTGATCAGATGTCTGTGGGCAGCATTATTCATTGTCATTAATGTACAGATGGATGTAATCATCAACATGGTTAATGTGCTTTCTCATCAGTCTCTCATCTTGCCTGACAACATAGCTCTGCTCTTCGTGACATCTGGTGGCTAGAGTAACCATACAGACTGAACTATAAACACCAAACATTGTAGTTAGTTTTAGTTCCTCTGACACTTTTTTACTGAAAGATAAATCAGCTCTACATATTCTTATTTGTAAGAGTCTGATCCAGATCACATTTAATTGCCTCCTGAGAGTTTTCTTGTGATTGACCCTTGTGGCTGTAAATTTCAAAGGTGGAGGTAACGGCTTAAGTTGAATGTAAAGACCCCCATCCCCCACCTATAGAGCTTCCCGTATAGCTTTCGATATATAGTGTAGTGTGTAGAGCACTTTATGTGTAGCAGTCACAAGTCTGGGTCGAGTGGTGCACCCGTCAGGTTGCTCTGTGGATTAATAGGCTCACTTCAGTATGTTGTACCACCCTGAGGCCTGGTACTGACATCTGTACTGTCCTTACTTTACCAAAATTGCCGTAAGGTCTCACTTTCTGGTTTCATGCCATCACTTCCCCTCCTCTGATGTGCCTTTTTCTCTCTCTATGTCTGGTTTTCTCTTTGTATCTCTTCCGTCCTTCTGTTTCTCATCCTATTCCTCTCTCTTTCTCTCTCCCATTTCACAATTGTTCCACTAATGTTTTTCTTGTTAGTTTTCTAACTTTATGTCATAGTCGAGTCGTAGCAGGCCTCTGCTGTATTAATAGTTATTGTCAACATTTCTTACTTTTTGCTGAACTACATTTTTATGGAGTCTTACTCCCTCTGGTGGTAAATCAATTAACTATCAGATTTTGTAACAGTCACTTGATCTGCTTCACCTCTTTCTTATGCAACCCCTTGTTCACTTCAACCAAAAGGGACGTGTAAGGGTGTTTTTTGGTGTGCTACTTTTAAAATCTAAACCAACATACAGTCCGATAAAATGATAAAGCATAGAACCTGGCTTTTGTTACCCTATATGAATTTGTCTTTCTATTTTTTCTACTCAGGGGTAAACTGTGAGATCAATGATGATGACTGTGCCAGCAACCCCTGTGAGTACGGAGTGTGCCACGATGGCATTAACGAGTACAAATGTGTGTGCACCCCAGGATATACAGGTATGTTTTGCTAGATACCCCAGTAAAGTCACTTTGATAACAGTACAAAATGTTTCAGAAATGGGGCAGGAAAAAATAACCATATATATATATATATATATATATATATATATATATATATATATATATATATATATTAATCAATCAAACTAATTCCCTCTGAATTTCTCTCTAATAGGAGTTAAATGTGATGTGGAAATCAACGAGTGTAACTCAAACCCATGTATGAGTGGGGGAACCTGCGTGGACAAGGTCAACGGATTCCACTGCCTGTGCCCACCCAGCACCCATGGCCCTCTGTGCCTCTCTGGGACCGACCACTG
This sequence comes from Zingel zingel, assembly GCA_023566125.1. NCBI lineage: Eukaryota > Metazoa > Chordata > Actinopteri > Perciformes > Percidae > Zingel > Zingel zingel. The sequence continues at coordinate 16,115,619 of CM042322.1, read as the reverse complement.
TGCTCCTCAGCCTTGTGTGCACGGAGAATGTATTGAAGAGCAACACGGGTACATTAACCTTATACTGCTACTCTGAAATGTTATGTTCTGAGATCCATCTGGCCTTCTCTAATCCAATGCGTGAATATGAGCCAACACACCACAGTTATATAGTGTAATTTAAAAGATCCATTAGGCAAAGTACAGTGTTTCCTCTATGTTGATAGCATAGTGGCCGTCCGCCATGGTAAAATTTCCAGCGCCACGGTATCAGAAATAGGGCAGAAGCACAACAGGTTTTCCGCTATGTACACCGCGCACCACCGCTCCTTCAGCTGTTTATGAAAAGTCATAAACTCGTAGCGCCGTGTGCTCTACTGAACTCAAGCGAACTGTCATCCGCTCTCTCTCCCCCTTGGGTGAGCAGAGCGACATGAAATCCGCACTCACGCCCGTGAAATATGACAGCTACAGTTTATTGGAAAATAGCATTGTGGACACTGAAGTTGATGAATTTACTGTTTATCAGAGACAAGAAGCTAACGTTAGCTACGCTGCTGTGATGGCCCCTCTGCCTCTGACTCGCCGCTGCAGTAGACTGTGTGTATTCCTCCGACACGCTGTATTAACGTTACTGATTTAAAACCGTTTTCCAGGTTAGTGGGGGTGCATACCGCTCAAAACCAACATGAAAAATGTAGCTACTAATGTTCACTCAGCGTTTTGTTTTGTTGTTAAACTGTGTGTAAAATGAGCGGTGACGTTAAATCACCCTACGGTACTGTCTTTTTTCTGGATGGTTTCAAGGTAACGGTCGGTAGCTTACATTAGCAGATAAGCCCATACTCTGACGTCCAATGCCTTTCTTCTGTGTAAAGGTATCGTTGTGAGTGTGAAGCTGGCTGGGTGGGACAACACTGTGAACAGGAAAGGGATGAGTGCAAGTCCAGTCCGTGCCAAAATGGTGGCACCTGTTTGGACCGACATAATGGCTACACCTGTCAGTGCCAACCTGGATTCAAAGGTAATAATTATTATTGTTGTATGTCAGCATTTCATTTTTTTAAACTTAGCAATCATTAGAGGAAATGGCACTGAATTTTAAAATGAAATATTTGAATCACCCCGCCTCTCGCATTAGGTGTGAACTGTGAGAAGAACATAGATGAATGTGCATCCGGGCCCTGTCTGCACCAAGGGATTTGTATAGATGGAGTCAACAATTATGCCTGCCAATGTAGTCCGCCATTCATAGGTTAGTGATATCACATTTTCAGCATATCAACATCCACTTATTAATGGTTTTGTATCAGCTAATTAAATATCTTTTTAGCAAAGATTTTCATGAACCTGTTTTTATCATTATGAAAAATATGTGCTATGCCCAAATAGGTAAACACTGTGAGATGGAACAGGTTCCCTGTGCCTCTCATCCATGTGAGAGGGGAGGAGTGTGTCTTCCATCTGCAGACTACACCTCCTACACCTGTCGATGTCCTGCTGGTTGGCAAGGTATGTGTGTATCCGTCAGATATTGTGTTCATATGTGTCTGTCTGATTGAGTTTGTATGGAAGTAAGATAGAGTGAAACTATGAGACGGTGTGCCTGATAGCAAAATCATATATAATATTATGTATTACTGCTAGATTGATGCAGTACTAATCCTTTTTTGTTTGTTCACAATTGTGTAGGAACACGTTGCACGGATGATGCGAATGAATGCAGAATGAACCCTTGCAAAAATGGTGGTCGTTGCATTAACACCCAGGGCAGCTACACGTGTAAATGTCAACCTGGATACAGCGGACACAACTGTCAGACAGACATTGACGACTGCTCACCTAGTGAGTTTCACTTTCATCTAATACAATCACCCTATTAATGGCTGTATGCATCCATATGGAAGCCGCACCTCTGCATTTATGACAGCCATGTATTATGACACCTATGTAGTATTCTTTGATGTATCATCAGACACTGGAGATATTCCAAGCCTTAGTGGAAAGCAGCATAAAAAAGTCCCCTGAGATATTGAGTTACACATGGGTGTGCGCATGATACAAAACAATACAATGTAAAAATAGACAAACAAATACAAGGGAAGGTGCTTCCACATTTTATTTTTACAGATTTTTCAGCCAGACTGGTGGTGGATTATTCATGCATACTTTGGATGAACTGTTCATTCAGTGACGGCTGTTTGGTCATTACATGCCTCTTTTACCCTCTCTGTATTCCCCTCTGTAGACCCATGCCTGAATGGAGGCTCTTGTGTGGACGATGTTGGGAGTTTCTCCTGTGACTGCCGCCCGGGTTTTGAAGGCGACCGCTGTGAGACTGAGGTAGACGAGTGTGCCAGCCAGCCCTGCAGGAACGGTGCCATCTGCCGGGACTACGTCAACAGTTTTGTGTGCGAGTGCCGACAAGGCTTTGATGGAATCTTGTGTGAACACAACATCCTTGAATGCACTGAGAGGTCAGCCATTCATTCAAAGCATGAAGCCATGAAACCTACATTTTATTTCCATGCTTAATTGTTCTGTTCTTCTGCAATGAATTTCTTCATGGATGATTTCTACTGTGTCTTCTGCAATGACCTTACGGAAAGAATGATAACTATGTTGAAAACTAATTATATTTTGTTTGCCCTGTCTCTTCATTCGTACGTCTCGGCAACCTAAGACTCTAAGTCATTAGTCATTACTTTACTTACTATCCCTCCAGCTCCTGTCTGAATAATGGGACTTGCATTGATGGCATCAACGCCTTTTCTTGCCGTTGCCGTCCTGGTTTTTACGGGGAATTCTGTGAGTTTGAGCAAAATGAGTGCGACTCTCAGCCCTGTAAGAATGGAGGCACCTGCACTGATGGCCTGGGCAACTACCGCTGCACCTGCCCCTTGGGACACAATGGACAGAACTGCCAGGTAAAGTGTCTGTGTGTCACTGCAAGTGTACAGAGTGGGTCTGCAGGTAACGTGAGTGAGCTGGGTCATATCTGTTTTAGCAATTTAATATTTTTTCCAACATTTAACTAAAGTACCTAGGGTTTAAGTATATAGGGTGTTGTATGCTGCACAGATTGTTAAGCTCTTTCAGGCAAATTTGTTAATTTTTGGTCTATATCAATACAGTTGACCAAAGTAGAACAAATGGTCCACACACACAAAACTGAGTGCCTCACAAACTGAAAAAGGCTTGAGAATTTGAAAGTTGAGTTGGGTTGGATGCACCCAACTTAAAGTATCAAACTCAAGAAGATGGCTGGATGTGGTGTAAGTCTGTAACATTTACAGCCAAAAGTGTAACTCTCTTCTTTTGTTTTCTTTTGTATGCAGAACTTTGTGAACCTCTGCAGCCAGGTGCGCTGTTACAACGGCGGCTCCTGCTCTCAGACATCGACCTCCTGGACCTGCCACTGTCAAATGGGATGGACGGGACTTTACTGTGACGTCCCCAACATGTCCTGCCGGGACTATGCTGCCAGGGAGGGTGAGGAACTATTTCTATTGAGTTGTTATCTCAACGACTAACAACACAATATATACATACAATGTAAAGTATTAAGTGTACAGCTTGTATAACAGTGTAAATGTGCTGTCCCCTCAAAATAACTCAACACACAGCCATTAATGTCTAAACCGCTGGCAACAAAAGTGAGTACACCCCTATGTTAAATTCCCATAGAGGCAGGCAGAGTTTTATTTTTAAAGGCCAGTTATTTCATGGATCCAGGATACTATACATCCTGATAAAGTTCCCTTGGCCTTTGGAATTAAATTAGCCGGACCAAGATACTTTTGTTTTCCTGCCCACAGTTTCATCAGACCAAACCTTAAAATAAGCAATAATTGCACATCTTCACATTGTTTTTCACTATATGATCCTTGTTTACTAAATTACTGTAGGTCTGGAAGTGGAAAATGTGTGTAAGAACGCCGGGCGGTGTGTGAATGTGGGCAATTCCCACCGGTGTCACTGCCAGCCAGGATACACGGGCAGCTACTGTGAAGAGATGGTCGATGAGTGCCAGTCAAACCCCTGTCGCAACGGAGCTACATGCAAGGACTATCAGGGCACATACGAGTGTATAGTAAGTCAATTCTCAGCTCTATGTGTTTGTTGCTGGTGTACGTGTGCATGCTTTGTATGTTTTAAAGCTTTTATGTTACAAGTTGTATGTTTATAACAAACTAGCAGCAGTTTTTCCACAGCACACAATGAGCTAACCTCTGTGTCTTGTTTCATTGGTCCAGTGTAAAGCAGGCTACCAGGGGGTGAACTGTGAATATGATGTTGATGAATGCCACTCTAGGCCCTGCCTCCATGGAGGAACTTGTATCAACCTCATTAACCGCTTCACCTGCGCCTGCCCACCCGGAACACATGGTCAGTCTGCATATTGCATACGTACACACACAGGACAATTAAAATGGTCCTTTAAACATTCCTAAAGCAGATGCAATGCTTTACTTGATACAAACAGTGATATCTGTCTGTTCACTGCTCTGTAGGGCTCCAGTGTGAGGTGAACGTGGATGACTGTGCCCCCAAGCCTGGCTCCTCTGAACCTCGCTGTCTGAATGGAGGACAGTGCATGGACGGTGTGGGCCGTTACACATGCTCCTGCCCTCCAGGATTCGTTGGAGAACACTGTGAGGGGGATGTCAATGAATGCCTGTCTGGGCCCTGCCACGCCCCCGGCAGTCTCGACTGTGTGCAGCTGGTCAATGATTACCAGTGTCGCTGTCGCCTGGGATACACAGGTATGTTCGTATTAGCCGCTCAAAAGGGACATCATAACAGCACCATACTGTATTAAAGGAACACGCCGACTTATTGGGACTTTAGCTTATTCACCATATCCCCCAAAGTTGGATAAGTCCATACATACCCTTCTCATCTCCTTGCATGTTGTAACTCTGTCTGACGCCCCCACCGCTAGCCTCGCTTAGCACAGACCCTTGAGGTAACCGGATCCAACTAGCCTACTGCTCCCAATAAGTGACAAAATAACACCAACATTTTCCTATTTACATGTTGTGATTTGTATAGTCACAGCATTTACAAATAACAACGTATACATACTGGGAACTATATTCTCAGAAGGCGAAACACTGCTACTCTCTGCTCCTCACCATGGGGCTTATCAGGTGCTGCAAGCAAATCACTCCGCCCAAGTAGCAGAAGTAGCAGCTGCTTCGCCTTTCTGAGAATATAGTTCCCAGTTTGTATACGGTTAGAAGATGGCTGTGTCTCATGTGACCTTGTTATTTGTACACGCTGTGATTATACAAATCACAACATGTAAATAGGAAAATGTTGGCGTTATTTTGTCACTTATTGGGAGCAGTAGGCTAGTTGGATCCGGTTACCTCCAGGATCTGTGCTAAGCGAGGCTAGCGGTGGGTGTGTCAGACAGAGTTACATCACGCACGGAGATGAGAAGGCTATGTATGGACTTATCTAACTCTGTGGGATACGGTGAATAAGCTAAAGTCCCAGTAAGTCGGCGTGTTCCTTTAAGTCTTTTTGTATGTTAGAAAACTAGCAAGGCATTCGTGTTTTTGTCTCAAGTGTTTCAATAATGTGAATGTTTTGGTAATCTTGCAAAGTGTTTCAGTTGTTGATGAATTCATTTTCAGGTCGTCATTGTGAGTCCATGGTGGATCTGTGTCTGTCTAAGCCATGCCACAACGGTGCCGTCTGCTCTATGAACATGAGTTCAGTACATGGCTACACCTGCTCCTGTGTTCCCGTAAGTTTCTCAAATGTCACTCCTTTTTCTGGCACCATAAGAAACAGAAACATGGTGTCAATCGATTCTCCTCTTTTATGTTCGCTTTTTTTTTAACACTTTTTCTATTAATTTCTCAGTGCAAACAGGCTCTGTGCTCTCATTCATCATAATCATGTCAAGCTATACTTTCATGTTTTTACATTAAGGTCTTAATTGACAGTTCTGGGCTCGTCTATCTTTCACATAACTATTGGTATGCATATGCATATTTTTGGAGGGTTTTCTGTCTTGATTTTTGCGCATAAGCTACAAAGTTCACAGTGTGAACTGGATGCAAAGTGGCGTGAAAACAAATTGGCAGCTGGCAGTGGTACGAGAATACAAAACACTTATTTTGACAGGTCTGGATATTGTGTTACAATTTATTAACACAAAAAAACAATCAATACCAGTAATGTTCCTCCATTTTCTTGATATATTCTCATTTATTGGCTACCGCACATCCCTCCAGACTCGACTATCGAACCGTGAATGTCAACTTTGGTTAATAAGGAACACAGCTTACCGTGAACTATGTTTAATGTGTAATTAAGATTTTTTATATTTAAAAGTTTTAACAGAACACAGCGTTTTAGTATATAATAGTGCGTTTGTGATGCTTAATTTTCCATTAAGTCTTAGAGGATATTGGATCTATTTCATTAATCTGTTATTAATTGTATATAAATATACTCAGTGAAGGGTGGCTGACATTACTATCTCAGTGTTTCTTTTATTTTGCTCTCAGACTAGAACACCAATCTCTTCAAACTAAATGCTTGTTTTTCTCTGCACTAACATCTTGCTCCCTCTCTTATTCTCATGCTTGCTTCAGAGGGCCACACCATGGCTCAGGTATAGTAGCAGCAGATTTGTAAAAACCTAGATGTATATTAGTTATAGTAGTTTGTTTGATTAAACATCAGCTGCCAAGTTTTATTGTCCCTTTACAAATGTGTAGCCAAGCCTAACTTTTAAAATGACCATATTACTAAATCACACTTTAACAACATGTTGTGTTTTATAGGGCTTTACTGGGTTCAACTGTGGCGAAATAGAACACTACAATTGTTTGAAGCTACGTTGCCAGAATGGTGGGCGCTGTGTGGAGTCACCAGGCCACCTGTACTGCAAGTGCCAGCCAGGCTTCAGTGGACCACACTGTGAGAATGAACAGAGGTGTCCATGGCGCTGCCAAAATGGAGGAACCTGCATCAGAGACCCATCCAACCTGTACCAGTATAGCTGCCGCTGCCCCATGTACTTCTCCGGGCGAACCTGTGAGAATAAACTACTCACACCACGCACTCCAACCTGCCCCTATCTGCAGTGCGAGCAGCATTCTGGGGATGAAGTGTGTGACGATCAGTGTAACAACCATGAATGTCAGTGGGATGGAGGCGACTGCTCGCTCAACTGGAAGAAGCCTTGGGTTAACTGCACCGCCAGTGTTCCCTGCTGGGATCTCTTTAAGAATGGACTTTGTGACAAGGAATGTGACAACCCTGGGTGCCTCTTTGACAGCTTTGAGTGCCAGGAGACCCCACCGTCCTGCAAGTATGTAACCCTTCTCTTTATTTTTGTCATTGCTGTTTCAGTTATGTATAAAGTTCAAAACATTTTGAAGCCAAATCACTAAACAGCCACCCTCTTTGGTCTGTGTATTTTCAGGTATGACAACTACTGCGCAGACCACTTTGGGAACGGCATCTGTGACCAGAGCTGCTACACGGAGGCTTGTGGCTGGGACGGCCTGGACTGCTCAGCTGACACTCCAGCCAAAGTGGTGGATGGCACACTGGTCATCGTGGTCCGGCTGCAGCCTGAGGAGCTGCTTGGAGACTTGAGGGGTTTCTTGCGCTCCCTGGGAGCCCTGCTGCACACCAACGTGCAGGTGAAGCTGGATGAAAATAAGAAGCCAATGGTGTACGCTTACTATGGGGGGGAGGAGGAGCATGGACGACATTTACAGAGGAGGAAAAGCAAGCGGGAGCTGGACAGGGAGGTTATTGGGTAAGGATAGTTCATGTTGGAGTACGCACATAATTTATCTTCTTTCAAGCTCTCTTTTAATTTGCAGTAGCTTGAAATAAATGAACTGCTTGTCATTAACAGTCTTTGTATTTTTACATGTTTGTCTGCGCAGATCTGTGGTGCACCTGGAACTGGATAACCGAGAATGTTCTCAGAGCTCTGTCGACTGTTTCTCCAGCACTAATGAGGCTGCGTCATTCATTGCAGCAGCACACATTAAGGCTGAACTGCCTTACCCTCTGGTGTCTGTTAACAGTAAGTAGGCCTGTCATTCAACAGTTAATGGAATTTACCTGCTTTTTTAAAATGTAAAAACCAAAATCAAATGTATCCAAAACAACTGGTATTAAGACTTGTTTTCTTCAGGTGACCCGACAGTTCCACCTCAGCCACCGTTGCTGATGATCCTGGTTGGAGTGGCAGTGGTTATTATTCTGCTTATCCTGGTGCTGGGGATGCTAGCAGCCAAGAGGAAGCACAAACATGGCGTCCTGTGGCTGCCTGATGGCTTCATGGCCAATAAGAATGATAAAAGGAGAGAGCCTGTCGGACAGGATGACTTTGACATGAAGTGAGTGGATATACAGACCAACAGGTTGCTTGAGATAATAAAACAAGATGTATGAAAACAACTACTGGGTGGGAATTCATACCAGAGTGAAAAGTGAAATCTAAAGTTTCTCAGTTGATCTTGACGTGAGCATACAAAGTATCCCTCCTAAGAGCTCAATTGCATCAGTAGAAGACTGTGGTTGTACTGTCCAGCTCCCAGTGATCAATACTGTTTGAGTGTAAAACATAGCATGCATGATGTGTCCTGGAATAAAGCAGAATGAAATGTAACTATCGCTTAAACATTTTTTCTTTTTCTTATATCAGGAATTTCAAGACCCAGGATGGAGCCATGATTGATGGAGGTCAGAGTCAGAGATGGCTGGATGATGAGGTCCAATCCAAGAAACCAAGAGTAAGTGAATTGAGAAAGAAAACGGAATGGTTAAAGTAAAGCTGATGGATTGGAGTAGTTTAAATTAAATTGGGTAAGGGGTGTTTGGAACTTGAGGAAAGGTTTTTGGTTGTCGTGAATGTTGTTTCAAGCTGCTTTGCTTTCTTTTTTATCTTTTTTTTTTTTTATAGACTGAAGTCAAACCCTTGCTGCCCATCGCTATGGATGGAGGTGTTGACCGGAGAGAGTGGACCCTGCAGCACCGCAAGGCTGCTGACATCTCGCTGACTCCCCCACAGGCCGACCTGGATGCTGACTGTCTGGATGTAAACGTCAAGGGACCTGGTGAGAAATATTTACTTCTAAACTTTCCCGATCTGATCACCTTTTTTTAAGAACTTCTCTAATATTGAATTTATTTTCTCTCAGATGGCTTCACCCCACTGATGTTGGCATCACTGCGTAATGGTGGAGGCCCGGACTGCAGCCTGCATGGAGAAGAGGAGGAAGAGAGTGGAGGAGATGAACCAGGACCGAGTGTCATTTCAGACCTTATCGCTCAGGGTGCTTCTTTAATGGCTCAGACTGACCGTACAGGAGAAACGGCGCTCCACCTGGCTGCCCGCTACGCCAGGGCTGATGCTGCTAAGAGACTGCTGGACGCTGGAGCTGATCCCAACGCCCATGACAACATGGGCAGAACGCCGCTGCATGCTGCCGTGGCAGCTGATGCCCAGGGAGTCTTCCAGGTGAGACAACTGTTTGATCATAATCGGTTATAAACTTGAGGTGAGTTTAAAATAGGTCAGCCAAAACAACTCTACCATTGTAGTTACTAATTTAACTGTAATCATAAACAAAGGCAAAGGTAATTCCGATGAACAGATAATTATTTGTGAAATCTGCATCCCTATTATCCGTCATATATTTTTCATCATATCTAATGTATCTTTGTCTTCTCTCAGATTCTGATCCGTAATCGTGCAACAGAACTGGATGCCCGGATGAATGACGGCACTACTCCACTGGTCCTGGCAGCCAGGCTAGCTGTGGAGGGCATGGTGGAAGAGCTGATCCACTGCCATGCTGACATCAATGCTGTAGACGACCATGGTCAGCCAACTTTTCATATATTTAATATCTCATTTTTGTACTGTAGGTCTGGTGTGAGCATTTCATGCACGCAGGTATTTGGATTACAATACTGCTCATATTGAAACTGCAGTATTAGTATGAAGAATCATGCTAGTCGGTAAGCAGGACAAGCTAATTGGAAGTGTTAGTGGTAGGGAACCGTAACACTGTAATGTTTGCTTCAGTCTTTTAAAATTTAGTAAGATAGTAACATTTAAGACTTGAAGAGCTTTGATTAGTCACAGAAAAATAGTCATGAATGGAATGTAACTTAACAAAAAAACTAAATTGTAATGATTTCATTCTGGTTAAACATGGATGTGCTTCTTTGTCTTTTCTACTCCTTCCCAAAATTGTAGGCAAATCCGCTCTGCACTGGGCAGCTGCAGTTAATAATGTGGAGGCCACTCTTGTGCTTTTGAAGAATGGAGCCAACCGGGACATGCAAGACAATAAGGTTGGTTGTTGTGTTTTCATTTCTGCTATTTCAAACCATTGTTCCTTTGTTTGTGTGCTGATAAAAATGACTTAAGTAAAAGTTAAAGTCTGTAAAAAAAAAAAAAAAGTAGTATCTGGAGGTGAAACAAATACACAAAGTTGTATTTAATCTAAATAAAATGTATCCATCAGACTTTTATTCAGAGATTTATTTTAAATGCACGGATTAAATTGAGACTCCACTCAAAACAGATCTTTTGTGTATTAAAACTGGCTGCTTGCTGTGTTTCCCTCAGGAGGAGACTCCACTGTTTCTTGCAGCCAGAGAAGGCAGCTTTGAGGCAGCTCAGGTTCTCCTTGACCACTACTCCAACCGGGACATCACCGATCACCTGGATCGGCTGCCCCGCGATACCGCTCAAGAACGCATGCATCATGACATAGTGCGCCTGCTGGACCAGTACAATTTGGTTCACAGTCCACACAATGGCCCTAACCACATGGGCGGAGGAGGAAACTCCTCCATTATGTGTGGGGCCAACGGAGCAGGCTTCATTGGCATGCGCCCCGGGCCGCAGGGCAAGAAGAGTAGGAGGGGCGGAGGTGGAGCGAAGGTGGGAGGTGTTGGCGGGGGAGCTAAGGAGCTAAAAGACATGAAGGCGAAGAGAAGAAAGAAGCCCGCTGGAGGAGAGGGGCCGGGTGCGAGTGCTGGAGTGGGAGGAGGAAGTGGAGGAGGTACAGGCGGAGGGAACGCAAATGGCGTCAAGGCAGCAGGAGGACTTCCAGAGAGCTCTGTCACCATGTCACCAGTTGACTCCCTGGAATCACCACACTCGTACACAGGCGACGTGTCCAGCGCCGCCTCCACCACAGCAACCTCCCCTCCCCTCCTGAGCAGCCCCACCTCCCGACCAATGCTCCCACCCGTCAGCCACATGCTGGGACAGCAGCAGAGCTGGGTGGGTATGACCAAGCACGGCTACGGCGGCCACATGTTCGGCCTTGTGTCGCACCAGATGGGGGGTTCTCATCCCGGCATGGGCCAACACCACAACCAGGGTCCGATGCTGACTCCCATGAATGTCACCATGAGCAGAGAGCAGCTGCCGCCCATCGTCACGTTCCAGATGATGGCCCCTGGAAGAGGCCAGGCCATGCTGAAGCAGCCTCAGCCAGGGCAGGTACAGGCCACGCAGTCCCAGGGGCAGAACCAGAATCAGGGTCACTCCCAGCAGGGGCCAGGCCACCTCCGATGCTCCCAGGGTATGATGTATAAGATGCCTGAGCAGATGAGCATGGCGCACGGGCTCTCCCACACCCTGCAGCACCCCCACACCGTCAGCCACGGGGGGATTGAGGGCCAGTCTCGGCCGCTGCCCTCCTATCCACCCATGCAGAGCCCTGTGGATAAGTACCCCACTCCCCCCTCCCAGCACAGTTACACCACCACTAGCTCAGAGGGCACCACCCCTGGCCACTCTGCCCACCCACCCAGCGAGCACCCATATCTCACCCCTTCACCCGAGTCCCCAGACCCTTGGTCGTCCTCTTCGCCACACTCCAACTCGGACTGGTCTGACGTCACCACCAGCCCCACCCCTCGGGGGAACCCCCACCACACACTGCCGTCTTCACACCACACACACATTCCAGAGCAGCTGCAGCTGCAGTCGCAACAGGTGCAGCAGGCCTCTCAACAGCCTCAGCACGGTAACATGCAGGTTTTTGCGTAGGCCGGCCCGAGGAAAGCATAAACAGACTGACTTTGGGGTTCTGTGTAGTTGAATAACAACACATAGTAACTCATACAGTGCTTTTCTCACGTCTTGTTGATTCTTTTTTTTGTTCTTCATTATAATAATCAGTCACCTCCCCTTTTATGTTTTCTTCTCCTCTTTGCACTTAAGATGCTTAAGATGTTTGTATAGTTTCTAAAATGCCATTGAGTAGTATCAGCTAGATATCTAAAGTTCTCAATACCAAAAAAACATGCAGTTTCCATATCGTTCTGCGATCCCAGCCGAGCATCCTCTGCTCTCTGTTGGCGAAGTCAAGACTTTACTTTTCGGACGAGGAAGTGCCGACCAGATGGCGGCCGGCTGGTATTGGATCAGAAAAACAAGACTGTTGAGATGGACTCTATGACATGACGGAGAACGTTCTGCATTGGTATTGTCTGTTTTGTAGGACATTGTCATTTCTCTCTGCTATATGCTATCCTTACGTGTTGTTTAATGCGATAAGCCTGCCAATACTAACTCGTCATTGCAACCATTCACTCTACTTTTTTAATACTATGGATCACATTCATTTGATGCTTTTAATTCAGAAAAACTACCTAGTTGTTGCCTTATTGTTTTTTTTTTTATTCATACATTGGTTTTTTATGTGCTAAAGGGGGATTTTTATAAAATGCTGTTGCATGACTAGAAAGACAAACATCGTGTGAATTACAAGTTATATATAAATGCACACAGATGCATATTGTTACTAAATGGCTCTACACTTGTGCTAACAACTTAAATATGTATTTACTGCATTGATTACAGTTGATAGATATTAGTGGTTTCCGTTAATCAAACCCACAGAAGGTTCAATAAATGCAGTTTTTCCTTGCATGCTGTTGGTGCAGTGAGAACAGTGTATGTTTTGAAGGCAGTTACTGTTACCGAAATACAAAAGTTTGATTTGAAAACCAAATCGGAGTCAATGTGGATGTAGTTCTATCACGTCTTGCCACAGATGGCGCCACTATATGTCATGTGTTGTTGAGGGATTAATGAAGCTTGACAAACTTTATGCAAAAACATACATTAGTTTTAGATTGTTGTATTATGAAATGGACATAGATTTACAGCACATTCTGCTTGTTATTACTGAGCTCGATTTGGCAAAGACATGTTGACATTTTAAAATGTCTGTTTCTGTTTTTATATGAATTCTGTTCGCACTTCTTGAATGATTCTGAATGTTACAGAGGCACATGTTTATACCTTTAAAATGCCTCCTTGCTAAATGTTTTCTCTTCCAAAATCATTTAACCAGTTTTGCCTTTTGCTTAACTACAATCAGTTTATCTCTGCACCTTTTTAATTGTAGTGATTCATAAACCAAGTCTGGAGGTGAGTAAGGTATGAGAAAGTATTTTGTCTTCCTTCTTAAATATGTTGTTGAACATAGCTTTGTGTGACTGCTCTGTAAACACAGACAATCATTCACTGTATTTGTTAGTTATTTTTGAAACTTCAAAAGAAGAACGTCTCTAAGACCAAATCTTTTTTTTTTCTGCCAAACATGTACATCATGTCCAAATTTGTATCAGTTGTCCTTGATTCGGGTTATTGTTGTGATCTATAAAAGATTAAAGTTAGACACACAGCACACACATCCAATACCAAGAAATGTTTTAGTTTAGAGTATACCTGTGATGTTTCTGCAGTTTCACAAAACACATGTACTGTACATTGAGGTACCGTGTCCGTCAGCATTTTTATTAAGAAATCATATGCCAGGCCATGTGTCAATTTTCTGTATATAATTTTTTTTTGTATTGTACTTTCCTCTGTTAACCAAATAGCCTATAATATACATGCCATATGAAGTAGTTGTCGCCATGTTTTGTATAAGGTAGAAGAACTAAAAACTGATGAAAAAAATAAGTTTTCTGTTGTCAAAATACCAAATGATCAACCAAATCTGTTTACTGAAATAAAGCCCAGATCTTCATAGACTTTTCACTTGCCTTTTTTTTCTTTTTTTTTTAAATATACTGTGTATTTGTCCACAAGTTAAGACACAGTGCTGGTGTTTGAAATAGTTTTATAATGGTTTCATGTGTAAAATTAAAGTATGACACAGATGAATATACAATGCAAACAGATGGACATTTGATATTTTTTTGAAAGAATACAGTTCAGGATAGCAACTTTATTCCATCAATGAATTTTACTGTGCTTCCTCAGAGTACACAATACCGGTTTAATAAATAACCGCAGGTTGTATTTCACCGAAAAAAATTATATATACATGCTCCCATCAATCTGAATAGATCTTTGCAATGTAAATGTAACATATCACTAAAGTTAAATATGTAATGTGTTTTGGTCAGTGGTTCAGCCTTGCCCACTCAGCACTGTTAACATCATGGACAATGTTCTGCAGTACAATGTTAAGATATTGGTAATACTAATTAATAAAAGTAAAAATACATTACTATAGTACAGAAACAAGAAACATGTCTTGGCTTTTTGAACCATTATACATATTCAAATCGTTCAGCATTTTTATTGAACTACTTGACACAGTGTGTTTCACTACTTGCTACTGGATGTGTAATAAACTGTTTTCATTCAAAAATAATTATTTGGTGTGACTTTGGCCATAAATGTGTACTTATTCAGATTATTAATGCTTTGTTAGTTCTGGAAAGGAAGTAGGCCTACCCTTAAGTCACCAATAAACACTTCATTTTACAGCTTGAAATAAATACGAGTAATGCAGTGTTTTGCCAGTCCAGCAGAAGGCGCTGGGTCGCACAGGAAGCTTTTACAAAAAGACGAGGAAGAAACCTGTACACGGAAGTCATTCAGGATTTTACTTACCATACAGTTTACTTGCTTGAGATTTAATTTCATCTGCAGGCTTTTTTGGTATAATTTCCTCTTTCCTCTGGCGGTTAGTTAAACCGTAATGGCACTTAACGATGAGACAGTCGGTGTGGGCACCCTGATAAGATAACGTGTAGTTCTCAGCAGACGGTTGATATCCAGTGCGGGTCAATGGACGCCAGGACCTGAAGGGCTGCTGTTGTGACAGCTGGGTTGAGCCTCCAGTACCTGGTCTTTCTGCCCGACAGAGAGAGTTGCTCGAAAACAGACACGACCCGATGTTTAAATACTAAAGAGGGGGTTATTCTATGTAGAGACAAATATACTTATGTACTTACTGTGAAGTTGCTTTTAAAGCGCAATTGAAGGCAAGGCAGAAAGGTGAGAGTCACTCCCTGTCAGTGTCAGCGACTTCTTCTCACCAGTGTTTGCTTTGTGAGTAAAAACCTCTTTTTGTTTCTAAAAAGTCTTCTTCCACTCCTCACTGTGGTTCTGTATTCACCTCCCAACAATACTTACATTTCGAACTACTTTGACCGTATCTTTTTTTTTTTTATATCGTCATTTTTACCATTTCTGTGTCCAGCTTTACACCGACCATTGGTCATGGCCTCTTCCCGGCTGAAATACCTCTCTCTGGGCGTGCTGGTGTTCCAGACCACGTCCCTGGTGCTCACCATGCGGTACTCCCGCACCCTGCAGGCCGAGGGCCCGCGGTACCTGGCCTCCTCGGCGGTGGTGGTGGCCGAGGTCATGAAGATCCTCACCTGTGTGCTGCTCGTCTTCAAGGAGCACAGTGAGTGCACCTGAACGCAACGCTTATCTCCATAATCATTAGTAGAAAATAATGCCACAGTAGCCCATTATTTTCATTTTATTATAATAATCTAATAGAGTGTTATTGATTAATTGTGAGGTCTATTAAAGGTCAGACAATTGTGAAAAAAGGCCATCACAATTTCCTAGAACCCATGATGATGATGTCTTGTAGTTGATTGTTTTGTAGTATAATAGTTTAAATAACCTGGAAATTACATCAACATTGATATAAAGCAGGAAAAAAAACTGGAAAAAAAACTCCAGTTTGAGAAGCTGTAACCTTCTTATGTTTGTCATTTTTGATTAGTAAATGATGTAAATTATCAAATATCGAAATTGTTTTGGATTCTGTCATTACGCTTAAGGAATCAAGCCCTTACTATAGTGTTAGTGTTGTTACGATAGCCAAGTTTGGTGATAAAACAATTCTTTTCTCGATACTTTGAACATTGAATGTAATAATCCAAAGTTGTCACGTGTTCGATGTTGTTTAAACAGAAGCAGCTGCTTAATAACTTTGCCTAAAATACAGTCTAAAAATAGCAAAATGATGATTTAAATCCAAAACAGTCAGATCAAATAAATGTAATAAGAGCTGATAGACTTAATTCCAAAATCAATTTATAAATGTTTTATGGTCTAACCTGTTTGTTTTCATTCGTTAGATTACAGCATGCGAGCTCTGAACAGCCTCCTGCGTCAGGAAATTGCCTACAAACCCATAGAAACGCTGAAGCTGGCGATTCCTTCTGGGATCTACACGCTGCAGAACAACCTGCTGTATGTCGCCTTGTCCAACCTGGACGCAGCCACCTACCAGGTACAGCAGAGGGACGGTGGGTTTAACAAGACTGAATGACTCACAGCATGACTCACACAGGACCTGATGTGTCTTTCTGAGCCATTTTAGCAATTAGCACATCCTTGTCCGTGGATTATTTACAGTGTAACCACTTTGTCTCCATCAGGTGACATACCAGCTGAAGATCCTGACCACGGCTCTGTTCTCGGTGTCCATG
Source organism: Zingel zingel (assembly GCA_023566125.1). Classification (NCBI taxonomy): domain Eukaryota; kingdom Metazoa; phylum Chordata; class Actinopteri; order Perciformes; family Percidae; genus Zingel; species Zingel zingel. The sequence goes on along the minus strand of CM042322.1, from coordinate 16,098,864 downwards.
CTGGGCCGCAGGCTGGGCGTCTACCAGTGGCTCTCATTGCTGATTCTTATGGCTGGAGTGGCTCTCGTGCAGGTCCAGTACAGCTTCTTGCCTGTTTGCTACTTTTAGAAATGGCAATCACAATATTTCACCATCATCTAGAAATATGAACACAGAACATCCTCTCTGTGGTTCCTCTTGAAGAGAGCCATTTTATTCCACTAATAATCAGGGTAAAAGTCCATGTAAATATGTTGGTATGAACTAAGGCTTTTTTGCCCCTGAGTAATGATGCAGCCTTGCAATGGTTAGTGGTCCTTTTTTTCACACTTTGTTTATTAATATTTTCCAAATAGAACAGATAGACAATACAATAACATTTGGTCAGTAAAATAGTAGTCTATATTGACGACATTTCATTTCAGGCGTCGTTTAGGTGCCGCCGGATGATCCGGCAGATGTCCCTCATTTTTCGGCCGGATGTCCGTCACCTTCCACTTTCTTTGTGTTGCCGTTCTAAACTCTGGTGGATTTATGAGGACTATGGTTAACTGCTCCTCAGATCTCTGCAGGGTAAATCCAGACAGCTAGCTAGTAGTGATGTTACGTTCTGTGCCGAGGCTTCGAAGCGTGTGTCGGGAAATCCCGGAATTTTTCCGCGAAGCGCATACCGAGGCTTGTATCGTTTTTAGACAAATTACGTCACTGATGACATCCAAAGCCTCGCTGCCCGGCCGTACCACGTGACTGGTTTACGAAGTGGTTCGGATCTACGCGGTTTTATTATGCATCTATGATTTACACACGCACAGTCGCGGCCCTCAGCCCAGTTAAACCATTGCCACATACCAGTTTTAGAATAGCCTACTAAAATTGCCCCTCCTGCTATTATATTATGCCCAAAAGGATTGATTTACACATGTTTGATAGCCGCATTCCTCTTGGGGAAATCCGTTTTATTATACAGTTATGTTAATCATATTATACCACCAGAAAATACACACTATACTGATATAAATGGATTACGTGGAAATTGATTTTATTTCTTCATCGTTATTTCTAAGTCTTTACTGGTCAAAAACCATCTGATACAGTGTATCACAGATCACTAAATCATCTGTAATATATCTGCCTGTTTTATGGCGTTTTTCCTCTACATGGTACCTGCTTGACTCTACTCGCCTTTTTTGGTTTTCCATTATGAAAAAAAGTATCTGGTACCTGCCAACAGGTACTTTTTTTAGTACCGCCTACTGATTGGTCAGAGAGAATCGTCACTAATGACTGCATCAACATTGCTAGTGACAGACGGGGGTGTCCTGAACAAAGCCGCCATTTTTAAATAGTTTAGCCAGCGGTGTTTTTTTTTTTTTTTTGCTGCCTCCAGCTTCTTTTGAAACAAAATGTGTCTTCTGGCTGTGGCAACAGCCACACACACCGAGAATCAAAAACAACACACCTTCGACGTTCTGTGTGTGTGTGTGTCGCGTTAGGTCGCGGCTCTTTCCTGCGGCGTCGCTATGACGACCAGCCACGCTCGCCCCATGCTGTGCGGATTAGCGAGCCCCTCCTCCGCAGCGCTGTGGAGGAAGGTCTGGCAATGCGAGACTAGTGAAATAGTGATAGAGCAGAGCAAAGATAAAAACAGTACAAAACCAAGACAGGACAAATACTATAAAGCAAAAACAGTACCCAGACCAAGTCTTAGGACATAAAATGAATTAGTAATAAAATGTAAAAAATATATGCATTATGATAATAATACTGAAATCAAATACAGAAAACTAAAATAGTTGTTCGTGGGTTCGCTGCCTGTCACTAAAATGTTGCTAAAATACCTGGTCACTTATATAGGGACATGTGGATAGTTCAGCTCTAGTATATTCTCAAAGGGTAAAGGAGTTCATCATGCCAAATGTTATCTAATTTGACAACATTAAGGACTTCTCTTTTCCATAGGCTATGCTAAGGAGGTATTGGAGATTTCCTCTTGAGCGTCTGGCTAATAGGGTAACAAAGGCTGCCTCTAAGGAAGAGAATGGTACTGTGGGTGGGGTTACACCGAGCAATGCAATCATAGCATAAGGATCAATGGGTTTTCCAGTAACCTTTGACAATGATCTAAAGATTTCCCCCCCCATAAGGAATGTAACGCGGGGCAAGACCCCTGTCGCATGGTGGGTCCACATCTTTATAGATTTTAGAGAGCCTAACCTTTGTAAGGTGGGTGCGGTACAGTTTTGCACTGGATCAATCCATGTTTTGCACATATAGTTGATTTGTGTAATCTATCAAGGGCAACCTCCCCAGAGGTATTCAGAAATGTCTACTCCCAGATCCGTTTCCCAAAGTGTTTTAAAAGAGTGTAAGGAAACTAGACGTAGGGAGTGAATCTGAGCAAAGAGATGACATCTTTCCTTTCAGAACAGCATGGCTTGAGGGATGTGTCAAATGGAGAATCAATGGCTAATTTAGGAAGTCTATGGTTAGTGGTCTTTGAGATTATGGGGGGCAGGCTAACAAATCTCTGCTGGGGCTGAAAATAAGATTTAGTGAACTACGCGTCCTCCAAAAGAGCTACAACTATTCCTTCAATGTATGCAATCTTTATCCACACGTCACGTCCAAGATCACCAAACATTCTCTAGTTCCAGCCTTTCAAATGTGAGGATACTGTATGCTGGTCATTGTAAACTGAATATATTTGGGTTTTGCACTGTTGGTGGAATAAAGCGAAACATGGGCTCTAGGTAGTTGCTTTGGCTATTTTGTCACCATTTTTAGACTTGTAAACTTTGGACTAGCCACTAGTTAAGTAGGTTTAGTATCTGGCCTAATTTCACCACATGTAGAATTCTCAGCATGCTTCCTCTACCTCTTTGCCCTCAGGTTGCTTTTATGTCTGTACAGAATCATACCAAAAGACTTTAGAAAATCCATCTCGTCAGTGCTTTTAAATTTAAGAAGAAAGAGAATGTGGCCAATTCTGTAAGTGTCACTTTGTTTAATTAAGCATTTACTCAGTTGTGTATTGAAAGTGTGCCGTTTTTTTTCTGTATTAATTAATTGTGTGATCTTCAATTTTTTTTCCTAGTGTTTAGATAAAGAAAAGAATTTCAGTGGGAGTTATGTGCATTGATATAAAGGTTAGATAAATAAAACACAAATAATGAGGCCTGAACTGGCACACTGAATAAATATTGGTCACCAGTGGTTACGAGGAATGTACTGATGAATGATGAAGTGTAAAGAAAGGAAAGACTGTTGTGATATCACCTCCTCCTCCTCCTTGGCAAAACAAAGACAATGCCTGTCAGTTAGTATTTCACCGGATGTGATCTTAATGCTGGCTGAGCACTCAGACAGAAGCACAACGGAGGAGGAGGAGATGAAGATACACCTTAAAAAATCTACAGAATCAGACATTTAACATATCCGCATTTAACTGCGGAGATATTGACAGTGACTTATGAAAGACGCCTCCCGAAGGCTCAAAAACAGATGATCACATCACACAGCCTGTTTGCAGTCTGTATCACTGCACACAAATAAATGACTGCATGCTAAGAAATAATTGGCCGGTTTTGAATGAATGCAACTTGTTTGTTTGTTCATTATAAAGGTTTATGCTGTTAGTTCTCACTCAGCAGGGTTTGTTTTGGCGCCTGGAGGAGGTAGAGAAGTGGCAGGCAAACAGCATCTTTTTCCAAGAATTGTTTAACTTATTGAAATGATCTTGAACAAAGAATGACTGACTCGTTTTGATATTTTGTGGTTTCATCCAAAGAAAAAGTGCAGTAGCTCCAATACTTTTCTTACTTTGCACAACCAAAGATCATCTTTTTTTCTTCATAACCCATTTTCCTGCTTACTGCAGCACATAACCCAGGAACTTGCACTCTGCAGCATTTTTACAACTTGGCAAAGCTGTGAAGATGCCTTTGTATGAATTTCAGGTACCCAGCATCTGGCTTCAGAGAGCATGTGATTGTTAACCATTAGGGAGAGTTCAGGCCTTACTAAGTACATAATTGTAGAAGTTTCATTGACATATGGATATTTATTCTTTGGATACACAATGTTGTATGATAGGAACTGCTTTTCTTTTGGACAGAACCACACACTGGTTGTACATAGTGCAGTTTCCTTTGCAGAACTTAAAGAAATAGTTCGACATTTTCGGAAATATGCTTATTCGTGTTCGCGTTCGGACAACCACTAGTAAAAGCTTGTAAATTGACCTTTTATTCGTCAAACTACTATTTCCAATGTCAAGATTGAGCTTTCTAGCTCAAGGTTTTTGGTAAGTGTTTCTCTTGTGTTTGCAGTGGCCCTCTGAGTCTGCAGCGGCCCCTGAGCAGGAGGCCCTCTCTGCAGGCTCCCAGTTTGTTGGTGTGACAGCAGTTCTGGTGGCGTGCTTCTCCAGTGGGTTCGCCGGTGTCTACTTTGAGAAGATCCTAAAGGAGAGCAAACAGAGCGTCTGGGTCCGCAACATTCAGCTAGGTCAGTATTCATCAATCAGTTGAATCAGTCCAGGCCAGTATACCAGCTGTTAATATACATGAAATTTAAGTTTATGACATTTAATCAATGCATATCGATCGACAGAGATGTTTGAAAAAACAAAAATCGCTACCTCAGTGTTTCTGAAGCGAGCGCTTGTGTGTGCAGTTTCCTTTCTTCCCTGCGCAGAGAGCAAGCTGTGATTTTTACCTCCGATATGTTTCTGTTAAGATGAATGTTCCTGTCTAGTTTATTTTTACCCTGGAGTGTGTGAGGCATGTGTTAAGTCTCCTGCGATTCCTGGTGTGAGCTTGGAGCTTTTCACCTGCATTAAATGTTGGCGCCTAGATCTGCAACAAGAGCAGTAAAGAAAATGCTTTGTATCTTTTTGTTGTTGTTGTTGTAATTGTCTTTGGGCTTTTGGCCGTTGAGCTGACAAAACAAGCAATTTAAAGTCACCTCAGATGTAATTGGAATTTTTCACAACAATTGAAATAAGTACAAACGTAATTGACACATTAATGGAAAAGGAAAATACTTGTTAGTTACAGCCTTATTAGGAAAGTAGGGGAGAAAAGCAACGTAGTTTGAGTACATGCTGTGGCAAGATATTAAAGGAGTAGTTCGATATTTTTTGGAATTATGCTTATTTGCTGTCTTGCTGAGAGTTAGATGAGAAGATTAATACCTCTCTCATGTTTGTCCACTAGATCTGAAGCTAGAGCCAGGAGAGGTTTAACGCTAGCTTAGCTTACTTTAACTTAAAGACTGAAAACAGGGAAACGGCTAGCCTGGCTCTGTTCTAAGAAAATAAAAACCGACTTCAAGCACCTTTTTTTTTTTTTTTTTTTTAAAGCTCACTAATTAACACTTTATGTCTCGTTTGTTTAATCTGTACAAAAACGAGGTGTAAATCGACAATTTGTGGTTTTGCGTTTATGTGCCAGACTATTTCTATTTCTGGCACAGGGACTGAAGCATTAACTAAGACACGCTAAACCAAAAATTCGCCCTGCGTTCTGTCTGAACACACAGTTGCCTTGGTACTATCTGATTGTCTCTCTTTAACTGAATTGTTATGGTTTTATTTTGGTCAGACTTTGGGATGAAATCTGTGGACAGATCGTGTGTGTGTGTGTGTTTCCAGGGATGTTTGGCCTGGTGTTTGGCCTATTTGGGATGCTGAGCTACGATGGAGAGAGGGTGAGGGAGTCGGGAATGTTCCAGGGGTACAGCACCGTCACCTGGACTGTCGTAGTGCTGCAGGTAACGCTCACTCCACTGCCAGTGATTCAATATGTATATAATATCACCAAGCCTCTGAGGATATCAGACTCTTTATTTCATGGATCAGACTCCCTGTCGGCCCATTAAGGTCATGCCTTTGTCCATCTGTGTCTGTGTGTTTGTTGTTTCTCCAGGCGCTGGGGGGTCTGGTCATAGCAGCAGTCATCAAGTATGCAGACAACATCCTCAAGGGCTTTGCTACATCGCTCTCCATCATCCTGTCAACTCTTATATCGTACTTCTGGCTACAGGACTTCGACCCCACTAGGTAGAGGAAGCAGTCACTACCTCTCTCTCTCGCTCTCGCTCTCTCTCTCTCTCGTGTGTGATTTTTGTCTTACTTTTCTTTCTCATAATCCCAATTTCTCGAGCTGACGGTGCTGTCTGCTGTCTTCCACAGTGTGTTCTTCATGGGGGCTGTTTTGGTCATCGCAGCCACTTTCCTCTATGGCTACGAAGGCAAGCCGTCCCCCAACCCCAGCAGGGCGTAGGACACTCACGGCTGACACTACAGCAGCTGTAGGAGGTCCTGTTGAAGCGTCAAGATATGGAGTTGAAAAGAGGACAGAGAGCTGGAAAAAAAAAGGGGGGCAAAAGGTCTTTATCGTATATTGTGAAGAGACGGAGCAGAGAAGGAGGAGAAGAGGTAAGCAGGTTGGGAACGGACGACAAGAAGGTGAAAAAACAAAAAGCAAGCACAATGCTATGATGGGTCTCACACACCAAAAGTGCCTCAACTGAAGAAGGGTAACCAATGAGAAAAGAAAACTGTGTCGAAACAGGATTGTATGTTTTTCTTTGTTCCTATAATTACCGCTGTAGAGAGGATCCTGGCTGCCACACCTCCGCATCTGGACCGACTGATTGTGTTCATAAGAAACCTGTTTGACTGCCAGTCACTGTTACTGCCACATCATCACGCATACACAATAAAGGATTACAGAGGCAGACAGGCAGAAGTTTCTAAATCTTCAAAACCACTTTTAGATGTAGTGCAACTTTAGCTCAAATTGTTGACTTGTTCGCTTTAGAGTTACAGTATTTAAGGCTCCGACCGTTTTTCTTGTCACATTTTGAGCTCTGAAAGCACATTTGTGTGCCATTTTCCCCCTGAAATGAGCCTTTTTCCAGCCATTGTTTACACCAAAGCTCTACAATACCACAAGCTCTCACAGTCAAATGGTTTAGGAGGATGCCTGGAAGGCATTTCTCGGCATAACACTCAATGCACCAAGAGCCTTTAGACTATGGTAGTTACAGTGACCATAACTAGTATTGTTTCCAAAATGGTTTCCATGTTACGTTTTGTCCAGCTATTTTTGGAAAACATTTTTGTTGCTAGGCAACATATAGTCATTGGTATGTCTTTGATAACCAGTGACATAATTACTGTATGACTGGTGGGGTTGAATGTGTTTTACAGTAATCTGGGTGTATGATTAAATGCTACAGGAATAAACTAATCGGAGATTTGAGACACGCTGTTCTCGGCTGTAACTGTGGTAATGATTTGAAGATATTGATTCTTGAAGGGAGAGTTTGATTATGTGGTGAAGAGTATTTTGTACAATTTTGAATTATGTTAACCTTGAATAATAGCACCATTTAAATTGTAGTCTATAAATCTAATCGAATTGTCTGTTTAACGTATCTATTAATTGGTTAGGCTTCCACGTGACTTTTCAAAGCCACTGAATATAAACATCCAGCTCCTTACGTCCTGTGCTCGTGTAACAATACCCGCTGTTGCTTTTGTGGCAAAGTGATCAAAAATGGCTGAATGTGGCCCAGCTAAGTCTGAACGTACTGAATTATACTGGTCACATCAGACATGCGTGAGGCATTATTTACATCAGTGGTTCTCAATCTTTTTGAGTCGCGACCCCCCCCCAGAATAATGAGGTTGGTGTTTGCGCGCCCCCCCCCCCCCCCTCGACAACAAGCGAAAGAGAGCTGCAAACTGGTATCTACACGCCTCCCCCTGCTGATTTTGAGTGATTATTTTGTGAATGCTCTGATTAATACATGTAAACAAATAATGCTATACTTTACAGTTTAGTTTTAGCAGCTAGCCCCTAGCCTTGTCCAATGTGATCCAGGCTCTGTGGATTTTTTGATGCATTTGTAATTTTTTTCCTCTCCCCCTGCCCTGTCTTCAGACCCATTTCTGTGTTCCAGGAACTCCTGATTTACAGCTCTGAATATAACACATTAAATGTGCCAAACTCACACAGTAATGTAAAAAACATTTTAATATGTTATTTCAATATATGTTATTTCATTTTTTTTTCTCCCCAACTATCTGGTGACCCCCAGAAATGATCTCGTTACCCCCCTTGGGGGTCCCGACCCCCAGGTTGAGAACCACTGATTTACATCACGATTCGACTGGTGTTTTTCTTCTAGAATGTGTTTTTTTTTTTTTCTTGGGATAAAGCGGGTATAATTAATGACTTTATTATTTTAATTATCAATATGTGAAACTTTTATAAAAGAAAAATGTTTCCTTTATCTTTTCTGAATGTGTTATTGTGTTGAATTCCTTGTGGCTCTCCACTAAAGATCTTTTCTACACTAAAAAGCACAATTTTTTTTAACCGCAGCAGTAGCAACAAATCAAAAGTAACACAATATTCTTTACAAATTATCACGGAGCCATCTTAGTAGCTTGTCCTTTATTACAACCCCCCCCCCCCCCCCCCCCCCCCCCCCCCTCCCGCTGTCTGATTCTTTTTGCACAACTACCTTGTCTAATTTAATACTTGGCATGTTGCCTTAAAACTGCAAACTACATGACATGAATACATTCACACTTTGATATTTTTGGCATTTGTTTTAATGCTTTTAAAAACACTGCATGCAAAAGCCAGACAGTCAGAGAGAAAGGACTGTAACATGGCAGAGGGCCATGTCCTTCATATTATAACACTGTAAAACACCATTACCTAGCCATTTTCAAAACCAATAACCGTATCAGACTCCAATCAATCAGCAGAACAAGTAGAAACTAACGTGTTAAGCTCCTCATGAAGGGCCGTGTACCGCGCTACCTCCAGTCCTCAGGCACATCTGTTACTGTAAAAGACACTTGAGGTCCTGATACACACAGACAGCAGACTGTGTGACCTCATGGTCAAGTATAAATGTATTTTCGCTCAACACTTAATTATTATTTGTTTTTAAAAGAGAATTTTTAGGGCATTTTAGGCCTTTATTTCCACAGGACAGATGAAAACATGAAAGTGGAGAGAGAGTGGGAACGACATTCAGCAAAGGGCCGCAGGTCGGAGCTGAACCCGCGGCCGCTGCGTCGAAGAGCAAACCTCCATATATATATATATATATATATATATATATATATATATATATATATATATATATATATATATATATATATATATATATATATATATATATATATATATATATATATACGTGTGCGCCCGCTCCACCAAATGAGCTAACCCGGCCACAACACTTAATTTTAATAGGGGCAACATGTGAAAAAGGTTTCCGTTTGCTTTGCCCTCTATAAAAGACTCTATAAGATCACCTACTTTGATTCTCCAGTTAAAAGTGCTGATCTAGCTGTTTCCCTTGATTGTCAACGTGGGCTCTCGGATGCCTCACAAACTGCTTCAGTGTCATGGCTACAATCGGCATGTTGTTAGAATATCCAGTGTCCATGCTTCTCTATGATGAGTGTGTTGCAGGACGTACATTACACAGGCAGGGACACTCATAGGGTCGTTCCGTGTGTGTGTGTGTGTGTGTGTGAAGGCTTATTTGGTTTGCACCAGGAGTAATGAGCAGCAGCATGGATAAGATAATGTGGTTCCATCCTCCATCTCTCTTCATCTCTGTCTCATCTGGACCAGCTCAGCACTTCAGCAGCACGTGTTTCACTGGCCCGCTGAGTGTGAATAAACAGAAATACAACGTATAGACCTGCTTGGAAAACAACAAGCAACATTTTCAGATATAACATGATTGTGAAATGTTCATATTCTGTAGTCATAAATCCTCATAAAAACACATTTTATAAAAGATTATAATGGCACAAGAGACAGTTTGTCTGTGTAAACCAGATACTGCACCAATCTTTAAAGAGTCACTTCACCCAAATAAAATAAAAACATTTTCTTATCTATTTCTGTCAGTATCTGACCATGTAGAAAGTTCTGATTTCAGATATCTGTCACTTTGATTTCTGCCTCCACCCAATACAATGGAGGTGAATGGAGGGCCACGTGTTGGTGTCCAAAGCTTTGACAAATTTCATTAAAAAATCAATAACATGGCTCATCAGAAGGTTTTCATTGTAAAAACTTTCTACTGAAATAGTTCAGTATGAAAATGAGAACTGTTGATATCAAAGTCCATGGATTATTCCCAGTAACCGAGACACTGTTTTTGGAAAGACATATAGCTGTTGAATCTCAGTGGGAGTATTGGTCAATCGGCCCACCACTTTGGTCCCTATTGAAATATCTCTACAACTACTGATATTCTGTATAGATATTCATGGTTCCCAGACCTATATATATATATATATTTCCTAATTATTTGATAACTCTTCCTCTAGCTCCACCATATATTTGACATATTTGGTGCTTAGTAAAGTATTCCAAGACTACTATATGGGTGGTGAGATATTTATGGTGCCCAGAAGATATTTTTTGATTACTTTGGTGACTAACTGACTTTTCTACTAAAAGTCCAAACATTTATTTGTCCAATACTTTGCTTATGACCAAATACCTGCAAAAAAGACACTACCATCAGCCTTGGCTGTACTTTGTGCAAATTAGCAGTAGTTACTAGCTAACACTCTAAGCAAAGATAATGAACATGTTAAACATACTTGCTAAACATCAGCAAGCTAGCATTGTCATTGTAAGAATGCTGGCATTTACTGTAACTACAGCCTCAGTTACAGGCATGGCTGTTTAAATGCACTTTTGTCAAAGCTTTGATCACTAAAGACATTCATCTCCATTGTATTGGTTGTGAGACACAAATCTGACTGATATTTCAAAACTTGGACAAATAAAATCCCAAAAAAGTCTGCATGGCTAAATATTTTCTTTGTAATTTAGGTGAAACAATGCTTTAAGTAAATCTTCTCGTGTAAATACAGTTCTCTTTCACTACAATCTTTGCTCTTAAAGATTTGTTATAGCTCTGTTTGTCCTTACAGCCACTGAAGGCAGACTTATTTAATTACTTGTAAAATAAAGTAACCTTGCTTCTTCACCTCACAAACCTGATTAGATGGGACAGGGGAAAGACAATGTTTGTTTACCGTTGGAGGCTGTCGTCAACACAGGCATCACTGGCTTTCAAAAGGCAGGGAGGGAGAAGCTCTGCAGCTTGGATGAACTGGCCATGTGTGATTGAAAAGCAAAAATCCCGCTGCAGGGCTTCATGTAAGATTTTTTCTCAACGCACAAATCGTGTGCATATCATGAAATCCAAAAGCTGTGATTTCTACATTTTCTGTGATATGTAAAAAAGCAAAGTAGCTCTAAGGATGCATGTGTCTTGGACAATCTTTCTGTGTATAAATCATCTTGAAAAATGTCCCTCCCTGTAGCATAACCACGAATTAGGCCTGTGTGTTTTGTGAGGGTGAGAGAGCAGCAAGCCTGGACCCAACCCTGGGTCTCCATTATAGAAAAGACACAACACATCCTGTAACTTTTCAGTTGATATTATAGTTCTCTCTGCACGTAATGACTACACCCCGCAGCAGTGTTGTATGGCACATAAACACTATCCCCTTTCCTTGGTTGCACTCTTACACAGCACTTTACAGTACAGAGCAGGCCAGTATGATGTCATAATTAAGGCTGAAGAACCTTTTTTTAAAACAGAGTCTGTGTCTAGGCTCGATCATTTCTTTCTGGGCCTGAGTAGCTACAGTACAGGTTTGAGTTACATCCCAGCACTAATGGTGGATTTCAAAGTTAGCTTTGCTCAGTTGTGCTGGGCTGCAGTGAAGGCCTGGATACCCAACAGCTCAACAGCACCAGAAGTGGAGACCAACATACTTTCTTGATCGTCAAAGGCAGCAGTGGGGAATTAAGGCAGCTGTCCCCTCGATACTTTACACAAAAAAAAACTGCAACTCTTATTTGCACCATTGGCACACGTCTCAGCCTGCTTATAGATCTTAATTTTGTCTGGTTTTTGTCTTGTAATCTGATTATCCTTTTTAGCCGTTTCACTGCTGAAGTGACCCACTATGATATGATATAACTAACGGCCAATCAGATGCTCTCAATGCTCTACTTGGATGGTATGACAACAAGCGGAGGCCCTCTCCTTGGCCTCCACATCAGAACCTGGGCGTCGTTGGCGTTGGGCCTCCCCATGGCGTTAGCAGTGATGGGCTCCATGCGGGTCAGCACCCGCGGCTGGTCCTGGTGCACCCGGCCCACCAGCCTGGCCCTGGAGCCCAGTGGCAGGGACGGATCCACTGTGATATCGACCCTCATCCTCCACTTGATGGTGTGGAGCAGGATCTTTTCCCTGGACGTGGTGTTGAGCGCCACTAGCCAGGTGGTGAAGCTCTGGTCCCTTTTGATGTTAGTCAGTAAGGGCGTGTTGGATTCACTGACCGGCACAGCCCAAGTGACGCTGGGGTAAAAATTGTCATTCATGCTAACGATGAAGCGGGATGGCTTAGAGGTGGGGCCCACAATGGTGACAGTCTCTGTTGTGTTTCCATACCAGGGGTAGCTCACACCGTCTGAGTCGCTGATGGCTCTCACCAGGCCTTCTCGTAGCTGAGGCAGCTCCCAGCTCGACCTGAAAGGAGACAGACAGTATGAAACTGGAAACAGGAGAATTCTGGGTAACTGTGTGCCATTCATTTAAAAGAATATGTTTGGTGATATTCTTTATTTTCATTACTATCAACAAAAGATCAAAACCAACAATGATTTGATCCTACTAACAGTTATTGTCTGTGTGGCCGAAGCCTGATATAGCTTACAGCACGGTACACTTCTCCCATTACTGCAGCAAGGGTAGAATTTAAACTACTCAAGGTCAGCAGAAACAAGATCTTCAACTGCGGTTAAGTTTCTTTTTTAAAGCCCAATCAGTAATGTTTTACACATACACGTACATTCTCATGGTTGGACATACAGATGAACATAAGCATTTTGTGACTTTCTCAACTGATAATTGAAAATAATTAGTCCTGACATTGAAGAAAATCCCTTTCTTGTTGATTAAATGATTAATGATTTTAAAAAAAAAGGTAAATTAACAGTTAAATGACAGTCTTGGTAATTCATTCATCAATTATATTATTAATCATTTATGTTGTTTTTATCAGGCAAAAATGCAGTCTGAGGTTCCAACATCTGAAATGTGTGGATTTGCTGATTTTCTCTGTATCTCCCAGTAAATTGAAGACTTTAGGGGGGGATTTAGACTGTTGTTTTGCCAAATGAAGCAATTTCAAGATGTCATCTTAGGCTCTGGGAAATTGTAAAAGTCAGAGATTTTTATTTTGCCATTTATTGAAATAATAAAAATTGACAGATTAAAGTGATAAAGAAAATGATCATTAGTGTCTAGTTTTACATCAAGAAACATTAGTAAATGAGCCACCAGTCAATTTAGAAGTGATAGCAGTTCCAATGTTTTAGATTGTGGTGATGAGGTAACTCTTTTATTCACATTTGGATAGGGATTGCTGGCATACTCGTGTATCTGAGGTGTGAAAAGTTGTGAAATTTAGTTTACAAGGAAAATAACAAGTAGATTTCAGAAAGGCTTTAAAATTATTTATCCAGACACAATCTTGCAATGAGACTACAAAAGCTGCCTGTAATTGCTATATGGGGTTCAGTATGTCAGTGGATTAGCTCATCTCTTTGTTGTGCCAAACAGTTTTTTGTCATCTGATGTCCCCCTTCCATCTATTTGTTGTGCTTTCATGACCAATCCTAAAACCACCATAAACCCCAATCTCTCACTCCTAAACCCAACAGGATTAAACACCCCCTCACATATGCCCTCAGATAAAAGGCTGTGTGTGTGTGTGTGTGTGTGTGTGTGTGTGTGTGTGTGTGTGTGTGTGTGTGTGTGTGTGTGTGTGTGTGTGTGTGTGTGTTGTGAGGGTGTAGGGGAGGACATGTCTCCGTGGTCACAATTTGAGTGTGAGAGCATCAACTGTTGTTTAGCTCCTCTAATAGCAGCTTTTCTATTTAGGTGCCAGAGTCACAGGAACAGAATCTGTCGGTGGGCGTTTGAATGAAGGAGGCTGACAAGCACAGTTAACCTGCTGCGTGCACAAATGCTCCTCTATGCAACTCAGTGTGGTGCACAAGCATGAACACGTTATTATAGGTACACAGTGTACAAGTATGCACGCAGGCTAAAGCGCACGCGGAACACGCACACTCTTTCTTTTTTTGTATCTAAAAACACGTCACAAGTGTGTAATGAGGACGCAGGTGACAGAGGTGTGAACTCACATGCCGACGTCTCCATAGGTGTTGTAAAATTCCATCTGGGTGCACGCCTGGATCCAGCCCACCACCCATGTCTCATTGCGCGAAATGGGGGGCATCACAATCCGCGCCGAGGCTTTGAAATAGGGCGTCTTGTATCGAAGCACTATGGGAGAGTTCTCCTCAATGACAGTCGGGCAGTGGTCTATGGTAGCGGACAGGTCGTACACCACTATGTTCTCCCGTTTAATGCGAGACTTGTTACAGGCGATACTCTGGATGCAGCCCATGGCTGTGCACGTAAAGGTGATGGTCAGGAGCAGCCAAGTGAGCCTGCCAGGCCTGGGGAACAGCACTGCTGACTGGGACTCGACCAGTGTCAACACTATGAGGCCGTGCATCAGATGAAACTGTAAGGCAAATGTGGGTGCTACCACTCTGTAGGCCCAAATCAGAATCACAGTAAGGCTTCAGTGAGATCACAACAAGCGGGGCAGCTGGGTCCAGTGAGACCAGGATCCAGGTTCAATCCCCCTGTGTCAGTAGGCACCTGCCTTGCTGATGTATGGGCACATCAACCAGCTCCGGGGGCGCTGTTCAGTGTCTAACCCCGTGCTCTGACCTCTCTGGAGGCTGCAAGCCACAAGAGAAACACCCTGCAGGGATTAATAAAGTGTCACATGAATTTTTGATACAGGTATGATTGTATCCTCTCCACTCAAACAGTGCACACTGTCTGTTTCCGTGTGCCCTCTCCTCAAGGATCCGAGCCGTCTGCACTCCTGCTTGGACCCCTGCATGTAACCTTTGATCCTCTTCTTCCTTCCCCGAGCTGTCATGTCACAACAGGCGTCCGGGGACCGGCGGACACCGGGGCGCAGGCAGGGGGACCCTGTGGTCGGGCGTCGAGGCTTGTTGACGCTCCACTGAGCATGAGATGCTGCTGCCTATAACCTGAGCGGCGGCGTTACTGTCCGTCATGCCTGTCGACTCGACGGGAGGGAAACCCGGTGAAACAAACAAAACCTTGGAGTCCGAGCATTTGTGATGGGAAAAACAGCTTCCTAATGCAGAGTTAGACGACACAGGCGGGTCTTTCCCGATCAAACCGGGGGAGACAACGAGCTGCAAATAAACCGACTGTCAACATATGTTATAGACTGATGAAACATTGACGTTATGGCTACAAAATATCAGACAAACAGTATCATATTAACCGTGTATAGGGCCGCTCGGCATCCTCATTTGATGAAAGCTGAACGGCTGTGTGTCGCTGTTCAGCCTGCGTGGTGCTGAAGATGCTAAATGGACCAATGAACGGCAGAGGGAGACTGAAGGCGTAGGAGTGCCCGCGTCTGCACAGTAGTAGCTTTGCGACCTCTTTCCTCCATATTGGAATAATGCTTTCTAATCGCATAAACACAAAGTAGACAATGCCCACATAAGCCCCTAGTCGATAGGCTGTAATTCTGTTGAATGGACCTGCAAGATAAAGCAACAGGTGGATCTTTGCTGAATCTCAAGAACGATTTTTGTGATTATTTAGCCCAAATATTGCTATAAAATACCACTCCATCTCTTATTGTTAATACATTTTAATAACACACACACACACACACACACACACACACACACACACACACACACACACACACACACACACACACACACACTATAATGAAATAGAAAGAGATGGGGTGTTTCTGATTTTGTAGAGAAACATTTGATTGGTTAGTGGCAGTCAGATGCAAGAGGCGTTTTGACCCCTTTCAAAATAAAACCGTCTTGCCAAAACAAACTCACCACAAGGTAAATTAGAATTTATCCCTGTATTGTCATGGAGGTGTAGAAGTTTAAAAAAAATGTAAGCACTTTAAGGACTTTTTTTGAATGGCAGCCAACATAATGAACAATGGGTTGTTAGACTGCTGGAAAATGTACAGCCAACCAGCACCTAACAAATTATGACCTGCATTATGACCCTACACTCTTTATGCAGTCTACAGTAGACTGCATAATAGACTGCATAAGAGTGTAGGGTCATAATACAGGTAATCACAGAGACTGAATTCAGCCTCTGTGATGACCTGTATTATGCTTTTTACTTTCAAACTGCTCTGGGTTAATGCATGGATGTAGGGTTAATGGACAAAAACTGTCCCTGTTGCAGGAAGAGAGGTTCAGCACATATACTCTGTAAAAATAAGGTTCAGTATCATTTCACAGGAAGATATCATTATAAATGTAGCACTAAATCAAAGAGTGTAAACAGAGAATAATAACGTTTATACTGTAGATGTGAAAGAAGAACTATTTCTCTTGTCAATAGAGGCTACAGAAGAAACTGTGAAAGTCCGTTTTTGTGTATGAGAACTTTTATTTTGAAAACAGACGATGCCCAATGCGCTACATCATCATTTCCGCTTGACAAGGCAGGCAGGCTGCTGATTCACATACAGAAGTAAAACAACGTCCTGCATTTATGAAATATAAACATGTCACTGTGATAAACTGTGGAAACCCAGCGACAGAATTTTCTGCTAGGTTACAATGGTGAGTATCTGACATTGTATACTACAGTTAAATGTCTGAGAGCCTCAAAACTAGTAACGTTACTTCCACATGTGCTAAGCTAATCAACGCTGATGTTAAGTTGGCTAATGTAGCTAAAGTTGTAGCGTAAGTGTCAGGGTTAACGAGCTGCTTGTTACCTGTAACTTTATTCTCACAAGCTTTCATTTTATTTTCTCTTCATAAACACTAATTACAACCAGTCAAGTCTAGTACAATGTAACATTATTCAAAATTATATCAATAATATAGTATTGGGACTTTAGCCCATAATATGTCAAAAACCACACCATATGAGAGCTCTAAATGGAAAAAGAAGTGCTTGCTTAGTCTGTTAAAAACATATAGCTCAACTATTTTTTTTTCATACGTTTTTACGTCTAATTGAGTGACGACAGTATTAATAATAATAATAATTATTATTATTATCCTGCTTGGATGGATTAATATTCTGTTAATTCTCTCTGCATGCTATATGTTATCTTTCTTTAATGTGATTTCCTCCCTGTAGGTCCCCACAGACTTTAAAGTCCTGATCCAGAGGTTTTATCAGCTTCAGGCTGAGCGGGTAGAGACATATCAGCTTTTTGAAGAGTAAGTTTAAATCTAGTAATGAGACACACACACACATACACATACACACACACAGTTATTAAGTTATTGTAAAGGCACAATCACATTTCCTCCTGTCTCCAGGGATCATTGTCCTTGATTTCAGGCACATAATTATAGAAATTTAAATTGTACGCCTCACTTTTATTTGTGTTGTTTTTCTGCCTTCTAGAGGACATGAGGCCTACTTGAGGACAGGGCCCCATTATGACTTCGACCACTACAGACAGCTGGTCCATGAGATAACACAGGCCTTCTGCGGCATCTCCAAGGAAGTGCTGGAGATCAAGGAAAAGCTGCACCATGAGTTTGACAGGCCAGCCCTTTCTGAGCACATTGAAAAGTTGCAGAGCAAAGAGAAGCAGAAACTTGAACTGGTATGTAATCACTCGCTGTATGTTTCAGTTTTTTAAATATTAAATCCAGACAACAGCAGTGTAAAAGCCAAGAAAATCAACATCAAATAAAATGAACAAGTACACTGGTTGACCTACATATATAGAAGGTGAAGGTGATACAATCAGCAGACTAGTCTGGATCAACGGAAGTACATTTTCCAGGATAATTGCCTGACGCGCCAGATGTTCCTCACCTTCCGCTCTTTGTGTGTTTCTGTTCTCAAACTCTGTTCGCTTTGGGAAACAACAGATTTCTAGCAAGGTGCACGCTAAAATGGCATGTTTTAAGAAGATTTGGATCGTGCAAAAAGGCAGACCTGCTTGGTTTGTTGGGGGGAATGATTGTTAAGATTAACAAAGAATATGTTTACGGCATTGACTACCTAACTGGGACGTTTTGGGACCGATTGGAGAGGATTGCTATGGACGAAGTACACATGGCGATACCCTGGTAAGAACTAATGACGTATAGCCATGTATCCAGCTATTTAAATAGCTGATGCTACTGTATTGTGTGAACAGTTAACTTCATTTAATATTGTATGTGGCCTTTTCTTTTGGGGTGCGAATGTTCCACTAAAACAAGTTCCTCTCAGAGACTATTTTGCAGAGCCGCTGTGTCTGGGACTTGGCGCCGCCCAAGATGATTGTGTCCTAGAATGTATCTGTGGTGTAGCCAGACCTTACTCCACAGCGCTGTGGAGTAAGGTCTGGCAGGGCTAAATACAGACTAATGATAATAATACACAATCAAGAGACAAGCAAATGGTTGAGAGGAAAATTAAGAGATTGATATTTAAATAAATAAAATAAAAATAGGTATATATTAAAAGGGGGTTCATAAATTAAATGAATCAAATGGCTTAATTCAGAAGACAATGTTTTTAAAATATTTTTTTCTCAATTTGCATTTTGATTTATTTAGTAACATGTAGATGCTGTTTCATTTCATCTACTGTATGTAATGGAGGATTAATTTATTAATTAAAAAAAAAATTTCCTGTGCAAATTCTTTGTATAATTTTCTTTTTTTTACTGTTCAATATCAGTATTGCTGTATAACTTTACATATTTTACAAAAATCCATTTAACCTGCCACAATTAATGTTTCAAACCTTTAATAAATATTTAGCATCTAATGCAATTCTATTACAAGTGCATACTTTGTTTGATACAATTCCACTGTTTTACCACAAGGAGGCAGACTTATTCAAAACATGTCATCCTCTTTCTCATTTCACCACGGTCATGTTAAGGATTCAGCGGTTCTTAATATGCTGGCAGCTCAAGTCATAAATGTCTTAAAGCAAACACCATTTAAGGAGGATAACTGCAGATGCTTCTGATGGGAATATTTGGGTTCTGATTCAAGTCAGTGGCATGATAGCTGCAGTCTGTGTGTGACGCTCGTTGTGATTGGACGGACAGTTTGAGACTGGTGTTAAAATGTTATGCCTCAGTGCTTCCCACATTCTTCAACAGTCCACATTTCATACATCTGGTGTTCAGAGATGATGTGTAGCACTTTTGTGTGAAGTTTTACACTCCTATACTATTAACTCAACGTCCTTTCTGCCAGTAACATCACGTCATAAAGCTCCTATTATCTTAGAGTTCATCTGTCTCCCCTTCGTCCCCCACTGATGAATGGTTTGCATAAATCTTATCTGATGTGCCTTCTCAACAGACAGCCAAGCTGCAGCTGGCCAGGCAGCGGGCCCAGGATCACCCGGAGGACGAAGACTGTCAAGAACAGATTCAGGAGATCAAGCACGAGTAAGAGCAGCTATTACCACCCCTCAGTTTACTGCGTTCGCTCCCTGCTGACCCAGCCACTCGCTCACTATCAACCTGCTGTCAGCTGCACAACTTCCCGTTTATTTCCTCATTTAACAGACTATTCTTTGGTTGTAAAAAAAGAAATTCAAATATATTTTGTAACAAAGTAACTAATGTGTTTTCCAGGATCATCAAGAACAAAGAGGCTCTGAGTGAGATCATGCAGGACTTTAAGTATGACTCTGAGGAGTGTGATTGACAGGCGGTTCCCAGGAGGCCTGCAGCCGACCTCTCACATCACTAGACGGCCGAGCTGACAGATTGGCTCTGCTGCAACTTCCATCTTGGACTCCTCGGCTGCACTTATCGATCCCCCCTTTGGCTCCACCCCGCTCGCTGCTGCAGTCTTACTCCACCCAGGGGACCTTTTACATTCTGGCTCTGTGTTTCTATCTGTCATGGGTTTGTGTTAATGCATGCCTCAGCTAAAAAAGAAAGAAAGAAATTGATGAAATGTGTACATACTCTAAAAGGTTAAATAATTCCTGGAGGCTTATCCTGCTATCTTTGTTTACTTGATGAATTGTATTTTAAAGAAATATATAAAAAGACACTTTCCAAGACAAGTTTGACTTTGTACTGTTTTATACATTATACTCAGTATTCCTCAGAGGCACTACTGGTGCAGTAAAAGAATATAACTTAAAAAAAAGAACTTTAAATATGCAGTTATAAAAATATAAACTGTATGAAAATGTCTTCAAACAAATGGTAGACAGTATATACATTGTACAGATAGTGAGGCCTTATTACATGGGAAATTAAATTCAACACCTTCAGGAATATCTGAATAACTATGAATGGTTTAATCCATTTTATTTTAGATAGCTCGCTACTTGATGTCTAATTAGTGTTTAAAAGGGCTCAGCAATTTCACTTTTCGTTTTCACTGAACTAGAGCTGAAACAATCAAATTAGATCAGCAGAAAATTATTTGCCAGCTATTTTGATAACCGATTAAGTCAAGTAGGCTATATTCAGATTTCTCTGATTTGTAGCATTGTAAATTGAATATCTTTGGGTTTTGGGGCAGTTTGTCAGACAAAACATCTGCAGATGGTATTTTTCACAATTTTCAGAAATTTATAGACAAAACGATGAATTGATTAATCAAGAAACTAATAGATTAATTGAAAATAATCGTTAATGGCATCCCCTGCTCTAAACATATTTCCGACAGTATTAGATGTAGAGAGAAATTATCCTAATGGCCAAAACAATGTAAATCTCACGTATTCAGATTAGCCTGGAGAAAACCACAGCTCTACAAAAATACTTTGCAAAATGTTTCTTGACCTGGAAAAGTAAAGTTAGGGTTGTTATGTACATTTTGTTCCCAGTTCCCTCATGTTACTACCATTGCTTTAGTATCATTAGACATCAAAGTATCATCAAATACTTGCATTACATTAAGTTAACTTAAAGTCTAAAAGTACAGTTGCTGAAGGCTGTACCATTTGTGTCCGTGCAAACAGATCTAACCGATAGATTTGGCCAGCAGAAAAAGACTGAATTGTCTCACTTCACTTATCTTCCACTCGGGCCCTTTAAAGTCAAGTTAAGGCGGTATGACCAAACACTGCAGTATCCCTCGCACAGCTGGGACCCTCGGGGCCAGTTATCTGTCAGTTTCTTGATGCTGTTCTGGAATTAAACACCACAGTGGTGCGGAGCGGTGCTGCTATGAATTATCGTCTTGTAGAATCTGAAAAGACAAAAGCAGATGGTTCACACTGGGATAATTCAAAACGGGAAAAACCATGTCATTTACAATCAACACGATAATTGCTATGTCTGGCTACCAGTTCTCTGTCGTCCTCTCTTCGCATCATCTTATTCTTATTCTATGTGTATCGCTCCCAGCCCCCTGCTACCTTTCTCTCAAGGTAATCAATGAGAACCTGTCACGGTTTGTGAACAAAGACATTATTCAGGCGACAGCGTGTGCCCCCCCGCCCCCCTTAAGCACAAAAACCCAGAGACTGCTGGGCTATATGAGTCAGGTGGAGTGAGGGTTTCTGTGAGTTCAAGGACTGAGCAGCAGAGGATGTGGCCGATGATCTGAACTCCTCACAAAGTCACATGCTGTAAATGCACAGAAGATGCCGGGGCTCTGCGTGCCATTTAGCCCGAGTTATTTTTGTGAAAGGGGCTTCTTACGCCAAGAGAAAACAAAAGGAACACATAACAGCGCGCCGTTAATTACATTTACATGCTTGTTGCTCTTTGTTGTGGTCATCAGCGGAAGATCAAGTCTACATCGTTAAAATATGTAATAAAATCGGAGTGCATCTGCTTTCATGCTCCCACTTCTGGGCCAGTAAAGTCAAAACCGCACATTTTACCTGATCATAAAGTACAGACTGAAACTTCACAGAGCCAACCAGTTCAAGAGAAATTGGTCCTCTTTGTGTTTGTAAATATGCTAACCACATGGCATAACAAAGGCAGGATCAGAAATACAGTTCAGGACTTGTCTGTGTGTGTGTGTGGGGCTCAGGAGAGATAATGAAAAGAGAGAGATTTTCTGCTTACCTACCTGGTTGCGCGTTTTGTGCGATTTCTGCAGCCACACCCTCCACTGATCGTACAGTTTGATTGACATGCCGCTGCAGCCGGACGCGTGCTTGCGGACCCAGCCGAAGAACTGCTTGAGTTCCCGCCGCAGGGTGGAGTTCTGCTCACCAGGCTTAGGATCGCAGGAGCCGCTCTGCAGCCGCTCTGGGAGAGGCAGGGAGGGGGGTGAGGAGGGGAGAGACAAAGGAGAGAGTGTGAGTGAAGAAAGGAAGAGGTAAGAGAGAAGGGGGGGGGGGGGGGGGGGGGGAGGATGAGAGAACAGCGTCAAGGTTATAGTTAGGACAAGCGTTAGTGCAAGGTGCTGTAGAGGCTAGATCCTGCACCATCTGCTTGATGTGTCAGCATAAATGTGATAGACATGGTTGTTATTCACATGTCCTATAGTTTTCTTTTCACCTCTCTGGAAAGCAGCCCTGATAGTAAATGAATGGTGAAAGTAAAGTCAATTTAAGTGTTTTTAGCCATGTTAACAGGCACAGTGTGGCTCTATGGAGGCAACATTGTTCTGTCAGTCAGGCCAGCACTTTGGTCCAGACTGAAATATCGATCACAACATACCCACATTTAGTTTTTAGTTGGATAGAAATGACACTTATTTAATATCAGTCTCTGGTGTATTATTAAATAAAGAAACATTTACAGTAGCACACCTCCCTCTACTTAAGAGGTTTCTGGTAAAAAAAACGCAGTCGCTCAATGAACATTTATGATGATTCATGTTGCTTAATTTCACAAAACCTGATGTACACAGTTTCATATAAAGAGAAATGTTACTCAGTGTAATGTCCTAAACTGTGGAGGTCATTTACCATATTTCTATTTTTGGGGAGGAAAGTCGTAAGTCTGCTACAATCGATTCTTTTTGGCAAAATACAGAGCCCGATAACAACTTCCTCCCTCTGGGGAGTAAATACCGCATGACCTATGTAACTCATTATCTGCTCCTGCTGCTTCTACTCAAGCTTTATAGGCCCTGTGTGTGCTGCGACGACAGACAACCAGCTTTTTAACTTGATCAATCTTTGAAGCCGACGACAAAAATCTATCAAAATGTCCCCCTGGCTCTTTGCAGTTCCTTCTAATCCTCTGCTGGGAGATCTCTATCAAGGTATCTAGCCTATTGATGTTTGGTTTCTCCTGGGTCACATGCGGTTTGGATCTGCTTGTTCAGGATGTTGCAACAGGGATAAGGACATTGTTTTTTTCTGGCTTCAATTGGCAAGGAAAGGTTGATTATTGGAAAAAAAAAAAAAAACGGTCAAGATTTTTGGGCATCACAGATGTTTGGGAAGCATTTAAAATATGAGGTACCGTTTTGGTAATTCAGTCTTGCTTTAAAATTTCCTCTGCAACGTACTCACCACTGCCGGGTGTGGAGGCGGCAGCCGGGTGGCTCCAGTCACTCCAGATGCCGGGCTTCCTTGAGCCATAGATGCCCACTGGATTGCACCTCACCTGGACAAAATAGACGGTCCCGGGCTGGAGGCCTGCGAGCCGACATGAGGTCTGGTTACCAACATCATCCACCACCTGCGAGAGGGAACAAAATGACAGAGAAGATGTAATAAAAACAGTCAAAATCCTTCTCAACTCCAACTAAACAGATATTGGCTACATCTTTTATCACCGTTATTTTTTAGCTGTGACCAGCAGCTCTATAGCTCCCCCTTTCGCTTGGTTGGTCACTCCACAAAAACTTCCCCACCTTTTTGGCGGCCAACATTTTCGCCCTAGGAGGCTGAAATTTGGCATAGACGTCAAGTGTGTATGAGGCTGTGTGAATGCATGAACGCGTGGATGCATGCACGTACGTGGTCACATCTATTGCAAATTTGCCTACAGCACAGATGAAAAAGAGAGAGAGAGAGAGAGAGAGAGAGAGAGAAATAGTGTAGATATTAATCCTCTTATTCAAAGACATATTGTATGTACCTACACAACAGAGAAAAACATCAAAGAAGCAGTTTGAAAGAATAAAAATGTTTCTAAAAGCTTCACTTTTGCACTTCTGGATGAAAGCCAGCGTTCAAAATTTGCCAGCAAAGAATCAGGCAGCAGTCAAGGTTTTTACACAAGATGTTTGCAAGTTTGCAATGAAAGCACACGCAGGAGGCTGGAGAGGCAGCAGGAGCAACTTTTATGTTCATCACTTAATGGATCAGTCGATGCTGCACATCAAATATTTTCACAGCTGCCTCAGAGGTGTCATAGCTACAGAGAAAGTGTGCGTAGGCGGCAGGTTTGTGTGTGCGTGTGCTTGTTTTACTATATTTGTGGGGTCCAAAAACCGGGGAATACAGTATAGTTGTAGGGTCTGCACAGCCTTGTGGGGCCCAAAATGCTGGACCCCACAAGGTTTAAGGGCTGTTTGAGGGTTAAGACTTGGTTTTAGGATTATGGTTAGAATTAGGTTAGGGTGAGGGTAAGGGTTAAGGTTAGGCATTTAGTTGTGATGATTAAGGTTATGGTAAGGGGCTAGGGAATGCATTATGTCAATGACGGGTCCCCACAAAGATAGTGAGACGCACTGTGTGTGTACCACCTTCCATTCAGTGCTGTCCTCCAGTCTGTAGCGTATCTGATATTTGGCCTGAAACAGGATGTCCTTGAGCTCGGGGGGGCTGGCCCAGCGGACTGTCAGCTGGTCTTCAAGGTCGCCGACACGACTCACCTGCACGTTGGCAGGAGGGTCAGTGGTCACTGCACGGACAAGGACAATTGTTCACAGGTTTGCATGCAGCAGATGTACAGTAATCAGGGCAAGGGTACAAGAGGTCTGAATGACCGAGAGAGAGAGAGAGAGAGAGATAGAGAGATAAAACCTACAGTGAATATTGTACTATAACACCGAAGCCAGACAAACATCACACCTCATCATCCTTCATGGTGAGGATGATCAGTGCTGAACCAGCAAACTGCCATCTGTCTCATATACAGGTTTAAACGGTATAATATGTAGTAAGTATAGCTCACTGTTTGTAAACACATAGCGTTCGAAGTTAACCCCTCCTCCCCGGCTCAACAGTCAAAGAAAGAGTAATGCTGCGTTCATGCCACCTGGGAATAACAGGGACCGCCCCGTGATTACGTTGTTTTTGCAACTGCCAGTGTTTACATGGCCGGGATGCGTGTTCTTCTTCCGTTAAATTGGCGTTTGGCATAACAACTTGTTGCATGACTGCCACCAACGGTTGGCCGTAGCCTAGAGCATCAGGTGTGTGAAAACATGGAGGCCACAATAATAAGATTTACTGCTGTTTTCTTATACAAGAATAGAAACAGCACATGGACAGGTGTTTGTTTGTGTTATCTGCAGGACAACGAACGGGAAAGGACATGGATAAGGTTTTTTTTTTTTTTTAATACATGGGCCTATTTATGAATAATTTGAAACGGGTTATGTCTGTGTAGGTTTCTTGGCAGAGGCATTTGTCCACAATAAACAGTTTATTGTCATTGAAATATGTTCAGTGAACCAAAGTTGCCTACATCAAACGTCAGTTGTCAACAACACATCACCAACTGGGAAACTCTGTTAGCAAAATCTAGCCCGAGTTTCCCACAGGAAGGGACGTGAATGATGATGTTTTCACTCGGAAAAATGTTTTTCCGATGTCTATGAACGCAGCACAAGAGAAATAGCAGCGGTGGTCGAGCGAGCTAGAGAGTGAATGAAGAGAGGGAGTGCCGAACAAAGCAGTGAATCGGAGGAATAAAAAAACGTTATTTTCTGATTGTTTCACAGCGGTTATGTTCTAAAGCACAAATAAACACACCCACACCTCCGTGGGAAGGTTCCACATTGCAGAGCTTTATGCTGTCTGTTTCTGTGTGTCGGTTAAACTTGCATGTCAGAATGAGACGCAAAGGGGCAAAGCGACGGTTGGGAAGTCAACATTTATTATTATTATTATTATTATTATTATTATTATTATTATTACTACATCTTTGTTTCTGTGATTGGTCTTTTTGATTCTTGTTTTGTCCTGATTATATTCTTTATAATTTCTTCTCTATAACTAACTGATCTTTCCTGAAAACAAAAAAGGTCAGTTAGTAAAATGAAATACAGAATTAACTTATGAAGAAAAAGACAATAATTGCATGCACGTTACTTCTTTGAGATCAAATATTGTTTTATAGCTTAAAATGGCTATCAATTTAAACACTAATAATGCCATCAGGTTTACCTCAGCCTGATATTGGCATAAACATGGGCATTATGGGAAGTGTAGGTTCCAGTGTTTTTTGGAGCTTACTAGTCTGGGTATCTCTGCCACTGCTGCTTCCATTTTGACCAGTCAGTAAAACACTTTTGATCTGCTTTACAACATGGTCAAAGTAATAGTGCATTTCCCCCAATACATACTATTCCCTTACAGCAGCAATTCCCAAAGTGTGGTGTGCACACCCCTTGGGGTGAATGAGCTGTCTCTAGGAGGTGTGCAAGAGGAAAAATGTAATGGTGTAATAACTACACCAATACTTTTTAGTGGGATTTTTCATGAAATAAAAACCTAAAATTTAAAACTTAGCTTTATAAATTTTGAATTAAAAACTTACATTTTAATAAATGAATAAATGTACCCAAAATGCACTTCAGTTCCTGCCAGTCAGCCTGTCTTCGTAACGTACGTGCATTGCTAGCTTTAATGTTACCTATGTATGCCTACTAGCTGAAATTGTTTATTTACGCAAATATGCACAACTGGCTAAAATCAGGGAAACTGTCAGGTGGGACATCTAAAGTTATAAGTCATGAAAGAGGAACGAGGAAGAGAGAGACTAAGGAATAGGAGGCGAAAGAAACGGAGAGATGCGTTGTGGCCGGAAGGACCGGGAGAAGAAACTGAGTGGGAGACAGAAAGATGAGATGAGGGAGATCGAAAAGGAGGATCGGAGAGCATAGGCAAATCCAGAGGACACATGCTCATCATCCAGGCAAGTAGGGAAAAGAGGCAACGAGAGTGGGAATCAGACTGGAAGAAAACAAAGGAAATATGATGAAACTTATTTGGGTCTGGGCTTCATTTGGACTGGCGATGCAGATTGCCCAAAGCCACAGTGGGTGGTGTGCAGTGAGGTTCTGGCTAACAGCTGTATGAAGCCCTCTTATCTATATCGCCACCTAAACACAAAGCATGCCAGTGTGAGTCAAAAGCCCCTTACTTTAATTTGGCCATAAAAAGAAAAGATCAAGAGATTAGGGAAGAGAAAAGATTAGGAGTGCATCAACCCGGTCAGGATGTAGAAGTTGCCTAAAAAGTTTGGGAACCGCTACCTTACAGTATACATTAGCTTTCTCAAACTCTGTGCGGGGGAATAGTCCTAACATAATGTAATCGATATATGCATTTGCCAGCTGTGAGTGAAAGAAATACAAATAAATTAATCGGTTAACAGAATTATGTACACAAGAGAATAATAAATAAAACTAAATCCTACTTCTACTTAAACCAGGCAGTTCCAGATTGTAGTGCAAGAGAATTCATTTTCCAACAATTATAAAAATGATTTTCGAGAAGCCTTTGGACAGTTACCATATGTAGAGGTTCCTAACTTGTCATTTCAACAATGAGAAAGTGGAAGATTTGGGTATTTTCATTTGAATAGAGAAAAATTGTACAGACTGGCTAGCAGGCTTTGGTTCAGATCAGTCCATACTTCCTGTAGAGAGCGTGGTGTTCCCTCAGTCAGTATTAAACTGAACATTTTATCTACTGCAATAAAGGTTGCAAACAAAATCAAGTGCTTTGAAGGAGAGAAAGATGGAGGGGAAGATAAAGGGGATGGCAGCACGAGAGACAAAGAAAGGAACATATTAAAGAACTTGTAAAAGTGTTTCCTGTTTGTAACCTCCTGCTTTAGACATCCTGCACTACTGGTGCGTGACGCTGTTTTTCAGCTTTATTTGTTCTATCGTATTCAGCTCAAGGGAGAAAGGGAAACCAAGCCAGAACAAATATACTCCCAGCTCATTGTTTCTGTTATTGAGGCAGTGCAATGCATCATACATATGGCAACACTCCTCCAACCCACTCACAGCTCCAACTTCTCTGTTCCTCAGTGTGAAGTGAGGATGAATGGAGGGAGAGGATGCCCAGTCACGGACAATAAACACTGCTTTCAAAATGTGGCGCTCGCTGGAGGCCACAACACTAAGCAATTCCATTAGCGTTGGAGAAATTGTAAGATGTACCCGCTATCGCTCGTACATTATAACCTAAATTCCTCGATGAGAAACCTGTGAGGCCTTTACCACAGAGGCATCGGATGTGCAGTTAACTTGTACAACAAAACTGTTTCTTTGAGAGTTGCAGCCTGAAACCATAACGCTGTTACAGAGGGAACGAACAATAAAAATGAATCCCCCTCTCCCCTAGAGATGTGTGTTAGCCATATGCAGACAAACAAATGGAAAAGAGGAATGGAAAAGACAGGAAAGAAAGAAAGGATGAGACAGGAAAAAGGAAAGAAAAAAGGACAAGAAAGGAAAGGAAAAGACAGAAAAAGGAAAAGAACAGGACAAGACAAGAAAGGAAAGGAAAAGACAGGGAGGAAAGAAAAGAAAAGAAAAGACAAGACATGAATAGAAATAGCTAGATTATTTAAGCTCCACAACTTCAGACGTCCTCAAAACCTTTGCTTACCCACCTACATCAAGGATGTCCAGCGTGGTGATGTCAGAGGTAGCAGAGCCCAGCTGATTGGCTGCCTCCACCCAGATCTCATACGGGGTGAAGAGGGCGAGGTTGCGGGGGATGTAGCAGGAGTAACACTGCTTCCCTGTGTTGTAAACTTCACACTCCTTCTCTCTCCCGTACCACCTGGACAGAAACAAACAATGCCTAAAATGAACTATGACGTTTGTTTCTGAAGAGGCAGACTGACTGTAACAGTTTGCACACGAGCAGGAACGACACACTGCAGCCTCTAAACGTAGTGAGTGTTGCAGATGATAAAACTGTACGCGCCACTAATGCATTTATTGCTAGTCTACCTGAGTGGTGTCGGGCGAGGTGATCACCTGTGAGCTGCAGCAGGTCTGGGGCGCTCACCTCAATTTGTACTTGAGGGTGTATTTGGTTTGGATGTGGGTCTCACCCAGCCCCCCCGGGCTCCACTTGCAGCTCAAGTCCTTGGTGTTGTGGGACCAACACGTTAAATTGACTGGCTTTTCTGGAGGCCCTGGAGAATAAAAAAGAAAAATGAAAAAAAAAAAAACATTTTAAAAGAAACAAGATGTTGAAATGAAGTTTAAAAAAAAGTGGGGTTGAATAAATAGTGAATATACTAGGCCTACTTAGTGTTAAATCTTACTTTATTCTGAAATTTACGAGAAAGAAAACATAAGGCCAATTTTTTCTCCACTCATGTGAAGCGTTCACTCCATCAAGCCAATACACTAAAAAAGCTGATTATGCAACAGACCTCATTACAGACAAATTATAATTAAAAAGGATTTTATGTGGAACTAACAATAAAAACAGAGTTCACAACAAATAGTTTAGGTTCCCCAAAAGGATAACAATTTTGTCTTAAAGAAGCTCTAACTATTTGCCAATCATTATGATTTTGTAAGGAACTACATAAGTTATTTTTAAGGTGGTGTGATAATACCAGTTGAGAGCGAAACAATCTTCTTTATTTTAATGATTTTATAACTTAATTGTATCTTTATTTTAATATCATGTCTCAATAAAAAGGAACATCTATTAATTTGGTGTTCAAAAACATTCATTTACAGGGTTTGTGTGTCCTCAGATATTAACACCATCATAGAAATTGTGGTTGTGCTCAAAAAGATTATAAGACTGAGCTCACTACATCTTTCTTTCTTTTTTTTTTTTAATAAAGTAATTCAGTCGCCTAAAAGCTGTGTGCCAGTGTGACAGCCAGCCTCCTGAGCCCAAGTCCATATATGACTCTGCACAGCCAGAAAAGCCTCCACTTACTGCCCACATAGAGACATGAACCAGCCAGGACGTGCCCATCTGCTCCGTGACACACGAGGTTGTCTCCTGACTGCTGCTGGGAGCCGTTGAGGTTGTGAAGGGTGAGGCTCAGGGTGTCAGGGCTCAACACACTGTATGCGCTGCTGGACACACTTATCCCGTTCAGTGTCCAGTACAATGTGCTGGCATGGAGGCCGAGCTCAGGGCTCAGCGTGCACGTGGCTGTCAGACTGGAGCCGATATGCAGGACGGGATCCTGAGGTGAGATCACTGCTTCATCTGGATGGTGGAAACACAAATACATAGTATTACCTTTCTCTTGTAATGCACCGTTACTTTTTTTCATGTCATGCTTTCATTGAATTCCATTACATTAGTCCTTCGCAAATTCACAGAGCCCAAGATGATGATGACGACGACGACTTCAAATTACTTTTTGTCCCAGAAAATGTCCAAAAACAAAGATATTAATTAAAAAATATAGAAAACTAGGAAAACCTGCAAATGTGTTGGATTTTTTGATTAATCAATTTAAAAAAAAAAAAAAAAAAGTAATTCTCTTTCAATAGACTAAATGTCTAATCAACTAAGCATAGCACTAATTTGGCTAATTAATGTAAATGTGTTATTCATGTGATTTCACCCCGTGTTTGATGGTTGCTACAGTGCAAACAGTGTGCACAAATCCACTACTTTATATGACTGGATACTGCTATGCATCTACTATACACATTCACCAGATGTTAATTAGTATGTGTGTGAGGCAGCAGCGGCAGCACTACACCACAACAGAGCAGGAGCTCAGCACATATTTATGACCAAATAATGAAGTGGATTTATGGAGCCGAGAGAGTAGGATTGGTCAGAAAGGTCACCCTGGTTTGTCGGTCAAATCCTTGAATGCTTTTCCATACCACGACCCCTCTTAGACTTAAAGTTTGCCTTTATGATTTATGCCCATGAGAAACATCTCTGCTCTGTTTGAATGTTACCACTGGGCTTCTTTTTCTCAGAGATATGAGGGTTAATGTGTAGAGGTTAGTTTTATTAACTGTGCTCAGGTGGGCGGTGGACAAGCTTTCCAACATATGTGCCAGTGCACTATTTCCAGCCTCACTGGATTAAGTAGCAACGAATATGAAGACAAACGTACACAGATCAAAACTGTATCTACATGTAGAGGAAGAGTGAGGGTTGACCTCTGGGCCTCAGTGAGTGGGATTCAATACAAAACATGTCGGGTATGAAATATACATGAGAAAAATAACGTGCAGGTGTTTGACATGTTTTTTCATCACACAGAAGCTACGTGCAGATCATTTTCTCAGTCTTAACATTAGAAATGTCTGCATGATAATAACTTGGAATATCATTGTTATCTTTCCTGTATTTCTTTCATGCAACAGTGCTGATGAACACCATTTATTTAAATTTGTCTCATCACCACCATCTCTAATAGGTCTTGCTCCCAGTCTAATTACTCTCATAATCATGTGCTGTCACTGCATCGAGATTTATTTTAGTGGAGAATAATACAATTAAGCTATTTTTTGGGGGCATTTCCGCCTTTAACGGATAGATAGGAAAGATATGAAGGGGGAAGACATGCAGGAAATAATCCCAGGTCGGACTTGAACCCTGGACCTTCTGCGACGAGGCATAAACCTCTGCATATGTGCACCCCGCTCTACCAACTGACCTATCCTGGCCACCAATTAGGCTATTATTTGTGTTTTTGCTGGTTACAGTGCAATCTCTATTCAACAAATATTTGTAAATTGTCAGAGATTTTTGATAAACTGTTGATACCATGGTAGCTATCCCGAATAATATTTATTTATTTATTTATTTATTTATTTATTTATTTATTTATTAGGTCCTTGTAGACAATATTGGATTTTCATTTGAAGTAGACCCCTAAATTATCAGCTGACATTGGTTTCTTGTAAATATATTGGTATCTGCGTACATGTCATCTGATAAATAACAGAAAAATATAAAGATATGTTTACGGTTATATAACAGACCGTAATTTCATACAGAAAATGTCTCTATAACAATTTGTCCACCAGAGAGCACTGACAAAAAAATAAATAAAATGTCCCACTCAGTACTACTGGTCACAAAAAAAGTCAAGAATTAAGGAATTATTATCAGAAATGTTTATGTTAAAAACTTAATATTGGCTGATAGATATATATATATTAAACTGTCATATATCAATGGTGATATTGGTCTAAAAAAATCCACTAGGTCAGACTGTAATTTGTATATACTTTTAACATTTAACACAATATTAATGTTTTGATTTTTAATTAAATGTCTTGATTTGACAGGTATTCAATTCATAACATTTCTCAAAAGCTGATATTCTCATTTGGTGAGTTTAACCATAAACACTTTATCTGATTTTCCATAAAAAAATGTACTATATCAATATCGATATTGCAATATAAAATGACATATACTGTGATAGAGGATTGTATCCATATCACCTCCTCCTAATAAGCACTGGAAATTCTTGAAAATCCACATTCTGTGGCTGCCTATTATAATTATTATTGGTGGGGTGATAGCACCTGGGCAGGTGAAAACTTTTTTTTATTTAAAACTCTTTTTTTTTGTTTTGGAGCCTCCATACAGCAGCTCACTCTGGAAAACACTGACTTTATCTTTAGCTAACTGCTGTTTTAAGTTGACACATATATCCTCCCATACCACACTGAGGTCTGCACCGACAGAAACACGGTAATGTTCAGTCGGTTGTGTCTGTCTGTCGGTCAGTTAACTAAAGTTTGGTACTTACGTGTCGAGGACAACAGCACATGTGGAACAAGGAGAAGGAACATGAAGGGAAACATGGTTCTTTCAGCTGCTTTTCTTCTTTCTCGGTCCTTGTCGAGTTTCCGGGACGTGAAGAGCAGACAGGAACCGCGCAGCTTCACTCTCTCTGCGGCTCTTCTCAGATCAAATGTTGGCTCTTCTTGACTGGAAGTCTGGAGACCAAACTGACTGCAGGCTGCTGGCGTGAACACGAGGATTGCTTCCTTAAATGCTGCTGCTGCTGCCGTAACACCCAGGTTCATACTGTTTGCTCCTCCCTTGTTTTCCCACTCAGTCACAAGTCATTAGTGCTGCCTGACACACGCACACGCACGCGCGCGCACACACACACACACACACACACAGTGCGTGTGGGGACCCGTCATTGACATAATGCTTTCCCTAGCCCCCTTACCCTAACCTTAACCATCACAACTAAATGCCTAACATTAACCCTTACCCTCACCCTAACCATAACCTAATTCTAACCCTAATCCTACAACCAAGCCTTAACCCTCAAACAGCCATTTAAAGTTGTGGGGTCCAGCATTTTGGCCCCACAAAGCTGTCCGGATCCCACAAGTATAGTGTATTCCCAGTTTTTGGACCCCACGAATATAGTTTAACAAGAACACACATACACACACACACACACACACACACACACACACACACACACATAATTTGCTTATATTACACACTAATATTTGTTATACTAAAATAACACCCTTTTCTGGAAATATAGGCCTAATTAAGCCTAATAAAGAGTAACTACGTATATTCACTCAAGTACTTAGTAGACTAGAACAATATTATTATATTCCCATTATATTCTATGTATGCTATTACTCTACTACATCACATGACTATGTCAATTAAGATTTTACATATAAATAGATGATGCTACATCAATTAATTATATAGGCTACAAAACTACTACTACTTTGAAATATTCTCTATTGTTATAGATTCAACTGTCCAGCAGTAGGAATGAAAGATAATCAGCTCCACTTCAGCTGCAACATTCAATTGCTGTCTACATTGTCCACTGTATATCAATACAACTAACAATATAACTCTTAAAAGGGGCCATTCTGCATAATGAGTACTTTTACTTTTAATATGTTAAGTGCATTTAACATATTAAAGGTTAATACTTAATACTTGTGTAGGCTACTTTTACTGATGTATTTTTTTTTAAAAATGTAACCCTATACGTTTACTTGTAACTGAGTATTTTTACTCTGTTGTAGCCTTTTTGATCTGAAAACTATAATAAGGTACACAATATCCCTACAATGTTCACAATAATTAAACAGTCATCTTCACGTTACAATGTTTTATTATTATTAAAGCACATTTATAAACCAAAGTTACAGCGTGCATCACAAAGAAACCATCAAACAGACAATGAAATATATTAGTTGTTGGTTCAGGCAATCTCTCCTCAGCTGATATGTGTTGTCGCCCACATGTCCCAGCAGGATTGTTCCATTCAACGGATAGGCCTACATTATTTATGCATGTCAATACTTCAACAAACGCTCCATTTGTCTGTTTTGTGCAGGGCCTTTTCAACTATCTGACACATTTTTTGTTTATATATGTCATCACTGCCACTTTGTGCACTGCAGTGAAGGCAGGTTGTGTGTGTTTAGGGGGGCCAGTTTGGGCGTAGTGATGATGATGATGATGATGATGATGCGCGTGACGCCACGAGCAGAGGCAGACCAGCGGAGCAGACAGGACCCGGGCTGAGGCAGCAGCATCAGCAGCATCCGTACCAGCAGCAGCGCCGCCACAAAGGGAGCTCAGTACTGGTTGACGCTCGACTCTCCGCTCCTCTTCTCCAGGGTTTCAGATGCTCCGGCTCGGCGAAAAGATGTGCGGCTTCTCGGCCTTCCTCTCGGTGCTTCTTGCCGGGCTCGCTGCGGCGTCTTCGGATCTGTTTGACAACCAACTGGGCGACATCAATTACTGCAAAAAGCAATGCCAGCTCACCATCAAAAACAAAAGCCCTGCTAAAGTAAGTTGTTCCTGTGCGCTGTAGCGTAGGCTGTCTCTGCAGAAAGCGCATTATCGCAAAGCTGACAGAAATGCTACATCCTGCTGTCCGACATTTCAGCGCCCGCACGGACACACAGACGTACACCAGATACTCGGCATTAAAAAAAATTTAAAAAAAAGAAACTCTATCTTGACATGAAAAATATAAAAGAAATGTGTTTAGGTCTGTGCGTAATGGCATGCTCGCTCCGATTTTTCGCTGCATCCTCTTATTTGCTACGGCGCACAATTAGGCCGAAAGATGGATGCAGCTCATTTTCTTCTGCACCTCACAGACTCGTCCAAGAAGTGCACTGCATTCAGTCAGCTCATCTCGAGATGCACTCGCTTTAAACTGCGCCAATAATTGATACATCCTTAATACGCAATTAAGATCGGTCAGGGCAGGCGTAGCGCATGCTGTGCACGATCAGTGAGACTATTATGATCCGTGAAACAATTATCCTTTAATGACAGCATAGCCTACACAGCATCTTCCTGCTTAGACGACGCCAGACTAGACCCTAGCAGGGCGGTAAATGATTGCTGGTAATCTCACCATGGAGTTTATGTGGTTTATAGCCATACCTAGATTTCCAGTGTCGGATTTTTTTCCTCCCACCACCTCCCCCTCTTCTTCCTCCTCCTCCTCTTCCTCCTCCTGTGCTGCCTTCAGGTGTGGTTCAGGCATCCTGCAGGGCAGCAGGAGCAGAGCTGGAAAGCAGTTCACAGTCACCTGCTTTGAAGATTGTGATTGAAAACGAGCGACTTGAGCATAATATGTCAAGTTTTAGGGCCAACATACTGGGCAGTAACTACAGAAATGCTGAATAGGCAGTCGCCTGACTCGCCTCCAAACTATAAGTTGAATGGTTTGAGATAAACACCCCTCTGTGAATAAACAGGGACACACAGTGAAGATGATGTCAAGCACAAGGCCGTAATAAACCGTTCATGGTCGCGGTCAGGGAATCTCTTTGTCTCTCCTGTTCCCAGAGAGGTCACCAGAGGGCGCTGTTTCCTTATTTCAAACCGAGAAATGCATTACGACAAGAGGAAGTACAGTAATGTGCATCTTATTTTCTCACCACCTCATTTTCCTGCACAAGTTTTTTTTGCTGTTGCTACTGGCTCATTATCACTGGGTTTCATTTGAAAGCTTCCTATCAACTGTTTATGACAGTAATAATATAACAGCCGCACCGTGTCATTAAAGGATGCCATAACCCATCTTTGTCATGTTTTCTAACAAGGTTTCTGCAAGAGTGCAGGAGACATCTCTAATTTTGCATCTCCCTTTCTTCTCTCTGTCTGCCTGGTAGGACTCCATAATGAACGCCTGTCACCGCGGCTGTCGTCTCTACTCCATCTGCCAGTTTGTCAATGGCAACGCCGGCTTCAACACCAGCAGGGAGGAGTGTCAGGGAGGTGAGTCAGTGTGTCAGTCTGTCTCTTGGACTGTCCGCTTGAATGGCTTTGCCGGTCTGACAGTCTTGCTGAGCAGGCCGAGGCCAAAGTTTAAGCTGCTGAGTAGGGCTGCACAATATATCGTTTTTTTTTTTTATCGTCATCGCAATGATATTGTCTTCGTCATATCAACTGAAGCTATAAACACATCATGAAAGGCTGCGACATATGGCGAAAGACACTCAGAGATTTTTGTGATAGTTGAAAGAGAATATTAGAAAATTGCACTTTATAATGTATCTGTCATTATTTTTTAGTGGTGCCTTTTATATTCAATACAATGTTCAATAAAAGAATGTTAGAAATGATTTCCTTTCATTAGTTTTAAATTAAACAATTAATTTGTTGTATTTTAGCAGTATACGGAAAGCAGCAGAACTGAGTACATTTTAATATCTGTTTATTTATGGCAAGTAATATTATTATCGCAATATTCAACAACGTTATCACATATTTGCCCTTATATCGTGCAACTCTACTTCTGAGGCCTCAGTCCTTAACATGTTGTCAAAATGAATGGCAGTGGGCCGAATCCTCGTAAAAATCAAATCTAAGTGTAGCCCATATGATTCATTTCAACCTAAGTTTACTAAGTGCAACATTAAATGCAGGTTCAACTTCCAGCTATTTCTTCTTAAATTGTGTCTTAAAACCATGAAGAAGTGAATCCTTGTAATGGCAAAATCACATTTAAGCCTTTATTGTGCCTTGTGTTTTTTCATTCAGCACACTGCATTCTCATACACCAATATAAACGACAGTTCATGGGCATTCCTGCTGTGGATTGGAGGTTGTTTATACCTCAGAGACTTCGAAAG
Organism: Zingel zingel; assembly: GCA_023566125.1. Lineage (NCBI taxonomy): Eukaryota > Metazoa > Chordata > Actinopteri > Perciformes > Percidae > Zingel > Zingel zingel. The sequence continues at coordinate 16,061,518 of CM042322.1, read as the reverse complement.
TGTATGCCCTTTGTGTGAACTGATAACCCACAAGGCCACAACTCTGGTATCCTCCTCTCCCGTATCACGTTCCCCTCTTGTCTGGTTAGATGTACAGGGAGCGTGACCTCAGCTGGGGCAGACAGGAACAAAGGATTAGATGAAGTGAATTTATGACGCATGATTGTGTTTTCTTTTCTAAATGCCAGTACTAGACCTATATCTTATCTGTCCCTCAGAAAGAAGGGTTTAGAAGGTTAATATATTTATTGTTTGTAAGAATGTGCTCAAATGTCACTCCCCTTTCTCCCAATGTGCATTTAAGCTCACTCTTTCCTTCTTCTCATTTGACGAATCCTTTACACACTGAGCTACGTGCTTCTTGTGAAACTGTATTCCTCCTATTTTGCAAAATATATCTTTTAATAAAATACAAAAACCCAACTTGGTTTTAGTCTCAGTTCTGTCTTATTTGTTTCATTTTACTAAACTTTGAAATCTACACCTCTCCCCCTGCTGCAAAGGAAACTTCCACAACATCCTTTTGACAAGACTGGACTTTTACCTAAACATCAAAATCAGCTCGGCTAATATTGCACTGTTTCCTAAAAGCTGGCAGACTTATTGAGTATTTATTCCGGGTGTTTGGGGCTTTGTTGAACTGCTGTATTGGAAATCAATGATGTGATTTGTCGTCCAGAAGGCAGATGCCCCGATGCCCCCTGTTTTAATCACGGCAACGTGGAGTGAATGGTCTCCGCGGATGGCCAACAGATACATCTCCCTTGCATCTTTATCTTCCTACCACATAAACATGCTCCATGCCCACTCTCTTTTGTGCTTCTTCTTTATCGTTTTGCCCTTTCACACCCCTCTTCGTCTCTTTTTTTTTACCATCATGCTTCTTCTTTCATGCTTCACAACTATCTCTTTCCCTTTCTCTCTCTCTCTCTCCAGCCTGCCAGGAGGCATATATTAAGCTGCTGGAGCAGGAGGCCTGCTGCACCGGCTGTGCCAGCCAACCCTCTGAACCTGAGATCAAGAGGAGGAAGGTGAGAAAGGCTGCACACACAAACACTGCAAATGCAGCTATGAAAGCCAAAGTGACTTTAGATGTCTGGATGTTAATATCACTACTAACAACACAAGTGTGCACATACAGTATACTGAAGCACATACATAGTCATAGTCAGTACATCTCCTTGTAATAGAGGATCTTGCTCTCTCTTTCGCAGCTCAGGGCCATGACTCTCCGCCCTAAGCCCCCCTCTGTGATGGAGGCCGTGTCCAGTTGGTGCAACGACATCGTCAGCTCTGCCCAGAGCTTCATCTCCTCCACCTGGACTTTCTACCTGCAGGCTGATGATGGAAAAGTTGTGGTTTTTCAGGTAAGACAATTCATACATAAATAGTCAAAGTTAGATTCTGCTAAATGTTCAGGTAAATTAAAGTTTTCTGTTCACTCTTCTATTCACAGTTTATGTAACCTGGTGGTGTTTAAAGCTAAACCCAGCTCCTAAAAGTTCTCAAATGTGCCTGACATGATGTGTTTTTGTGTTTGTGGCAGCAGCAGTGTGTTGATAATTTAGAGAGGAGAAACGATGGAGTTGTGGTAAGCAGCAATGCTTCCTGTGGCTACACTGAAAAAGAAAATAACTTCCAGCTACACTGACCCAAACGTCACTTCCAAAAATTTAAGAAATAAGGCTGACATGTGATCTCTGCGCCTGCAATGCTGCGAGAAAACACAGCAGCAAAGTCAGCTTTTAAAAGTGAGTCCTCTTCCTGTTTGGGTTGAAGTCCATCCAACACACTTCATACCAAATCTTATCAGTGAACAAAAGCAAAGAGAAACACAGAATACACCACTTTATACTGTGATGGTGTGAATAATCCAAATTAATTTAGGAATTATATGTTTAAATTTTAGCTGTAGTACTGCAAGATTTTACCGCGTCATTCTGAATATCTGCACTGATAACACAGTTTGGATCTTTAAGTACTTTGCTGCAAAAGACAGGCAAATGCATACTAAAATCTCTATAAATGAACTATCCTCATACAGTATATTATCACTGAGTCATGATGGGGGGAAATGATAAGATTCATATCTACAAAGCTTTTTCATGTCATATGTTTTTACCTGGAGGTTAAACGCAAGCAAGCAGACCTTTATAGATTATTAGTTGAGCTAACCCCTGCTTCCTGTTAAGATAGTGAAATATATCCTCTAAGATATACGCTGCCGTAGAGCTTGGGTCACTGCCAAAACAACTCACAGCCCATTTTAGAGTCAGTGCATCTGTGAAGGTTGAGTGAGCAAGAGCGCACAGCGGGATGGGAACAAGGTGGCTGACTTCAGAGAGCTGCACACATTTTTCAGTACTTTAATTGTTTATAAATGTCCTTTTAAATTATGTCAATTACATCAGCACCATGCATATTTGATAACCGGCAGGGCCAGCTGTGGTAAACTCACCTCAGGATGGAGACTCACTGGGAGATTTAGAAAAGAGTGGACTGCACTAAAGAATAACCTTCTGGCTGTGACAAATACATATTCAGAAGTTTTAGTTCTGTAATTTGAAATGGAACTGTCAGACTCAGTTTCATGACTACCCCTGCAAGGAAATAATATGTTGGCCACCTTTGGTTTGTCTGTTTGTTGAACATCTGAAAAACTGTAAAAGTGGTTGAAAGTTTGGGAACTATTTTTTTTTAAATTTTTTACAGGATTAGAGTTAAGGGCTTTTTTGAAATGTTTACAATTGATGAACTACTTACGTTGGTACACATATACATCCAGTGATTATCTGTCACTTTGTGTGTATTTTCCATACACTGTATAATATTAGTGGACAGAGCATGTGTGACGTCACCCATTGGTTTGTGGAGATCTGCTATCCATCATCGAGTTTGCTGTTACGGGCGCAGCCATCCTGGTTGCAGATGTGACGATTTTAGACGAGAGGGAGGAGTGAGGGAGGAGCTGCTTACACTCTACGTTACGTTATACACTTTCACTGGCAATCACATCATAGCCATGCCCTAAAACACCCCCTGCTTTATCGCCGATTTTAAAATCAACGAGACCATAATTAAAAAAATGAACATCATTCTGTATTGCAGAAGACTTAAAACTAGTGATTGAGACCATAAACCCATTATGAAAATGTTCACTGAGGTAATAAATCAAGTGAGAAGTGGATCACTTTCTCATAGACTTCTACAGAAACTGACCTCCTTTTGTATCCGCACGTGTCGCCCCCTGCTGGAATTCAGATAGAATGCAGGTTTAAGGCACTTCCACATTTGCAGCACTTCGCCGAACCGGATGCTTTGTCCATTAATATTATACAGTCTATGGTATTTTCATGCAGATCTGTATCCAGATGCAGGTTAAACATTTCTTCATATTTTCTATGATTTCATAGAAAATGTATAGGTGTATGCTGTAATACTCTGGCTCTCTAGTTGAGTTTGCACATATTGCTAAGGTCAATGCAGTAAACCACCTATACATTACGGCTATAATAAGTATTTGTCTGTCTAACCACCAGACTACCCAACTATGTCCTCCAAAAACTGGTCAGAAACCTGCATTTGTGACTTTGATGGCATTTTTAGCTACATAATTAAAGGGCTCAATGGGAAATTACAGTATTCATACACAGTAACCCATACAGAAGGGCTACTGTATAACAGAGTTTTTTATATGCTGAAATTTACTATTAGGTTTAAGAAACTGTGTGCAGAGTGGACTCTGAGGCACCACCTCCTATAGAGATGCAGCAGCCACAGAACATGAAATTACTAACATTTCTTTCAGACATAGTGATGGATGTTTGTTCTTTATGAAAGTGACATGCAGGCTGAAGCAGCGAGGGGAAGCCAGGCTCCACGGGGGCTGTGAGAAGACTATCAGGCCTGTGTTTAGTGGGCAGCTGGCAAACCGCCACCAAGTTGACAGATTGACTCTCCGAGTGTTGAAACAACAGAAAAAAGTCCAGCTAAATTGAGGGACAGCAGAGAACAAGCCAACACTGTCTGCCATATAAATTATGTGGATGGCCATAAAGAGCTGGCTGTCCTTATACATCCATCTATGTGCTTGTGTGACCTCAAGTTGTGAGAATAACTGGTTATGTGCATAACAAACAAACATCAGTGGTAGCAGTTAGTTCAGATTATAAGGGTGGAGTGTAAGGGTGGTGTAAGTTACTTTTAGGTCACAGCTGTGGTTTGTCTCCCAGTGAAGGAAAAAAATAAAGAAAACTTGTAATTTTGAGGAAATATTGTCAAAACATCACTTTACCTCAGTCATTCTCTTCTCACCTCTTTGTTATTTTGACAAATCAGCCCATGATAGTGCAATGGAGTCAGAGTGTTTGGGACAAAAGTGAGTCGATTTAAGACTTCCTCCAACTGAGCTGTGGTTCTGTTAGCAAGCTGGCCTGCAGAACAAATTGAACTCGGCGTAAGACTGAATACAAAGAGAGAAAGTCCCTACCCTATTTGTTCTTGACGATTGCATTAGTCATTCTGCCCGAATACATTTTAAAGAAACAAAAACCCTGAAATCCTCCTGTGAAATAACACTGTTTGAAGGAAGCGTGACTTTGACTTATGATGCTACACTGAAAAGGAAGTCAGTGTACATTCTCAGTTTAGTTTACTCCTCCAGGCACAATACACTGAAAGTGACTTAAGCACGAACATTACATACAGGATGCTCTCAGCCCCAAGCCCATTAGTTCCTACCGAAGACAGACTTTTAAAATTGGGTCACAAGTATATTTTTCTCATTTTTAAACAAGGCTCAGCGTTCTAAAACATGTTTTGCTGTTTGTATCCTATCATCTACTGGCTTGACCTCTGTGAGATGATTCTGAAAGCATTACGAGATCTCGGAGAACAAAGTGACACGAAGCAGGGTTCAGTTCACATTGTTCTAAAGGCTTAATGAGACACACAAGAATATATAGATTTTAAGAGAAGATAGATAAGAAAGAGGCTCCAGAGGAAAGGAGGAATGGTTCAAGGCTGGTTCATGCAGATTAATCTTCAGAAAGGAGAACAATGTAACAATTCACGATACAAATATATGAAAAAAATTAAAACAGATGAGAGAGGCTTTGTTTAGAGTTTTTAGAGAATGGAATGTAACAGATTCATAACACTCAGTAGTTTCCTAACAAAGCTGGACATTGTAGTTTTTAAACAAACAGGAGTAAATAGTGCATATGTTGGGAATTATTTGCATCAGCAGATTTCATGACACATTTGGTGTATTTGTATGTGGGATTTACTCATAACAAACTACAGAGCCCATGTTTATCCTAATGAAGTTGTCACTCAGTTTGGGAAACAATAGAGCTCAATGGCACAGACCAAGAAGCTATATCAGGATTTTGATACTCTTACTCACTACTTTTGGTCTTTTCATGAGATTTGTTGACAATTAGAGAAATGCAGAATATCACCAGAAATGTCTTTTAATCCTACTTGTGTTTCAGTCTGAGGTGTTAAACCCTTTAACACATGTTGTTTTTTGCATTTTCTATACATTTTCTGTTTTCCCATGTCATCCCATGCCTAATGGAGATATAAAAAAGTGGTCTTAATTGACCACATGGGGGTGCTATAATCAAAGTTCAGATTTAAGGCCTCTAGATTAAAGGCCATGATTTTGACAGTATCAGTCCAATTTAAAGTCCAATTTACGTTAAATATTTCCCCAAGGTGTCTTTCTTTGATGAATAATTTGCTTACCTAATGCACAGCCAGAGGGGCCTTGGATACCTTTTGTAACCATTTCCCCTGTCCATATGGAGGCAAAGAGACAGTGTTTTGTGATTAAAGTCAGTCAAAGTTCTTTCACATTACACGTTTGAATTCATTTGTCGACCCTCAAAAAACAGACTGTATCCAGGCCCAAAATCAACAAATTAAGAGGGTGAGATGCAGTCTAATTGTATCCACCACTCTTCTGCCTGAAATCTTGTCTCTTCATGGCTGAGACATTTTCTGAACTCTCAAACCCCTCTTTATTTCTTTCTCTCTGTCTCTCTCCTCTCTCTTTCTGTAAGCCAGAGCACCTTTTGCATTCCCTCTCTCATAATGCATGACAGATGCAGATCAGGCTCCGCTCGTTCTGATGGTTAGAGCTCCTCAGTCTGCAGCCAATGAGAATCAGCCCCCTCATGTCTCCCCAAACTTTCACACTGCCGCTGCATCTGGTTTCAATGCACCCTGTCCGAAAACATTGCTCGCTAGGGGTAATAAACCCGGTTGTGAAATAACTTTTTCAACAGAAGAGGTTTGAAGGATTGTAAGGGTTTTGAGAAGCAAACTAACCGGCCGTGTCTCCACAGTTGACTACAGTATGTTGTTTTGTTATTCTGGAAAAGTGATTGAAATCATTCAGTAGAAAACAGATCAATCGTTTTCCTCGGTAAAGTAATGAGAGTGAATGAATTTTGCTGCTTTCCCATTATAGTGTAAGACACAGCAAGAGGTTTCAAAGTTCATTGATCCACTTAGTTTCAGAGTCGATAAATACTGGGAGGTTGATGCTACTGCAGTGAGATTTACTGTACTGCTCTGATGTGTGTGTGTGTGTGTGTGTGTGTGTGTGTGTGTGTGTGTGTGTGTGTGTGTGTGTGTGTGTGTGTGTGTGTGTGTGTGTGTGTGTGTGTGTGTGCGTGCGTGCGTGTGTGTGTGTGTGTGTGCGCGCGTTATTGTGGTTGTTATTGCTTAGGCCAGCAATAGTATAGTTAAAGCCGACTACTGGAGGGAGGGTCAGCAGTGGGGAACCAAAATCCTCTTTTAATGAGTTCTCCAGGGGGGAACCAGAAACACTGTGCACATAATGAAACACACAACAGTGCAAATACTGTGTGTAGCAGGCTATTTTTTCAGAGGTGCTGTCCAGTTCAAGGGGTTTTATTGAACTAGTTCAGGTGAGAAAGATACTGTTGTACATGTTGAGCAGGCAAGAACAAAGGAAGAGAATCATTATTTTTGACGGCTGTTTGATTAAGTTATGCAACATATTGATTTAGCTAGTTTAATCAAATTAATTTAGCTAGTTAAGTGTTCAGATTGATTCGGGAGACTTTTTACTGAACAGAAGAGTTAATTCAGATGGTGCAGCACTCCAGCTTTTGACATAAATGTCTTTTCTTCCATTTTTTATTTGTACTTGGCTACCTCACCGTGATCTATCCAAATATGATGTTTCTCTCATTCAAGCTTCCCAGCCAACTATTGTTAGTTGGAGCTCCTCTGTGGTCTGACCGCACAGCGCTTAACAGACCCGTTCCTGGTAAATGACTGTGGTATAATATCTGTTATGATGGCTGAGTGTCTCTGTTGTTGTTTTCTCTCCTCAGAGCCAGCCAGAGATGGAGTACTCTCTGCCCGAGCTTCAGGCTCCTCGATCCAACGTGGCGGACAAACCCTGGCCTCAGGTCCACTCTCACACCCAGAGACCCCATGGTGAGAAAATATTCAACACATACAGTTATTATTTTATTGATTTATAGCAGCACATGCATGTCCCTCATTAGCATCCAACTGAAATCTTGTAATAAATGAAATGAAATTAATTGTTTGGCAGGTGTGAGGGGACATGGTGAGAGGGGAACATCCAAAGCAGGAGGCAAAGGGAAGCACCCTGTCCAGCACACAGACGACCCCACAGCCGAGCACGACTTCCTTGGCTGCATGTCACGGTGAGCTGGCGCTTGAGTTACCCTGTTGAGAATTAAAGACTTAAATGAGAGAACTAATGCTTTCCCCATAAAATATACTTAATATTAATGACAACCACTTCCAAAAGCAAACCATTTAGTCTTAGTCTGATTTCCACTTTACTGTCAGCATGAAAAGGACCTTGCAGAGACTTGAAACTTACTTGAGATAGCTAATCCATCACACATATCTGATTTGTTCATACAACTGTGATACCTGATACCTTGCAGTGATATTGTAACTTCGACAAAAACAAAGGTAGACATGATGGATTGAGGTGCAGCCACTGAGATGGATTATCTAACTCTATGTTTCCCATACTGACATTAAGGAAACTAATAACTGTATGTATGGTACTGTAGGAAAAACACAATAAAAGATGTAAAACAATTATATATGCTTTGAAATGCAATTAAAAGTAGTTGGGATTCGCAGGACAATGTTAAAAAAGGCTCCAAAGTGTATTTTTCACATATTTATTTACATTCAGGCGAGTTATATTTGTTGATGTCTTAATGTTTAGTTTCTCTGTATTTCTAGCCCTCTTCGGTCTCATCTCCTAACTCTCGTCTCCTTCCTTTCCTGTCCGACTCTTTCGTCCTGCAGACGTTCAGGCCTTCCGCGGTGGATTTTAGCGGCCTGTCTCTTCCTGTCCATCATGGTCATGTTGTGGCTCAGCTGTGCCAGCCTTGTCACCGCACCAGAGCAGCACATCAAGACGCAGGTACACAAACAGAACCCACAACCAATGCATACGCATCGCACCCATACCAGCAGGTTCAGAGGAAGCTTCTTTCCTGTGGTTGTCACCCTACTGAACTCTTGCTCTGCATCCCGGTGACAATTAACCTACTAATACACTGCATATATCTATATTATTCTTACTACTAGTATCATGTCACTGTTACTACATTGCACATATCTGTACATGTTGTTCATATTACATAGCCATATTTATTCAGCTCTTATAACACTGCAATATATTTATTGTCCTGCCTATGCACCACCTGTCTATACTTTGTATATCACATTGCACTTTTCTGCTTTTTTGCACTTCTGGTTAGATGCAAACTGCATTTCATTGTCTTTGTACTTGTACTCTGCACAATGACAATAAAGTTGAATCTAAAAGTTTCACTCACAAATTCAAGGGTTCTCTGTCTGCAACGGTTTGGTGACTCAGCAAACATGACAGTGCACTCTAAGGGAGTGTGAAAGTCAAGGTGAACTTGTGGCTTGTTTTGTCGCTGTTCTCACTTGTTTCTTCTTTGTGTCTTTTCAGCTGAGCATCAATGGAGATAAAGAGTTTCTGGATAATGCCCACAAAGTAAACCCGTATCACCTGAGTCCTGTGATCGCTGTCGCCATAAAACAATCGGAGGAGAGCCAGGAGGCGGGGCCGCTGCCGGTGAAAGTTGACCTGAACAAAACCTGCGTTTAGAAAAAGGACCAATGGGAGAGCTGCTGTCTTGTTTCCCAGGGTAACCATGTCTAAAATACGTTACCCGTCAGTGCAAGGGGTGAAACAAACACATCACGGGACTCAACCAGTCACCAGAATTTAAAAAAAAAACAACATATTTTTAAGAGCATGGCACCCGCTCCCATCATTTAAAATTATGATACTAAAACATCTAGCTTGGTCTTGTTGGTCTGATGGCATTTCATTTCCTTGTACAGCCCAGATTTCATCAAGTCCATCCCCAGATTATCCTTAATGATCAGCTGTCCATTGCTTATTGATAAGTCAGTGAGAGCCACGCTGGAGACAAGCAGGGAGGATGGATTGCAGCTGAGAGCTTTCATATCATTTTTCATGTCTAGCGTGGACAAGAGAAGACAAATGCAGATATTCATTCTAGATTTAATTTTGCCTCATTTTCACAGAGAGTTTGGATTAATTGATGGGTTGCTGAGAGTGAGAGGGGGAAGGAAGATGTATGGAGAGAGCACTCTTGTGAGCACTGCAGCAATTATTAGAAATGTAAAATCATGGTTTCCCCTTCGCAATATAAAACAATTTGCAGGTGAGGTACACATTCTCACCAATATCAGAGAAACAAAGGCACACGCACTCCAAAAACTAAAAGAGTGTCTTTTATCAAGTTATTCCTCTGTGTGTTTGTGTAAGTTTGGATATATCTGGGTGTGTGTGTGTGTGTGTGTGTGTGTACATCTACAACACGACACAAATACTGAAAATCTGGTAGATTCAAAACTGGAACTGGATTGAAAACTGGACACTCACTGGAGAATGAGCTAAATAAACACTATTTATTTTCTACTCTATTCAGAATCATCAACATCTGTTAGATAGTGTTATTAAAGTGCCATGTACAGTTAATTCATCATACAACTGCAATTGATCTGTATGTAAAATACATTGCAACACAGATTGGAAAGAGACACAGAGGGGCGATTGCATCTATTACTGTAGTAGTATTATTATTATTATTATAATTATTATTAATATCATTATATTATTGCTCTAATATCACTCCAAGAGTTCTTAGCTGTTATATGTGCCATGTGCTTTCTAATAGCTGACTATTTTGTATGTCCTAGGAGCACACACTGAAGGATAACCTCTGTAACAATGTGTAATGCAAAGCTTTTAACATAGACCGTTGTTATTGAACAGAGTTGTTATAGAGAAGATTTTCTGTTTCCCTTTCAGTGCTTTTGATGTCCTGTAACGCTCTTTTTTCATCCAGGCTACATAGACAATAACCCATGCATGCAAGTGACGCTTTGATAGTTTAGCTTAACCGCCCGCCCTGCCCGTATGGCAAAACTCTACTGTAGACTTGTGTGATTTTTTGTGTTACTATTTACTGTAAACATTGAATAGAATGTGTAATAATGATGAATGACGATATCCTCGTGATTTACAGGAAGGACTCTTAATTAAAAAGCCATTCAATCAATATCTGCGCTGGTTCAAACTGAAGGTATATCACAAGGAGTATTATATGAATTTAAAACTGTATTGTTTCATTTTTACTGGTCTTTTTATTTTCAATGAAATGATACTTACAACATGAAGAAATAAAGTGTTTTCATTGTAAATAAATTAGAGAGTGAAGTGTTTTTTTCATTTACACTAAAAACATTAAATATTAAAAGTATACTGACATTCGTATGTGTGTGTGTGTGTGTGTGTGTGTGTGTGTGTGTGTGTGTGTGTGTGTGTGTGTGTGTGTGTGTGTTCTTGTTTAACTACATCCGTGGGGTGACAAAAACCGGGAGTCCAGTATACTTGTGGGGTCCGGACAGCCTTGTGGGGACAAAATGCTGGACCCCACAAGGTTAAAGGGCTGTTTGAGGTTTTAGGATTAGGGGTAGAATTAGGTTATGGTTAGGGTGAGGGTAAGGGTTAAGGTTAGGCATTTAGTTGTGATGGTTAAGGTTAGGGTAAGGGGCTATGGAATGCATTATGTCAATGATGGGTCCCCACAAAGATAGTGAAACACACTATGTGTGTTGTGTGTGTGTGTGTGTGTGTGTGTGTGTGTGTGTGTGTGTGTGTGTGTGTGTGTGTGTGTGGCTCGATGGTGTCTTAAGCCCTCAATGTCTCCTTCCAGGCAGTGCTGCGACCATTGACTTCAAGGCACCTAACCCTAACCCAAACCTAACCATAACCATTGCCTAATCCTAGTGCCTTCCAATCAGCGCTGCCTGGAACACTGGGGGCTTAAAACACCGATAAACTGTTTTGTGTGTACGTGCGTGCGTGCGTGCGTGAACCCCTCCCAAAACAAAATAAATAATTTTAGCTAGTATAATAGCAGGATGGATAACTAAATGAATACTGGGGAATTAAAAAAACACTGCATTTCCAAAAATATGCGGACACCAGTACATTACAGTTTTGTGTGATTGTTGAACACCTAATTCCAAAACCATTGGCTTTAATACAGTGCTATACCAGCATACACTTTTCTAGGAAGGCTTTCCACAAGATTGTGTACACTGGCTGCAGAGATTAGTGAGGACGGCCACTAATGTTGGGCGATAAGAACTGGTTTACAGTCAGCCTTCTAATTCATCCCAAAGGTGTTTGTTGGGGTTGAGATTAGGCTCTGTGCAGGCCAGTCAAGGTCTTCATCAAGTATGCGGACATCCACATTCTTTTGGCCATATCATTTAGGTCATTCAGTCTCTTTTTCAAAAATCACATTATTACATTTAGCGCTGCTGACTTTGTAAACAAAAAAAAACGTTTTGTCTTTAAATCTGTTCATGAAATCCCACCAATCAATCTTTCTCTCCTAAAGTCTGACTCACTCTGACAATGAAATCTGAATGTGTAATAAGTGTTGCTGTCCACTTGGTGGCAGCATAGTTTCAGTAGTTCTTAAACTACCATGCTGTGTGCCTTGTTTTGTGTTAAGTGATACATTTAATAACTATACACGTTTATGCATCAGGGGAGTGTTTTTATTTTTAACATTTTATGTCAGAGAAAAGGTTCTGTAGATGACAGATGTTTGCTGTTAGTTTTGTTGTCATGTGGCTTTTTCTCCTTACTAGACTTAGACAAGAAACTGATGTGGTGGGCATAATAGATGAGAAAAATAATGGGTGACCTTTACCCTACAAAATACATTAAGTTTGTTTCTGAAGGGATGAAAAATGCTCACTGAAAACATAACAGATGAGAGCCGCAGCATCAAGTGAAGGCAAAAACACGTAATGAAGTTCTTAAACTTTTGGCTCAGATCATACACTCATAATCTCCACACCAAAAGTGTTGACTTTTCAAATGTGATCAACTACAAACTTAATATACATATAATCTTGTATCTATGTTTGTATTTTCTCCTGACAGTGAATATATCATTTATTAATGAAAAGTTGCTCAGAGTTGTTTGCAGGGTTGAATGATCCTCAACTTGTACTGAGACCGTACAGAAGAGTAGATTTATTTGCATTACATTTTGGTACCATGGCCAAAAAATCTGTATAAATCAATCCAAATAAGAGCAGATTACAACAACACACATTGTTCTTTCTTCACTTACCTGTAACAGATTTGCTTAAGCCCTTTAGGTTCGTTTAAATAAGCTTCTTCTAAAACAAGATTCACTCAAGAAAAGAAACGAAAAACATAGAAATTTGCTTCGGCGGCCCTGTCATTGCATCATAAGCAGACCAGATACAATGAATACATAATCAAACACAAACCAGGGGCAACACAACAGAACTCCCAGTGCATGTGTCCAATTAGCATAACATGCTGGTTGGCTGTGTGAAAGGTAGACAGACAGAAGGAAATATCAAAACCTGCCTCCTTGTTGTCAGCTCTGTGACACATAATCAAAGGAAAGAAGCTTCTTACAAGAGGGTGTTACATTACATTACCCTCTGATGTCTTGGCAGGACTTTTTTGTGTTAAGTGAAGTGTGGAAAGCGTGGTGCTGCTGGTCACCATACATACTGTGAAGGCAGCACTGACACTCCCCATTAACACTGGAGTGTGTGTCAACAGGTGACAACAATTAATACAAGCCTTTAGGGAAGTGAGAAGAATCATGGGAAGTTAACTGGCCTAGACCAAACTTTTTAGAGCAAGAATCCTCACTCTTTTTGTTGTTTCCTCATACCAGGTCAATGCCTCAAGCTGCGTGGATAGACGGTGCACATTTGTGTCTTTGACTCCCTTTTCACCCACCACACAGGAGGTGAAGGCTGGATCAGAGCTCTGATTTGTCTGCAATACATTCTGACACTTCAGGTAAAGAGAGAAAAATTGCCTACTGTAGTGCCACTTCAGTAACTTGACCGGGTTCGGCCTTCGCTCTGCGTGCATTGAATGAGTTTGGCGGCAGCTGGGCTCCCATTGATGATGAGCTGGAGAGAGGACAACAGAGAAAGGTAAGGGGTCTCGTGTGGTGTGGTGTGTGTGTGTGTGTGTGTGTGTGTGTGTGTGTGTGTGTGTGTGTGTGTGTGTGTGTGTGTGTGTGTGTGTGTGTGTGTGTGTGTGTGTGTGTGTGTGTGTGTGTGTGTGTGTGTGTAACAGATCCCATATTTGTGTGTGGACATGGAGGAGGAAAAACCAAAAAAGTAGGAACTAATTGTGCTTTTCACAATCTGTGGACTCATTTAATGCAAATGTGCCCTGTTGTCTCACTCTTTCTCTGTCTCTCTCACAATCAGTATTACTCTGTTGACACAGGGAGAGAGAGACTGAGATTTTATGATCCTTGAAGCCTCAGGCTTGAGACAAAACACACACACACACACACACACACACACACACACACACACACACATATGTATGTCACTCGTACTTTAAATGCAGTGTGTGCAGCCCCCCATCAAGCAAATCTGGGTTTAATCCATTTCAGACATTGGCACTGGCTGGAAGAAATCCTTTGCACAAGGATGGTGTTTTCTTCTTTCTGCCACAAGACAGTGGCTCAACACAGGGCCTTACCCATAACTTGATATATCAATGCTACGATCTTGAGTCCAAATTCTCCCAGCACAACCCCTCTCCCACTTAGAAATGTTTGACCGCAATGGTGTATACTGTAGCTATGGCTCTGGCCCCAAGATTTTCACTTTTCCCCTTCCCTCTCTTCTCATGATCTCTCCTTTCCCTCATTCTTTCAACCCGTCACATCTTCATCTACACATGCTTTAAAACAGTTGTTACATATTTAAGTCTATTCAACCCCAAATAATTGTCATGAATGCCTCATTCAGCAGCGGGGTGCACAAACCAAGCACAAAAAGGACCCCTGTCCCTTGGGCTGTCACACATCTTATCACCCACAGGGGGCGCTATGGATCCAGGTTTGAGTACTGGTGGCCCCATTATTACAATTTAATGGTTTATGTGAGTGAAGAGGCAATGTTCCTCTTTCTCCCTCCCTCCCAGCAGAAAGCTGTGTGCTGCTCTTATCTGGTCAGACCTGCTGCAGGAGCCAACCTGCAGTGCATTAAACAAGCCACCACACACACACACACACACACACACACACACACACACACACACACACGCGTGAATACACACAGAGCTGTGTGTGTGTGTGTGTGTGTGTGTGTGTGTGTGTGTGTGTGTGTGTGTGTGTGTGTGTGTGTGTGTCTGACTGTGGAAATGAACAGAATAATGAGAGAGGAGCGACAGTCACAGACAGTTAAAGGAAGGATAAGGAGAGTTCATCAGGGGGATTGATTGGACAGTCTATTGTAGTGTATATTTGTGAATAATTCATTTTAGAGATTACACTCAGAGAATGATGACATGTAATGTGTTCTTGCTCTGTATACCCTGTGCAAGAAAGTGACATGGAGATGAGAAGTTAAAGAAAGAAGCCAGAGTAATGGTCTTAGAATTATTAAAATTAAAGATGCCACAGAGTTAAGATAACTAACACTGAAATACGTATATTTGACTATTTTGGTGTTAGGGGTTGATAGCTGTTTCCCTCATTTGACAAATCTTGGAATTGAAATCTTGATTGCTGGTAGCCTATTGCTAGTAGACCTGTGTGTGTGTTTTTTTTGTTTGTTTTTTTACTGTTCCTTTGTGCACATGGACAAATAACAGAGGTCTGCGCATGTCACCTGTCAACTTCGCAGCCATCTGAGTCATGCCAACTGTGTGACAAGTGTCAAGATGATGTGATTCTGTGTCAGATCTGCTTGGCCACAGTGAAAAGTTTGGTGTGTGTGTGTGTGTTTTTTTTTTTTTTTTGTTTTTTTTTATTGGGAGGGAATTGGAAAATACACACACACTCTCTAACTCCCTGTGTGCCATCCGCTTTGTTTCACACATTCTCTCTCTCTCACTCACTCACTCACTCACTCACTCAAACACACACACAGCTAGAGGGGAACATCCACCAGAGCGGACTTGGTTGGAGCACTAACTTTATGTCATAAACCTCCGCAGCACCTAAAACAAAGATTCAATCAGAGCTTTAACAACATGTCAAATCAAAATTCCGAGCACATTTTTTTTTCTCGGTCTTTGTACAGCCGTTACAGCCATGCACGTACACATTGGGAGACAGCCATGTACATACAGCACGGATGCTACCCGGACTATTAAACTCCAAGCTGCCCGACACGCCACTCTCCCCAAACTAGGCGCACAGGCATGAGCGGCCGGTTTCAAGCTGCCCTCCCTGTGAATTGATTCTACTATGAGCCTACACGAATCTCTGCTCTCAGAGGCGGGGGAGAGCGGTACAAAACAACGTGTCCAATATGGCTTAAAACCTCACTTAATGTCATACAAGTAGAGCCACGTATGTTTAAACGTGTGTGATTGTGTTTATTTCGCTACAACAGAAAGGCAGCTCGTTTTGCGAAGGATTCGTGTTATCTTCCAGATTCCGCCATCACCACGCGGCGAAATGGAACATTCCACAATTTATTCCAGGGAAAGACTGACAGTTTTTTGGGTCATGAAGCAGCTGTTCAAGTCAGCGGCCGGTCCCCCCTCCGCTGGAATAAGAAATTAGTCCATTTTAAAGTAAATAACTAAAGCCTCTGGCCGATAAGAAGGAATTATAGAATGGTGTGCATGCTCAATTTGATGGAGAGAGCCCCCAAAACAGTCAAATCCAATAAATATGATTCCCCCCCCCCCCCCTCCTCCTCCATCAAATTATTAAACATTAAATAACATTGGTGCTAGAGTTAAGCCAAGTTATTATCAACACAAGGGAAGATGGGAGACTACATACCATAAGCAACTTGCTCCCATTATTGAAGAATTGCATTTGCAAGGCTGTCCTATGTGGCGGCAAACAGCCTGTAAATGCACATATAATGACGTGATTAATTTTTGGTGCTTGAATGAAATTTTAGGCCGCTGAAGGTCATGCAGAACATCATCTGCAACGTTTGATTCCTGATTGCCAGAGTTGCTGATGATGATACTGTTTTGCTTATAACTGTCATCACAAGCTCTATTTGTGTCAGTTATCACTCCACTTAGTTGGAGTTTGACAATAATTTGATGTATGGAGAGAGCGGATGACATTGATCTTTTGTATATTCCTAGTCATTATTCTGCACTTTGACTTTTTAGACACAAAAATAAATACATTTGTTGAGCAAAACTTGTGTTTGCCATAGTTAAGTCACTTATCGTTTTGACCTTTTCACTGCAGACGCTATGTAAGACTTTCTGTGTAATTAATTCCTCTGGCTTTAAACAAATGCCATCTAACACCTTGAATCTATTAGTTGGAACATATTCCAGATTTTAAAGGGCTGCATTAGTTAAGTAGGCCATTAGTTAAGGCTAGTGTGCCAACATATAATTACATTTCGTGAAGCATATAGTACATGCTTGATGAGATTAGCAATTTGTATCCTGTTGTAGTTCTTTTCATTTCATTCTGTGTGTAATGTTTTAGTGGAGCTAATGCTAAAAGTGAGTCATATAAAGTTCATGCTGAGACTTGTGAGATTATTTATAGGCCTGGTGTATGTCATAGATGATCAGTTTATCAAATATGAAGACCTGTGTGCCGCAGAAGGAACTGTGTAGTGGAGTATTGATGATGTCATTTGCAATCTCTTCCGTGAAAACACAAATTTATTTTCATGACTCTAAACTGCTCTCATTTGTAGCTATTGTACTAACTGTGATGGATGCTTACATCTTCACATGTATGGAGTAAATTACTTTATTAAATAGTTATATATTTAATAAAGTAATTCAATAATCTCATTAATAGCGATGACCTTTTTGACCATATTTTGTAAAATAAAAAGGCAGGTTTATTATTAAAAAATCAGTAGCCTACTTTTTTCTGCAATTTTTGTAAGGGACAACACACAGCTAAATATGAAAGAGCATGGACCTGGCTGCTACTAAACTGGATTGAATTTACACCAAACCCCATTCACTTTTCTCACTTATTCCTTCACGTTTCTGTTTTTATTTTCATTTATTTAATCCATTTCAACATCTCTTCTTGGCTTGTCCACCTGATCATTTGTCTTTCTACTTCTACCTTTCTCCCTCCACGCCACTCTCCATCTGTTGGCCTTACTCCAAACCCCCCCCCCCCCCCCCCCCCCCCCCCCCCCATCTGCCCAGAGTCACCAGTCATCCACCAGCATGCGTTCCTGCTCTGGTCATAATGGAGATCATATGTTGAAGCCAGCTCTGAAACCCAACACGAGACGTCCACATCAAATAAAACCTGCTGTCAGCAGCGAGGCCTGGCTCTGCCAAGGGGAATGAAACAATATCTGTCGGCCTCACCAACACGCCGTAAAATGGAAGCCTAAAAGACAGACAGACAGACAGACAGACAGACCTCACCTCTCTGGGAGACATTCCATTCTCTCACTGCAAAACTGCAGTGAGTTTTTGTCACATAGTGGCTGAGGTGTGCTCAAACCTCTGAGGTGAAGTTTGCAGCCTTTTTGTTACCTGCAAATATACCTGCAGCTGTCAATCAGTCAGAAAAGAGTGATAGGCCTATGTCTGATGGGCAAGTGAGTTATAGAACCACATGAAGATTCATCCTGTCATCTTAAAAACCTTAACACTTTCTTTGCAGTTCCGTCATCACTGTGCAATGCTGATAAGTCAAAAGATACTGTTTATTGCATTACCTTCCTTGCCTGAATACATGGATTTTCTGTACTGCACGCAGAGTAATGTTGCTTATCCTTGTGCGCTTAGTTGTCTTGTGAAATGTGCTTATCTTTTGCCAATGAACAAAACAGCGCAAATTTTAAGTTGCCGCCATACATGGAGAACTTAAACTTGCAGCATCGCTGGACTATGAACCTGCATTACACTATGAAAAGAATGTGAATACAGAGGCTGTTTATAACCTTGATTTGGCCGTGTCGATTGATTTTCGACTCCATGGAGACTCTACACTGATCTGCAGAAAATAGGACAAATCACCATGGACAGTTACCATCAAGTATCTCACCTCCCAACTGAGGATCAGACCAGTCAATGCGGTCACAATTATATAGAAGATGTTTGATAATGTGTGCAAAAAGAGGTAGTCTTGGTCGGTGTCCCATGGTTCGGTTCGGACTTTCGGACCAAATAGCCTACAACAAGTTTTGTCAGGCTATGTTCGTGTTATGAGACCCAAGAAGCGCCTTAAGGAATAGCTCAGTGCTTATAGTGTGTAGCCTACACGAGAGAGAGTGACGTTAATGCGCCCAGAGCAGACAGCTGTCAGCTATTTGAGCAGCGAATAACTGGCAGTTCACTTGTTAAAGGTCCAATGTGTGGGAATTTCTCCCATCTAGCGTTGAGATCATATATCGCAATCAACTCTCTCGCACCACGCAGTTCAAAGTACGTATTACAGCTACGGTAGCCTTCGCGCTTTTTTCTGATGACACTGGTCTCTTGCTCTTTTCAATATCCTTTTTCTGGGCGAAGAAGAAGATTCCTGTTCCTGAAATTTGGATTTTGAATACGTGTGGTCCACCATGTTTCTTTCTTCAAACAGGCCGGGGCCGGGAAGTGACGATAACCATTATCAGCACCTGTGACTTTATCATGTGACAGCGAAAACACGAAAGGCGGAGCAGTATATCCTGTATGCCGCTTACTGGCTAACGTATTTCAAGATGGCGCATTAATATGGAGCCTCTACAGCCAGTTCATGTAAATGTAAAATTTCAAGCAAATAGGAATACTTGGAATTGATGGTGGTGGTAAATATAAATGAAAAAGGACAAGTTTGTGAACGGGCAACACAGATTTTGATAATGAACAACTAAAAACGTTACACACTGGACCTTTTTAAGTGGTAGTAAATGTAGGCTACAGTCTAGGTTTCAGTTTGTCTCTGAATAAATGCTGCTGCTCCTCAAAACCCAAGTAGGCTAAAGTTCCCTTGTCTTGCTTCTCAAAAACTCAACAAAATAAAAAGAGCTGCGGTAGCACGGGCTGAGCAGCAGTCAGTTGAAAAAAACTCTATCACAGAGAGAGGATACGAGAGGACGGGGAAGCTCATCTACAAACCAATCAATTGGCCTACTAGTATCGGGAGACGCGGCTAACATATGTGATGACGACAGGACGTAGTTTAGTCATGTATAGTTCTTTAGTGTGTTTGCATAACTGCAGTGTGAAACCAAAACTTAGCTATCTGATCAATTTATACAATGTGACAAAAACATGAATCTTGGTCCAAGCCTTGGTTCGGACTTTCAGGTGTGAAAAGGCCCTACGTGGCAGCCGTGACAAGAACTTTCGTTGAATTCTCCAAATGCAAAGGAAACATGCTTCGATGCTTCTTTTTTGTACGTCCTTTAGCACAGGGTACATTGAACCGTCCTTTACAAAAGGAAAGGCGATAATGCTGTCCCATAATTCCTTGCAGCAGCAAACAATGTGCCTTTCTTGCATAAATTTAACAATTATTTTCACACAATCGTACTAATTGGGATTCATGTCGCTAAATAGTGGACAGGAGGGTGAGCATAAGCAACCAGTCTCAATGTAAAAACAAAAACTATTTTGTGTCATTTTTGTGACCTATATTCCTTTTATTATTTTTTTATTTTTATTTATGACTGAGATTGAATTGCCCTTCCAGTCCCCATGTCTGAGCAGTAGAGATAGAGATCCGGAGTAAGAGCTGGAAGATGGATGGAGCATTGGCGGTGATGGTACTACTGCTGGGGGGGAATGGAAGCCGGAGTGTCCTGTTGTTCGTCAAGTAGCTGAGCGATCAGATGCTATCGGGCCAGGAGGTGTCTGCTCTGCTCGGCTCCACTCTACAGCCCGAGCACTGCACACAGCAGTTAGTTTACGTAAAGGATAAACAGTGACCCGGGGGTTGTAATCCACTAGCAGGCCGAGCAGGACCTGTGTGGATTACTGGAGGCTAACTGTAGCCTCTCCACTTGTTTTACACCTCAAGAGGATCCTAATTGAGCTAAATCTCATTATTTATGGCCGGCTATGGAGACAATAATCAGAGTGGCTGGTGTGTCTTTAAACAGATCAGTCAGGAGCTGCCCTCTGCTAAAGAGAGCAGGTGCGCATGTGCCACACACACACACACACACACACACACACACACACACACACACACACACACACACACACACACACACCTAGGTTCAATTTCCAGGTTGCTCTCTTGAGAAGACTTAGCAATGGGAGGGAACATTTTCTGTGGTCATTAGAGGCTCCAGTACACTCGTCATCACTGTGTTGCACATGTGAGTGTGTGTGCATGTGAGAAAGACAAGAGAAATGATATAAAGGCATTTTTGTTGTAGACAAAATGTACCTGGAGAAAAGAACATCATTGTCTATTTTACAATTTTCTATTCATAAAACAATGGTTAACGAGATATTTTCCTCTCCTTTATTTCTCCTGATTTAATGAATCCAGCTGATATTCATTGCAAGCAGCTACCTAGACCAGCAATTTCCCGTGTTATTAAAAGGCAGGCATTGTTGATATGAAGATATGAAGTTTCATTGCTGGCTGATATGAGAATTATGAATGGCGACAGAGGGCAAGAGCTGACCCTGTGTGGAGCCATGGCGATGAGGGGTCTGCAGCCTCACTGAGACAATGGGAAAGAAAAAACTCCAAGAGCAGTTCAAATAAATGTCACGCTTTCTAGACTGCTAATAAAAAAAGAACAGGGCTCACAATAAAAGCTGCATTGGATGAGCAAAAGAAGGGAGAAATTAAGCAAGCAAGAAAGAAAAGGAAGAGAGGAAGAGTGTTAATATATTTCAGACAAAAGGGGAGAAAAAGAAACAAAATGGCGGTGGAGAGATTTTGCAAAGATTTTGAGATGGTTGGGATGACGTGACGTGGAGCAGAGTGGAAAAAAGAGAGAAAGGAAAGAAGAAAGATGGTGGTTCGGGAGTTTAGAAACCTCTCAACCATATGCATTTCTATGTCTGCAATATACATGCAAATGACGGCATGCATGAGTGATAGAAAAGCATGGAGCAAAGATAGTTTTTATTTTTTTCAGAGCCACATTACCCTAAACGATGCCAAGCTCCAGCCCACCTCCACCCATCAACACAAAACACACAGAGATGCAGATGGCAATGGACATTTAACTCTTTAATTTAGCATTTTCCCCCTTCAATCTTCCATCTCTGCAAATCTTAATCTGTGTCTGTCTGAGTTATTTTAACAGACAATTAGAATTGTTTTGGCAACACACAGAATGGGAAAAGAAAATAAATAAAAGATGATTTAGAGCCAGGGACAGATAGTAAAACAGAGAGAAAAGCAGACAGATCCTGGTGTCTGTAGGAAGGGGGACCTGGCTTTTGATTTTTGGCAAACAGCTCATACATTTACAAAGCAGCTCCAACATAGACATGGAGAACCCAGGGAGACATAAAGCCCAAAAAGAAGGAGCTCTGTTTTTGAATTTCGATCAGCCTGCTGGATGGAGGGAGAACCTGTCTGGAGCAGATGTTTTATTGGGACACATGAATGCTTGAGAGGACATTTTACTGTCCATTTTACATCAAAGAACTTGGCAAGCAATGTGTGTGTGTGTGTGTGTGTGTGTGTGTGTGTGTGTGTGTTCTTGTTTAACTATATTTGTGGGGTCCAAAAACTGGGAATACAGTATACTTGTGGGGTCCGGACAGCTTTGTGGGGCCAAAATGCTGGACCACACAACTTTAAAGGGCTGTTTGAAGGTTAAGACTTGGTTTTAGGATTTGGGTTAGAATTAGGTTAAGGTTAGGGTAAGGGGCTAAGGAATGCATTATGTCAATGACGGGTCCCCACAAAGATAGTGAGACGCTGTGTGTGTGTGTGTGTGTGTGTGTATGTGTTCATGATTAAAGCAAGATTACAGTGTTTTCCAACCAGATATAATCTGGCAACATGGTACCCATCAAAGTATGAACCTTACTGCATATTACATCCAACTCAACAGGAAAATGAAACTGTTGCACACATATTAAACGGATGTTTCAACTATAAAGGACTGTATGTGGCCAGACATGACCGTCTGGTTGATCTGGTTGCAAAGGACTTGCAAAAGATAAACCATGGACATGATAACAAGATCTACAAGCACAGCACTGTAAAACTAAACTGGTTCCATCATAACACATCTGACAGTGACTACTTCAAAAACATCCTAAACACTCCTGACATTGTAATCGTAAATGAGGTTATGAAGTCTGTTAGTATTTTTGAGGTGGGCTGCCGTTTTGATTTGTATATGGACATTTGCTACTATTCAAAATTATTGAAATATCAGTCTTTGGTAAATCTCATTCACCAACTTGGATACAAATGTAAATTAATAACTCTGGTATTTGGAAGTCTGGGACATGTCCATAAGAATGTGGTCAGGGGGATGCAGCTAGGGGGGATGCAAAAAAAGGAGGCAAAAAGACTTGCAAGATTTTGCTCTGTTTCAGCCATCATAGGGAGCATGCAGATATGGAGACGGAGGTGTTTTGTTTACCCTTAATGTGTTGAGAATGAAAGACTTGTAAAAGTATGTGTCCATGTAGACCTGTCACCTTATCAATGACCCTTCTCATAGTATTGGATCTTGTATGTTTTCTTGCATTGCCTTGTAGATCCAAATAAAAGTATTCAAGTGTGTGTGTGTGTGTGTGTGTGTGTGTGTGTGTGTGTGTGTGTGTGTGTGTGTGTGTGTGTGTGTGTGTGTGTGTGTGTGTGTGTGTGTGTGTGTGTGTGTGTGTGTGTGTGTGTGTGTGTGAGAAAGAGATCTTGTACTTAAATCTCTGTGGGGAACATTTTGAATGTTAGACTCAGAGTGAGGACATTTTTGGATTGTGAAGCATTTTGGCTGCCCTACACTTTAAAGGGCTTTTTCTTCTTTATCTCAAATATAATGTAATAAAATGTTTAATTCTGTCAATTTTAGAATCACAAAAACAAATGTAGAGCGTTTAGCATTTGTTGGCATGGCAACATACAGCACAACCTGTAGCGTGAGGGTGTAAACTGTTGTGTGGCGTTATGTGACAGAGCTTGTACAGTATGTGGAAGGTCCGAGCGTTACACATGGGAGTGTGTGAGCCGGGCTCAATAAACACAGGAGTGTTAGAACAGGAGTTTAAGAGGTTGGAGAGGTGAGGAAAAAGGGGAGCCAGTGTAAATGTTTGTCCGAGAGAGCGCAGACTGTAAAAGCATTAATGTATCGTGTGTTTTAAGACCGAAGTGTGTGTGTGTGTGTGTGTGTGTGTGTGTGTGTGTGTGTGGTCTGAAATGGTGTCTGGGTGTTTTTTAATGTATAGTAAAGTGCATGTACTGTCTGTATTTGTAGATACAGTGGTGTAGCAGCCAGCAGAGATATTTATTGTTTATCTTTGTATGTGTGTGCATGCATGTGTGTCTATGTATGTGTGTAGATCATTGTGAGAGGAGCTGGCAAAAGCCTTTTCTCTCCTCTCCTGCAGTAATCAGTAAGAGTGGAGGCCTTGCCTTCTCTACTTCTCCCTGCCTATGGTTTGTTCACATACCGTCCCAGCCGTGCGTGCGTGAGCATTTTTATGTGTTCTCATGTGTCATACCTATTGTGTGCACGGTAATGTGTGCATCTTTGGAGAGAGAGAGAGAGAGAGAGAGAGAGAGAGAGAGAGAGAGAGAGAGAGAGAGAGAGAGAGAGAGAGAGAGAGAGAGAGAGAGAGAGAGAGAGAGAGAGAGAGAGAGAGAGAGAGAGAGAGAGAGAGAGAGAGAGAGAGAGAGAAATATGTTTGTGTGTAAGAATAGGGGGTGGGGATTGAAGAGGCCCTGTAAGGGAGAAGACAGAAAACCTGAAGGTAGTTAGTTGGCCTTTTCCCTGCAGGAAACAGCACATGAATTCAAATCAGCCTGTTGTGAAGTGTATGCATGTCAGATGAAAATGATAAACATTTAAACAAACTGTACTGAAGGTAGCTGGCTGAATGTCAGCTCAGGGAAGGTTAATATTATAATTGGGGAAAAAATGAAAAGAATTACAGATCAGAATTTTCCATCAGAGTGCAGGCTTCCTGTGCAGTATGTTGGTCTGTTGTATTCAAATAAATTCAGCTGGAGAAGTGTTGTTTGTTTTGGCTTTGTTCACTAGAAAGTGAAGCACACATACAAGCCTGTGAGCAGTTCGGTTTTGCAGTCCGATGCGGGCAGAGGAGGACAGAGGAAAGCATTAAAACACCACTATTTATGCCTTTTCCCAGACAGTCTGCATGCCTTGGTGAGACTGTCTGCTGGTTCCCAGAAACTGACACACACACACACACACACACACACACACACACACACACACACACACACACACACACACACACACACACACACACACACACACACACACACTTTCATACTGAATTAGCAAACATGAAACTCTCTCTCTTTCTGTCTTACACACACATTCCCACAATCAAGTTTATAAATGAACTGCGGCTCCCGAACAAGGTACAACGTGGGGTTTATATTACACCGGCTTGACGTGATCCCTCAGCTGAATTATTATCACAATGTGATGAGAGGTTGTGATGACACGTGAACAGGGGACATTTGGTGCCTCTCCAAAATATGTCACTGTTACGATAACCCACTTACCACAATGTTATGATGACTTTGCAGTCATGGCAAGAATGGCTAGCATGTTTCCGTTGCAGCTATTTGATTCTGTTATGGCTTTATTGAACCATGATGTCATTACCTAAGAATTGTTGCCTCATCTTATGTGTTTAAGTGAGAAAAAAAAAAAGTTATTTCCTTTATTGAAAATCAACTATAAGTCAATTAGCACTAAAAACAAGGCAGTCTGTGATGTTAATAAGAAAAACGTCCTGGAGCGTCCTGGAGCGGTCACCTGTGACTGAACGCTGTGTCATGCCAGGGTGATTTTCTGGACATGTAACTTGTTTATATCATCCCAAACTTGAACAGCTATGATGAGATCAATACAATTTGCGTGGAAACGCTCAAACTAATTGATTCTATGAAAACATGCTAGGCAAAAGTAATTTGAGCTTATACTGTTTTAAGGTTAAAGTGATGCTAGTGATAATTAAAGTTTTTATTATTATCAAATTCCCCAAAGGACCAAAACCAATAATGAGTTATTACCATCCAAATATAGCGATAGTGGTGTAATGACCTTTAGGTTGAACAGCACCTACCATTGTTTGTGAATAGTTTTGTTTGTGACAAAGATGATTCAAAGAAGACGTTATTTTGGAGTTCTTCTGTCGTTTTGGGTTTCTTATCTGTGCTGATCTCTGCAGCCTTCTCTGGAACTCTCTGTTCCTCATGTATGTGCATACATACCAAGCAGACACGATTAACATACGTACTGTATTTAGTGTACCCAATAATTACGAACAAATCTGCACGTTGTCTCTGTAATGGGATGAATTCACAGTAAATTTCACAGGATATTATTAAATTATCAGTGGACAAACTCCTGAGATCTGGATAACATCACAGACCAGCATTTCTTTCCGTCATATTCTGGTAGCTTTGAGAAAGAGTAGTTCATATTCACACGTGTTTAGGTTGGATTCAAAGATTAGCATATTGAATGAGTATTAGTGTCACATTGTCTGTGGTTTAGTTACAATGAGAATAAGATCACTGACTCTTTTGTACAATCCATATGCAACAACGCTGCAACAGAAAAGCTGCACTTCTCACTACCCAAGTGTGGCAGCAGGTCAACTGGAATCTATAATTCAGTGTGAAGCATGGCTGGAGTATTAGCACGAGAGCAAACTAAGGAAAGACAAAGAAAGACATTGAAAGAAGGTGAGAGCAATGGCAGGATGGTAAAAAAGATAAATGGGCTAAATTATCAAAAAACGATTATGTATTCATTCAGAGTCAAAATCACATTTGCCTCAGAGGCCTTTACAATCTGTGCAACATATGACACCCTCTATACTTGGGGGTAATACATATGTGCAATACATAACAGACCTAACAAATGTTGCGTTGGGGGGGGTTCAGATGAAGACAGGAGAGACAGGATTTTACTTTTAACTGTGGAATGGTATCAGTGTCAAACATTTGATCTTTTGTCACGATTGCCAGGTAAACAGTAGATATATAGTGTCTGCGTTGCAAAGTAATGTACCAGGAATTTGTTGGTATTATTGGTTGTTGGTAATATTTGGTTGGCCATTGCGGCGCTTTTCTGGATGACATTGCATTGTAGCAAAAGTTGAGCCTGGTTCAACCAGGCGACCCTGTTTTAGCAACTGTTTGGGACATTTGTGTTCCCACATAGAGCTCCATCTAATTTCTTTTTTGCAGTGCATGTGTGGAAGAGGCTTTAAATATTGAAGCTTTTCAACATTGTAAATGTCTTGAAAGTGGGGTCATTGTCCAAATTGGTCTGAAAGTGACGTTGCCTTGCAGGGGCTTAGCACAAAATTCTGGGCCCTGTAGAAAGGCATTTTCTATGGGCCCCTCCCCGCATCCACAACTATTCATTCTAGCATCTTTTTGGGCCCTCCTCACATGAGGGCCCTGGGTACTCAGTCCTCTTTTTTCCCCCCAGTCCGACGCCCCTGTTGCCTTGTACAAAGTCAGCAAAAAGTAAAAAAGACAATGCACCGACTTCGATTACTAAATCTTTACTGATCATTTTCTTTGGTCTAGAAGCCCGGATTTACCTAATTTGATTTACCTTATTTTCTCTGGAGAAAAACAAAGAACGTGATCAAGTGGGACCAGAATTAGAATTAGCCTATATGATAGCCTAATAAAATGACTGTACGTATAATTTACAACTCAGAATTGTAGAAGTGGATTTCATTTTAATTTACTCTCTAAAAAAAGGGAAAAAAGGTAGATTTCCCTCCATATCATCCCTTTCACATCTGGACACATGTAATAGAAACACACTGGTTAATGATTACAGGACTTCAGTGATTTAGGTGCTGCTGGGTGCATCTGATTTAAACTGTTTGTGATCCACCCTGACCTCCCTATCTCCACTCACTGCCACACACTCACACAGTATATAGCTGTATCTCCAAGTAAAATGGACAGTGCGATATGCTCCCATCTCTCTTTGAGCTCATCATCAGCCACCGCCCAGTCTAATTCCAGCCTGCATCTCAGTGCCTGGAAAAAAAAGAAGGAAAACACAGAATCATAAACACACCAGATTAGGTCAGAGTTGGTTTCATAACCACTCCATGACCTCTTTACTCTCACCCTCTATTCCTTTCTCTTTCCCTTTCTGTCTCTCACTCTTTTTCTCTTTTCTGCATTTTCTTGTCCTCTCTCTTTCCTTCCTGCACCCTCTCCATCTCATCTCCCTGCTCTCGACTTTCTGCAGACCAATCTGTCTTCTATTTGGCTTCACTCTCTTTTCAAATCTTCCCTATCCCCCGCTCTCTTTTTATGTGCTCTATCTTCACACTTTTTCGCCCACTTTATAAGGTCCCGCTGTACCTCTAAACTTCACAAGTCCCGTGCTCCTTGTATTTTCCTTTTCTGTCTTTTCTTTTTCCCCCACCTAGGATTTATTTTCCATTTTCTGTGCTACGGCCATCTTAGTCACCAACTCTCAGCAGCCCGCTGTCTCAACGCGGCAAGAAGACATTTCATAACCGCATCTATAGCCAAGTCAATATATAGATGAATTCCAGCAGCCATAAAGAAGACAGTGAGATTGATGAGGATAGCATTGTGGTGGCGTGTGAAAAGAAATTGTACATGTAATACAGAGTTGTGGGTTTACAGTCATCCTACACATGATCTTCGCTGTTTTTTCTCTCTTAAGTTTTGACTCATTTGTTCTGTTTCAAAACTGCCCACGCAAATTTGGTAACAATAAATGTTTTTAGCAAAGATTTCCTTCACATGAGTATTGATCTGAGAAGGACCAGTTTTAAAATTGCAAATAAAAATAAAAAAAATCCACCACTCCACCAATTCTAGTCATACAATGTTTTCTGTTGCTATGGAGGGAGTTTTGTTGTCTGATGATGTCATAGCGATGTTATCAGGGTTATCTCAGCTTGGTTTTAGAATTTAGAGATGACAAAAAGCTATCTGTGTCCAGCTTTATGTCACTACAATACAAAATACTGGAGTATTCTTTACTTTGTATTTTCCCACATTTTGTTGTAATATAAGTAGGCTAGTTCTTCTCTTAATGTAGCTCTAAACAATATTTGTAAACCTATTCAAAGTTGTGGAAGTCTGGATCCAATCTGCAGAAGGGACATCAATCTAACAAATTAGTGAGACTGTATAAGTTTATATTCCAACATGACATAAATATTCCAAAATAATACTACAAACTGCTCCACTCAAATTTAATTTGTAATTCCAGAACCAGAACAACTAACTAAACCAACTAACTCTTATTCCCTCTACTCTAATCTGGGCCAAAGGACAGCATGTACAATATCAACACTCTTAAACGAGAATACCCTACAGTTTACTACTGGGACAAATGTATTGGGGAATTCTAATGTTTATGTTTTGTAAAGCACAAACTCTGCTTCAGGAAGGTGGGATCCTGAATGATTTATTGGCCATAAAATTCATTGATCACAGCTTTTCAGAAACACATAATCTAACTCAGAGTTCTAACAGCATGGCTGCCGGGCATATGGCCAAATATTCTGTAATCTGTTGTGGTAATTTAATTAGGCAAGTAAGACTATGATTAATCAAATCAATTAGATTGCACTATGAAACATAAATCATGTTTCCCTAGTCTTATTATCAACCTCGGGGTGGACGTGTGCGCGTGTGTCCATGCAAACGTGTGCGTGTCTCAATGTGGCAATGTGTCCAAGCATGGCAGTGAGAAAATGTGGGTCTATCATTTAGCAGCAACCGTGTGTGTGTGTGTGTGTGTGTGTGTGTGTGTGTGTGTGTGTGTACTAGAGAGTAGCTGGAGAGGAGAAAGAGAGGGATAAGCATTTGCAGGCTGCAATTACGGGTAATTTTCCAACAGCAGCAAAATTAAAGCCCCCCAAACAAAACAAAGTGGGCAAATTTACTCACTGGACGAGGAGAGGGAGAGAGGGAGAGAGGGAGGGAGAGAGAGAGAGAGAGAGAGAGAGAGAGAGAGAGAGAGAGAGAGAGAGAGAGAGAGAGAGAGAGAGAGAGAGAGAGAGAGAGAGAGAGAGAGAGAGAGAGAGAGAGAGAGAGAGAGAGAGAGAGAGAGAGAGAGAGAGAGAGAGAGAGAGAGAGAGAGAGAGAGAGAGATTTACATACAAAGCTTCAGGCAGCATCATAATATTGAATAGCGATGTTCGTCATGTTGTTGAGTCAGATTGGACGCAGGGACTCGAGCAGCTTTCTCATCTCTTTCCTTTGGGCCCTGACCAGGAGGAACCTTACTTGGTTGCTATGGCATCACATTAATCCGACCACACACCCGTCCTTTTATGCTCATGGCTGCATGTTGGCATATTCAGACTAGACTTGCAGTGTGTAACCAGCTCTAACAGGACGAATACCTCCATAATGTGTACGCTGTGGTGGTATATGTGCTATCTAAATGCTTGTTTTTCCTCAACATTTCGTTGATTTTGCGTTTGCTCTACATGCATTTCAAAAGACATTTTTTTTAAAGCTGCATTAATTGTTGTTTTGGCCACTTGTCGGGGGGGGGGGCTATGGAACCAGCTGAAAATACAATATGTATAGAGAGCCAAAGTAAATTCGTAACACCCAGATCCTAAAGGAGAAGAAGGGAGAACACTGTCAAGTTTTCCAAAACAATTGACCAGTTCCTATTTCTTCAGAGGTAAATGGGAAGCCATTGTTCTTGGTGTGTTCCTATCACCTTTCAATGCTCAAGGACTATAATATTCAGACTTCCTTTTCCATCCTGACCAGTATACAGTTATAAACTGAGATATATTTTTGAAATTGCCCTATATATGATCAAATGACACCAGCTCGACTAAATACAGCAGTCCATGTGTAAGTTGAGAGGCTTCATCTCACCAGACATGTTTTATAATAACAGCAGGACAGACAGAGAGAAACAAATTGTGTAAAAGAGTTAGAAGTGAGCATTAGTGGATTTCATGGATACGAAAAAAAACAAGTTCCAATGATGTAACTGTAGTTTCTTTTGTATACCAATTAATTAATATTGTTTAACTTTGGATCTTATGGATATTAATTTAATTTGGAGTATGATCCGGAGGTGACCATTTACATATTCTGCAGTGATCACGCAACATAACTGTCTGCCATTTGCAGCTTGGCAATACAGTTTTCGCTGTAAGGACTCAGGTGGTAATTATCTGTGGGTTTGTCACTACCAGTGATGCTTTTCACTTTGTCATTTGATCCACTGTTAACATAGCAACACATTCTCATGAAAGGGTTTGCATGATATTGTACGAAAACTTATGCACAACAATTCGTATGACACCCTAAATTACGTGATGACCGGTCACATGACAGTTAAGTTTAGCGATCTTTATGGTTACATTTAGCCCAAAAAAAGTTACTGTGAACCAGTGATGGAGTACTCGAGTCCTGAAGGTGGACTTGAGTCCAACTCTAGTAGCTATTCTCTGGACTGGTGACCCGACTCAGACTCAAACTCGGGTAATGGTGACTCGGACTTGGACTGGAACACTGGAGACACAACAACTTGACTTGGACTCGACAGTTGTTGACTCGACTACAACACTGCTGTGAGCTGGGTACCCGTCACCATTTCAGAAGCCGTTGCAGTTGAGTTTAGCCGACAAAAGGTGACCGTCATGCAGCAACGACAGTAAAGTTTAGGCACCAAAACGAATAGTTAAGATTAGGAAAAAAAGGTTGTGGTTTGGATTAAAACACTGATCCCCCTTGAGTAGTACTCCCGGGACACAAACACCATTTCCTGGGTAAAAGTCTTATGTTTTCCCTGGGACACAAACTCTTGAAAGCCCTGTGTTTTATGACCCAGCCATCCACCCCAACCTCGTCTCTAAACGGACCAGAGCGGTCTTAACGTGATTTATGCTTCTGCGTTAAATCTATGTTGTGGCTACGTACTTAGGTACGTGGAAGCACGGACTGTGCCGGACCCTACGCAATAGCCTGACGTGCAACTCTCGAAAATGTAACTACATGTCGCGGCGACGCACATCACTCAGCCATGGTTTGGTAGCGTTGCAGTTCACCCTACTCATTTCCTGGTTCTCATTCTCCATAAACAACATGAAATCAAGGAGAGGGTTAACTTTTCCTGCTACAGATTTCTCACCATGGTCAGAAAGCACAGGGGAGACGCTGTTTCTCTCACTATGACTCTAGAGTCAGTACTCGCTCCAAAGCTAATCCCCATCACTCTCTCACTTGCTCTACCACACACTCTCCACGCGCACACACATGCCGGCCCTGCTATTCTCTTAAAGAGATCGACGCACACACAAAGGGACAAGTATAAACTTCAGGCCACTTACGTAGGATACGGCGAAAGCTCTGCGTGGAGCCTCCGCAGAACCACAAATCACTTTATCCAGCAGCTGTCAATGTGGTGCATACAGCAATCAATATGTGGAATACATACAAATTACAGTGCATTACTTTTCGTAGCTGTACGAATGGTTCATAAGAACAGCCTGAACATAGATAGTATTGATTAGTGGAGTGTTATTTGTTTGGTTTTTGAGGGTTTTTATCCGTGCAAGTATTTGTTATTGAAGACGGTGAACCACGGTCAATTTTGAGTAAGGGGTGTAAACAATATACTATAAGTAAATATTATGTTTTCCAAAGAGAGAAAATGAATAGATTAATACCAGTCTCAAGTTCTCACAAGCCAGCTCTGACAAAGAGGAATAATAGAGAGTGAAGTCGGATAGGTGTGACTCATCCTGTTCTGAGAATCACCAGAGCTGAAATTGTAAGATGGTATGCATATCAATGACAATTGAACTACCAGGACAACTCCCAATGATCTCAAATATATCTCACAACATGTATACCTTTCTGCTCATTTATTTTTCACATTTTATTGGCAGGGAGCACATCAGCATTTTACACCAGCTCTGGATATGTAGCAGTGTGAAATATTAGCAGTGTTTTCTATGAAACATCCCTTTAATGCTCTGAGTGTCTCCCAGAGCGAGGTGATAGCAGAGAGCAGCCGCGGTGCAGGATAGGGGTTAATTAACTAAACCTCACAGTGACACTGCATATCTCCTTTCCTCTCCTTTCCTTTCCTTTCTCTCCTCTCCTCTCCTCTCCTCTCCTCTCCTCTTGTGCCCAGGGCCACTTTTTTAGTTGATGTTGTTTCCAGTGACACTAGAACGACCATCATTAAAAGCCATCCAGCATAGCTCTCAGCGCAGTAATCCCATCAAAAGGAAACGGGGTAACAACCTCTGTCTAATCCCTCATTAGCCTAGCTCCTCCCTTCACATCCTAACCCCTCCACCCCTCCACCAAAGCACCAGTAATTAGCTTAGCACTAACAAGTCGCCAGAGGTAGCAAAAGTTCATCTCAGCTGCTACAACTCATGTTAAAGTTCAAAAAAGCTGCTGGAACAATGGCATGCGTCTATGTCTATTACTCAGTATCACATATTCCCCAACCATTCCCATTAACGACAACTGTAACAGATTACCGTTTCAATTTCAGAAATCATTTTAAACCAATCAAAAATAAATTGCTCTGTTATGAATCCATCTAAATATGAGGCTGAATTATTTAAAACTAGAAATCTTTCACAGGATCCTGTAGAAAATGTCGATGAGGAGCGATCATTATGGTCTTATTCTTACGATCATTTATATGGAAACAGAGGAGTTAATTTCTTTGTCATATTTCCAAAAGCAAGACAGGATGCTATTGCTAATTTATGCGCAAAATTGCAAATAACAGATGTTTAAAATGTATGGTTTAATAATTGCTTTTTCAACATGTGTCATGTACGTGAGTAATACACAAATGTTCAGCTCAGGTTGGATTTCTGTGAAATTCGTGGTGCCCAGAGGATGAATCCTGGTGACTTTGGTGATCCCATGAATTTTCCTCTTGTGCCATCGTCAGGCCAAAATGTGTATTTATACAAAACTTTGGTTTATGACAAAATACCTGAAAAACTAATTTACCATCAATCTCAGCTGCACTTTTTATTTTGTGCTAATTAGCTAATGTTAGCATGCTAACATGCCAAACTAAAATGGTGAACATGGTAAATGTTATACCTGCTTCAACATCAACATGTTCCATTGCCATTATTAACATAGCATGCAGAGCTGCTAGCATGACTGTAAACCTGTTGCATCTTTGCAGAATGGTAGGAAAGAAAAAAAAAGTTTGGTTTTCTTTTAAAATAGACCTATATATGCTGAATTGCTGCATTCACTGTATTTGAATTGAGAGCTAGAAAGTACATGCAGTGATATATCTGAACTAAGCAACATGTGGCATCATCAACACAGATATCATCAGTGTGGCAAATTTATAAAGTTTCACGTGTTGCAGAAGCCTTGTGCTCACAAACGCTATGAGAATACTGTTGAGTGTGTCCCCGACCTAAACAGTCCACTGGCGCTTTCTCACACACACACATATACAACACACAAAACATGGACAATGACACCCACATCGGTGCCATGAAGAACAGGTTGGACATGTAGCGAATTTATGTTAACTTCAGTGCACATCTGATGAGAATGACTCAAGTGTTATTCATGAAAAACTGACAGGCCTATACTTAAGTGTTAGTCACAAACTCTCTGTGTGTCTGTGTCAATGTACACTGAGCCATGAACATGCATGAATAGGAGAGGGGCAGGTTGAGTACTTTCATCAACTTGCCAATAAAAGAGTTTAAGTAAAGGGGAAAACAGGAAGTGGAGAAAACTGTTTATGGTAGGCAATGGCAGAGGTTCATGACACAAAAATAATAATGCTCTCCGCGTGCACATGTATAGTTATGAGGTTCAGTATTACTGGGCCATGTCATTGAAAAACATAACTGATTTAGTATGTGCACATTCTCCCAAATGTTCCAAAATTATTTATTGCATAAATACATTTGTTTAATGACTTATTATAAGTCATATATGAAGAAGAAATAGAAATATATCATCTGAATGATGAAAACTAGGAAAACTAGCTTTTATAATTTTATAAAAGCTAATAACTTAAAGAGATTTAGCAAATACACTATTTTTTTAAAGCTTATAACAGACTTGGTACAGTCAACTCAGGAAAATCCTGAAGTAAACAAAGCAGTAAGTCAGTGGTGCATGTAGATGTGTTTGTATCTGGGAAAAACCCCCTTCAAGGCAACGAGAGTAAAAATCAGTATGGTGTGCATAATACCTACAGTATTTTAGGGGGGCAACCTCTGCCAGTATCATTTCATTTAATGCAATATTGTTGAAGTACAATCTGTGGTAACTGTGGTGCCTGTTGAACTTTCCATTCCATGTCCGTTTCCTTGTTTTTCTTTATTATATTGAAGTTTGAGTCTCTGTAACTGGCACTATTTCTTCTTGAGTTCAATGATCTGTTCTGATTCTGATCACAAGTAGACAAAATATGGGCGGGAATGCATCCAAAGGAAACATTTTTTTGAAACATGGAAACAAAGGTGAAGCCAAACATTATATTATAATCACCAATGTTGTCTTTTGACCTGCAAATCACCAAAAACCATGCTAACTGGCTTGAATCAGGGAGGTCTCCCGAATTGTAATAGCCATTAGTAATAGAAAACGTGTGTAATCGTTTTAACGTTCAGTCTATAAAGCTAAACTGGGCTTGTTTGAAACCTGTCTGATAACTTGTATTTGTAATGACTCACAGGCTCTGTTGTAATATTGTGTTGACTCCCTGGTAAGTAAACTGTTTTAAACAACCATATTTGTTATGCAGTGTGAATGTGCACCCACCGCTGAACTGAAGGACATACATATTCAGCTTTGTGTGCATATAAATGACAAAGCTTCCAAACAGTTGATTTGCCTATGCATAATTCAGAAAACATTATAAAATCAAATTGGAAATACCAAATAGTCACTGCAGTCCTCTTATCTGATGATTTTTTTTTCTTCAGTTTTGCAGCATTCAGTGTCCCCACAGATAAAATCACATGTGAACAGAGAAGCAAAAGTCTCATCAGAATTGGTCACTGGAGACACATTTGAGATGCACTCTGCAGGCCATCTAAAATGGATCTGGACTCAATGTAGATAAATGACTGGATACAAGCTATCAGGTCTGAAAAGGGCCTTTGTTCAGTCATGGTGGTTATCACTGTTCATGCTAAATACATCGTTCTTCTTCTGTTGTTGTTGTTGAGGTCAGAAATAAACATTTTCCATTTTTTCCCCCACAGACACCCCTGATTCTGCATGAGGAGAGCACATCACATAAAAGCTTTTATGACCTGGCTACTGTGTCACATCAACTGCTAGAAGAACGTACACAAAAATAAGGTTATACGTTCTTGTTATTATTAAACAGTCGAGAGGCAGACAGTAAATGCGGAGTGAGAAAGTGAGGGGAGGATGACATAACCTACAATTCTTTGAGAGTATGAAAATATGAATAGATTTGTAATGTCTAAAACTAGACCTTACCTTTCCCTACCTAGACGATACCACAAAAGCTTTTTGAATTGAGAAAGGTCATGTGTAGAAAATGTCACACAACTAGAATTACACTTTGATATATTATCTTTTCATCGTGGATTTCTATTTGTAAAGACTTTTTACACATGAAGTTGTTTTTTTGGCAAGTCAATGCAGTAGCAAATCTCCTATTTTACCAATTTTCAAATGACCCAGACTTTTGCCGTTTTTGTTTTGTGCTCTGAACACAAATTAACCTCTAACGCTTTACCGTCAACCTTGGCAGTGTGGGTAAACCCAACCTTTTACCCTGCAGGTGTTCACACACTATGATTTACTACTTTTGGTAACATACAGTCGGAGGATCACATCCCTATAAACTGATAAATCTCTCTCTTCCTATCTTCCACTCTCTTTCTGTCTCTTTCACTCTGTCAGGCTGAACCCGGCTGATCTGTTCAATCACCCAGGAGCGCTGAGGCAGGACCCTGGAAAAGGTGATTCACTCCATTTCATCCCTCCATACACCATTTGTCCTGCTCCTCTCCTCCGGTCTTCTCTCTGTTTATAGTTCCCCTCGGTCAGCCGTTGTTGACCTAACACTGCCGCGTGACATTGGAATAAACAATGTTTCTATTCTGCATAGATAGTGTAGTTTATATTATTGGGCTTTCTGTACAAAGCACGCACAGACACTCCCATATGTATTTCCCAAAGTAAATATTTCTGTTATGCAACTGCCACTTAAACTAGTTTATTCTGGTTTAGTTTCTGAGAGACATTTCTGTAACTTTTGTGACATTTAGAGTTTTTTGACAGCTTAGAGTTTTAACAGGCACACTGTGTCTGCTACCAGTGTCTTGTTTGCAACCAATGACTGACATCGTGTTATTGATGCGGACCCAGATCCTAGGGGTTTCCAAACAATCACTATTACACATGAAGAGTCTGACAGCCAAATGTATGAAGTGGCTGCGAGGATTAGCTGAGAAAGAAAACCTGGCAAATAAAATGAAGAGCTACATTTTATTTCTGCCCCTCAGTTGACCAAATTGAGATCTTGATTTGGACAAAAATAAATTGGAAAAACACTGCCTTTGTCCAAAAAAATATGGTAAACAATTACCCTATGTTCCCTATTGTTTTAGCCACTGACCCGTGAAGGCTGAGAAGTGACTGATGTCTGATTGCATTGTGGCCCCTCATCTCGATTCAGTGTAGCCAGTAAATGTAGGGGAACTGGGCAATTATTTCTGATTTATCTACTTGGACAAATCCTGGCATACTGGGCAGTGCTCCGGAGTCTAGTTGAGGTTTGTGTCCTCATTATCGATACTTTCCATACTGTTGGATTATTTCAAGCTTTGCCAAGACGTCCAGTTTGTTCTTTGGGTCTATGGTGCATGACTGATCTTTAAGAAGCATGATTTTCAGTCATGTAAATGAGTTCATGAGTGAGTAAGTCATTAAAGGAGGAGAAGCTGGCCTGATTTTGTCTTAGAATTAAACATAATTGCCGACCTTAGATCGGATATGACGATGAAATCCATCTGTGTATTTGTTGGTGTACAGGAAATTGTCTGTAGCTCTTTAAATGTATGGAGAAAAGTTTTATGATTTGTCGGAATTGTTAAAAATGTAGAAGGAGAAAACTGCCTGGTGAAGTAAGAACTAGTGTAAAAAACAAAGTAATAAATTAATGTTTTGGGGTCAGAGTTTGTGTTTTTATTTGTAGAGAACAAATATTACATTACATAATATACTAACAAACTAACAAAAAACCCAATTAAACATGTTACTTATTTGCCTCAACATTAACCACGTTGGACCACAGGTGCCTGTTTACCAAAGGGACACAGCAGGAGAGCTCATTTAGCCTCACAAACCTAAGATGGTGTTGTTGACTTGTTAAATGTGATGCTCCACCAAAGTTTACGGTTGCAAAACTTGATCAGATGCCATATGACATCTTACAAATCGCTTAACTACCAGTTTAAATAAGACATGACTCAGAAATCCAGTCCAGAAATCCATCCTCCTTGTGTCTATTACTGTGCTCTGAAACTGCTGCAGCTCTGAAACTGCTGCTGTGGCAGTTGGTGTGTCTTTAGGCTGCTTTTTATCATAGCTTTAGTATGTTACATGTACAATAAATACACGGCTATATTTGTGTGTACAGTGTGGTAAATACTAATGCTATAAAATATACTGTACACTATGTGATAATGTTGTTAATGAACTGTTTTGGCAGTTAATATACTGAAGATGATTAAAGTTGTGCCGTGACAAACATAAATCAAACACTTCAGAGCATGACATCCAGTTTAGACTTTACAACTGCAGGCAAACATAGTGTACACATACTGTCTTTTTATTTATTTCCAGTGAATATGCCCGTATTTATGCATACTGGCATTTTTATACATAATTTGGTCATTTTATCTAGTGTTTGATTAATCAAATCATGGTTAGAACTAGTATTTGTACCTACTGTACTTGCATGCAACAAAAACAAAAGGCACATATAATAGTGTGCTATAAGTTCAAATTCATGATTCCAAGGCATCATGTCAAAATCAGATTTTATGTACCCGCATCTTTCAAAACAGTATCTTATTAGGTTTTGTCCATTGACATTTACATACAGTGCCTGAAGGAACAATATAGAAGAAACACGCTGTGTTTCAGAGGTTCAGTTGCTGACCATGTTTCTATTTCTCTGGTCACTGAATGTATATTCAACACCAAGCAATGCTCAATCATTGCTTGGTGTTGGTGCTAAATATATTTTTAATCATTCTTATAATAATCCTACTCGGTTGTTAGAACACACAGGCCTGAAATACCCATACAAGGGATGGCAGAGGCATCCCCAGCAGTTGGGGGTTCAGTGTCTTGCTCACAGGGACCTTACCTACTAGTCCACACTATGTACTTGGTCTGCTCAGGGACTTGAACCGGCAACTCTCCTGTTCCCAACCCAACTCCCTATGGGCTGAGCTACTGTCCATAATGATAGAGTGTTAAGGGACACTGAATAAAAGCACCATTAATGGTGTTACATTATGCATGTGGGACAATAATCTCCCACCAGAAACCCTCAACTCACTATAAACTATTCCCCATGCTTCACTTTCCATCTATTATAAACCAGCAGGTCATCTTCATCCTTCTCCATCGGATACGCCTCTTTGTTCCAACTAAATCCTGATTAGTCATGCCAAACTGACACACACATACACAAACCCTGAACCAAATCCCTCCAACATCCACCTCAAGTGATTCAGTTACTATAGAACAATTACATAACTACTATGGGACAAGACACACACCAGGCCCCTATAAAGTTTGTGCTGAGATGTGCAAGTGCATGACACCATCAACCCCAGCACTGCATGATACCCTGGTACAATGTACAGTGAGTTTATAATGTCCTACAAAAACCTTTTACAATTGATAAAAATGTTTAAATGATAAAAAAGCGATCATCCACATAGTGATTTAAGTCCAGTTAGTTTGTCAAGCCTTTATTACCAGTTACAAAGTAAATGGGAGTCATATTATTAAACATTTATCAAAATAACCCTCCATGTGCCCTGACACACCAAGACCAACTCAATGAATTACTGCATTAAACTTTGCATGACCTCCTTTAAAGTTACACTTGAACACATCGCAAAAGCTACAGCGATGGCCAGCTGACCTACAAGATGCACTGATGTTCTAGAAGAAAAATAACACCAACATCTCTACATCCATCGCTGTTATAATGGTTTATCCTTTAAACCAGATAGTGGCAGGAATACTATATGCTGTTTGCCAATCAACAAATGAAGCAAAAGAAGATGTTTGACCATTTTCATATTGTTTTGCCATTTCAGATTGCAGAATAACCTAGGTGTATCTTAGAAAATGATCAGAACCTATGTGATATGTAAATTACGTTTTCACATTTGTATCATTAAGGGGCCAATATGGTTCAACAGAACTGCTTGTCGGATGGTCCAACATTCCCGTATTTATTGTGTGACCTCTCCATAAAGGCTGGCCTTTTACCCCATCTTCTAGTCAGTGGCTGTTCAGGACAACCAAAGTTCTCCAAGTCCTTCAAAATATGCAATCACATAGGTCACTTGTTTTTACCCTCTAATACGACCTGTAGGAGCATTTTATAAATTAAGACCCCTTGCGATGGCAAGAATACGACCAATAGGAGCGTACCTAACCATAACGGTTGCGGTTTTTAACACGTCATCAACGTTGTGAAATCGCACAATTATTATTTGGTTAGGGTTAAGGTATAAAAACTACTTGGTTAGGTTTATAAAAAGATCATGCTTTGGGTTTAAATCAGAACATTTGTTATGTTACTTCACTTCCGTGCATATGGACAGGATATAATTATGCACGTCATAAGGACCTGGCGTAGTTCCGTAAAGTAAAAATAACTTTCAATTTACTTTTATTTTCAAACAGGACACCGACTCTGGTCTCCAGGGTCAAAGTCCAGGGTCAAAGTCCTGTGTTTGTTTGACCCATCCACCACCCCAACCTACCTCGTCACACAGAGTTTGGCACTCTTATACTTTGTCACCTTACTTCCTGCTTTGCTCCCATTATAATTGCTAAGGCCACTAGATGGCGCAGCCTAACAATGAAGGGAAATATGGGTCGTAATTGGTGCTTGCAAAAGGGGTCGTTTTTCGGGGGAGAACAGTTTTGTTCAGAACAACTATAAACACTTCTGACTTATGACGGGGTTGAGTGAAATGTCATATGTACTTGTTATTTTAAAGCATACCTCA
Organism: Zingel zingel; assembly: GCA_023566125.1. NCBI lineage: Eukaryota > Metazoa > Chordata > Actinopteri > Perciformes > Percidae > Zingel > Zingel zingel. Next base: position 16,020,477 of record CM042322.1, on the reverse strand, counting down.
GCCTTCAATGTGGACGTGGTCTTAGCAACTTCAGGATACCTAATAGAGCTACGTATAGATCCTCATCTTGGTGGCATAATAAGCTGTCAAATAAAAGCTTTCTGAGGGCCGTGCCTGGTGATCTGAGGCTGGGGTTCATAGCAAGTTGAAAGGTCTGCAGTATGGCTCTGAGCCACAACTTCAGAAGTTTTCAGTAAAATCTTTAAAAACTACAATTTTACTGCAGCCTTGTTGACAAGCTACATAAGCAATAAGAATAGCTTAAGTGAGTGGAGAAAAGTGTCGATTGGTCAGATGAATGCCTAGTTCACTGTGAAAGAAAAACTGAGAATCAGGCCATTTGCATGATTCTTCAGACAGTGAATGATTCATATCAATATGTTTGAGCCTTGTGGAGCACATTATTAATAGACAAGTGTTACAGTCCTCTGAATCACCAATGCCTCTAGTTAAAGTCTTTTTAAGAGATGTACGCCAACAATGACCGCAGTGTCAGTTGTGCTGCTTAATCATCAGTAATAACTACCCAGACAATCAAACACAAGCAGAGGCACAAAAAAAATGCAGAGAGATAAATCTGTTATATATATATATATATATATATATATATATATATATATATATAATATGTAAACGGGGGCCGTTTACAGAGGATGTGTGTGTGTGTGTGCGTGTGTGCATGCGCATTTATAAATGTGCAAATATGTGTGTTCTTTTGAGCCAGTTTTTTTTTTGTTGAAATAAATATGCACAGCACATCTACTGTTTGTACTTAGGCAAAATAGATGGCATTGCTGGTGAGCAAAACATCCATCATATATATATATATATATATATATATATATATATATATATATATATATATATATATATATATATATATTTATATATTGTTGGCTTAGAATTACAGCAACAATCGCTAAACACACTGCAAACTCACGGCCCTCCCAGCCCCCCTCTCTTGGCTTAAAATAACTCACCGTTGTCGGCTACAGCCGCTGAACAGGGGACACGTGCAGGGTTAACATGGCGGCGTTACCCAGGACCAGTCGAGATCACTTTACTGGCTGTGTCTCAATTGTTTTTGCGAGTAACCAACTATGGTACTCTATATAATTTAATGTGAGTACACGAATGTTGAAATGACATAAAATGCCCGTCCCTTGTAGCTGTGATAAATTAGCCTGAAGCTAATGCTTAGCTACCTGTTCAGGAGGAAATTAGCCAACTCTGCGTCCTTTTGGGCTCTAAGCATAGACTGTATATTATTAGCAGTCTATGGCTCTAAGCTGTCTCCATCTTTCAAATACATCTCCAATATTTACCTGGGGTTTGTTAGCTACGTCTCTGGTCACGCAACTGTTAGAAACATGCCATTTTTTTTTAAGGTCTGGTAGAATCTATCTCTGTTGATCCTGTTCGTTTGTTTGCTGCTTTCATGGCTGTACTAATGTTACAGCTGTAGTGCGCTGGGTTTACGTTTATACAGGTATATCTGGCAACCCGCCTGGCTGTCAAACTGGGCAGTTGATACCAACACACAGGCCAACATAAAGAGGCAAAAGGTGACAGACATCTGGCCGAAAAGGACATTCAGCTGAATTTCCGGCAGCATCGGAGCAATCCCGGAGGTGGAACGTTGTGGACACAGACTATTATTTTGGTAACTGTCATATATATATATATATATATATATATATATATATATATATATATATATATATATATATATATATATATATATATATATATATATATATATATAATATGTAAACGGGGGCCGTTTACAGAGGATGTGTGTGTGTGTGTGCGTGTGTGCATGCGCATTTATAAATGTGCAAATATGTGTGTTCTTTTGAGCCAGTTTTTTTTTTGTTGAAATAAATATGCACAGCACATCTACTGTTTGTACTTAGGCAAAATAGATGGCATTGCTGGTGAGCAAAACATCCATCATATATATATATATATATATATATATATATATATATATATATATATATATATATATATATATATATATATATATATATATATTTATATATTGTTGGCTTAGAATTACAGCAACAATCGCTAAACACACTGCAAACTCACGGCCCTCCCAGCCCCCCTCTCTTGGCTTAAAATAACTCACCGTTGTCGGCTACAGCCGCTGAACAGGGGACACGTGCAGGGTTAACATGGCGGCGTTACCCAGGACCAGTCGAGATCACTTTACTGGCTGTGTCTCAATTGTTTTTGCGAGTAACCAACTATGGTACTCTATATAATTTAATGTGAGTACACGAATGTTGAAATGACATAAAATGCCCGTCCCTTGTAGCTGTGATAAATTAGCCTGAAGCTAATGCTTAGCTACCTGTTCAGGAGGAAATTAGCCAACTCTGCGTCCTTTTGGGCTCTAAGCATAGACTGTATATTATTAGCAGTCTATGGCTCTAAGCTGTCTCCATCTTTCAAATACATCTCCAATATTTACCTGGGGTTTGTTAGCTACGTCTCTGGTCACGCAACTGTTAGAAACATGCCATTTTTTTTTAAGGTCTGGTAGAATCTATCTCTGTTGATCCTGTTCGTTTGTTTGCTGCTTTCATGGCTGTACTAATGTTACAGCTGTAGTGCGCTGGGTTTACGTTTATACAGGTATATCTGGCAACCCGCCTGGCTGTCAAACTGGGCAGTTGATACCAACACACAGGCCAAAACACAAACAGAAATTCCGTCACGGAACAGAAATTTCAACAGAAGAAAAATACTGGCATTAGCATTTTTGTCAGAAAAGATAGTCTTTCAACTTAGCATGTTTCCTTAATATCTGATGACGCATTGGGGTCATTTTTGGATTTATTACAGTAAATATATTACATATTGGACCTTAAAATTATATCATATATCATATATAAATCTGTTACCATAGTTACCATTGTGTTATGGTGGTGATCATGTTCACTGCAGAGTGAGCATCATCATGTAAAGTGTCATGCAACTCCTCAAAATGAAAATTGTTGTCCACAGGGTTTCTCACACAATTATTAACAAGTTCTCCAAACTAAACAACAAAATAGTTTGTCTTAAAAAAACAACCAAATATGAACAAGTTGGCAGGACAGCATCATTTGACAGTTACCAAAATAATAGTCTGTGTCCACAACGTTCCACCTCCGGGATTGCTCCGATGCTGCCGGAAATTCAGCTGAATGTCCTTTTCGGCCAGATGTCTGTCACCTTTTGCCTCTTTATGTTGGCATTCTAAACTCTGGTCGATTTATGAGGACTATGGTTAACTGCTCCTCAGATCTCTGCAGGGTAAATCCAGACAGCAAGCTAGACTGTCCAAAATTGAGTTTTCTGTTGCACAACTAAAACAACTTTTGAATGTACACGTTCCACCAAAACAAATTCCTTCCCGAGGCGATTTTGCAGCAGCACCGTGGCTCCGTTCGGTGCTTAGCACCGCCCAAGAAGATTGTGATTGGTTTAAAGAAACGCCAATAAACCGGAGAGATTTTTCTCCTATCCCAGAATGTTGTGTGGACTAAAGATCAGGAAAGATCACGGTTGTGGTTAAAAGTAAAGATTAGCTGTCAATAGGAAACGGGATACACCTTTTGCTGGTCCATCCAACACTCCGGCCATCTCCTGAACAGGTTTCTGCGGCGCTATAACGACACGCTATTTCTAACAAAATAGTAATTGTTTGCATGGCCTCCTGGAAATTTTCATCCATCAATTATCTGTAACCGCTTAGCCTTCACAGGGTTGCTGGGGGGCTGGAGCCTATCCCAGCTGACAACCCTGTCTCCTGAAAAATTGTTATGAAATGGATGCCGTTTTAAGCATGTGGTTGATGTTGTGAATTAAAACAAAACTACTTGGAAAATATCATAGTTTGGGTTAACTAAAATGAGTAAGTTTGTTAAGTAACCTCAGTTACGTATGTAAGTTAAAATAAGTCAACATTGACTTTTGATTTCAAACGGGACCCAAACAGCGTGAGTGAAAGTCCTGTTTGTTGACCCATCCACCCCGACCTCCTCTCTATGCAGACTTTGATTAGAAACGTATTTGTGATACGTCAAAAACAAACGGGACAAAAAAGTTTTCCCTCGAAATGTAATTGACAATGCAGTTTAGTTGTATGGGCACGCAATTTTAAGGAGACAGGGCAACTCGCAAAGTGATTGCCTAGTCGTCGCTAGGCAATCACAGTGCTGGAGTGTGAGCTTCATCATGTAAATTGTTTGTCATGCAATCCCAAAAATGGAAATTGTTGGCCACAGGGTTGCGCACGCATTCATTCATGATGTCCATCTACTGTGTGTGTGTGTGTGTGTGTGTGTGTGTGTGTGTGTGTGTGTGTGTGTGTGTGCGTGCCAGCCATCTGCTCTGGTGTTGAGACGGTTAAAGACAAACAAAGGACACAATGCAAATCATGTAAATAGCCTTCTTCTTGCCTGTCTCTATGACACAAGTCACAGTTATCTGCAGTGTGTGTCTGTGTGTGGGTGCCAGTGTACAAGTGTTTGTCTGTGAAATAAGGGTGTATGCTAATAAGAAGCCACATGGATATGTAGGTCACGTCAACCTATTTTCTGCAAGGCTTAGACCCCCTTCCATGTAACATAAACACGCACGCAAGCACACATGCAAAATACACACACACACACACACACACACACACACACAGAAATACAGTCACTGCAAAACTCAAAATCCCTCCTTACTTCTTAAAACACCCGTTTTTAGTTTAAGCCACTTTGAGGTAGAGGGAAAACGAGTGAGAGGGAGGGTTGCTACATTCCTGACACACACGCACACACACACACACACACACACACACACACACACACACACACATACACACACACACACACACACACACACACACACACAGGCCTACCAGGATGCTTTTCTCATATAAGCCCCGGTGAGCATCTTGCAGAGCCTCCACCTCAGTGTGGAGCCTGCGATGGCATTCCCCAAGCATCCCATGGCGTTGGCTCAGTTTTGATTTTAGTCTTCACAATGGTGCAAACTGAGACAAAAGCTTCAGTGTGCCATCCCCACTGCCTTCTTATAGACTTCAAGATTTTTACAGAGCAATTTAAAGCAGGATCAGGGTTCATGCAGGAGGCAGGCTCCCGTGGGTCTATCTATGAAGATGTTTAAGTGCAAGCAAAAGGGGGAGGAGAAGAGAACGAAACAATACCTCCATCCTACTCTCTTGACAACACAGGCAACTCTAAATTCATCATCCCACTGTGGCTAATTTTGGAGCTTAAAAAATCTACTTCTCTGTTTTATTCTGTCTCTCCCCCTCCCTCCCACCATCTCTGTCTGCCAGTCAGCTGGCGTAGGTGTTAAGAACGTTAAGAATGGCTGTTTACTTTCTGTGTGGTATTATTCATATCATTGAGCCCTCCGCTACCCCCACCCTCCTCTGTACACTGACAGGATAACAATCCAGTCTGCCTGCCCACCGCTATAACCAGCTAACCCCCCACACGACATACACCTCCAGCTATCGTGTCAGCTACTGTCCCCTTGGTGACCTCGTCTTTGCATCACACACAGTTTAGCCAAGATAGTCAAATGTACAAGTAGCTGACAAGTCAGCTGGAACAAATCGCAGCTGACATTGCAACACATTAGTGTCCCTCCATTGTCTCCATCAACCCGTCACTGTTTTTTTATAGATACCAATTGTACCACTTGATACTTCCATATTGCTGTAATTGATTTGTTTTGTGTGTTTATTTTCAGGAGTTCGGACTGAAAGATCACACGTTTGGAAAAATCTGACTTGCAGCCAGGAGACAGAGTTGACTCATCATGTTCAGATGAAGTGAAAATACTCAAAGCTGGGGTAGGCAGTTTTTTTTGCCTCTGGAGAAGACAAAAAAAAAGCTAGAATTTGAAAATTCAGTCCTCCTCCTGTAGCTCTCCCATCTCCTCTAAGCGTCTCCCACCCGACATACATTGCTTCATACAGTAACCTGTACGAGTACTAGTCATTCATTTCAATCTTCCCGATCGTGATTGTGATACCGATTCCATTATATAGCTAGCTTGGATATCCAGACCCAAATCCGAAAGATTAAGGGTCTGGCATTGAGTACTGAAAATGGCCCAACTCGAGGGGCGGCACCAAGCATGCATTTGAAAATCTCACTGCACGCAATTGGATAACACTACGACCAATCACAACAGTAGTTTTCGCTAAGCCCCATACGCTTAGCTACCAGCGGAGCTAACTGGTAGATTAAAAATCCTTCTTGCAAAGGAACGATTCAAGCGCCGTCTTCTGTTCCTCTTTTAGGTAAAAAGCCAAGTCTAACTCGTTCATTGTAGCGGTCAAAGCCATTTCAAACAACTGGTGTTCATCCGTAGCCATCTTGCAATGTTTACTAATGACTTTGACGTTGCAGCGCTGTCGTCAACTGTTTAGCTTGCCTTTGGCCCGCCTATAATCAGATACACCGATGTGATTGGTGCACCTCGGCTACAAGGGCATAGTTAATGAGCATCATTACTGAATGCCAGAGTGACTCGCTGAGCAAATTCAAATTGTGCTCTCGCGAGAACTCTGGATTTCCAGGGTATTATATTGTGGCAATTCTATTTGAATTACCGTCCTGTTTTTTGGAAACTTGCAGGCCTGTAAAGCCCTTTGAGATGACACTGTTATTCAAGGATCTAGCTAGCTACATAAACATGACCTTGAATTAGCCACAGTCATTAATCTTTGGCTACGGTTAGCAGAAGTCTAAGCAACATTTTCTTTCTCTATCTCTAAAACGATTTGCCGATGTACACGTCTTGTTGCGTTTATTGTCAGACTCTCTTTTAGCCAGCATTCACTCTGTCTGCGCCAGCTGTCATGCGGTGCAGCGAAAAGACAGATCTGCCCATCCATTTTGGATGGGGGTAGTGTGTTTAGGCTGCAGGGGTGGGTGTTGCAGGGAGGAGCCAAAAAACGTCACGCTGCCGTGGGCAAATAATGTAACCAGCGATCCGACTTGTCGGTCGATTTGAGGCGGTGTGAGAGCCCCGTACAGTAAACAGGAAACATCCCTGTCTCTATCGCTGCCACAAGTTTTAAAAAACTATGAGGGTAAAAAACGAAACACAAGCACTGAACTGCCTAGGATTTTGTGTAACAGCTGACTGTTTCTTTCTTTTTTGAAATGAAGCTGCCTTCATGTACGGTCGGAAACGTCGAGATCTATACATGATCTGACGAAAACTGTAATTGATAAATATAAAGTCTACTTGTGCTACATTGGAGGGTTAAATAACACAACAGGACATCACACAAATCCCACATCGCCGCACAACCCTGCAGAAAATCACCGTATCCCCTTTTGCTAGTCTGAATGCGCCCTTAGGCTCTCTTTTGATAAGTCCGTCTTCCTTTTTTTTTGTAGTTGCCAATGCTGGAATAGCAACTTATTCTGCAGGATTTTCCGTCATTGAATCAGGCTTTCACCGTCTGAAGGGACGTGCATCTGTATTTGTAGAACAGCCAATAGAAATGCCTTCTCTTTGAACTGACCTGTGATTGGGCAAAGTCTCCCGTCACAGGCTAGATTTTCTAAAGCATGAAAACAGAGCCAAGAGGAAGTGAAGACCACTTGAATTACAATATGCAAAAAAACAACTGCCTACTCCAGCTTTAAAGGCTGTAAAAGTTGGAGGTTTCATTTTCGTCTCTGTGTGATTGATAGTTTCTTCACCGAAGACTTGTGGTGTGAAGCTCTGGGAGTGAATGATGTTCATAATGGCACCAATTCTCTCTGTGAGGGCATAGAGGAGCAGACAAACATCTATCCCTGACTCCCTGGTGTGACAACCCCCATTACCCGTCTGCTTAAACCCCATCCCCCCCGGAACACACACACGCACACACACATTGGCCCTCGGGGTAGTGGGAGGTCACAGTGCTCCGTGCCGCCTGGCAGTGGTGTACAAGGGCGCGTGGGAGACATGCAGCAGAGACAAACTGATGCAGAATGTTTGCACGTGCTAGTGTGGGCACGCAAGCTGGCAAGTGTGCTCATGGGCATGTTTTGGAATGGAGAATTAAAAAATGTGACAGAACTGCAGTGGAGGGGAAGGGGGAGGGAAATAAGGGGTGGTATTTTGAAGAGAGAGGTTGCTGAATGGATTGTGGGGATGGTAGAAGGAGTGACTTGGCGCGGCATGTTTTTGTGGGTTCCACCGAGGCGTGTTTTTGGCGTGGTGGCTGCCTTCATGCTGATGATGCAATTTCAACGTCTGCCTGCCAGTCGCAGGCGCTGCGTGTTCCTCTGCCATCACCGGGTGGGTCTTTATCAGTGTGTGAGTGCGGGTCCAGCTGAGGGGATCGGGGTACCACAAAGCCTGTTAACAGAAACAGCTAGCTACAACTCTCACTTCTCACTCACTCCGACTGTAGTCCGTCGTCTTCCTCAGTTCTATCATGGTAATTTCACTCTGTCTGAAGAAGGCAAAGCCAATATATTGTGGTGGTGGGGAAGTAGAGGATGGCGGGGGTGGAGCATGCTGGATAATGGATAGTGGAAGGAGAGAGTGAGCAGGCATAGGATGTAACCACATGTTTCAGTGTGGCTCTGTCGGGTTGGGCCTAGCTGTTTGTGGTTCTCATCTAAAACTAAGCAGGAAGCCGCACTGGAGAAATCCAGAGCAATTCTTCCTCACAGTTATCACCCAGAAATAAAGGGAATCTACTGGTGAAGACAAATTTACAGACATGTTTGTCTCTGTATTGTATCAGCTGTGATGTATCAGTCACATAGAAAATTCCTCTGGTGAGAGCAATACCATACTTGCACTGTATGTGGGGTCTTTCACTCTCTAACATACAAAACTTTTCCTCAGAAAATCCTCCTTTTCTTTCCTCTTCAAAACCACACAAGTAACCGTCCCCTCCTCCTTCCTCTTCCATGTCTGCAGAGTATGATGGGAACACAGCTGTGGAATATGGTCGTCAACATGGCTCTCTCTTTCTGACTCTGAGGATAGGGACCCTCGCTCACACGTGGAAAAATGTGTTGCCTTCCTGTGTGTGTGTGTGTGGGGGGGGGGGGGGGGGGGGGGGCAGGCGTGTGTTCATGCATGTGTGTGTTTATGCTGCGGTGGGGCTCTGCCACTTCCCACAGAAAGAAAACACATGAGAACATTACCACCGCCTCCCTCTGTCTTTCTCTCTCTTTCTCTCTCTTTCTCTCCCGCTCTCTCCCTCTGCCACTGCACTTCTGCCCATTCTCTCTCGCCCCCTCCCCTCTCTTCTTCTTTTTCTTAAAGGTACAGGGACAAACTAATCATGTTGAAAATAGAAGTGGAGGAGGAAGACACAGTTATCAAAACACATGCTGCTCTCTGCACCTGATAAGAAGTTTTTATTCAAGTATTTCAACAACCACTACTACCACCACCACCACAATTCACGGTCATCTTTTCTATGTGTAAGCAATGTACTGTATGTCAAGGCCTGCACACACTGTGCAATCTTAAAGGTCCATTGCATGTCACACTCTGGGAGATGAGTCTAATAAGTTGTTTGTTGAAATCTGTGTCGGAAGGACTGTTCAATATCAATTTTGAAGGCGTGTCACATTTTGCAGGCAGAGACACGCATCAACTCATGTAATCCCTCTGTGCCACTCTCATGTTTTGGTTTTGGTTTTGTTGTAGCACTTGTCACATTCTGAGAATTTGGCCATCTCTGGGCCATGTTTTTCTGTCGCCAAAGCCCTAAATAGCCAGTCAGTGGCCTCACAGTGTGATCTAGGACCACTATTTTGGAATGACGACGGGAGATTTTACCACATTTCTGTTCAACGTCAAGTTTTGTTTGCGACAGCCCAATTTTTCATGGTGGATGTAGAGCCTGTGGCTGTGTACTCCTGCAGAACCCTAGTTCCATTCAATGAGGCCATTGCGTTGACACTGCGGGGGTGCCAACACAGAGGGGTCGTCTGGCAAAAAAATTAAACCTGAGACTAAGTTGGTCAAATTTGTGAACACATTTTCAGAATGCATAAATCTTAAAATGCCAGCTCAGAGTTTCAGTGTGTTTGAAGAAAACATAGCTTTTGCAAAACAATGACGTAAGCCACACCATTGAGTAAGGGGTTTATGGGCTGTGGGGCAGCAAAGTTAAAGTGGCCATATTATGCTCATTTTCAGGTTCATAATTGTATTTTGAGGTTGTACCAGAATAGGTTTACATGGTTTAATTTTCAAAAAACACCATCTTTTTGTTGTACTGCACATTGCTGCAACTCCTCTTTTCACCCTATGTTCAGGTCTCTGTTTTAGCTACAGAGTGAGACCTCACAACTTCTGTAACATTTTTGTTGGCAGTCGCACATGCGCTGTAGCTAGGTAAGGATCACATCATCTAGCTAGCTTTGTTTCTACAACTTCAGTAGTACAAGGCAGGATTAGCCGGGAGACTTCTTCTAAACGAGGGCACATTTCCAACTTTGCGTGGAATACCTGCAGAATAGGGACATGTAAGTTGTTCTTTTGTAGATTATTGTGAACTATTGTGTGTTGTAGCAGTGTTTTGCCATTCAGAACGAGCTAGCATGCTAGCGCTAGCATGCTACGTAGCTACCTCGTTTTGGCTAGTGACGTAAAAAGCCCTGCCGATTTTGAACAGCTCACCCGGAGACTGAAGGCAGGACACATTCAGAAACCCTTATCTTACTCAAAACAGCATGGATGTTTTTCTTCCAAGTTTGTATGCGTGTGGAAGCACCAGAGACACAAAATAACACCCCAAATCCCAGAAATTTCATAATATGGGCACTTTAAGAAGACAACTTATGCCATTTTCACATATGAACTCCGAAAAATGTCTGAGGAATCAGGTCCCGACATAGTCCAGAGTTTCCCTTTCACACATGTAGCACACAACAAGAGATTGTCAGATGCGCTTCACTGGAAATACTCTGTTGGTTAAGACGAGGGGTGGCACTGGGTAGAGCGTGCAGCAAACAGGACATGATGTGGATTACACTGCGTCATGATAACCATTTGTAATTTGGGTTTACGTCTGACTATTTCATCGTTGGCCCTTAAAGACAGAAGTTCCCAAATCTTGTAGTCTCTTCAGTTAGACATTTTCATTGCTATCTTTGTGTAAATCATCCTCTTTCTTCTCCCTCTTGTTTTCATCCGGTTTTGCACAGGCCACATGTAAGGTCATCAACACGCCCCCCTCACTTGGTGTGAATTCTCACACTCTGGGCTAAATCGGAGATTACACAGACGTTATATAGGGAGTTGGCAGGGTAAAGACCGTTTGATGTCCGATACAACTGATTCGGACATTTGCATTCTCGCACATAGCCAGGTAATGTCTAAATAATTTCAGGTTTGCAGTGCATGTGTAAGGGGCTTAACTGTAGTATATCACTTATTTCTTATGTCGACACAGCCGATCACACAGCTGTTGTCATAAACCTGTATTTCTGTTATATATGATAAGCCTTCAAACTCTGAGGGCCAGATGTACGTACATTTGCGAATGTAGCGTTATCAGCACCATGGCCAAGCCGCAGAAAGCGCATACTGTGATACTTCAGCTTACGTCGTATTTACCAAACCTGCAGTTCATCGGGTAATCAGCGCCTTTCTCCGCCCACTATACCGTAAATTGCGCTGCAGCAAAGTGTTAAGTACTTGTGCTATGATACGGCTGAGGGCAGACTGTGATATTCCCACTGCTGATGCTATGACTGTTTGAAATGATCCTGATGCCAATATTTGTAATGTAGCAAGGAGTTTAACAACTGCTGGAATGGAATGTGAACGCTGAGTCTGAGATTCGATCTTTGATTTCTTCCAGTAACTGTAATATTGCAATGCCTGTTTCATCTGTAACGCTTAAAGATTTCGTGTTCACTCAACTGAAAAAGTATGATCCTTGTGGCAAAAATCTTTTCAGCTCGTCTCCTTGGCCTATGTCTTCGTCTTGCTCGGATTACTGCTGCCATTTCACCAGGAGGCTTATGCGAAACCCGCATCCTGGTTTACACCTGCTTTTAAGAGGCGGAGAATTTTCACTGCAAAATAGAGGCGCACTTTCACCGACGGTTTTTGTACATACCGCGGAATACATAATTAGGCGCACTTCACGCTTCCCCTCCCATCTCTTTATGGAAAAGCACAATTTGCGATTTTCACTCCCCACGACAGGCAGTGTGCGCTTTTACCTCAGTGCAGCCTGTTTGTACATAACTCGCCATGCTTTTACGCGCACAAACAAATATGAAACAAATACGCCTGAAGTGGACGCAAAAGCGTTAGTACATCTGGCCCTGAGTCTGTTACTCAAACTGCAAGTTCCTTGATCTATTTCATCATCTCACTGGTACCTGAAACAACATGACGCAGTTGTGTTTCCAATCTAAACGCCTCATCTCTCAAGGGTTCAAGGTTCGATTGATGGTAAGGTGGCTTCAGCACCTGGTAAATCTGAAGTAACAGCATATACAAGTTGAAAAGAAAAAAATGTAACACAGATCCCTTTTACCCATTAATGCTTTTGTGTTGTCAACTGCAGTATGTGGAATAGGGGTTTTAAAGTTTGCAATGACTTTGAACATTTTTACAAGGCGGCCCAGAAAGAAACATAGGAGATGGATTTTATTATTATTGCTTTCATGTGTGGCTGCAACCTGTATCTGCAGAGGAGGGGCACAAAAGCAACGAGTGCCAAAGCTTTCCTTCTTTCTTTGTCTCTAATTATGGGAGCACTGAAGAGCACAGTCTTTCTTCATCACAGCAGAGGCCCGCAATAGCCGCTGGGTGTCAGATGTATTATGCGAAGCAATGGGGGTTGGGAGGTTGGGAGGGTGTTTTGGGAATGGCACAGACGAACTTGGTGACCAAGTGGATTGATGCAAATCAAAACAGACAAACAGACAGGAAGGCAGGCGGACAGACATAACAGCTGGTAGGTAGGCACGTAGACAGACAGAATAGCAGACAGACTGGTTCATATTTAGGATAACAGAGTGCTTGAATTTATGTAAGCAGGGGCTTACTGCTTCGAAAATGTTTCAGCTCCAGTAGATGTTTATCAAGGCTGTGTTGTGCAGATGGATTTTTCATTTACTGTTTTAATTTCCTACATGCTCAGTGTTTCCGTTGGTCTTTGCTGAGATATGTAGTTTTTGCAATTAAAAAGTAAACACCTTCAAGTGCAGCATTATTCAAACCTAGCAACAAAACAAAAACCTGTTTGTTTGTGGAAGCATGATTTTGAGACCCTGGTTTCAATTCAGTGACCGAATGACAGCCAAAAACATATGCTTCACATTAACAATGGCTAAACAACTTATTGATTGATGTCTCGTTCCTGTGTAAATTTCACACTTACATGTGAGACAGGATTAGCATAAATGATTCTGCAATATGAGCATGCCTACCGTTGCCTCCCAATTTCTGTCACATGCAAAAACATGAACTTCCTCCAACCTGTTTACCCAATCAGAAACATAAAGCAGGCTGTTCTCATAAACCATTTGTACATATAGCTATGACAAGTAATGCACTGGAATTTGCATGTATATCACGTATTTATTACTGTATGCAGCACACTGACTGCTGATGTATTAAACGTAAAACACAAGGCTTTCAAGTGGGAGAGTGGAGCTCGTGTCCTGGAAAACGTTTAGGGGAAAACACAAGATTTTCACCCAGGATCTGGTGTTTGTGTCCCGGGAGTACAACTTAAGGGGACCAGTGTTTTAACCCAAACGACATATTTTTTCTAATCTCAACTAGTCATTTAGATACCTAAACTGTTGTCGCCACATGACACATTTTGTCGGCTAAACTTAACGGCAAAGGCCGCTGAAATGACAGAGACGTCATAGTGCTTTAACTGTAAAGATCGCTAAACTTAACTGTTATGTGACCGCTCGTCACGTTACTGGCCACTTAACTGTAATATCACCGGTCGTTACATGCTCGTCGTCATTTTGTAGGATATCATACCAAATTGTGCATAAGTTTTCATACGATATCATACAAGCCCCTTCACGAGAATGCATTTCATAAAGACAGTATGTGAGTAGAACCAACCCCCCCCCCCTCTCCCCCCTCCCCCCTCCGATGTCAAGGAGAATGAGGAGGAGGAGAGGAAAGATGGACTAAGAGTGAAGAAGAAGCGAAGAGGCGGATTAAGGGGCCACTGCAAGTCAAGGATGACTCATAGGGATTGTAGGGCGGAGGTTTCATTGCTGTCTTGTGTTTGGTTGTTTTGGGGTTGTGTGTTTCTCTTTTTTCTGGCTCAGTAAAGAAGCTCCTCCACCACACACACACACACACGCACACACACACACACACACACACACACACACACAAACACAAACGGCACACATGCAGGCTCTGGGGACGCCTCCTGAGGCAGGTGCCGAGAAATAGAATAAGAAAGGCATCCATTCGCTCGGCGCTGAATTATTCAACCTGTGATTAATTATAATTTGGCCTCACAAAGGCAGGGGCTGGGGGAATTCCTCTGTTGGTCTGGACTGCAACTTATTGTGTTTTTTCCTTCCCGTGCAGGCCGATGTCAGGGCGGAGCAAAGACCTAACAGAGGTACTGGATGCCTGCACGTCTCGTGGACCCTCACTGCTGGAGCTGTTGCATAACATGAAAGTCTTTAAGGACTGCACTCTGCAGACTGCTACAGAGCAACAAGACTTTAACACACAATTCAGGATAATGAAGGCCAGAGATGGCTTAGTGGTTCCTGGCTTTGCAACTGCATTGCTTGCCTGAGTGAAAGAAAGGCCACCCAAAAGAGAAAAAGACAGAGAGAGAAGCAAGATAAAACAGCACTAGCTTAACTCTAGGTTCCTCCCAAAATTGCTATGGGTTGCCAAAATAAGATAATGTTCCCATACAACTAAACTGCATTCTCAATTGCATTTCGAGGGAAAAGTATATTCTTCGGATTATGTTTGTTTCAACACGTCCTTGTACCAGCGACAGGCACACGGTTTGAAACGTTCGTAGTTTTAAACATGTGCTTAGCATTGTGAAATAATACAAAACAACTTAGTTAGGTTAAGGAAAAGATCATAGTTTGGGTTACGTTTGTCAAAAAGAAATCCGGGTTACTCAAAAGTAGACAGGGCTGCTCTGTAAGGCGTGGTCTCTATTACTTGGAATTGTATTGATAGCTATTATTTTTCATCACTATTATTATCCTTAACTTTTGACATCAAACATGTATAACTTTATCAGATGGATTAACAGTTGTTTTTTTTTTACCATTTTACCTCAGTCTGAAGTACCATTTTAAGTATCTTTGTTAGTCGCCCCGACAAGGTTCTTTGTTGTTGCGATGTCTAATTATTTAGTTTGAGCAGGATTGATATTTTTCAAGGCAAGTAAATATGCCAGTCAAAACTTTAGCGATGCAATAAAATAACTGAAGCTTTTCAAAATATGTGACCATCTTCTAATAGTGACCTATGCTGCTTCTATGTTTTTGAATTATTAACGGTCACAAAAAATTACTTTTCCAGTGTTTGTTTTTTTTACATTAGATGAATCAAATTTCTTGGATATTGATCAATTCAAAGTCACAATTACAACAAATCACAACCCATTGAGATGACCCTGATGATGTCATCATGGTCACCTTGGTTTGTCTTGGGACATTTTTTTACAGGCAGCCTACATTACAAACAGGAGCTGTAGGGTTTGAAAGAGGATGGATCTTAAGATGCAAATTAGCCTCATTATGGAAAATGTAGGATGCAGGGTTTTTGGAGCTTGATACTAAGGCCCATACTAAGGACTAAATTAAGAAAATCTCGGCCTCTGCTGATTCGATTTTGATCATTTAAAAAAAGAAATGTCTCTCGTGAGTTCCCTAACTTTATAGAAGTGCAATTCAAAATTGCTGGAGTGCCTCTTTGAGTGCAAAAATAAAACACAAAATAATTGATTGCATTAGTATTCACCATCTTAACCCCCTTGTATTCTTCAGATCTGGTTCCTGACTTGTGTCTCTTTACTTTAGCCAGCTCAGTATCATACACTGATCTCTGTGAGCAGTAAATTAGCCTGATAAGGGAGCATGCTATCGGATATTAAACGTTAAAGATCACAAGCACGTCCTGCCTTTAGGCCTGGTTGACAAATACCATAAATGTGTCTCACTTTAAGGATCTAGTAGCTAATCATAGATGCTATTATACAGAGCTGGTCACATTCGGTGATATGGAGTAACCAGTGTGCCACCACCCTCCAGCTGCTTTGTAATTGGAGTCGGAGGTGTAAGAGTGCCAGGGAAAGTGGGTTGCCCTAGGGGCACCGGGGTGACAGAGTTGGAATGAATAATAATAACCAATCCCCTTTTAGCTAACAATCAGCTAAAGATCTCATCAGGACTGTGGCCCTGTGCGAGATGTGAAATGTACAGTAGAAGCTGTGCTCTGACTGTGGGGCGATGCAGAACAGTGAGTATGACTTGGCACTGGAGACTGCTGCTTAAGCCTCCCTTGTGTTAACCAAGAACGCCCTTGGTTAACTCATCGCTTCTGGATCAGCATTCAAACGGTTCATTTTGGAATTTTTTAATAATATGAACAACAAAAGATCATTGCCTTTGCTTCTCAGGAAGCAGATTCAGTAAAGAAAACCTCAGAGCTATTTGTGTGGTAGGTTGCTACTCTGACCAGACTACAATAATAATTATCCCTCAGAGTCAAATAAATGTGAATAAAAGGTGCATAAATGGTGACCTCACTGAGTGATTATCATCAGGCAAACACCCACCCATATAATTAAAAATCAATAAAGGTTTCAGAGAACCACCTTATTTCTTTTAAAGGCCCAATCCTCATACCAGTTTGACAGTACTTACACCAGTGATGCATATTGTATGTAATGACCTGTATAGATGACCCACATCAAGAGCTGGGTCTAATCCACGTGTGTGAAATGAGCAGCTTGATGAAGAGGTTTGAAGGGACCAGTGAGTAGAAAAGTACCTGACCCTAACAACCCTATATGTCCTGTGGAAGGGGCTTGAGGTATATGGGTCAAAAGGGTCCCAAATAGATTGTCCCTGTGTTGGGAAATGTGTTATTGCCCTGGTGTAAATGGTCAACATATCATACTGAATCCAGTGGTATGTGAAATGTTACCAAGTAGTGTTAATATGGCTACCTGCAGTTTAATGCATGCTAATTCAATTACCAATCACCCAAATAGACACGTATATGTCTGGGCAATAACTGGTGAAGACGCGTGTACACAAGTTTAAAGTGTTAGCAAAAAATTTGCTCATTGCTCATGGCTTTATCAATCCAATTTAGGGAGATGAGACGAAAAGGAAAGCGATGAAAGTAAGATAAGTTTTTAGATCAGTCTGAGAACAGCACGTGAACACTCGGCACATGTTCAAAGGTTTCTAGCTACAGCTAACATCTGTACAGTTGGCACATTGAGCTGTTTGCTGTTGTGTATTAAAATAATTGATTCCTACAATATCTGTGTATGGCAACTATGGTAAACTTTTTGGTAAAAAAAATTGTGGTAATGGCCAATAAGCCATGGTCCATATGGTTGAATTTAGGCAACTAAAACACTTAAGTTTAAGGTTGAATAGGTTGCCAGCCTACTAACTACTTGGTTAAGGCTAGGTTATGGTTAGTCTATATCCACAACGTTCCACTTCTGGAATTGTTCTGGTACTGCCGGAAATTCCGCCAATGTCCTTCTTTTCGGCCGGATGTCCGTTACCTTCTGCTTTCTTTGTGTTGGAATTTTAGTCTCCAGTCGATTTATGAGGCCTATGGTTAACGGCTCTTCAGATCTCTGCAGGGCCAAGAGACAGCTAGCTAGACTGTCTGTCTGTCAAATCTAAGTTTAGAATTACGTGCTCTGGTTTTATTGGCATTTCTTTAAACCAATCACAATCATCTTGGGCGGCGCTAAGCTCCGGACACAATGATGGTGCCTCTGCAAAATAGCCTCGGCAAGGAACTTGTTTTGGTGGAACGTGTACGTTCAAAAGTTGTTTTAGTCGTGCAACACAGAGCTAGCTGTCTGTATTTACCCTGCAGAGATCTGAGGAGCAGTTAACCATAGTCCTCATAAATCGATCGGAGTTTAGAATGCCAACATAAAGAAAGCGGAAGGTGACATCTGACCGGAATGAGGGACATCCAATGGAATTTCCGTCGGCACCAGAACAATCCCGGAAATAAAACATTGTCGACATTGTCGATATGACTAACATAACAATACGTTTTCTTGATAATGTGCAGTAATTATTTTGTGATCATGACAAAACAATATTGTTACATCAAGACCACATCACAATATGGAAAATAATACCTTCCATAAGAGTCTGTGCAAATATGCTAACAATGAGAGTAGTGTCCTCATTGGTGTAGGCTAAGTCAAAATCTCAAAATCAAATTGGAGTCAAAGTCCTAGAATTTCTTTTTAGGGGGAAAAACATAGGCTATGGACTATTGCCAGCCTCCCAAAAGGAGCTGGCTGTAGTCGTTAAGTGCAAAACCTGTACCCAGCATGCCTTTCCCCATCTCCCCCCCCCCCCCCCCCCCCCCCCCCCGCCCCCTTCTCTCCTCATGTTTCTGAGGTCAGTAAACAAGAAGTGTGTGTTTCCCTTTAAGGAGCCCCCACCGTTTGCACAGCGGAGGGAGGAGGAGCAGGCCTGCGGAACAGCGGCTGAAGAGGGGAAAAAAAAAAAAAAAAAATCCAACGGAGGACGGTTTCAAGTCCCCCCAATAGAAACTGTGCCTGATTTGTGGCCAATGTTGGAGATGTAAGAAAAAAAAAATGAAGAGAAAGAGAGGGAGGGAGAGGAGAGAGAAGGAGGAGGGGGAGGAGGAGGAGGAGAAGGGGAGGGGGGGGGGAGGGGGGAGGAAAAACACTAAAGGGGTAGCTATGGAGATGGAGCGTTTTCCTGGCTGCTTTCTTTGACAGGTGTTGAGTGGGGCAAAAGTCTTAAAACAGAATCCAGCATGTACGCCAAAGGTAAAGGAGCTGTCGTCCCTTCCGATAGCCAAGCGAGAGAAAAGTAAGTGAATTATGCGCTATATGTAAGACTTTACCTGCTTATCAAGCAGGCGAGGGGGCAGAGGAGGGGAGTCCAACTTTCTAAACTAGGTAGCCTACTGTAATTTAAAAGGAGTGGAGGCTACTGTAGTAAAGTGCGCTCCTCCGTGCGGTTTCCCCCTCCCTCCGACCACCTTAGAGGTGCGTCTCTTAAACTTTTTTCTTTAATTGTACCTCTTGTTTGCACTTTCGCGTTTTTGCACTGGATATTTAGGCTACTAATATTGTGTGTTGGTGCAAAGCGCACACACTTCTTCCTCTCTAAGTTGGTGTAACCTTTTGGAGAGCAACAATGTATTTTATGTTATGATAGAGCGCGCGATCTGCAGCATTACAAGTAGAAGAAGAAGCGCGTTTACGTTTCATTTGGGGTAAAACATGTTTCTGTAGAATGTATATGTGCTCGTCCCTGTGCGGACAGGAGGCTGCTCGCTCGTCTTCTTGTAAACTTTAGGAGATGAAGCTGCTGGATGGTTGAATTACGTTGCGTTTTTGAGATCGAAACGGGCAGCTTGCTCATGCTGTTTGGCTGTGATTTTAGGCGTAAAGCCGGGCGCAATCAAACCTGGCGATGAAGGGAAAAGTTTTGTCCCATTCAGCAGCCATACAGCGGTGGTAAACTTTTTTAGCATCCGTTCACACGAAGGAGAGTCATGCTGCCACGAGCATTAAGCTGTTAATATTACAGAGGCATACTTAGCCTATATTACAAGACCTGTCGATGAATGTAGTATCGCATGTCATTCCTAATGGTTATTGTGTCTGGGAATATTGCAAAAATCACTGTTGTGTGTATGTGTGTGTGTTTTTTTTAAGTCGGTTCAATTCCATCATGCTTGTTGCTAGATTTAGTGTTAAATGTTCTTTTTCCACATACAAGCACATTTCTCAACGCATGGATTTGTTTAAAAGATGAAAAGCCAACTTTTAAATGTCACTGTCCCTTGTAGACTGAAGGCTGCACTGGTGCTCATGCTTGCTCTTTATTCCGACGCTGTCTAGAATGTGTCTGTGTGGCCATTCAAAGATTTGGACCTTCTTTGCATCCCAGCTTTTAGATCGGTGTAGTCTTTTATCACCATTAGCTATTTTTAAGCACTAAACAGTCTGAGGTTAGATCCCTGCTGGGATGCAATTGTAATCTAAAATCACTGTCAAGTCCTGAGAGGCTGCTGTTACACAGCACCTCATACATCTGTAATAGAAACACAATTTCTTTAGAGACTTGTATTTTTTGATTCATTGCGTGTCACATTCAATTGTTTAAGCTTTCTAGAGATGTGGCTCGCTTATGTGCTTAGTGTAAGCTTCCTGGAATACCACTTTGTACACTTCTAGTGCCACGAGCGTTTAATTTCACTCTGAATTCGCATCAGATTATTGGAAAATTGAGCAGCTCTGTGTGTGTGTTTGTGTTTGTGTTTGTGTCTGTGTTGAGGTGAAGGAGTGAATCCTAAACGAAAACAGTCCCATGTGGTTTGATGAACAGCAGGCAGAGTGACCTTTGAACCAGCATATGATGCTTTAATATTGCATATGAACTATCAGCAGACGTTAAGCTGCTTCTACACCTGTTTGTGTGCCTTAGCTTCGTTACTTTATTTACAATACATCGAAAGAAATGGATGATTTAAATGCTGTATTTTTTTACACAGTTTTTAGTTGCACTTGCTTGTTCAGGGAGTGTGGATTATGTTCCACGTGTTATTGGGAGTGAAATCAGTGCAGAGGCAGCATGTATTTCAAATGATAGTGTAGGAGGAGGATTAATAATTGAACTCATAAGAAATACAAGCCTTTTGGGAGCTGGAAATGATGAATGCTTCTGTGTTAAGGCTGCTTGTGAATAACAAAACCCTTGAATTTGTTTGTGTGTGTTTGCATTTATATTATATCAGAAACTTCACAGTAAATATATTCTTTAAACATATTTAGTTTGAAAGTGTGTGTGTGTGTGTGTGTGTGTGTGTGTGTGTGTGTGTGTGTGTGTGTGTGTGTGTGTGTGTGTGTGTGTGTGTGTGTGTGTGTCCCAGGCCTATAGGTATTGTCCAGACATAATGGACGACGCTTGCCCTCTCCCCTCACCTGTCTTGTCACCCTAACCTGCCCCGCAGGGCCAACACATGTTTCCTTGTTAATGTGAAGCTCACAACAGCTGCCTTGATGCATCACTGAATTAGCTCATATTCATATTTACATATTCATATGGCTCTTTACATATTCAGATACCAAAAAAGAGGGCAGCCCGGATGGACTTTTGATTAAAGCAGACTCACTCATACAGTGTGACTGAGTATCACAGCTGCAGCTGTTGCTTAGAGGATTGATTATTAAGTATGTACTTACTTAATTAAATAAATAAGTGCTGCATTGTTGCCAGTGTTCCAGGTGATATGTAGTCTCGTATTGCCAGACCTTCCTCCACAGCGCTGCGGAGGAAGGTCAGTCTAGTCCACACAGCATTCCGGGATGGGAGAAAAACATGCTCTCATTTATTGGCATTTCTTTAAACCAATCACAATCATTTTAGGCGGTGCTAAGCGCTGAGCGGAGTCACGCTGCCGCCGTAAAATAGCCTCGGGAAGGAACTTGTTTGGCTGGAACATGTACGTTAAAAGGTTTTTTTAGTCGTGCAACAGAAAACTCAGATTCCACAGATAGTCAGGCTAGCTGTCTGGATTTAGACTGAAGAGATCTGAGGAGAAGTTAAGCATAGTCCTCATAAATCGAGTTTAGAATGCAAACACAAAGAAAGCGGAAGGTAACGGGACATCCAAAACAGACCTCCAAAAAGACCTCCTTGTGACATTATTGTGATCAGACATTTTGTAAAAAGAAAACATGCTAATAATAATAATAATAATAAGAAAGGTAGATAAAAAAACTGGTGCCCTTGCGACCAAAGAAATTAATTAC
Source organism: Zingel zingel (assembly GCA_023566125.1). Taxonomy (NCBI): domain Eukaryota; kingdom Metazoa; phylum Chordata; class Actinopteri; order Perciformes; family Percidae; genus Zingel; species Zingel zingel. The sequence continues at coordinate 15,998,435 of CM042322.1, read as the reverse complement.
TCTCTGGACTTTTTTTTCCCCCGGCGTTTAATTTAATTTAATTTGAACAGGTAATGCAGCACAATATTAATGTCACCTTATTCTTTAGTAACTGGAACCTCTTTGAAATATGCACTGATGAATCCGGCTTCCTAATTAAAAGTGCCATTCACAAACATATAATAGCTTGATCAAACATCTCATTTTTTAGAAGCACGTTCTTAGTTTTCAAAAGAATTCTGCTCCCTGCATTTGTTTTCTTATCCTCTGTTTGTTTACAGACATTTTTGTGCCACTTCAAGTGTTGCTGGATTTGTTTGGGGGGAAAAAAAACTTCAAGTTAATCAGTTTGTTTTGAACATGGGTTCTTTACATCCTCCACTCCTATGGCTCCTCCCACGTATTTACATGTAGCTTGATGGGGATCTTCAGGTCTGAATGCATGGTTTTGATTCTACACAGATGGCTCTGCCATCTGCATTTCAGCCTTTTGATAGAGGCAAAAAGAGCTACGCACTAACAGGCAGAAATATTGCACTAAAAGTAAAGAAACCCTTGATTAACCCTCAGCACCCTTTTGCTGACTGCTTTCAGATATGTCAACAGTCAATTAATGCTGCCTTTCGTCAGCTGCTTTGGGTGCATCCGCACAAATTTGTTCGTTTTCTCACTTGAAATAAAGGAGACAGTATAAATATTGAGGCTATGTGCCTGAAGTCGTTAATCAGTTTGGCAACAGAGCACACAGAAGAGAAGTGTGTTTGCTTTATCAGCATATATAGAGAAAAGCATCAGCCTCAACAGACAACAGGTACTTCACTTCACGAGTTACTAAAGATGAACATAGAAAACAAATGATTGGATTGTTAGTTAATGTTACAAAAAACAACAAAAAGTTACATCATATTGTCCTCATTAACTGCTGTGGGAGGAGGCTCTGGTGATAACAAAACTATGCCAGCTATGTCAATGTAATCTCTTAGCACAAATCATTATAATTCTCTCTTCTCTTCCTCTTTCAGTGAAAACTTAAAATGTACATTTTCAGTCAGTTAAACTCTGAGGTTAGAGGACATTTACAAGTCAGTCTGTGGATGGGTAAACGTCACACGACTGAAGCTCGCTGCTGGTAGAAAGTGAGAGGTGTGTGTGTGTCTGCCTGCCTGTGTGTGTGTGTGTGTGTGTGTGTGTGTGTGTGTGTGTGTGTGTGTGACAGTGTGGATTAACCCATGGCTAAAGCCATGCGTGTTTACACACGTATTGACACTGATTTGTTTTGACAAAGGAACTGCCATATCAAAGCTAAGCAAATATAAACAGTGTGTGCAGTGGGAATAGGCTTTAGTGAAACAGCGTCATGGTATCACAGGTGTCTCAAACAGACATCCAATCTCTCATTCACCTTCAAGTGATAACATCACTACATTCAAACCCGATCACCACCACAGAGTGAGATCTATACTGCTTTTATATGATGTTTATAAATATTTAGGAAATAATATTTTGTGTTTTTGCGCTTTGTGTTGCATTCAGTGTGCCACTGAATACATAAATGATGCATGCTACACGTTTATTCTTTTGTGAAAGATTGTATATGAAAGCAGATGCAGCAACGAGCCCTGCTGAACCCTTCTCCATCACTTCCTCCATTCATACCTTACCTCACCCTGCCCCTGCTCTCGCTGCTGAATTATTAAAACGAAGACATGAAAGTTAATTTGCTAACTGTCTCCGCTTTAGCTGGCTAAACTCAGCCGAGATGCCCTTGTCTCTGGAGACGAGTGAAGGAAAGGGAAGGCTGGATGGGGCAGCCTGGGGCTGAATGTCAGGTGTGTTTTCTGGGGACGAGGTAGTGGGAGAGAGCTCCTTGATGTGCAGACATGGAGCAAAGTACTAGTTAGCTTAGGGCCAGGGAAGGAAAGAAGATCAGAAATGGTGTGCTTGATTATCACCAAGTTAATATATGGTGGAAAAACAGTCGCAAATGATCTTGTAGCTTAAGAGGGGAGCGTAAGAAATAGACAGATACACTGATTGGCTTTGTGTTTCTTTTAATGTACAATGTATAATGCGTTACATCATCACCCTTGACATTTAGTCAGCACAGGTCAACTTTTCTTCCTCCCATTCAGACTAGCTTCTCATCATGTCATTTGCATCAATCTACTTTACGGTAATTTTCATCTGAACGATGACCACGTCAGCCGAGGAAGGAGAGTGAAATGTGTCATAGAGGAAATGGAGATGTGGAGAGGACTGTGTGGTTGTCGTTTGTCTTGTAAGCATCTCATCTTTTATTCCTGAGTGACATGTGTAACTAGTGCAAGGTTCACAGGGAAGGGATTCAGGTTTACAGTATCCGCAGAGGAAAGAGTGGAGGCCCTGAACTTCAGTTTCCCTCTGACACAGCTCTCCTGTACAGTACAACCCCCCCCCCCCATGTCTCCTTTATCTACCTGGCCTTCCTCATGGCTTTGCTCCATCAGCTCCCAAAAATTTCCCCCTTCTCAGCCGAGTTACACTTACTGCTTCTGACAGAGTAACAAAAGGTGTCCCCTGAAGCCTGGATTGAATGAGTGTTTTTAAATAATGCATTGCAGCTGGGTCAGATGCCCATCACTAGGGCATAGAGCCCCTTAGATCACACCAGGCTCTGCCATGAAAATTTCATTGCATTGCTCATGGGAATCTCTTTTCGATCCTGTACAGTGCAGACGGGTTGTATAGGAGCTGACTCCTGCCGATGGGTATTTCACAGTGTGAAGAGGGCCTGATTTTTACACCAATAGACTCTTCACCCAGAACCAGGGAACTGCTCAGGCTGACGGAGCGAAAAAACGAACATGGATGCTTACATCAGCATCGCAGTGAATGACCACAAACGCACACAAAAAAAAAAAAAAAAAACATACAAAATTGATAATTCAAGTACTGTTACACCATACATAATTTGCACTGGGGATGGGGGAGGGGGTTTGGAGCAGTATACCATGGATATAACAAAGGTTCCATATTGTCAAAAGTGAGATTTCCATTTTTTTTATTTATTATAAAGCAGGTCTAGAATCTATATAAATACTATGAAAGTATCAAAATGCTCAATCCACAAAGAAATGCACACCGCCTGTATTCAGAAATGGTGCCTTTTTAAATGAGCCATCAGGGCTTCCGTATGGTTGTGATGTCACAACCGTACTTTATATAGGTAGAAAGTGCCGCTACAGTGCCGTTACAGTCATTCGATATTCAACAAGCATGGACCTTTCCTGCCTCATCTCCACACATTACAGGGCAGGCCAATAGAACTAGTACAACTCGTACAAATACCTGGGATTTATATTGGAGAAAGACATGTCTTTTAAATTGCATATTGAGCAGTTAATCACTAAATCGAAATTAAAGTTGGGCTTTTACTTCAGAAACAGTTCCTGCTTCACATAGAAAGTCAAGAAAAAGTTGGTTGAATCTACCTTCTTGCCAATTTTAAACTATGGAGATGTGTTTTACAGACACTCCACAACGTTCCTGTTGAAATCTTTGGATTCTGTGTATCATTCAGCATTGATATTTATAACCCATGCTGCTAAGTACTCTACCCATCACTGTGTATTATATGAAATGGTAGGTTGGCCCTCACTCAACACAAGAAGGCTCAAACATTGGTTGACCTTTGTGTACAAATCAATAACTGGACATACTCCTTCATATTTAACTACACTCTTAACATCTAGTAGATCTGAACATTATCTAAGATCAAGTAGATACATAATGTATGATGTTCCACAAACTAAAACAGAGTTTGGAAAACCTGCTTTTTGTTACAGTGCTCCAACTTCATGGAATGAGTTACAAAATCAGCTAAAATCGCAGGTTTTTATTACACATACTGAATTCACGTCCTGCCTACATCAAATATATCAACATGTTTGCGCTTGTTTTAAAATGTGATTTTCTGTTTTTTATTTCTTATTTATTTTTGCTGTCCATCCCTGTCTGTCTGTTATTTGTATACTGTCTGTTAAAGTGTATTTTTATGTGCTGCCTTCTTGGCCGGGGCTCACTTGTAAAATAGATTTTAATCTCAATGTGATTTATTTATTTATTTCCCTGGTAAAATAAAGGTAAAATAACAAAATGATTGAATCATACGACTCTTCTACACTTTCTAATGTTATTGGACCGAATGGATGAAACAAAGTCATTTCTGGGGATTTGTGGCGCTAAAAATAATGTATTCCTAGTTTCACAGCTGCTCCTTTTCCATCAATTATATATGGGAAAAAGCCCTTTGGAACAGTGTGCATCCTGTGATGATCCCAGAAGTTGTAATACCCTATGTGACCACTACACAAATTGATTTACAGCCTAGTGTCATTTCTGGGGGACAACTCCAAAAAAAAAAATCTGTTTTAGTTACAGTTAATATTCTCCTTAAGAACACATTTAAATTAACATCAATCACAGATATGGCAGAAATGGACAGTGCTTTTCTAACATTAACTATACCTTATTAACTAAATATGATTTTAAGTAGGGTTAGTGCTTTTTATTTTTTACTATCTAATCTTTGGATATATATATTTTTTGCATTTATTAATAAAAGCTCGATAAACTATTTCATCATAATATGTTATTTGCTAGATTTATATAAATGTATATAAATGCAGGACATGGCATTTACAGAACATTTTCAGAGCACACATAATTAAATGTGATAGACTCGTTCCTAAACACAACACTGATCAGTTTCACTTAACGATACAGGGGCAGCCACTCCATTTGAGATCAATATTAAACATTTACAACAAGCAGTTTGCTCCTTCTTGTGACTCGTGCTTCTCACAATCCTTTTCTGCACATGCAACCTATGGCTGGGCCTTTAGTAGTGACGCCTCTTTAAAGAAACACTGACCTTTCCTCCGTCACCACATCCACCCAACACACACGTAGCCTATTACACGCTCTAATGAAAAACTCTGTTGAACTATAAATCCTTTTTCTTTAAACAGCATGTTTACACTACCTATCTGAAATTGGTGTTGATACAGTTGTATCTGATGTAAGAGTGAGAAATAGAAGAGGCGATAGCATCTAGTGTCTAATGCTAGTTGAAACTGGTTTGGACCAGCTGTAGCAGATCATTTTCTTTTAGCAGACAGTTGTCAAGACATTGCAGCGCAATTCAGTGATATCTTTGAGGAGATAAAGACTCAGGTTGCTCAACTCAGGCCTGGCTCATTATTGATTCATTCAGTATCATTCAGCATCAACCCAAACGTCATAACTCTGTGTCTGCTCTGGCCTCGATGCATGTGATCAGCATAAAAACAATCGCCCACTGTACACAAAAGCACAGAAGCTCCCCTTTTCTCTATCTCAGGCAATTGCAAACAGATGATTGCAGGCTGTGATGTCTGTCCAGACTTCTGCATTGTAGTACAAATATTGAGTTGCTTATTTGTGCTGGCCAGGGGTCAAATGGTGCTTCTGTCCCGATGTGGTCAGAGTGAGATGTCCATCTGTGTCTTTCTGCAGCTTCATGTGTAGTCCAATGAGGACTGGGCAATATACTAAATATCGGACACGTTCCTGATCATTTTATTGCAGATACTGAATAAGACAATTCAATATTAAGTTGTTCTTCAGATGAGTTTTGAGTATGGCCCAGCTGCTCTAGTCTTGATTCGTTTTTGTCTGTTAGAAATGAGCACCAGCAGAGTTAACAAGGCAAAGACAGTGACAAGTAACAAGGATGAGTCAGCTTTTGGGAGAAAGAGATTAATGATCTGGTGCCACCCAAAAATTACACTTTTCGATATGGAGATGGTTTGATTTTAGTGGATTGGATTCAGAACAACTTTCATCCTTTTTGCTTCTTCAGTTAAAAACAGGCCATTGTTCTGTCTGTAGATTGAAGTAGTTCACAGACTAGTTAAACATTTGGGAAATAGACTAATTTGCTTTCTTGCTGAGAGTTCAATGAGAAGATGGATACCACTCTCATATCTTACGTACAGCCAGAAGAGTGTTAGCTTAGCTTAACATAAAGACTGGAAGCAGGGGGAAACAGCTAACCCGGCTCTGTCTGAAGATAAAAAAATGCGCAATGCAGAATCTCTTAAGTTCGCTAATTAACACCCGTGTTTAGTTAGTATTAAAAACCGAAGTGTCAAATCCGACACACTGTGCTTTTACGAGAGGTTATGTGTTGGACTATTTCTTATGTTTATCCAAGCTCCATCTAAAATGACACAGTGATGATTTTCTGCCAATTGTGCACATTTGTTGGCCTTACTTGGAAACAAGGGTGACACAGTTGAGGGTGAAGAGAGAGCATGTTTGTTTTTTTATTTCTTTTTATTGATCTCTCAAATGAGTGCTGTTTTTGAGAGTTAAATGAGATTTGAGGAGTGTAAAAGATGTTCAGCACTGACTTTTCTCTTTCTCTCTCTCTCTCTCTCTCTCGCTCTCTGTTTTCCAGGTTAGCTTTATATGTGTACGAGTATTTGCTGCATGTCGGCGCACAGAAATCAGCACAGACCTTCCTGTCAGAGGTAAGACCTTTTTTCAGCTTGACTTCCTGTTTCTAAAGCATGAGTGTGGTTCCCCCTCTATTGTATGACCAATAATGGAATTCACATTATAAGTTGTTCAAGCAACTGAGCAATCTTACTAAAAGCCGAGGTCTGGACACTGAAAACTGTGACAATATAAATACGTGAATGAGCCAAGACTTTTTTATTTTTTTTTATTTTTTAACAGCTGCTGAACAACAGCAATGTTCTTTTGCGTGTTTATTAATGTGGGACAATGTAAACATGGCATCGGTTTGACTAAATGTGATTACATTCCCTTCATTATTAGCTGTAATCTGTAATCATAAACATTGTATAATTACAGCAGTTTGACATATTGTCGGCACGTGTTGTTGCCCACTTACTGCCATGACATTTAAGAAGAGGAGCCAGTGTGCCAGTAATATTTCAAACCATTCAAAACGTTACCATGTGTCCTAGCTCTGCTAGACTTATCAGTCTGATATTAGGCCCCTGAACTGTTGAATAGGTAAGGTCTCTAATATGTTGCATCCTCTTCCTTAATGGACATCCTTCCTGCTAATGGTCCCGTGTCCAGGCCGTCTCCTGTACAACACCTCTCCTGCCCACTGGCTTTATTCAGCTCCACATAATACACTCCCAACACTGAGAGGGGCTTTAATGGCAAGCAAAGGCAGGTCTATATCATTCAACTTCAATACTGACATTTCATAGCTGTCTTTTCATCAGGTGAGCTCAGTGAAGAGTCTCATAGAGGTACTGTTGCACCTGCATAAACTCACACTTGCTTGCTGCACACCCAGAAGTGAGAGCCTTGTGAGGAACAAGCAGCTGAAGTGATCATCTGTAGGACTGCTAGCAACAGGCTTTGATGAAGTAAAGCTTTTCTACTGAAACTGCAATGTTATAGTTAGGATTAAAGTAATAGCTCGGAATTTTGGGAAATGCGCTCATTTGCTTTTTTGCCGAGAGTTAAATTAGTAGATCTATACCACTCTCATGTAGGGCTGGGCAATATATCAATATTATATCGATATCGATATATGAGGTTAGATATCGTCTTACATTTTGGATATCGTAATATACTTATATGACACGAGCATGGTCTTTTCCTGGTTTTAAAGGCCGCATTACAGTGGAGTGATGTAATTTTCTGAACACACCAGACTGTTCTAGCTGTTCTATTATTTGCCTTTACCCACATAGTTATTATATCAACATAACTGATGATTATTTATAAAGAAATTGTGTGCATATTTTGTGAAAGCACCAATTGTCAACCCTACAATATCGATATCGAGGTATTTGGTCAAAAATATCGGGATATTTGATTTTCTCCATATCGCCCAGCTCTTAATGTCTTTAAGGTAAATATGAAGCTACAGCTAGCAGCCGTTAGCTTAGCTTGGCATAAAGACTGGAAACAAGGAAAAAAACTTTAAAAAAAACTTAAAAAAAACAGTAACTTTCTGGAGTTTTGTCTTCAGATTTTTTTTTACTTCAACCCCTTGTTTCCAGTATGTTTGCTAAGCTAAGCTATGTAGCTTCATATTTACAGTAGGCCTTACCAACATGAGAGTGGTATACATTTTTTTATTTTTTTTGTGATCAACTTTTTATTAGAACCTTCAGACATACAAAACAAATTCCACAATGTGTGACAGGTAATATGAGATGGTGCACAGAACAGAGAAACACAAATTGAACAAGAACAAAAACCCTCTGCGGTCTCGAGGAAAACAAAACAAACAGAAACCACACCTTGCCTAATCACCTTTCTCTCAGCAAGAAAGAGTCAAGTCAGTCCATTATCTTTCTATTACTGATTTCAACTGCAACTATTTATTTTATGTCTTACTTGGCCTGGGCAATAAACAAATTGTCACTATCGATATCACATGATAATACCCTCATCTTAAAAACATTATGGGCCCTATCTTGCACCCGGCGCAGCGCAAAGCCCGACGCAAGTGTCTTTGCTAGTTTAAGACCGACACAGTTGTCAACTTCCCATCCAGCGCCCGCGTCATTTAAATAGCAAATGCACCTGTGCCCATCTTTGCGCCCATGGGCGTGCTGGTCTTACAGGGAGGTGTGTTCAGGTGCATTCTTGGCGTATTGCTATCTTGAGGCAGTGGAAAGTGGTCATTGACCAACAAAAACCTGGTCTAAAGTCAATAGCACAGCATTTCATTGTTATTTTAATAGCAAATTAGTAAAATGCGCCTAGGCTCGTGCACAGCACGTGCACACTATGCTTGTTACACACACACAAGGAAGCGCAGCAGTACACAAACATGCAAAAGATTACAAATAAAAAGATTACGGTGCAAATCCGCCATCATAATAGCAATGCGCCAAGGTACAAACGCGCCTGGCTTTTAAAGGGAATGGGAGATGACACTGATTGGTTTATTGCATGTTACGCCCAAAACACACCTATGAATTAATGAAGACACTAAGTACAACCCTTTTGAACCATGTGCACGGACCCTTTTTTCCGCCGTCAAACTAGCAAAAGTGGATTTGGAGACACCCTAAACGCACCTGCGCCGTGCGCTAAGATCATTAAAATAGAATATCTATATTCTAATATAAAACATCTCTTCCGGTTGTGTTTTGGATTTTTGAATGAAAAAAATCAAATGTAAAACAGGGATATCAATCAGACAGAAATTGGTTGCATTTGCTTATACTATGCAGGCAGCAGGGCTGGAGGCCGGCCCAGCTGCCAGCAACCATGAGCGGGTGTCTAAAATATGAGGCAAAGATGGGGGGAGCAGCACAGGGAGCTCAAGTGGTCGGACTGCAGAGATCCTCACACATTTCAGATCCCTTGTAGGTGAATCGTCTCCCAGAGACTGAGTGTTATTGGTGAGCTTCTGGAAAGAGGTGAAGTTCTGGGTCGCAGGCAACCGGAGGCACACACACACACACACACACACACACACACACACACACACACACACACACACACACACACACACACACACACACACATACATTTAAACAGCCTTAAACCGGAATTAAAACAACATCTACACAGACAGGGATTAAAACAACATACACACGACCCACACAAACAGTCCATGTCCACAAGGCATACATGCAAAGACTGCTAAGTCAATTTGACGCCAGTTGTCTCAAATTTTGCGCCTGCAACAGTATATTGCTTCATGATTTTGTTTATTTCAACCACAGAATCGTTTGTACTTAGTTGTCTTATATGGTCAGAGTCAGTGTATTTGGATTAGACTGACAGTAATGGGCAAATCCGAGCAAACACAGCAGCTTGGCCTTTCACCTTTTCCTCTTCATGCAGTCCTAGCAGTAGGCTTTAAAGTGTTGAGGGATTTCTCACATTTATTCGAAGAAAGATTGAAAACGGACTCATCTGCATCACTCAATGTTCAGTTACTATTTTAGCATTAATTTAATGTTCGCCAGATTTGTCTTGAAGCACATAGAACCTGATCACCCTCTCCTTGCTTTGATTTTTTCCTGTGTTCCGCCCTCGTTTATGCTTTGATCATTTGCCTTTTTTCTTTGGTGCCTCTCTATGAACCTCTTGTTTAACCTCCCCACACATAAGTCCCATTAAGAAAATAAATTGCTGCAAATAAATATAATACAAGCAAATTGAGAGAAACATTCAAGAAAACACATGAGGGGCATTAAAATAACAGCACAATTAAAAATGTACTGCAAATACATGCTGCAAATAGAACACAACAGAACTAAGTCAGAAAGTTAATTCTTGACTTAAGAGATGCGGTTGAAAGCTCTGCTCTGGAAAAAGCTAGTAAGTGGTCTATTTCAGTAAGTAATAATAATTCTCATTGTCGATTAATCTGCCATTTAATCTTGATTAATCGACCAATCATTTTGTCTCTCAAATACCAGAAAGTGGTCAAGAAAATACTGTGTATATATATATGATTTTCCATAGCCCAAGGTCATGAACAGTTGACGTGTTCAGGATGTCATGCTAAGTGTATCCTGTAACCTATTATTGGATGGTTGGTTCCATTGTTTTGTACGATGTGCAATGGGTCTGTTTGGATTTGAGTGTCTTTAGCCTATGCATCATCAAGTTAGTGAATGTGGTTCTCAATTTGCTTGTTTTCTTATTTATTTTCTAAATCCCATGTATGTGTTTAAGGCGGGATGATGTTTTCTTTGTTATGCATTGAGATCTCTCTACCTCAGCACCTTTGTACCTCACAGTCTCATACACAGAACACACACACACACACACACACACACACACACACAGAAATATTTCAATAGATAAGGGACTTCTATCCCGCAGGTAGACTGAAGGCACACACACACACACACACCTGCTCACTTAATGAGAGCGCTATCACCTGGACTCTCCTGCTTCAATTAGCCTCTGTTCTTCTTCAGTGAGGAGCACACACACATACACACACACACACACACACACACACACACACACACACAGACACACTTATAGTATACACATAATACACTTCTGTCCCCGAGAGGACTTTGCCACTCCACGCTCTCCTACACAGTGCAGCACTCAGCTCTTTAGCTGCATTAAATCAACAGGCCCAACCCACATACGGCACATCACTATAAAGTGCACTGGGGAAATCTATAGATTAGACACTTTAATAGAAATCAAAGGCATGTATCTAATTTTCCATATATATATATATATATATATATATATATATATATATATATATATATATATATATATATATATATATATATATCTTACTGTCAATCGATAATCACGATTAACTGCATGATTGTCCATAGTTAACTCGCGATTAAATGTAAATGAATTGCACATTTTCTATCTGTACTAAATCTACTTTGAAACAGATATACGTTTTTATTGCTTTTACCAACATGGGAGCGAACAAATAGAGCTATTCTTACTTTATGCAAATGATTATTATTATTGCAACAATCCAAAACAATGACAAATACTGTCTAGAATATTCTCCAGAATAACATAAAACAGTTAGGCTATACTTATAAAATTACTCTTGTCAAAACTGAACTTGCCATTCAAAAGACTCTTTCCTTTATCCATTTCTGCTCAGTGAGGATTGTTTCATCAATTTGCTAGCCATCCACAGCATTACTACTACTGCATCCCTCTCCGATTTTTTTTCAAGCTACGTAGCGGCACGAGGCCCAAATCACAGAGCGTGCGTGCATTGATCGCGCGTCCAAAAAATTAGTGCCGTAAAAAGGAATTTGCGTTAAGAGAAAACGTTGACTTATCTTGCTGCTGCCATACTGTCCTCACAGACTCATGTATGTATGATTATGGGAATGTGTGTGTATGTGCGGAATAATGTCAGTAGGAGTGTGTGAAGCAGGCAGCGGGTCTGCCATCTCTCACTGCATCTTATCTCGGTGTCCAGATACAGGCAGGAGCTCTGCTGGTTTGTGAGGGCAGTGGAGAGGGCCGCTGCTTCAAGACAGTCACAGTTTCTTATCCACAAACTCAGCACTGCACTGCACTTCACTGCGCTGCCCGTTGGCCTATTTTTCTGTCCGACAATCGCTCTGTCTGTCTAAAGTTGGGAGGACAGTTGAGCAAAATGATTACATTATGCATAAAACATGCTGCGATGTCTAATCTTTCATTTCCCTCCTCTGTCTTCTCCTCTCACTCCTTTATTCCACTTCTCTCTTCCTTTCAGATCCGATGGGAGAAGAACATCACGCTTGGGGAACCTCCAGGATTTTTACACTCATGGTGGTGGTATGTATATGTTGATCCTCTTGCTCTTTGTCTCTCTTGACCACACACACACACGTTATTTCAACAGCTCACATTCGTACTGTAGAAGTACTCTTGATGGTCTGAAAGAATGTGCAGGGGTGGAGAGGGACAGTAATTGCAGGGAATGCTAAGTGCATCTTCTCACGCATGTTTAAGTGCTGTTATCCTGGCGTCTCTCTGATTGACAAGTGAGCTAACTTGCCTTGCTCTGTTATTTAAGCGGAACTATTTTCTTTAAAAAAAAGAAGTGTGCACTGTCCAATCAAAGTCAAAATCTGAGACAGATCCCATGATGCTTTGGGGGATGTAAACATTAAGAATAATGTTGCAATGGATTCATTGAAGTCTGGGCTACAATTTGAGCCACTGGGTTTTAGCCTAGATTAGTCAATATTTTGGCAAATTATATTTGCCAAAATATATTTATATATTAAGTATGTTGAATAAGATAATATTCTTGTGTGCAATGCACTCATGGATGTACAGACAACTATCACTGGATTACTTTGAAGAGAACTTAAAACGTTATCATTTTCAGGCAAGTTTTGGAGTCACAAAGAGCGTCTTTTTTTTTAATGATTTGTACGCCGATTTATAGACGTTTGTTTGCGATGGGCATCAGAGATAATGGCATAATCTGAAAGTGTAAATCACGGTTGAATCTACAAATATGTGTGTGGTCACATTTGACTGAGTTATGACTCAAAGATGGAGTGCCATTTGAGCCGCGTGTCACAGCCTCTGCTGCTGCAAGTCAAGTCATTTTTATTTAAATAGCCCAATATCACAAATCACAAACTTGCCTTGGGGGCTTTACAATCTGTACAACATATGTGTTGATGAGCAGGTCAAATCAGCAGGTCAAACTATGATAACCAACTTCCAGTTGTTTTGCACTGGCTTGCACCTCTCCCTTTAAACTCACACACTATCTATGCCTCACATCTATCTCGCCATCCCTCTCACAGTTTGAAAACCTACTCCATCGTCACAATTATAAGACTTTTTAAACCTGATGCTCCATTTAACAGAAAAAGGCTCTGACGTGGGTTGTTCCTCTTTTCATTCTGCGTCTTTAAACAAATCCGTCAGATCTCTTAATACTAGATTAATAGAGGACAGTGTTCTCTATCTGGCTGGAAGAACAGGGTCAGTTGGCTTAGGGCCCGACACGTACACTGTTTTTTTTTCCGTGTCTGAATTAGAAAGAATAGGAACACCCACATTTAGGATTCCCCCTTTTCCAGTTGTCAGAACAAGAACTTTCAAAGTTAAAGGCAAAGAAGAGAGCAGACTGCCGGTGAGGAGGAAGCTAGGCAGCTGGAAAGGATGCAGACAAAGAATCAAGGAGGGCAAACAGGCAGGGAGGTTGAGAGGCTGAATCCTCAGCAAGGCAGCACGAGAGGCAGAGAAAGCCAGGATAAGAGGTTTGACAGGGTCCGCTTTGTTTGTCATTCATGCTATCCTGCTCATCCCTGCCCTGTGTAATAAACCCAGACATGCGGCTTCATTCATCCTATCTGGCCCCAGTGTGTGTTGTAATTGTGCAGCCTGTTGACACGGTTCATAATGGTCCTTAAAGAGCCTGGCTTCTCTCAACCTGGCAGCTCTCAATTGGACAGCTACCAGTAATACTGACAGAATGACATACACAAACATACAGCGCTGCGTAAATTCGCGCTCCCTTCTGCCTGAACCAATAAGAGGGCTCGGGGAGACTGGCCCAGTGCGTGTGTGAGAGTGGGAAACGGAGAGGGAAATTGAGCGCTCGTAGTGTGTGTTCTGACTCTATTGATATATTTCAGCAGCGTGTGGGAGATGACCTAGTGCGTGTGTGTGCCAGAGAGCAGTTGGAGTGTAGGCTGATGATTAGCCAGGCTGAGCGAGGCAGGGCTCTGGTGTAGTATGACCTAGCTGAGGGGCGTCTGTCTGGGCCACGCAGCACGTGGACATGGAGACTCACTGGGGGTGGGGTCTGGGGCTCTGCTGCTGGGGGAGCAGCAACCTCCAGCTTCCCTCAAAACAAAAGCTCCAGATGGTAGGAAAGCCACCAACCTCCCTCATCCCTCACCCTTCGCTCCCCCCTCCCTCAACCTTTGTCTGGAGGCCTGTCCCTTTGTTTGCGGAAGAGAGACTCCAAAACGGATTAACTCTTTGCATTCCAGCCTCTTTTGTGTTAAACAGCCAAATCTAAGACCCCGACCCTGCCGCCAACCCAGCCCCACCCCCGTCCTCCCCTCCTCAGCACCTCACTGAGGTTTTCTTCCCTCCTGTCTCTGCTTTTGTGGCTGTTTCCTGTAGGATTGCGTTGGGGGGGGGGGGGGGGGGGGGGGTGTTGGGGGAGGAGGAGGTAGCCTGGTGGTGGGGGTCAGTCATCCACATCTGTTGTTATGGGTGGAAGGATAAAGAAAAGGCTCAGCTAGGGCTGCAGGTGTTGATTGTGTCATTAGCTCCCTCTCTATTGGCTGCTGCTAGTTGTCTCCTCCTTATCCCAAAATCGATTGCTTTAACCAGTTTTCACTGGATAGCCGCTGAATTCTCAATACACCACCACCACACACACACACACACACACACACACACACACACACACACACACACACACTTAAAAACCTTAGCACAACAACAGTATGTTAAGGGATCCTCTGTGAGATTGCCTCTAGCTAAAATTCTTGTTTGTGAGGGGCAGAGAAAACGGTGAGAGTACAGCCGCCCTCTGCTCCGTAATGTCTGGACTGCTCTTATAAACACAGGTTTCAGACATCATTCTCCCTTTTTTCCCCCTATCCTCTACTATCCTCTCCTTGCTTATATTGTCCTTCTTTCTTCACATCATATTGTTCCATTCGTAAATTGGAGCAGCTGAGTTCGGAAGAACCTTCCAAATCAGCCTCCTAGTTGCAGTTCCACATAGGAGATGGCCCATCGCTGGCACTTAAAATTTAAATAAGATCCAATAGTAACACTAATACAGTCAATTCAGCTAATTTAGAAGGGACTGTACACTGTTTGTTTGTATCTGTTTTCACTTTGAACTGCTACAATTATGCCACAAATCAAAAGACTAATTTAGGCAGGTGAGTTTACAAGGCCAGCAATGGGGGGAACCATCTTGGAATAATGCATCAACAGTCTTTAGTCAGGGTAACGGGAGGTTTTCCTATTTTTTCCTGTTCTTCCCATTTCTCTGACATTGCAGCAAATTCAATCCACTCCAAGTGTATGAGAAAAATGCTCCTGCAGATATCGGATACATTCTGAAATCGCAGATTGCTTACTGATTGCTTCCATGGATATCCTGAAATAATTAGTATCAAAAAAGTATCAATCTTAACTTAACTAAACTTTAGAAGAATTTTAGAACTATAGAAAGAGGTTCACTTAAGAAGAATTAAGGTTTGGTTACACACCAGTAATAACAGCAGAATTTTAGGACAAAATCAATTAATTTTAAATGCAGTTGTTGCATTCAGTGAATTTTCAAAGAGGCAAAGTAAGCCTGCACAGAGTTTTTGTACTGAGATGATATGTACATGAGATGAGATCATACTTTGTGGCGCATTAGATCTTCACAGAGCGTTTCCATCTTTCCAGCTCAGCTGCTATGGTCCGTACCTTGCTTTTCTCTTTCTTTCTCAACTGTGTGCCTTCAGGTAGTCTTTGGTCTTCTTTTTTCTTCTGCACCCAGGTCATTGTTATGTTGCAGTTGTTACTTTGGTCTTGCCTTAGTATATGTCCGATCATCTTCCATCCATGCTTCCATCCATCACTCAGCGGCTTCATGTCGGCTTGTTCCAGCGACTCTTAAGTACTGACATGGTCTTGCCATTAAAGTCAGAAGATTCTTCATTGACACTTGTTCTGGAACACATCAACTACTTTGTTGTCTTCCTTGTTCATTTTCCATGTCTCACTCCCATATAGCAAGACTGGCACCACCAGTGCTCTGTATAGCCCTATCGTTGTTCTTCTTGAGATGTTGTGAAGCTCCAGGTCTTCTTTAGTCTGAGGAATGCACTTCTGACTTTTGAGAGTCTGTTCTGCAGGGCCTTCATTCCACCATTCCACTTTACAAACTGTGGCTCCCAAGTAAGTGAACTCACCCACGTCTTCAATGTCTTGTCCATCGATCTTAATTCTCTCCCGGTTCTTTGCAATAATCCTCATCACTTGTGTCTTTTATATCTTAATCTTGAGTCCCACATTTCTGGCTTCTTCATCCAGTCTTGTTGTTTTGTCTTGAATCTGCTGTTTGGTTCCGGAGCGTAGCGCTATATCATCCACAAAGTCCAGGTTGCCAAGTTTTGATGTGAGCTTTTACCTAATACCAAATAATTATAATATTAACAATATGGAACAAAAATCCTGACGTATTGTATCCTTGTTTGACGCCAGTTTTCATGACAACCATTCACATATTTCTCCTCGGTCTTTATAGAATATTTTTTACCATTCTCTATCTTCTCCGGGACTACATACTTCTTTATGATTACCGTGAGCGAATTAGCATTGTTTAGCAATCGCAAACCCTCTTGACAGTGCTGATGATTGAAGGAACGGCAACGCAACCGCCACAACAATGTTTGAATTAATTGTGCCGAGCCACCTTCCTGTGTGATTGGGCACTTTGTCTTTGGCTGTCCAGAAGGTCTTTAAAGTCTCCACCGTGTACCTCAATGCAGGAATATCCTCCACCTGTATGTGTGACTATCTAACAACACACATATAACTTCATTTTATTGTTGGTTCCTCTGAAGCCATCAGTCGGTATTCATTAGCCACAGTCTAAAGGGAGTGTTCCTGATTTACATGGCAGAGGGATGTTGTTGTTGTGTCCTCCTGCTTGTTGAATCCATTGCTGCTACCAGGAGAATAGCTGGTACTTGAGTCAAGGTAATAAAGACAACTTTATTGTTGTGTTTCCCTACTTCCGCTCTTTGAATGCAACACTTTGCCCCATTAACAAGAGTCTGTTCTGATAAGAGGAGGAAACGGCATGGTTGGCTCTCTGTAACTTAGTTTTTGTGACTCTCTAGTTCTTTGCTCTGTCTCCACCTTATCTCCATCTGTCTCCATCACTGCCTTAATTTATATCTATGTATACTTCCGTCTCTCCTGACTCACTGACTGAAAACGCACACACAGGATTATCATGTAGACCTGCCCCCAACAGCCTGTGTTCTATCTTTCTGTGTCTTTGTTTACACTCCTTATTATAATGGAAAGGCACATTGTAACCACTGGCTTTGTCAGACCACATTTAATTGCAAATAATTATGGTGATGACGTTTCATTTTAGTAATTGTGTTCTTCTGGACGGCTGGTCGCTAATCCGTTCCTCCTCTGTTCTGGATACAAAGTGTGTGTGTGTGTGTGTGTGTGTGTGTGTGTGTGTGTGTGTGTGTGTGTGTGTGTGTGTGTGTGTGTGTGTGTGTGTGTGTGTGTGTGTGTGTGTGTGTGTGTGTGTGTGTGTGTGTGTGTGTGTGTGTCTCCTTTTAAGTGAATAAAAAAGATTTTGCATGACCCCAAGCTGCAATCTAAATCTCTCTGGTGACTCTTCAAAGTAAGAGCGGTTTAAGTTTTCTTCTATCCAGAGTTGTGTGGCTTAAATACCATCAGTTACTACCCATAATACCATAAATAGCTTCCCATGATGAGATGATTAGATTGAAATGATTAGATAATTGGATAGAAAATGTACTATTACAAGGGTGTGCAGAGTACAAGATTTCTTGCAGATTGCTGGTGCTAATTAACTGCAAATGTTGACTTCCCAGATAATTTCGAAAGATTAGTGTCTCTGAAAAGGAAGCGACAACAACTATGACATGGCCTTTTTCCTCAAGATATGGGTGGGATTGTCAAATCAGAGCTAACAATGGCCCCATCCAGACTTTGTCTGTATTTAGTCCCAGTGATATCGGAGATGGTACAGTTGATGGGAATGGATTTTTTCCCCCTGATTGCACCCTGAAAAGCTGCCTTTCTTTAGCACAATATTAGAGTAATTCAACTCGCTAATCTCACACCTTTTCATACTTAATGGCTCCGTTGTAACTATACAGAGGAATGTATCCTGTGTCAACCACCTAAATTAATATCAGAATAATGAAAGTCTTGGTTTAAACGTTTAGTCTCGTCCACTGGCGATCCTGCTTCAAATTATGCAGAGACACAGAGAGAATAAGATTTCCCTGTGTGGCTCAGACAGAAGCAGGTCAGCTGTTCAAATCGCAATATATTTAAGACTTCACAGGCCATGAGATGTTAGATTACCTTTCCCCTACACCCCCTTGGACCTGTACCTGGATGTGTCTTTTCAGGTAACAAACTATAACCTGTCTTCCATTTCATTTCCCTGAGAGCTGATTGGATTTGCGATGGTTGAGCCTTTGCACCGCTGCTCGCGGCTGACGGAGCAGCAATCTCTTTTGACACCAACCGATAGATATGATAATGTACACTGGCTTTATTGTCAAGTGACAGAAGGGCAGCGGGACACATGCACCATATGTGTTCATCGTCTTTGCACAGTCCCTCTCTGTTCCTTCAGCGCCCTCCTCGTCGAGAGGGGATCCCAGTGCTCGCCCAACGCCTCAGGGCACCGAGTTTTTAATCTTTAAATACTTTATTACATTTCTATTGTAGTTCATATGCTTTGAGAGGTTGGTATCATGTGCCAAAGGGTTGAAATGTATCATTTTTTTTTAAATTTTTACACCTATCGTTGTTTCCCTGATGTCCTTAAAATAAAAAAAATAAAAAGAACATATGGGAAAGTGTAGATCAGTGATCATCAACAATGTTTTATAATAACTGTATTTAGGAGATAATAGCACCAAACCATGAAAATCAAACATTTTGTTTTATGAAAAATGTCCAACATTTGACAGGGTGCTAGTGAGCGATTCTCTGACAGATATGGGCAATCAACTAATATTTAATTTTCATATTGTCATATCAGTTGTCACAGCTGTCCCTAACATCAGCACAAATAATGGATGTAACAGTTTATTTGCACTTTTAAATGACAGCAAGAATGAGTTCAGCTGTTCTTTTTTTATCCATACGCTGTCCATGAAATCACTATCTTGAAGAAGGAGAAGTCCTTAATGTGGACCGGCTTAGCAGGTACTTAATTTCACTGCAGTAATTAAGGGCCCATTTGGAGTGGGACCTGGTGGCCTCTGCTGCCCTGGAGGAGTGGGATTGGTCTAATTAACTAATATGAGTATGGCTGATTGGGCAGTAAGTAACATAATCACAGCTGATTGGTCAATAACTTGCAGGTCGCCAGAGCAGATTGAGAGGAACATTTGGTGACCCGTCTGCTGCAGGCTTCAGGCTGGACTGTGGCAGCTAACATGTATCTGACTGTAGAGGGTTCATGTTTTTTACATGGCTTTTAAATAGGGATTGGTATCTAATCTCTGAGTCTATAGCATTGCGTATTGAAAATGGTAAAGTAGAGCTGAAATACATGAATAAGAAATTAGATAATTGACTGGGATTATTTATTTATTTTTAGCAAAAATGCTAAAACACAAATGTGAATATATGATGGTTTTGTTCATTCGTTATGATAGTAAACTAAATATTGTTGGATTTGTGAAAGTTGGTTGAACAAAACAAGCATAGAAGCAAGTTTATGTAAAGCTTTGTAAAATTGTGACATTTTATACCAAATAATCAAGAAATTAAGATAACAGACAATGATTGCGCGTTGTATCTCTATTGTCAGTTTGATTATCATGACTTTGCCAATTACATAGCATTTTATTTGGTAAAAAAGCATGGCTCTTACTTTCAAGACATTTATCGAATCAAACTTGTGCTCCACTCTCAACAGGCTGTCTCCCAAACTCTGTCATTTCTGCAAAGTTCTTGTATGTCTGCTATGTCAAGGCACTGTTTAACGCTGCTGTTGCAGTTGGACGCAGTGGTGTAATAAATTAAAACTAACAAATAATACTGTGTGCTACGATACACTTTACCTACGTCAGCACCCAAACACTGCTGGTTCAGAGAGTTTGGCTTGCTTTGTTAAAGGAACTGAAACATCTCTTTATATTACTCAAAAAAGTATAATTCCAATACAGTGTACCTGTATCCTATTCATGCCAGTATTTAAACATTGTGAATGATTCCCAGCTCTACTTTATAATTGTCTAAGCAGATTTGTTGTACCCCCATCAGTCCACTTTAACCACTTTCACTCACAACATTGTTAATAAACTTGTCTTCATTTGCAACCACATCCACCTCAGAAACACTCAAACCAGGAACATAATGTATTTTTGGATCACACAGTGAAGTGTCTTAACTTCTGTCGCTCTCTTGTCCTGTGTGCACAGTGTATTCTGGGATCTGTACTGCGCTGCCCCGGACCGGAGGGAGACATGTGAACATTCCAGCGAGGCCAAGGCTTTCCATGACTATGTGAGTGAACTTAAACAACCCTCCAGTTGTGTATGAGGGGCACAAATATGCACACATCCACCACTTGGACACACTCACACATGCTTGTGAGCACACACAAGCACATGCAGAGTGTGTATCAGAGAGAGGGAACTATTCTGTCTGTGATAATGCTGCTGGTTCTTGTTTTGACATGTCTGGTCTGCATGCTGCAGCCTCTGTTCTGGATGGGACGGTCTCTGAGCCAGACGTGTGAAGTAGCATGCTTTTAAAAATGCTGCAACGATGAACACCACTTCTATATTTTATTGGAAAGCCCTTAGACTGCCATCTTTTAATTTTTAAAGTCTAATCGTCTAAATGCCATTCTGCCACATTTCACATGATCAGCCTTGGTTGGATATTTGTTCTCAAGTGCTGTAGCTCAGCTGCTGGCCGCATTTCCTCGAACGCTCACCCCTGACCCCTCAGGTCTCAGCGAAACTATCGGCCTGAGGTGAAAGGTCACAGCTCTGCCTGGCTATTTATTGGTCCACTCAAGGCTTTAGTAAAGGTCAAAGCACATAAAGCAGCTGGCTGATCACACAAGCACATTAACACACACTGTCACAAACAATACATATACATATAGGACACATCTAGAGCTGGACAGGCTTTGCTAGTTGTGGCTGCTGGGGCTGGACGGGCAATGAAGGGTCAGAGTCCACGGCCCTCTTGACCCTCTCATCCTCTGAAGAGTTGGTGCAGTCGATTAGTAACCTATCGAACGCACACAAGAGCTGGTTGGTCAATTGAAAGTCTTTGTTAGTCCACCTCTCATTACTGCAAATGACCATTTTGATGTGACTGTGGCCCTCATAGACTCAACCCTCTCACTTTCTGTTAGTTTGGGTTTCAAAATGGATTTCTGTGTCTTCCTTTTTGGCTTTGTCCACACTATATGTTGCCTGGGACGTATTTAAATATAGATTACACGGGTGTTAGGATGTTGACTGGACAGAATGCTTCAGCCGCTAGATTATCGTTCCAACTGGGCAGCAGCAAAACCTGAAATGGATTAAGAGGTGCTATTCTTGCCGTACGCATTTCATTCAGGCTGTTTTAGCACGCAGCCAGTCACCCATTCAGTTGAACTTTCTTATGAGGTTTGACAGCAAAAGTGTGAGCATTTGTCAGCTGAACAGATTACATTTGTTGTGTATGTAATACGCATGTGTGTGTGGGCATGAGTTAATGTGCGTGTCTCCGCTCCAGTCTGTCTGTGTGTGTGCATGTGTTGGACCACCATAAGATTAATTACATGGTTAATTAAACCTAGTAGTTAATTAAATCTGACAACTGTGTCTAATTAATCTAAATGCAATATAATTTCCTACACCTTTCTCCAGAGGTGGGCCAGCTGGATACCTGCATGTCAGCTCTTTAACGGCTCCGGTTTGACAGGCCTGCTGAATATATGACTGAACATCAAGCTTCAAGTTCTGCCGCCGTGAAAAAGCGACATTTTAAAAGTGTTTCTCTCTCTTGGCTACATAAATCAGTCAGGATCATTAACACTGCTGTATATGTGAACATGGAGTGAATAAAGAAAATGTAGACTGTAGTATAGAACTTGATCCAGTGGCGTAAAGGAAGCCATGAGGTCTTGTGAGCTCATTTTCAACAGACAAACACACAATTTAAGATGTGAACGAAGGATTCCGATGTCTGTTTGACTTTTGACCAGGCTCAAGTTCAGGAGGTCAGAGTGTGTGAGCTGTCTGTCTGAGAGGGCTGATCTGTTGGTAAATGTAAATGGACTGTTTTTATATAGCGCTTTTCTAGTCTTAGCGACTACTCAAAGCGCTTTTACATAGTCCAGGAAGCATTCACACACACATTCATACGCTGTGGCAGAGGCTACCGTACAAGGTGCCACCTGCTCATCAGATAAACATTCACACGCATTTACACTCCGATGCACAGCATCGGGGGCAACTCGGGGTTCAGTGTCTTGCCCAAGGACACTTCGACATGGGACTCCAGGGCCAGAGACCGAACCACCAACCTTCCGATTGTCAGGCAACCACTCTTCCACTGAGCCACAGCCCCCGTTGGTGACGCATTAGATTTAAAATAATTAGTTGTTAGCCTTTAACTCCTTAAGTTATAATATTCTAAAACATTCTAGATGTTGTGTGCATGTTTTTGTACACATTACAACAACATTCAGATTCAGTTTGCTCTCTTTGAAATGCACTAGAATTTAAAATAAAGTTCTGCATCTCTGAGTAGTGTTTGGCTGCACAGCATGAGTTGCTAATGACTGACCCAGTGGGGTGCTGCATTTTAGTGATGCTAATTTATAATAAAGGAATACTATACTTGTATTTTATTTGGTTTAGTGTTGATTGTAAATGCTGGAACTTTTTAAGATTCACCCCTAGGTGTCAAGTGTGTGTGCATGGTCAGAGGGCGTACGAGTAGTAAAATGTAAGAGTAGGTGTGTGTGTGAGCAGCCGAGCTTTGTGACTGTTACTGTGTGTGTGTGTGTGTGTGTGTGTGTGTGTGTGTGTGTGTGTTCTTGTGTAACTATATTCATGGGGTCCAAAAACTGGGAGTCCATTATACTTGTGCGGTCCGGACAGCTTTGTGGGGCCAAAATGCTAGACCCCACAAGGTTAAAGGGCTGTTTGAGGGTTAAGACTTGGTTTTAGGATTAGGGTTAGAATGAGGTTATGGTTAGGGTGAGGGTAAGGGTTAAGGTTAGGCATTTAGATGTGATGGTTAAGGTTAGGGTGAGGGGCTAGGGAATGCATTATGTCAATGACGGGTCCCCACAAAGATAGTGAGATGCACTGTGTGTGTGTGTGTGTGTGTGTGTGTGTGTGTGTGTGTGTGTGTGTGTGTGTGTGTGTGTGTGTGTGTGTGTGTCTTTGTGTGACAGAGAGAGGGAAAGAGTGTCCGGGTCGAAGCGTGTGAATCCCCAGGGTGATGAGAGGTCTGTCTGTCTCTGATTAACTCTGGCTCCTTGGTCCCCGCAGACCGACGGCCTGATCAAGTCTCTATCACGCCCTTGCTGATAACGGCTCTCTCATTCCCCCCGGATCACAGAGTGAAAAACAACACTGCTCCCAGGAGTCACACGCGCTCCGCTCTATGTGTCGTTCAGCAGGAGTTGTGAAAGAGGAATGTGTGTGAGATAAAGCAGGATTGGTTTGTTTTTATTTCTGTTTTATATCATTTAAATAATTTCTCCGTTAGCTACGCTGTCTGTTGTGGATAACAATGACAAAATATCAGCACTGTGCTATAAAACTGATATTTAGAAATGCAGTTTATTTCCTGGAACTAATATGGTTGCTAGGCAACATTGAGCCAGTGTACAGTCTTAGTTACAGATTTGGTTTGGCTCAGCTCAGTTTGGCTCAATTTGGCCCCGATTGAAGGCACCTCTTACTCAGCCCTGTCCTACTGGCCCTCGTTGTGAGCGATGATGTAGACTTTGTGGATTCTCCAGTTTTGGAAAGATAATGGAATATAATGTGCTAATCCTCAGATCTGGGGACTGGTTGACAGCTAATCCAGGGGAATGTTGTGGGGTTGGAGCCCTGGCCACACTCCCAGAACTAGAGGCCTATGACTGGATCTGCTGGATCGCTGGTTGGCTTCACCCCTGGATGGCGAATCTGCTATCATAGCCACTCAAACTCACATGTAAATACTCACACATGAAGGCACGCTTGTGTGCGTATCATACACCCACACTCACATGCACACACTCAAAGTCAACGAGACGATACCATATCTAAAGAGCCGGAACAGCCTGAAGTCTTGTATCTCAGCAAAGTCATTTGATTGGTCTCTCTTGTCGTCTTAATTGTTGGAGTTGTGTTTCCGTCCTTCCTCTTCACATGGCCATTTAATCATGTTTATTTCCTAAAAGATATCTTATAGTCCTCTTTTCTGCTGGAATTTGAATGTTCCTCAAAAGAGCACTTTGTTGAGGAAACGTGTTTGATTATAAGAACATGGCACGTCTTTTGTAACTCAATATGAATGATTAAAGGACGGGAGCTTTGTGATGAAGAAAGCATACATATTGACGAGCGAGGAGGCTTGTGTACACACACGCACGCAGACACACACACACACACACACACACACACACACACACACACACACACACACACACACACACACACACACACACACACACACACATTCTTGCTCACATTAAAGCAGGCAGAAGAATAAGTCTCTGTTTTTACCGTCTCTGACACAACCATGCATGCACACACATGCAGTCACAGACAAACAGTCTTTCAGTAAGTGATACACTCGGCCTTGTTGTTTCAGACATTTTGCTTTGCCCCAGCCAGAGGTCGCAACCCTGAACATCTGCGATTCATGCCATTCTGGGTTCACTGCCTGCGGAGTGTCACAGATTTAGTGTCACAAGTGCGTCATTCACATCGCAGTGCTTCAGTGACTCCACTCAGCTCTCCGCTTGTTGACGAGAACTGTCGTGATGGTTGAGATGAAAGAGTCAAATGAGGGCATCTATACATCTTCCTTTAAGCATCAAAAATAGATTGAGATAGGAAAAACTAGTTTTAATACATTTGTGAACGTTGATCAGAAATGATTAGTTGAAAATGAATGATAATCATCTCATCGTTTAAGTCGTCGATCAGGCAAAAAAAAAGACAAACATTCACTGGTTCCCGCTTCTCAAATGTGAGAATTTGTCTCGGTTTCATATCACTGTAAATTGAAAATACTATTCTTTGGACAAAATGAGCAATCTGAACATGTCATGTTGGGCAAAAATGTGTTTGGGATTTTGTATTATTTTCTGATATTTGTAGACTAAACGATTTAATCAATTTAAGGCTGCAACCAACAGTTATTTTCATCATCAATTAAAGGGGCACTATGCAGTTTTGGCCATTTCTTTGCTGTTTTCTCGCAGGTTTCTCTATATAGCTCCCCCTACAGCTTTGGAATATTTGGCAGCTCCTATGTCTACTTGTGTCTGACTCCTCGCTCAGTCAGTCTGCCGTTTCCTCTTTCTCTGTACCTCTGACAATGCTTTCCTAGCTTTCTGCTTCTTTTTTGTGTGAAAAACCCCATCGCTACCTTGTTCTTATAGCTAGCCGGTTCCTGAATGGGCGTATGTGTGCAGTGCCGTGAAGCAATGCGTTACATCGCGAAACCTGATATCACGCGATACTTTCTGACGCTGGCCGATAGTTGTAAGGGTGGTTTTTCCGCTCACAGGCGCTAGGGGGGAGCGAGACGACCACCATTCAACTCGAAAAAAGTCATATAACCATTCCACTGACTCTGAAGTTGTTCAGTTAAGGTAAATTAAGCTAAAAAAAACTGCATAGTTCCCCTTTAATAATTGTGTCCACAAAATGTCAGAAAAGAGTTAAACATGCCCATCACGATTTCCCAGACACCGCGGTGACGTCTAGAATTTTCTTGTTTTGTCAGATATTCAGTTTACTGTCATATAAGACAACAGAAGAAGTGAATCCCCACATTTTGTTTTGTTTGCCATTTTTGCCTCAAATGATAAAACAATTATCGAAATTCTCGCTGGTTAATTTTCTGTCAATCAACTAATCAATTAAAAAACTGATACTTTCAGTTCTAAATCAATTAATAGAAAAGAGAAAACGATGGAAATAAGTGTAAGTTAAATTCCTAAGTCTGTGCAGTGTGCAGACAGTAGATACTGTAGATAGAGGTGCACTGTTGGCTGTTGCCTGGGGATTCTTTGAGAGGGTTAAACATTTGTTAGGCTCGACCACAGTAACAGGTGGCACGAGGGGAGGAGCGGCACTCCGTAAACAACCGTTGATGGCCAAGCCTTTGTCTGGACTCTGTGTGTCATTTTGTGTGTGTTTTCCATCTCCACAACTCCCCGTGTTGCCATACCAGGTGCTCACTCGCCACACGTCTGCTGAAGCCCTTCCTTTCCTTTCATAGCTGTCTTTGTCTCTGTCCTTTTTTTTAAAACCAAAAGACAGAATTTACTCATCCTGCACCGTTTTCCTGCTTCAATTCCTCTCAGGTCTTTTTCAACGCCCAAACCCCCCCCACCCCCCCCCCCCCCCCCCCCCAGCCCCCCCCCCGTCGTTCTTTCTTTCCTTCCCTTTCTGTTCCACGCTCTCTTTCTTATCCTCCCCCTCTCTCCTTTTGCCTCCATCCCTCTACCTCTCCTCCTGCCGCCCTCCCCCTCTCTCAGAGGAGATTGATTGGGTAATCTGGCTGGGTGCCAGTAGTGCCCGCTTTCTTGCTCGGGGGAAGGAGAGAAGCGGGGGCGACATGACGACATGCAGGAATAATAATAACATCCATAATATAGGCAGAGTAGATATGGATGGAGGGATGAAGAAAAGAAAGAGAGAGCAGAGGCATGGAGTCGGCGTTGGCACGGCAATGTCTTTTTTATACAGATTCTCCTGGCCATTTTCGGTTTAAATATAGCCTACACACAAACGGCATGCCACAACAGTGTGTCTCCATTTCTGTCCGTCTCTATCGGTCTTTCTACCCCCCCCCCACCCCCCCACCCCCCCCCCCCCCCCACCCCCACTCCTCACCTCGTCCATTCGCGCCTGTGTCGTCTTTTAGTATCAAACAGTGCGTGGAGTGCAGGCTGCAGGCAGACGGGCGTTGAGCGAGAGGACGCTGTCTTTGTGTGCCGTTGTTTACCGTTGTTGCCGTCTAAATGAAAAAGGCCAGTTGGCTCCTCTGTCTGTGTATACCTTTCCATATCTGAGGGAAGCAACAAAGCCTGAAAGTGCTGCCCTCAAGCTGTGCGTGTGTTCGGCTGGAGGTCTGGAAGTGACAGAAGCAGAACATCAAATATTGTTTATGATTCCCTTCCATCGCAGGTTCATTCTGGGCAAGCTTAAAATGTGCTGTGGTTTAGCATTTGATCTTGAATCTGCAAGCATGAGCTCCTGGATCTGTTTGACAGAAGAGACAGACATGAAGACAGACAGATGGAGACAACAAACTATGGACAGAAAGACAAGTGGCAGAGAGGAAAAGAGGAGAAGAAACAGGAAGCAAGAGGGAGATGGAGAAGAAGGGAGGGAGATGTATCAGCGTGCAGGAAGAAAGAGGTGTCTGAAGACACTGGGGACTCTTTTTGAAGTCTGCATTTCTCATAGTTTATCTGAGTTTTGGTACTAGCTATGCCGTGCATATTGCTAGCCAGAGCAGTGTAAATGCCATGAATCCGCCTGAGTAAAGTTATTGTAGAAGCCAAACCCTGCAGCGTTTACTTTCCCTCCTTGAATGCAAATTTCCAACCCAGTCCCATTTAATTTCTCTAACCCAGTTACCCATGAATGCCCTCTTAGTTGCAACATCATCATCCATAAAATTTAAACGCGTGCTTTAAATGAATACTACATTCTGGGAAATAGTAGAAACTCCCCAGGGCATTTGTTTATCTCTCCCAAGGAAACTAGGGTGAATGCTGCCAATTCTGTTTCAGTTTAGTCATTTTTAGGAAATAGATAATGGTTAAATAATTAAAAAGAGCAACATTCATCACTTGTTTGCCTCGGCTGAAACCAGTTTACTGTGGATAACGGAAGTGAGCAATTTGTCAGGGGGTTGGAAGTTAGAGGGCGACCTTCCATGTCGGAGGTGTTTCTGTCAGTGGCGTCTTGTCTGTGGTGTTTTCTCCTGCCAAAGCTGCATCTCTGCACACACACACACACACACACACACACACACACACACACACACACACACACACACACACACACACACACACACACACACACACACACATACATCTTTGAAGTTCACTGACACAGGTGACTCCCAAACCACATTCACTTACAGTATCCATTTATCTCTGGTGTAAAGAGACCCTGTTCAGCACAAAATGGCATAAATTACTGCAATTATGATGCTTTTGCTGTGTTTGCTTCTGCATACTTTGGCAACCTGCACTGACTTTGTGTTTTTATAACTTTGTCGGGAGAGTGCAGAACAACCTGATATAATGTTCCAACAACGTAAGATAACTTGTGAGCATTTGACTGTTTTACGAATTCAATTTCAAAGTAGGTTCGTCTTCAAAGTGACGCTGCTCGTCTCCAGTCAACTTTTCCAGCTGCGTAGCTCCCTGTTCTCTCTCTCCAGAGCAAAGCTTGGAGCGGCACTTCCTTACTGCCGTTCCTCATTAGGTCTAAAACCCTGTCGATGGTTAAGAGGATTGTCAGGTGGTCCCAGGGAGTGAAACCTATCTTTAAACACACACTCCTGTTGGTTAACTTGGGGAGTTGTGAAGCCGTTTCCTTCTTTTTTACGCCAAGTCCTTAAATTAAATCTGCTCACACTGGTGCTGCTGTGGTGGACATAATATAAGAAAAGTTTGATTTTTAAGTCAAGCATGATTGCCTGTTGTTGTAAAAGTCCAGGAGCGCACGTTAACTGTCCACTGAGGAATTTTTTGTTTGGCAAACCATGCAAGGGAAGGAACTGAAGAACTGGGACGTTCTGTGAAAGTGTTTGAGGACCCTTTATAAGGCTGCAAGATTATGGATTAAACAGGACGTTTGAGATCAAGATTTTTACTCCTGATTAGACAGAAAAAAGCACTGCATATACTGTTTGTTCAGCAATCCACAAATATATGATATAGCCTTATATAAAAAAAGGCATTGTGAAATTAAATAGTCTTTTGTCAAGTGATTTTTCTGCTGAAGGATTGTGTCGAGGATAGGGACACATCAAACCAGATATAGGTTTGTAAAGTTTTTTTTTTTAGATTTCTTTATTTAAAAGGGACAACACACATTAATCAACATGAGTACAGAGTCCAACATGTAAATGTGCCAGATTTAGCCATACAGGCTAATTTTCAACTGCAGTCCCTAGCAGGTTGATGGCTTAAAACAATAGATATGCTACAACAATACAACAAATACACATAAAACAAGAAAGACAAAGGCATAGACAAGTAAAATGACACAACCACTATTCCAGATCGTGACAACTGGCAGGTTGATGGCATGAGAACAACATAACACAAGTATCATACACAGTAGACACAGGTAAAAGTGCATAGAGAGACACATTAGCACGCATCAACAACACATAAGCACACACAGAGATACTACTATAGCGATAAAGACAAACACATTATTCTGTATTATGACAGCATATTTGATTAGTCAATAACCAATGTTTTATGGATTTGGAGAAGGATTTAATAGATGGGATGTTCCTTAGTTCTGTGGGTATGGTATTCCATGTATGGGCTGCACGAGAGGAAAAAGCTGACTGTCCAAAACTTCTTTTTCTACATGGTATTTTACAAGTGATGCAAAGAGCGTAGGTTTGGTTTTAGAAGTGCGGGGGTTGAAAACTGGACTTTGTTTGCAGAACAGTCAGAGAACAATTTTCATAAAAAACCTCAGTACAAAAATCCACCTCAAATTGTAAAAGCGAGGAGGACAGGCAGGATGGTTGGAGTCTTTGCAGAGCTTCCTTTCACAGTGTTTTGTGGTGAAACTTCCAGTGGTGGTATACATTTGAGGTGTTGCCTTGTACTGTTGCTGCCGCCACCGCATAACACTGATTGTGTAGTTGGTGCTTTCGACTGTTGTGGTCAACCTGAAAATTACCGCTTTGTTGGTACTAGCACAACATTTAGTTTGTTTCCTCATCGCCATCACTAACAGTGGTTTGATGACTTGTTTTCTCAGTGACCAAACATCGGGTCATAGCTGTCATAAGTTTTAAAGTGCTCATATTATGCTCATTTTCAAGTTCATAATTGTATTTAGAGGTTATGTCAGAATTGGTTTACATAGTTTAATTTTCAAAAAACACCATATTTTTGTTATACTTCACATTGCTGCAGCTCCTCTTTTCACCCTGTGTGTTGAGCTCTCTGTTTTAGCTACAGAGTGAGGCATCACACTTCTATTCCATCTTTGTTGGGAGTCGCACATGCGCAGTTAGTTAGGTAAGTACTGCTAGCTAGACAGTTGCAGAGTATGAGGGCGTGCCACGCTAGCAGCTAGGCGAGCATTATAACGTGTGTTACAAAGTGACGAGCGTTCGTCACGGAAGTAAAGGCTGGACTACTATAGAGCTGTTTGGAGCAGTTTGTGAACAATGTTTTCTTTTGGAGATGGTAACTCCCTTTGGGGTTGCACACATGCACAACAAATATATATAACACAATACAGGAAAGGGAAAAAGCCAAATAAGATAATATGAGCACTTTAACAATAAGTTAGATGGCAGCTTTTACTTCCCCTCTGTCTCCCTCCCCTCTGCTTGATTATTCTACATGTTGCATGCTCGTCTTTACATGTTGCAGTAGCATTTGTCACATTAGTTATTTGAACGAACTAAAATGCAAATTAAGTTGATTTCAATTGCTTTGAGAAATTGATAAATGTTGGATTTAATAAGTAACTTCATCTTCACTTCTTGCCTCAAGTCGGAACTGTTTTGCTGCTCGACACTCGAGTTTCATCCTTTTTAACACTATAACAATCCTTTTTTTCTAAAAGTCTGTCACTCCTTTTGTCTTTTCTTCACATCTTTGTCCACTCTTACAATCTCTCTCCTTCTCACACACACTCATGCACACTTTGTACTGCCCTTTCTCCTTTGCCTCTGCCTCTCTTTGTGGCAGTGGGCCGGCTTGTAGCTGGCAAACGTCGCAGCCTGGCACAGTGTGTCCCTGGCACAGCGTGTGTGTGTCTCTGCGTGTGTGTGTGTGTGTGTGTGTGTGTGTGTGTCTGCTGTCTGCTGTACAGCTCTGCCAGTCCACCAGTCTCAAGTACCAGCTGGGCACCCTAACTCACACAACCAAAATAAACCGGCCGCTCTATCAATGAGCCCATGGGTTGAGGCGTGTGTGCAGAAGTGTGTTTGCTTGTGCTTGTGCTTGCGCGTACATATCTACGTGTGTGTGTGTGTGTGTGTGTGTGTGTGTGTGTGTGTGTGTGTGTGTGTGTGTGTGTGTGTGTGTGTGTGTGTGTGTGTGTGTGTGTGTGACACCCTGCTTATTAAGTCTCATTGAACTGAGTGGTGAAACAAACACAGTCCTTCCTCAGATGAATGCCGGAGATGTTCGCCCGTCTCAATTTTGCATTACGCTGAGGCCCTCCCTGCTAGGATTAAAGACTAAAACAATTACAAAGCCTTATTTGTAATTCAGTTTCTCCTAAATGCAGACTTTATCTTCATTTTCCAAAGGCACCAATACTGAGAAGCAGAATAAATGTGTGAGAGAGATCCAGTTCAAGCCTCTGTCAGGGTTTCTGTTGCTAAAATAACACTTATAAGTTATGGGGGGGGGGGGAATTAACTTGCTTTGAGCAGGTTGAGTTATATTTAGAGAACAGTTTGTTTCCGCTTAAAGCCGGTCGTTGTAATGAGGGGATGAATGCACAGAATCAGCAGGGGAGTCGCTGATTTTCATACAGAGAGACGTCACATCCTTGCAAATATTAGCATTTTGTTTTATTTGCATGTGTGTGTGTGTGTTTTTACATATTCACGTGTGTGCGTTAAGGTGTGCGAGTGTCCTGATGGCGGGGGCCACGGTGAGCG